>CP092872.1:88040309-88786906 GCA_030710605.1 Cordylochernes scorpioides | reverse complement strand
ATCCAAAAAGACACTTTTTGTAGTTCAAGCTTAGTCCAGATTTCTGGATGCACCTTAATACAAGTTGTAGACGACGTAGATGTTCCTCAAAGGTAGGTGCGTAAACTACGATGTCGTCCAGGTAGCAAAGGCACATGTTAAGACTGCCCAGAACACTATCTATCATACTTTCAAACGTTGCTGGAGCGTTGCATAGACCGAAAGGCATTGCTCGGAATTCATACAGCCCATCTGGAGTGATGATGGCAGTTTTCTCCCTGTCTTTTTCGTCCACTTCAATCTGCCAATACCCGGACCGAAGATCCATCGTGGAGAAGTAACTAGAGCGAGCTAAACTGTCCAAGGCATCGTCAATGCGTGGCAGTGGGTAAACATCTTTTTTTTGTTATCTTATTTAATCGACGATAATCTACGCAAAATCTCCAGGTCCCATCTTTCTTTCGAATTAGAATAACAGGAGATGACCAAGGACTTTCAGAGGGCTTCACGATGTGATTTTCAATCATCTTGTTCACTTCATCTTGAATTAGTCGTCGTTCACTTGGTGCTACTCTATAGGGCCGCTGTTTGATAGGAGAGTGGTCTCCTATGTTTATCTTGTGCTTCACAGTACTGGTGGGCTTAATAGGAGTTCCCCCAAAGTCAAATATGTCAATAAACTCGTCAAGGCATGAAACAAGTTGTAACCTTTGAATTTCAGACAGCCCTGGATCTAGAATAAGGTTTATCTTCTGTGACCATTCACGTGACTTTAGCTGCGTTTCTTGTAACTTATCGCTGGATTCGATAAGACTGCAGATATTTCCATTCTCATAACTTTCCATGGTGCACATATTCATTCCTGATGGAATCAGTTGCGGCCAAGACGCTCCTTTCGCAACCCAAATGCTACCTCGGCCGTGTCGAAATGTAACCAATGAGTTTGGTATAAGAGCTTCTTTTCTTAATAATAAGTCCTTAGAAGTTGAGACTAAAACATCTCTAACACCGCATACTTCTTCGTTTATCACACTGATCTTCTTTATTGATTTAGGCGGGATGACAAAGTCGTCGGAAGCAAACAATCTCTGGTTTTCCTCCTCTCGAGATTCCAGGACGGAGGTTTCCCCGAGATGGAGTTCATTTCTGCCACAATCAATGACGGCTTCGGTGGCCTTGAAGAAGTCCCATCCGAATATGATGTCATGGCTGCATTCCACCATAACAACGAATTCGAAGGATATCTTCAGACCATTAACTTCTATGTTCAGGACACATTTTCCTAGGGTCTCTATTAATTTTTTATTTGCGGCTTTAAGAATGGGACCTGGTTCTTTGAAGAGAGGTGTCTTTAGTTCGTGTCGAAATTTGTCTGAAATAACAGAAAAGACTGCTCCTGAATCCACCAATGCTTTAATATTGCGTCCATTTATTTCGACCCTAACAAAATTTTCTTTTAATTTAGCGGCGATATACCCTGGAGGATTTTCCTCAATGGCGACCTCACCCCCGGTAGAAGCCGCTCCACTTAGTTTTTCAAATTCTGAGGATTGAAAGAACGGCTGAAACGACGGTCTGGCGACTGGGATTGTCTTCGGGCTGGCGACCTTGCGCGGCTTGGATGTGGGGAAGAGCTCCGGTAGAAGTACGTCGAGGTTTGGGGCGTTACATAGTCGTCGTCGGAGTCATATCTCGGGGGTCGACTCGAAAATCCAACATTTCTTCCTTCTTCGCCATTCCTTGACCTGGCTTCAGCGAAGACCTGCCGTCGTTCCCTACAATAACGGACGACATGTCCGGGTCGTCCGCAGTGGAAGCAGATAGGTTTGTCGTCGTAAGTTCTCCAATGTTCCGTCTTCCTGGGTTGGGTTGGTCGGTCGATATTATAATAGGGCGTTCGTGATTGTTGTTGTACCACGTTGATTTGTGCTCTGGTAGGTTGTAGAGCACGGCTGACCTCTTCCCTCACAGTCTGTTCCAGGGCGTTCACTTCTCGGAGAGGATTGACCACTTCAGGTGCTGAGAGGACCTTTTGTATTTCTTCTCTAACGATACAGCGAATTAAGCCGGCCAAGTCGTCTGAGTCGTCAACACATTAAATGGGCATTACGTTTGACAACCGGGCGAATTTCGTACGGCCGATCCTGCGCTGCTTGACGGTTGTCAGATGACGGTAAAACTTCAGGATTTCATCTACCGTCTGTATGTCTTTCGCCACCAATACCTGGTATGTGTCCTCCGAAATTCCCTTTATAATGTGAGCAACTATCTCACCTTCTTCCATGTGAGGGTTCACCTGGTGGCAGAGACTAAGAATCTCCTGGATATATGACTCGCTAGATTCCTCGGCCTTCTGTGCTCTTGACTTCAGAACTTCCTCGGCGCGTCGAGCAGAATCCTCCTGCAGTCCGAACACACCGCGGAATGCGTCTTCAAAGCTTCTCCACGAGTTGAGTGATTCTTCGTTATTATCAAACCACCTTCCAGCAGTTCCGTTCAAGTAAACGACGACGTTGGCAAGCTTCATGGTGTCGTCCCATCTGTTGTACTTCGACACTCTCTCGTACTCCTTCAACCACTGTCCAGGGTTTATATTTCCATCTCCAGAAAAGGTAGATGGATCTCGTTGGCGCTGACAAGGGAGGTAGGATCCACTAACAGTAGGTCTGTGGTCGTCTTCCATTTTTATTCGTTGTGGCAAAAGTTCAATAATTGGTTACGTCCCTGTAGACGTCGACTTCTTCGAAGTTCCGTCACGTTACCCAGCGTCTCCGCCAAAATATGTCGCGGAGATAAAAAAAAAGCAAGGACAAATTTGGGAATAATTAATTTATTATAAGGGGTATTTATAGGGAGAGATAGAGTGTACAACTTACCCCAAGTTAAAGATAATCCTAATGAACGGCGTCAGCCACCGTCCCGTTTTCCTTATTTACAGATCAGCTTCCGAGAACCCCTCACACCTGTGGTCCCCCCCCCCCCCCCCCGGGGTCCAGGGATGATTGACAGGTGTCCCATCTGGATGGAGCTACTTGACAATATAAATAAGGTATATAAACCCCCTCTCCCGTCAAAATAGATTCTATATTGTAGAACGACATTTGAAAATTATCCCGAATGTGTTTATTTTGAACGAAACATATAAATTTATTTTAAGGAGAAATAACGATTATTTATATCCTTAGGGATGAAGTATGAAAGGATGAATTGTGAAGAGCAATGGTGAACGGAAAAATAAAAGTATCCAGGGATGGGAATACCCATCACTAAGTGATAGTAATCACACATAACATAATAATTATCACATTTAATGATTTTTCAATATACCAATGCGAGATTAGATAGAAGCTTTTTGACTAGCTTCACCACGATGACCACTTGTCATTATAAACACATCTTCTTGTTGTTGTTTATCTTGTTGATGTTCTTTCATCTTGTCGACATCTTGTTTTCTTAAAACGCCCGCTGAGGATTTAACATTTTCTACAAATTGGCCTCTGATGTTACCACGGGGGTAATATAAGGCAACTAAATACCCTTTACGTAGTTCTTTGTTGGTAGCATAGCCTATACCAATCTTCTTGGTATCTCTCCATACCATTTGTGTGAAGTTATTACCATTTGTACATCCCTCTAAATCATAGTCATAATTAATACCTTCCGAATACCATTTCATTGGTGGTATATATGTATTAATATCTTCAGCTTGACGTGTATGTTCGATATAATAGCTGATTCCATAATCATGATTGTATGGTAGAAGTACATCGTGGGCTGCCATGGACACTGCAATACCTTGAGCTATTCTGCTGAGATCTAGATCATGTTCAAGAGGATTGGAACTATGAAGTTGTCTGTAGTAATTAATTTGTTCTTCAATCTCCCCTCTTACTATAGTCAACTGACGAGCACTCAATGTCCCGATGTTAGGCATGGTGAAGGATTTTCTGTATAATAGATCAATTTTGTTGCTTTTTTTTCTATTTTTTATGCCATCTTTTGTATATATGAATTTAGAATAGTTTTTAAGATATAGGCTACCATTGTTTGTGTTTGGATTAGGTATAAATAGGTTTTATAATTGAAGGAAATGTTCACAAAAAGAGCTCACGTTAAAATTGATGCAAAAATAAAGCGCAATCTATCAGCCGTATCTGTAATCTAGAAGACTCGGGTCAGTGCTGCAACACCAGCTTTGGGAAATTCCGAACGCCCATCTCTTTATGGATCGATATTCTTTCGGAAAAACTTTCATTGATATTTCGGTGATCGAATTTTCCTAGCCACATTCTGACAGCTAAACATCTCTTTGGTAAATTCTGAAGATTTCATAAATTTTTCGCAGATCTCGTGATGTCAAAGGCCACCTTGGACTGACGAAGATCATTGCCAGAAAACATTGTATGCAGATAGATGGGCGATCGGAATTTTCCTAAACCGGTGTTGTGTCTTTGTTACCGACCCGGGTTTTCTAGTTTGCAGAAACTGTCAATAGATGGCACATATTTTAGCATCTATTTTGACTCGAGAGGTGATTTTTATTTATATAAATCAACTAGCCGAATGACCCAGGCAACGCTCGGGTTTTACCCGATTAAATGTTTTTATTCAAATACTATTCGTTACAATTATAAATTGGCGCCGTGGATGTCACTCTTGTGAAACGTCCCGCTCCAAACTTTGTGTCTGAGAAGCGACGTTTTTATAGAAAGATGATCTGGCTTTTGTTTTCTGCACGAATGAATGTGTTTCTGTTAGAATTTTGTTCCTGCATACAAAATAATGAACTGGTTTCACCCGTGGTCTCTGCTTTTTGGAATTTTTCCCGATATAATTTTGTATCTGATAATCAAACATGATACAGCAATATCGTCATCATCATTTTCTGACTAAAAATATATAGTGTTAATAATTGATTTATATATATTTTTAAATAGCCTATCGTCTCCCCCGTATTTTTTTTTACCTATGTATGGAAATTTTTGTTTGAATTAGTGAACTACTGCGAATTTGTATACCGGACATACAAACAAACATACAAACATTCATTTTTATATTAACACAAAGCAATAACGCGCCATCTATACATATAAAATAAAAGGATTTGAAAGCGCGAATGTTTCTTTTATACATAAAACGAACTTCTACTGTCCTTACTGCGATGAAAAAAGAAGTTCGTTTTATGTATAAAAGAAACATTCGCGCTTTTAAATCCTTTTATTTTATATGTATAGATGGCGCGTTATTGCTTTGTGTTAATTTATTCCTAACTGGCCTTGTCTTTATAGTTTGCTGAAGAGCATTGCTCGAAGCAAATATTTGAATGTAAGTCTACTGTCCTATAAGCTTATGTCCATAGTTTACTTGAAACCCATTTCTAAGATTCCATCCTTCAGTGTAGCATATAAAAGCCGATGATCCAATACAGTATTAGAGCTCTGAGAAGCGGTCTGGTGGATTAAATTGGCAAAACCGCTGGGAGGGTTCACCACTGATGAGCCAAGCCCTCCCAATATATTTTTCATCGCAGTAAGGACAGTAGAAGTTCGTTTTATGTATAAAATAAACATTCGCGCTTTTAAATCCTTTTATTTTATATTCATTTATATATATAAAGAAGATATCCTCCCAGCAAAATCTCCTTCAATATTGAAATGTGGTACAGTCTCTGATCATATTACTGATAACTTACTGCCATCTATCAGAAAAATATCACCTATCCGTTGATTTCCTTATTCTCTTTTAAAATTGTTCGAACATAAATTATATATTGGAAAATTATCATCCGTTGCGATATATTATTTGTTAATATTTTCCTTAAATACACAATTCTAATATCTTACGCTCTAACCTACTTCTACCTGAGTTTTATTATTTATAATAAATGGTTACTGTTAAAATATAAGAAGAACACTCCAATTCAATGATAGAGTGATTTTGAGAATGATTCGAAGAAACCACTTACAGCATTCAATTCTGATTAGCCAAGACTTTTACTCTAATACAAGGTTGTCCTAAAATTTCGTAAACACTTGTAATTTTATTCGCCGTTATGTATAATTTCTTTGTATTATATACTAGCGGACGTACCCGGCTTCGCCCGGGTTTTACCCGAGTAAAGATTTGTCTAACGAATCTCTCGATAAAGTGAACATTTTTCCCCGGTCCCTTTAAAAATACTCGATAAGTTGAATAAAATCAATATTAATTGGTTCCTTCGGTAATTGGAAGTTAAAGGAATAGTATCTTGCCTTGGAATTGCATCATTATTCTTGTCTCAAATAAATTGCCGTGTCATCCTGAATTTTGTCTTTCCTAATTTTCTACATTACAAAATCATCGTATCATCATGATAATATTTAGAGCAGATTGTTGAATTATAACAGATAAATTGGAATATTTATCTTGATTATTTTTAGGCGAAAAATTATTTCAAAAATTTTATTTGCTAGAAACCTTCCCAGTACTATACTAAATAATTTCCCAAAGTTTCATGGCGTTCCAATGAGTGGTTTGGTCAGGGATAAAGGACAGACAGACATACATTCATTATTCGCCAAGTAATAAGAAAAACGACGTTTTTAAGTAAAACACGAATTTTTGGTACAACCTTATATTTTCTGTCATCGCATTAAGATCTACAGAAGTCAATTTGATTATATCAGAAGTAGTTCAAGGGAGAAGTAATATAAATTATCAATTTCTGACAGATACGACCCGGGATCAAATCCCACATTGGACAATTTTTTTTCTGAATAAAAATAGCTCCAATGACCCCCGTTTCTTGCAAAAGTATAACCCAACAAGTGAGTGCGAGTAACCAAACAGAGCTCTGGAACATTTGTAAGTGTAAAGTCGAACTGTTTTCTGTATTTGTAGATATGTGGTGGACTTAAAGTAAAAGAAGCCTCTAAATACTACCCACCATGATTATCATGGCCTGTACCACATAGTTACTAAAGGTAATTAAAAAAAGAAGCTCGTAAATGCTTCACACAAGGTTGTCTCCAAAAAAATTTGAAATGCCAATATTATTCGCCGTTATGTATAATGTATTCGTATTATGTATAAAATAATTGTATTATTATGTATTCGTCATAATAATATTATTCGCCAAGTAATAATAAAAACACGAACTTTTGGTACAACCTTATATTTTCAAAAATACCCGAAAGATGACATTCTAAAATACAATTTAGCAATGTATATGTGAATTCCCATTGTTTATATATGATCAAATTGATATATTCAAACAAAGATATTTGCTAAAGATTATTTATTGACGATTTGAGAGTGAGGATAATATCATAGATAATAAAGATCTTATCATCGCATTATCTTTCATGGCGACATTCCAGCTTCACCGGTGAATATCATGGAAGCTCTCTTAGCTCGGAGCATAGGTTCCTCACCATGGATCTCTTCTGCCATAGCCATGGTAATGGTAGAGAGGATCAGGAGAGTGGCCACAAGTAGGTAGACTAAGAAGTTCATGGTGGAAGCTCTATTCTGTGGGAACATCCTATGGACAAGTGCTTATATACCACGTTTGAAGCTAAGTGTCCATTCCATGTAAATCCATGGAAATTGTGGTCAACTTTACGACTTCTTTATCTTGATTGCTTAGAATATGGGTTTTCTTATTTATTGCCTAAAGTATATATATAAGGCGATTGTGTAGGCAAAATATATATATTTTTTATAATTTTCTATTAGTTATAGTGATATGAGAGATTGGTTTGGGATTTGAAGATATTGTCGCGGAGATAAATAAGACAAGGGCAAATTTGGAAATATTAGATTTATTATAAGGGGTATATTTACCTTTTAGTTCTCCAATAAAATTATATACAAAAGGTATTTATAGAGAGAGAGATTGAGATTGAAACTGATTTATTTCAAAGATTATATAAGATTAAATACAGAATAAATATAATTATGAATAAATAAGATTATATAATGATACATATATGAATAAATATATTAAATAAATAAATAAATAATAAAGAGAGAGATAGAGTCGAATCATATAACAACTTATCACAAGATAAAAATGATAACAAGCGTGTTTAGACACCGAGACGTCTTGTTTTTCTTATCTGCCGATATGATTACGAGAATCTCACACCTGTGGTCGTCCCCCCGGAGTCCAGAGATGTTTGACAGGTGTCCCATGGAGCTTCCTGTGGCTGAGGTTGTAGAACTACTGGACAATATTAAAGTTGAAGGGGGGGTTTCTGTAGAACAAAGTTGAAATGGTGTTTAGCGAGAGTTAACATCAGGAAGTATCTATAGATATATCTGGGTAGAGTCCTCCTCCATAGTACCATGAGATCGGGGTAGTTTCCTGACCCCAGCTCTAACATCAGGAAGTATCTATAGATACATCTGGGTAGAGTCCTTCCTCCTCCATAGTACCATGAGATCGGGGTAGTTTCCTGACCCCAGCTCTAACATCAGGAAGTATCTATAGATACATCTGGGTAGAGTCCTCCTCCATAGTACCATGAGATCGGGGTAGTTTCCTGACCCCAGCTCTAACATCAGGAAGTATCTATAGATACATCTGGGTAGAGTCCTTCCTCCTCCATAGTACCATGAGATCGGGGTAGTTTCCTGACCCCAGCTCTAACATCAGGAAGTATCTATAGATACATCTGGGTAGAGTCCTTCCTCCTCCATAGTACCATGAGATCGGGGTAGTTTCCTGACCCCAGCTCTAACATCAGGAAGTATCTATAGATACATCTGGGTAGAGTCCTCCTCCATAGTACCATGAGATCGGGGTAGTTTCCTGACCCCAGCTATAACATCAGGAAGTATCTATAGATACATCTGGGTAGAGTCCTTCCTCCTCCATAGTACCATGAGATCGGGGTAGTTTCCTGACCCCAGCTCTAACATCAGGAAGTATCTATAGATACATCTGGGTAGAGTCCTCCTCCATAGTACCATGAGATCGGGGTAGTTTCCTGACCCCATCTCTAACATCAGGAAGTATCTATAGATACATCTGGGTAGAGTCCTCCTCCATAGTACCATGAGATCGGGGTAGTTTCCTGACCCCAGCTCTAACATCAGGAAGTATGTATATATACATCTGGGTAGAGTTCTACTCCATAGTACCGTGAGATCGGGGTAGTTTCCTGACCCCAGCTCTAACATCAGGAAGTATCTATAGATACATCTGGGTAGAGTCCTCCTCCATAGTACCATGAGATCGGGGTAGTTTCCTGACCCCAGCTCTAACATCAGGAAGTATGTATATATACGTACATCTGGGTAGAGTTCTACTCCATAGTACCGTGAGATCGGGGTAGTTTCCTGACCCCAGCTCAAACATCAGGAAGTATCTATAGATACATCTGGGTAGAGTCCTCCTCCATAGTACCATGAGATCGGGGTAGTTTCCTGACCCCAGCTCTAACATCAGGAAGTATGTATATATACATCTGGGTAGAGTCCTCCTCCATAGTACCATGAGATCGGGGTAGTTTCCTGACCCCAGCTCTAACATCAGGAAGTATCTATAGATACATCTGGGTAGAGTCCTTCCTCCTCCATAGTACCATGAGATCGGGGTAGTTTCCTGACCCCAGCTCTAACATCAGGAAGTATCTATAGATACATCTGGGTAGTTTCCACATTTAGTAAAAGACAACCATCAAAGCATGTATAAAAATATATATTAATACATTTTATGTTTTAA
Organism: Cordylochernes scorpioides; assembly: GCA_030710605.1. Taxonomy (NCBI): domain Eukaryota; kingdom Metazoa; phylum Arthropoda; class Arachnida; order Pseudoscorpiones; family Chernetidae; genus Cordylochernes; species Cordylochernes scorpioides. Next base: position 88,777,218 of record CP092872.1, on the reverse strand, counting down.
ATACTCAAGATAGTGTACATTGCGACTGCTGTGATAGAGATGCATTGGGACATCTAAGGCTCTTCATTGGACACGACAACAACAACAATAAATTTTATTTGTAAAAAACCCGTCATTTACCGAGATAAAATAATATCAATATATCAAAAATTTTGTGCTGTATATATGATTTTTTTTTCTTTTTTCTTTATTTTGAGGTGTGTTTAAATTAAATTATCTATGTATATAGTATGCTTGTTTGAAATATCAATTTCAAAAATATGTAAATGCCTTGAGCATATGTATTTGGATATGTAAATAGATTCTCCCTCTCTCTCTCTCGGCCGTGCGGCCGCGCGGCGCGCGAGCTCCGCATTTTTCTATCTGGAGATGGAAAACTTCGAGTTTTCCAACCCATATGCAGTACTGGCGGTGAGCCAGGATAAAGATCTACACGGCGGTATGATTCCCATCGAGGTAGCTGAAATGGAAGTCGATTTATCGACGATAAAAGATTCGACGAAGAATTGTTTGAATCCAGGTGTGAGCGACGGACATGCAAATTCGTTCGTGAAAAACGGCGGATATGTAAATCCGGCCACGGCAAAAAGTGAAAATTGGGCGGAGCAAGTTGAGGCCGCGGAAAAGGATAATAACACCGAACCTTTTGAATCTGTACACCGGAAAAAAAGGAAACGTTTTGACTCTAAAAGTCAGCGGGCCCAGATTGTGAGGCCGGACGCTAGCTCTCCAAAACCATCTGGACAGCTTCGAAGGACCACAAAAGAGTCTGTGACCCACGTCAGGAACACCAGACAGCAACAGGCGCTGAACAAAGCTAGATCAGAAGCAACATCGTTCGACCAATGCTGCTATGTCGAATGGTGCGCGGATTTCCATCACGTCCACTATATGAAGGCCTTGGAAGAGTTGCTGGGGAAGGATTCCGTCTACCAGCTGATGAAGAAGTCCGGCCATGCTATGGTCGCACTGGCCAGCATTGAGAAGGCGGAGCGCCTGGTGGAGAATGGACTCACCATCAACAACACCTTCCTCAGGGCATTCCCATACAGAAGGAAGGCGGAGAAGATCATCCTCGGGAACCTGCCCATCGCAGTGCGGGAGGAGGACATCATCGAGGCCCTGCGACCTTACTGCCGGGTTGTCTCCCTGGCCTATGAAGTGGTGTCCTGTAACGGATACACCTGGACCACCGGCAACAGGGAGGCCTTCGTCCTCCTGAATGAAGGACGCAAACTCCACCAGCTCCCTGCCAAGCTGGTGATCATCTCCAAAGGAGAGTCCACACCCGCCTACGTCACCTACGGCGTTAGGTGTAGTAGATGTCACCGCCAGGGACATCGGCGAGCCACCTGCCCCCAGGGCACCCGAAGTGGACCGGTGTTGACACCTCCACCCTCCTTGCCCACGCCCTCCCACAGCTTCACAGCGACTACATCGGCTGAGGGAAATTCTGGAACCATCCAGACAATTCATGTGACACCTCCCAATCCTGCCGCGTCTTCGCCCGCGGAGAGCTGCCCAGTCCTTTCCCAGAACACTCCAGCCACCAAGCCTTCTACTCCGGCGCCGAGCACCAGCGTGTTACCATCTCTACTAGCACCTTCCTCGACCACTACTTCACCAACAGCGGACCCTGCCAAAGATCAGGCCAAGACTGCACTAACAATGGGATCTTCCGTCCCTAAACCACAAACCACACAGCTTCCTCAGCTCACTTTACAGAAGGTTGAGGATCTGTTCAAGGTACTAGACGCTGACTCCTTCCTGGAACCCCTATATATGGATTATCACAGGTGGGAATTAGAGAAGGCTGTTGTATGCCCAACCATGAGGGAGGACGTCTTCACATATCTTTCGCCCGAGCAGATCTCTGCTCTGAAGAAATTCCTTGACAAGGCAATCGCCCATGTCGGGGACAAGGACTCCGACCTAGGCAAGAGGCTGTCCGACTTCAGGACAGAATGCGACATTGAACGAGACGAATCCCCATGGTATTCGTCTGATACAAACGATTAGAGATTCTGAATATTTATTTTTTGTTATATTTAACTGTTGTAATGTTTAACTGTTGACTTGAGGTCAATAAACCTTTTTAATTGTCAATTGTCTCTCTCTCTCTTGTATTGCTTTCCTTTGGGCGCCAGTGTCCTTGGCGGGACATCGCGCTTTGTATTTACAGTTGAATAAAGTTGAATATATCAAAAATTTTATATATTTCAAAATATATTTATGCAATGTGAGAAATGTTTAAAATTTTAAATATAATAATAAAAAAAAACTTAAGAGTTAATATAAATCATATTTTTCAACGGCTTTGAAATAAAGGGGCAGAATAGTTCCAAAAAGTGTTCGCAGATGGCGTTAGCTGTTCACACGTGCCTATGGCGCTGTTCCTAATATAACAAGGGGCTTGAAATAACCATATATACAACATTCATTTACACCTAGAATAGTGGAAACACCTGTTTAGATGAGTATTTTTCACCTGGAGTAGTCCTATCTATATAAAAGGAAAGTCTTCCTCATCCTTCAAATGAACGCAAAAACTGAGCGCCATCTATTGACCGTCTCTTCAATCAGCAGTCTCGAGTCGTTAACAAAGCCACAACACCAGATTTGACATTTTCAGAACGCTCACCTAGTCACCGACTATAGTCTTCTGGAATGCGGAGATGGTCAACAAATGGTAAATAATTTCTGCATCAATTTTGGTGGTAGCGGTGGAATCTTCATATATCATTATCCTCCTGAAAATCTCCAATTACCATATGGTTATAGACAATAAAATGTGGCAAATTTGGTAAAACAACTCTTTGTCGATACCTTGTGCACATCTCATGAAATCAAAACCCGCCCTAGACTTACGAGGGATATCAACCCTAAATTGTCTTTTCTAGGTGGACGTTCTGAATTGGCTAAAGCTGGTATTGTGCCCTTGTCATCGATTCAAGTCTTCTCAATTTCAGAAATGCTAAACCGGCGGTTTCGATTCACAACATTCTACAAGAGGAGTTATGAAATCTATAAATTATTTGCATAATGACCTGTTGAAGAACGTCATTGTCCTATAGCTCGCAGCCTTTTAAATAAAGATACTCGTCGCGTTTACCTTTGGTTACTTCCAGCAAAGAGATTTTTTAACTGGAACATTCCACGCGAAAAGAAGTATTAAGGGACTACCTTCCCGTACGATCTCTTTTAAAATCAAAAATTGATTCCTCCTGATCTAATTCAACCTGGGAAGTGAATCATCTCAAGGAGAGACCGTATTTTCTATTGTTTTGGGAGCAGTTTCCTTGTTCGAAATTTCCAAAACTGGTGTTCTAGCTCATTCTTTGAACTTGTTTACGCAGATCATATTTGGTGTAAGATTGTTTCTATTAAACTTATATACACCAAATAAGATCTGCGTAAACAAGTTCAAAGAATGAGCAACGACACCAGTTTTGTCAATTTCGAACAAGCAAACTGCCCCTCAAAAGCATTAGAATATTCGATAAATCCTGGAGAGATGATCTCACTTCACAGGTTGAATTAGATCAGGAGGAATCGAATTTTGATTTAATAAAAAAAGGTCTTTCAGGAAGGTAGTCCTTCAATGCTGATCTTCGCCTGGAATGTTTACCATTCATCAAAATGATAGCTGACAATCCTTTCACGCGCGCGCGATCTTCCAATAGATAGATCAAACTCAAAATAGCTCTCAGTTTATTTATTCTAAAGGATATCCTGTAATATTGTAATATAGAATCCATACAAAGAGGTTCCTTAAAAATGATTATTCTGAATATCATTTCAGGAGGATACTAGAAGGTACTGGAGTAAGTTTGAGATTCAGAGATCCATACAAGATTTTAGATTCTGATGATGGTTCTACCATTATTTCCTCTTTGGCGAAATTCTTGGCATTCTCAAATCGATAGTCTTCATATTCTTTAATCATATCTTCATCTAGCTGGATATCGTCATATTCCATGTTTCTGTTCTTCAGATAATTTGAGGAATAAATGTATTCTTTCAAAGCTTCTCTAGGTTGTGATGATGTTTTCTTAAGTAAAGGGATTATTGATAGACTTCTTGTATCATTCCAAAGTAATTTCGGATTTTTTAAATTTGATTTTTCTTGCGAATGTGAAGTATTAAAGGAATTTCTGGATAGATTTAATTTGGTGTTGACTATTGTAGATTGAATGCTGTCTTCAGAAAATGTCATGAAATCTGTTGCATTAAGAGATTCTGATTGAAGAGATGTATTGGAATGGTCTGGAGCCATTTGAGGAAAATACATTTCACCTCGATCCTGGCAGTATTTGTCTGAAATCTTGGAATCTAAAACACACAAAATGCTTTTAAATTACACGGTTTTTTATTTTATTTTGGGGGTAAAATTGTTAAAGGTTATTCAAAATTAATTTAAAAATTAATAATACGTATCTTTTTATTGTAGAATAAGCAATCTTTCTCGAGCAACGACGCTTTTCTACTACCCTAACAATGTCAAATGGAGAAAAATACAAACTGTTCGTATTTCTCCACTTGACATTGTTAAGTGAGTATAAGAACGTCGTTTCTCGAAAGCACGTTTATTATACAATAAAAATATACGTATTGTTAAGCGAATTCTACATCAAAATTGTTTTGAAGATAGAAGTTGCCTGGTCTACATTCATTGTTCGTGAAATAACAGACACATCAGCCAAAAAAGGTTTTCTTGACGAGGACCAAAGATTTTGGTCGAAACGTTGAAAAGATAAAAACTAATCTGGCTGAAATATCTTTTATCTCAAGAACAATATTATTATTGATAAAAATAATAATTCTATAAAATAATCCCTTGCATCAATATTGAGTAAAATTAATCATTCCTTCAGGGAAAGGTTTTCCTTTTCCCTGGAGGAATGATTGATTTCACTCAAAAATAATAATGATTGCAGGTTTTTAATTTTCTTTTTACAAAATTTTTATGGGTTTGTAAAAATCTCTGTTAACATACCCTCAAATGATTCTTCAGAAAACTTCCTTGAATATTGTAAAGCCTTTCCAAGAAAATTGAAAACATCATTTTCAGGCTTTGTTATAGAATCTTTATCATCAAATTCTTCAATGTCTTCATTAGAATCATTTGTTCTTCCGTTACTTCTTAAATTAGTTCTTTCGGGTAAACACGCAGAGTGATTATTATATTCTTCATTCTTTATTAGTGATTTCTCATTAGGTGATCTTTGAGTCTTCTGATCAATATTATATAGCTGTTTGTTCTTTTGATTTTTATGTCTCTGTCTTGTGTTAGGCGTTGAATTAGTAATACTATCAGCCCATAGATTAGAAAAATATTCAATTTTATCTGAAATCGTATTTTTAGCATTATTATCCTGAGGAAATTGGTAATTCGATGTATTTTTCATTCTTTCGTTGGTACCTATGGGTAATACTATTCGACTTTCTGAATAATTTTCGATAGAACCTTTTCGTGAAGCATTGAAGCTATGAAAATTATCATCAGAATGATTTAAATTCTTAGAACAGTGATACCTTTCTTCAAAATCATTTTCGAATGTCATTCCTTTGTAATATTCGTTTGCATCCATATTCTCTTCAAAATGGTAATTCGATGAAAGATCTAAGCCATTAGAAATTGATGAGTCATAGTAGAAATGAAAATCATGTTTATCATCACCATAGGAATTTTGTAGTGGATTTGATGAATGATCAGCAGTTCTGGTAGATAAACAGTAACTGCCATCTTCTTTTGTAGGTTGATCTCCCATGATTCTCTTTACGAACCCGGGTTTACAGGAATTCAGTGGAAGAATGGTTCGGATTTCTTTGCAGGTTTTACAGATGCATTGGTTTCGTCGATTTCTATTTAATTTTGGTTGTTTGATATCACTCACGGGAATATCTTTCTCTTCTAAATAATCCATCTTGGATTATGGTTCAATTTGGATTAAGGGAAATTTAATAATTTTCTAGATAATTTTGCTCCGGAAAAAAATGTACCTAAGAAACAATGAGGTAATTTTATGATGAGATTAGAATTTATAGATTTAATGTGGTGAAGAATTTGATAGATATTTTCTATTGAACAAAGCCAAATCAACCAATAGTTTATTTCAACTCCCCACGTTTCAGTGATTTTCTTTTCCTCTTCATGGGAATGAATACTATGATTCCTAGTTCTATACTTATATACATTCAAGATTTCCTGAAATACAGCCTCACCTATCTGTATATATGTTATAATATAAAAATAAATGAGATTTCCTGCTGTTTTTTGATTGTTATTAATATAGAATTATTAGCTGTTGTTTGATTTTGGTATACATGAGTATTTTACGATATTGTTTTGCAGTTGTGGGAATAATAAAATAGTTTTTAATCAGATATTTTTCTAATTGAACTAAGGAATATATATATATAAACAATTTGATGAAAGTACTGCCTGGCTTAAGGCGTATGAATAAAAAATGAAAAACTTATTTACATAATGTACAAAAGTTTTGAGCCGGCCATCGGGGAACAACAACAACGAGTTTTTATAGGGTAAACGTGACCTCTGGCAGTCGATTTAACAGAGTATTAGAATCGTGAAATATATTTGTAAAATATATTTTTATATAACATTATATAAAGAATTAATAAAAGTCAAAAATAAAAACATTGTTAATTCTTTATATATGCAGATAGGTGACGCTGTGCATATGTACATAAGTAGAACTAGGATTCACAATAATCGTTCCCCTGAAGAGAGGAAGTCACTGAAACGTCTGGAGTTAAACTATTGGTTAATGTGGCTGTGTTTTTTTCTCTGTGTCAACTTACAACCAACAAATGAACTTCAAAATTTCCTATTAAAGTTGATAATTCCAATGAGCGATATCTTCCGTAAGCGACCAGTCCCTTTGAGCGACCATATTTGTATAATCATAAATATCTTGATCTCATTCCAACATGGTAACTTCCATCTTCCAATTGCAACATTAGAGAGCCAAGTAGTTGTTTCTAATGTGATCTTTTATATATGAATCAAGAAACAAACCAACTAAGGAAATAGAGGAAACAATTTTAAAAACTAATATTAAAAAAGCACCGGGCCCTGATTACATTAGTAACAATATGATCAGACAAGCTAAAATGAAAATAATCCCAATTCTGCATCAATTATTCAATAAATGTATAGAAATGGGATACTATCCGGATGAATGGAAAAAATCATTCTTAAAAATAATTCCAAAACCAGGCAAAACGAGTTATGAAGTAAATAAAAGTTATAGACCTATATCATTGACATCTAATCTCTCTAAAACATTTGAGAATATAATAAAAAATAAATTAAGTAACTATTATTTAGAAAATAATCTAATGAGCTCAAGGCAGCATGGCTTCATGAAATCTAGATCAACTATTACTGGAATGGAAAAAATTATGGAAACTATATTGAAACATAAACAAAAAGAATTGACTTCCTTGATAGCTATAGATATAGCTGGTGCATTCGACAATGCATGGTGGCCTGCGATTATAAAACGAATGGATAATGACAACGTTCCCTCAGATTTAATACGGATCATAAAATCTTATTTGAATAAAGAAAGGGAGGTGAAATTTACATACGAATCAGAAACTTTTTATAAGAAAATAACTAAAGGATGTCCACAGGGTGGACCTTTATCACCACTTCTGTGGAATATTTTGCTAAATGATTTGTTGATAAATTTCGAATCAATTAATGCAGATATTATATGTTATGCAGACGATGTTACAATAATTTGCTGGAATAAGACTATTGAAGGACTAAAAACCGTAAGTGAATACACCTTAAATTATGTGATCCAATGGTGTAATAGAAATAAATTAACGATCAGTACAGAGAAAACTAATTTGCTATACCTGCATAACAGAGAAAAAATACCTATTGAGGTTAATAACAATATAATCAGGCCGGTCAAGCAAGTAAAAATTCTGGGAATGAAATTTTCAAATCACAAATGGAAAAATAAAGTTAACTTTACTCCACATGTAAATGATATTCTGTGTAAGGCAGGGCGTATGAAAAATGTATTATGTTCACTAAGCGGCAATGTGTGGGGTTTAGATACACAAAAGAGGTTAACTTTATATAAAACAATAATAAGGCCTGTACTTACATACGGATCAGAAATTTGGCTTAAATATTTAAACAATCGTTCTAAACAAAAACTGAATTCCATGCAGTACCAGATCATTTTATGGGCAGTTAGAGCATATAAAACCACATCTTCAAACTGTGTGCATAGTTTGGCAAAAATTCCACTCCTAATAGACTATATAGAATCTAGAATAATCAAATATGATCTAACTCATCTGTCCACTGAAGATCTAATTACTTACGAACCCCATGCTCCAAGTATAGTCAAATCATTCTTACACGCAAAAATGAAGGAAAATTTTGATAATACTAATGAAATTTTCAGAAGCTTTTTCGTGTCCGGAATCCCAAGATTTTTCCGTCCAAATTTTTATAATATCCAATTCATTACAGATCATGGTAATTTTGGGAAATTTTTGGCAACTATCGGCGCGGTGAAGGAACCGGGATGCTTCTGCGGAGGTGAAATTCAGGACTCGAAACATCTACTTATGAATTGCCCAATTTTCCGGGTTTATAGAGAAGACAAATTTGGTCGTATTGGACGGCTTGATGAATTTGTAGGCAATAAAGAGAGGTGCAAAAGTTTTGATCAATTTTGCAAATTTATTTACAACTTTCTTTTAAATTGGAAAAGGGAGAGGGAAAATTAGAAGGAAAAGAATTGCTATGCTTGCTTTGTGAGTTTTGATTTGTTGCCTGTTTTTATCTTCGGACAATTTTCTTTGTTAATTATGTAATATAATGAATTGAACAGGATTGTATATAGCCGATTTGTTGTGATGTAAAGAGGTCTCGACGCAAATATCCCTGAGTTTGGGATATCGCGTTTCCTGATGTTAATAAAAGTTAACTATGAAATTTGAATAATTATTTCAGCAATATGTTTATTTTAACATATATAATCGAATATCAACTCTACAGACCTTACTACAAATATAAAAGTTAATAAATTAGAAAGCTTGGCTCATCAGTAGTGAATCCTCTCAGCGGTTTCGCCAAATCAATCTCCAGACCGCTCTACTATTGTATTGGATTGGTTTTCTTATATATCCTGTATTTAGTATGGAAGGCAGCTTAGGGGTGTTTAGTGAACATATGGACATAAGCTTATAGGTCTGTAGAGGTACATATATATAATTACAAGTAAATATATCAAGCAATTCTCTTCTCCACAAATTTAATTTATATTAAAAAAAAAAACACTATTAATAGCAAATTACAATTATAATTGTAATCTATCAATAAATAATAATTTTATTATTAATTATATTTATTTTACTGAGATACATAAATGGCAATTAATCTTTAAGCATACCAACTATAATGAGTTAAAAATGATAGTTCCAATGATATAAACCAATATGTTACCATTTAGAATAGTTACAATTAGTGTCGATAGATGGCAGCACGTGTACCTAAAGCGAAAACCTGGTGTATTTACTATATATCTTTAGCTATATAATTGTCTGTTTGTTAGTTATTCTAAATGTACATGATACAGTCACATACAAAGCTTTATTAAGACCAGCGGTCTTATACAAATTCACCAAAGGGAGAAATAATAGATGGAGCTCTTATACTCCAGGCAGCGCAGCACCCAACCACATCCTCCAGGTCAGGAGGTTAAAGGTTAAAAACACAGCTGATATTATGTAAATTTTATAATGTACATATAACTTGCCATAGCATAGTTAAGTTTCATTTTGTATCAATTTTTTTTCCTGTAGAAGGGCGTTATCACGAAAGCTCGAAAAACGTTTAATAAAAGATACTCTTTCTTGAAAAAAGACACCTCGGCCAGTATAAATCTTTTTATTACCTCGACGTTTCGACAAAAAGCTTTTGTCCTCGTCAGGAGCAAACCAAAATTAAAACATATAGCAAGGCGTTAAAAATCAATTAATTCAATTAATTTTGGTTTGCTCCTGACGAGGACAAAAGCTTTTTGTCGAAACGTCGAGGTAATAAAAAGATTTATACTGGCCGAGGTGTCTTTTTTCAAGAAATATGAATGCCGGCCAGGCAGCTTCTATCTTCACGAAAAGATACTCTATTGGACGATTCTGATTATATGTGTATAATTGGACGGTGGAATGTATTAGACATGTGTTATTCATTCAGAAGATTTACATATTTGTAAATATAATTCTGTATATAAGGATGAGTAAGTTTAATAAAAGTGTGTCAGTAACAATCGGGTGTTGGTGAATTATTAGTGTCATCAGTGTGTTGTGGGAACTTTTAAGGAAGCAAATAGGCTTCGGTTGGAGACCAGAAGTCTGGCAAGAAGATACAGTCAACACAACTATTTAGATAAGGCCAGACATATCCAGGATGCGGCAAGCTTTCCGAGCTTAGTAAGTGAGGCAGTGATCGTATCCGAAATCTTGGTCTGGTAGATTAAGTTAGCGAAACCGTGGAAGGGTTAACTACTGATGAGCCGAGCCCTCTCAATATATATTTTTTATCGCAGTATGGACAGTAGAGGTTTGTTTTATGTGTAAAAGTAACATTTATGTTTCAATGCTTTTATAGATGATGTATTATTGCTTTAGTTTTATAAATAATATTTTAAATATCACACTCATAACAAATACACTTATAGGCAAAATTTAAGTAAGTTATACCTTTTAGCATGTATATATTTCTATTAATATATTTTACTCTTTTTTAATAGAAAAACGTTCGAATTCACATGACAACACTAGACAACAGATAATAAATAATGTTGTAGATCTATATCAATTTGTAAATAGCAGAGAGAATTATCATAGATTTAACTATTTTTATAAATATATTTATGATTATCTTTCTAACCTGAAAGGTTCAGGTTCCTAATATATATTATTGTTTCTCTTTTTTATTTTTGATTACTTTCTTGTATAATATGTTTATAACTGTTTCTGTTTTAAAAATGTAAATCGACGCAATTATCACTAGCCGGGATATCGCGTTTTGTGTGTTGAAATAAAAGAATGTATAAGAAATCCACCGTTATATAAACAAATAAGGAGAATATAGATGGAAATTTTTTGCCGGGAGGAAATTGATCTAAAGAGACAAGGGTCGCCTCTCCCGTCAAAATAGACGTCTAAAACCAGACGCCATCTATTGACCGTCGCCGCAACTAGCGGCCTCGGGTCGGCGTCATAGATGGCGTCTGGTTTTAGACGTCTATTTTGACGGGAGAGGCGACCCTTGTCTCTTTAGATCAATTTCCTCCCGGCAAAATTTCCATCTATATTTTAGCCATAGATATGGCCCAGCCACTTTGCCAGCTAGACACCTCTTTGGCGGATTGTCAAGATTCCATTAGATCCCGTGCGGATCTCATGGAATAAAGTCCGCCCTAGACTGACGAGGGCCATTAGCCCGAAACCATGGTCTCTAGGTGGACGCTTTTCAGTTTGCCAAAGCTGGTGTTGTGGCTTTGTCACCGACCCGAGGCCGCTAGTTGCGGCGACGGTCAATAGATGGCGTCTGGTTTTAGACGTCTATTTTGACGGGAAAGGCGACCCTTGTCTCTTTAGAAATAAGGATAAGTTTTTTTTTTTTGCTTATCCCTAGTACACGTGGTACAGGCCATGATAATCATGGTGGGTAGTTAGCGACTGCTTTTTACTGTAAGCGCACCTCATGTCTATACATGTGAAAAGCAGTTCGAATTTTTATTACAAATGTGCCAGAGCCCCGTTTGTTTACTTGCACTCGCTGGTGGGGTTGGAGTTTTGCAAGAATCGGGGACCATTGGAGCATTTATTTTTTTAAACAGAAAAAAGTGTCCAATGCGGGAATCGAACCCGGGTCGTAAACCAAACGGTTTAACCAGCCTTCCACTGACCCCTCTTATATATAATAATGAGTAGTTTATTGTTAAAATATGAAATTTCCTTAAGTTTTGTCTATAAGTGTATTATATATAAAGGCTAAAATCTAAAAATTTGATGATATTTTAGAGCAAAATTTTACCATTTAATATGAATTTTATCTAAATATAAAATTTTAAGTTTAACTTATATTAAACTATTTTAATTATCATTAAATATCAATTTAAGCACAATGCTAAATATAATTTGAAACCTCAGAGAATTTCGATTTGAAATATTTGAATATAAGATTTTTTAACACAAATATTATAAAGATGTTACATAAGGGCGCCACCTGTTATTAGAAAAGTGAACTATTAATGAGACGCGTTGGATTCTTTTAAATATTAGGCGTACAAATAAGTTTTGAGGGATTTTTTTTTTATAAATTCGAAGCTTTATTCAGAGAAATCAGTACAATATATTTCATTCAAAGTATTGTGCATCTTTAGCTACGACTTTTTCCAATCTTTCAGGCAGCATACGGATTCCGTGTCGAAAAAATTCCTCGTCTTTTGAGGCGATCTAAACATCGACCCAATTTTTCGCCTCTTCGTAAGAAGTAAAGTGCTGCTCGGCCAGGCCATGTGTCATCGAACGGAACATGTGGTAGTCTGAAGGAGCAATGTCTGGTGAATACGGCGGGTGGGGTAGGACATACCATTGAAGCGCCTCCAAAGTCTCTTTGACAACTTTTGCAACATGTGGCCGAGCGTTGTCGTGCTGATAGATCACCTTGTCATGTCTTTTGGCATATAGTGGGCGTTTGATCTTCAATGCTCGGCTTAATCGCATCAATTGTTGTTGGTAACGTTCTCCAGTGATGGTTTCGTTAGGCTGAAGTAGCTCATAGTAGATTACTCCGAGCTGATCCCACCAGATGCACAGCATTAGCTTCTTGCCATGAATATTCGGTTTGGCCGTTGAAGTTGATGCATGACTGGGCTTACCCCACGATTTTCTGCGCTTTGGGTTGTCGTAGTGAATCCACCTTTCGTCCCCCGTCACATTCGAAGCAAAAGTAGTTCGCACGAGCAAATACGGCGCTCGATGTTTCCTGGTTTGAGTTCATATGGAACCCAATTTCCTTGTTTTTGCACCATACCCATGACCTTGAGACGGTTCGAAATCGCTTGTTGAGTCACTCCCAAGGTTTCAGCGAGCTCCTCTTGAGTTTGGCTTGAATCTTCGTCCAATAAAGCCTCCAACTCAGCGTCTTCGAACTTTATTGGCCTCCCTCCGCGTTTTTTGTCTCTGGTGTCAAAATCGCCACTTTTGAAACGCCGAAACCAGTACTCACATGCTTTTATTGATAAAGCATGTTCCCCATATGCCTCACACAGCAATCGATGTCCATCAGCTGCACTTTTCTTCAAATTAAAACAAAAAAATCAGCGCTTCCCGCAAATTGTGTTTTGTTGGCACAAAGGTTGACATGGTTAGAGCACAAAAAAAAAAATGTTTCTTACACTTGAGTGAAAAGACTCCTTCTGATTTTTTTGGGGAAATGATGAAACCTTAACATGAAACCTTATAAGGTCCGATGCTATTTATATAATATTTGTTGTGGCTTCTTTTGCAAATCCCTCAAAACCTATTTGTACTCCCAATAATACAATACTGTATATATATAGTTAAACCTGTCTTTAGCGTCCCCTCTAAATAGCGCCTCCCTCTCTATAACGCCCGATTTTAAATACGTAGTACGATGCGATTTACATTAAAAGAGACCTGTCTATAGCACCCCCTCTCTATAGCACCCTATTTTGGTGAGTCCCAAGAGGGGGTGCTATAGACAGGTTTAACTGTATATATATATATATATAAGTTTGGCGTTCAGCCAACTGAAATATTAGTAAAATAAATGATATTTTGATCAAATATATGCCTTTTTAATAAAAGAAATATATATATTTAATATATTTGATATTATTTATTCTACTAATATTTCAATTGGCTGAACGCCAACCTTTATAACGGTATTATAACATATTTAATGATATTTTGATCCAATATATGCCTTTTTAATTAAAGATTTATTTATGGATTGCTCTATTTTCAAATATATATATATATGTGACAATATCGTTGCGGAATTTCTTGTTGTTCGATTTGAATGGTGAGGATTGGTTGAAACGCAGTCGTTTGAGTGGAAGTTTAAGCATACAGTTAGGAATAATCAGGACACGTGATTGGGTTTGAAAATAAAAGGCAACTGGGTTGGAGGGAAGAAAGCTTGAGAAGAGCTGAGCGATTTGACTTATTAATTAGTTGATCACATGGCGATGATTGGATTTAGATGAAATGAGCGGAGAGAGAGAGATCTCTAGAGTAGATTTTACCTTGTTGGAAGCGAAGGAGCAACTGCCTATTCTTGCTTTTTCGATTTTACACCAAGACTCAGTTTCTCTCTGATTGGTCGAGAGATGTCACATGATCTTTTCCTATTGGTTGACCTACTTAAGGTGCTGTCTTCTGATTGGCCCGCGGTTCTCTTTGGTGAAAGATATGGCCTGCCTGATAGGAAGTGTCGGTTGCTATTTCGATTTTATTTACTTCCGCGTTATCAAAATACGTCCGGTCTTGGGTCGGAAGTATGGGGTGTCTCTATACTAATATAACTTCTGTGGATACCATATACGTCCTGCTTTGTCAGGAAGTATTGAGTGCTTCGCGACTAATATAACCTCTGTGGATACCAGATACGTCCTGCTTTGTCAGGAAGTATGGAGTGATTCGCGACTAATATAACTTCTGCGGTCACTAGAGACGTCCGGTCTCTGCCCCTGCAATATTGACACAGGGGTGCCCAGAATAGTCGTGCCAGCTTTAGGCCTATTTCCTATGTCTTTTGTTACTTTCTTTCCTCCAGTTACCTTATTCTTTTATTAAATCTTTGAAAATCATACATTTGTACATGCATAGTGGGTCGGGGAGCATACAATTATATACAAATTATGACAGATGCGCCCCTTACATGTGAAGAATTCAAGAAGGGGTTAGCCTGAGAGAATTCTGTAAAGTGAAAAATAATTTTGTGGGAAAATTAGTTGTGGGTATGAAGGGGCTATATACAAACATTGCTGGTGATATAAAAGAAAAATAGAATGGTGTTGATGGTATAGGTTGAGTATAATTAATAGAAGTCAAAAATTTTTTAATTGTAAGAAATCAATGAATGCTATGGTACATAGTGGGCTAAAAAAAAAAGGAAAATGCGCCTAAACGAATTCTATTCGAGCTAAGAAATGAATTCGAGGGAGTTCTATTAAGGCTTTCGAAATCAAAATAAAATAATATAAAAATAGTTGAATGAAATCAAAATTGAATGTGTTTGGTTGAAAAAAAAAATTGTTTTGTTGCATGGTGACAAAGACAACTGCTTAGTTACATTTTTGCTCGAATTTTGAGAAAAGAAATCGAGGAAATTTCATAAGGCGCTTTGAAATCAAAACAAAATAAAATAAGAATAGTTGAATGAAATCAAAATTGAATGTGTTTGGTTGAAAAGAAAAATTGTTTTGTTGTATGGTGATAAGGGAAAATGCCTAGTTACTTTTTTGCTCGAATTTTGGAAAAGAATTCGAGGAAATTTCATAAGGTCTTTTGAGAAATCAAAGTAAAATAAAAATAAAAAGTTGGAAGAAATCAAAGTGAATGCTTGGTGCGTGGTGAAAAAAAAAAAGGAAAAATGCCTAACCATATTCTAGCTCGAAATTGGGAATGGAGACCGAGGGAATTTTATTAGGGCTTTTGAGAAATCAAAATAAAATAAAATAAAATTTCATAAGGTATTTTGAAATCAAATAAAAATAAAAGTGGTTGAGCGAAATCAAAGTTGAGTGCTTGGAAAAAAAAGAAAAATGAAAAATAAAAAGGTTTCAACAACAAAGGGTGATTTAATGTTTTTAGTTTAATCGAAAACCAATGAGTTTTCGTTGATAATTGAGTTGTGGCAATATAAGCTAAGTGGTAAATAGAATGATAATTGATAAATAAATATGATAATATAAACTAATTGAAAAAAAATGATAATTAATGATTAAAAGTGATAATAAGTTGGATAAATTGATAAATTGATTAAGTATTTACATTTTTAATTGAGAGAAAATAATGAAAATGATTGATATGAAAAATAAGGTGTATTGGTTTGAACCCTTTGGTATCTACATGCCCTATAAATTTCTTGTCTTTGTGTGTATTGTGAAAAATGTTAGTAGTTTTTGGTGTAAGAAATGTGTGTGTGAATTCTATGTGTTGTCGAGATCCTAAGGTCTGTGGTATTTACGTGTAGATGGAAGGTGTAGCGTTTTTTTTTTTTTTTTTTTTGAAAGTTTGTAAAGTATTTGATCAATTATGATGGGAGTATGAACTCATTTAAATGTGTGTGACGTCTTGTACTTTTTTTTTTTTTTTTTTTTTAGATTTCCGAGTGACAGTTGATTTGACTACATTGTAAAAATCGATACGTAGTTCGAATTGGAATCCAAAATTGGTGGCATAGAGGAATCTGTGGCTGGGGAGAGCGGTGACCTAATTTGGATGAGCGGGGCCTTGTAATGAGACGCCGGAAGTGGGACGTGTCGGGGACGCGAGGTCCGATCCTAAAATTACCCTCCCACACTATTTGCATGTAATTGGATCAGGAAGTGGGGGAACTACGTTTCCTGTCCGCCTAATTGCTATTTGCATCTTGTTTTTGGAGTGTGACTTCTCCGACATTGGTTGGTCATTCTTCAATTACTTCTATCTCTTCGGAGTCTTTTTAGATTTTCTGCAAAGATGATTCCTAATGTTTGTCCAAAATTAAAAACTGCCTCTTGTAGTTCGAAGATTTTACGAGCGGGCATGGTATAGATAAACAAGTGATTAATGATTAAAATTGGGATACAGTTGTATGGTAGAACTAACAAACAGAGGATAAAAATCAGATGAAAGATAGGATATTGCCCCATGTTCGTCCATATTTTTGTAACTGGGGACTCTGAAATATTTGCTTGAACCTTATTAATTGTAGAATTTGAATGATTGGTAGGTTCGCAGTTCTCCTGTTTGATATCTTTAGGGAGTGGTGTGAGATGATTGAGCTGGTTGTCAGGTTTGCAGTTTTTAACATCGGGGAAGAGTGATGCAAATCGTCTTGTTGTAAAAATGGCAGGGTCTAAATGCCTGAAAGGTTCGCTGCTGGTGGGTTTGAACCTTAATGACTCTGTTTGGAATAATTCGGGTGTTAAATGTTTGAAAGGGAACGTGTAATTGGGGTTGTGCTTTATATGATATGTGCTAACGGCGGGTGGTAATATATAATGGATTTTTTCTGTATACAGTTTAAGTTTGTTGACGTGGATTGTGTCAGTGTTTCTTTGAAGTGGTTGATTTGGTCGATCTATGCGGACCACATTTGGTGAAATAATTTCTAATATTGTGTGAGGTCCTGTGAAATATGGCGCAAGTTTCCCTGTATTTGGGTGGTGATATAATTTTACTAACACTAGATCACCTACTTCGAAATGTGGTTGCTTGTGTCGTTGGTCATAAGTGTTTTTGTCTTGTAAATGTTTGTTTTGTGTGCGTGTGTGTGCAATTTTTCTAGCTTTGTCGATATCTGGGTACGGTGTGTTATGATTAGAGATTTCTGGGGGTAGGATACCAAACATTAAGTATATGGGTGGAAAACCTGTGGTAGAGTGGGGTGTCTTGTTATATATAAGTGTAACCTTCTTGACCAACTTGGTCCATGCGACCTTAGGATTTTCTAGGTGTAATAACCTAAGTTTTCCCGTGAGGGTGGCGTTCAGGCGTTCACATAGACCGTTGGCCTGTGGATTGTTGCTGGTTGTGAGCAATGGGTGAATATTTCTATTAAGTAGGAAACTACGAAATTTGGGTGAAGTGAAGGCAGGGGCTCTATCCGTAAGAAGGCGTTTTGGAGAACCATCCTGGGATACTCGCTTAAGTACCTGTTGGTAGGTGGTGGTACTGGTGGATTTAGATGGAAAAGCCCATGCGTAGCGTGAAAAATGATCGACTACCACATGGAGATATATCTTGGTGTTGCCATATTTGGCAAATCCTGCTATGGTGTCCAGAGATAAAAGGTCGAAGGGTTCTTTAGATTCCGGAGGTTGACTTAATTCTCCGTAAGTGGGTCCTACTGGACGTTTTGTTAATTGGCAGGTGGGACAGGTTTTAACTTTTTGTTTAATATCTTTTGACATACCTTGCCAGTAATATTGTGTGGAGATGATTCGTGACATTTGTGAAATACCGGGGTGATTGTATTGTGTGTGTACTGTTTGTAAGAGTTGTTGTATGAGTGGTTTTGGAAGTATAATCTTGGTTATACCTTTTCGGGAAACTGTATGTAATCCATTACGATCAATGGTCAAACTAGACTCTTTCGATGGAGGAGGTTGGTGGGTCTTGATAAGGGTGGCGTCCAAGAATCCACAAAACGGGTTACGGGACAAGAGATCTGCTTCATATTGTAGTTTTCCCTTTATGTAGCGGACCTCATATTCGTAACTCGATAGTCGTAAACTCCATCGAAACAGTCTGCCGGACGGGTTTTTGATGGTTTTCAGCCACTGCAATGCGTGATGGTCAGAAAATATAGTAAATTTTCTGCCCATAAGATAGATGCGAAACTTCTCCACACTCTCAACGATTGCTAAGCATTCAAGTTCAGAGATGGAGTAGTTTTTCTCGTGTGGGCGCAATGTTCGGCTGAAATATTGAACTGGATATATGTTCCCGTCAGGGTGAACTTGTTTGAGAATGCCTGCTATACCGAGGGTGGATGCATCGCAATACACTTGGCATGGCAGACCTTCTTTGTAAAGGTGTAAAATGGGGTGTTGTGTGAGGTTTCCTTTCAGGTCAATGAACGCCTCTTGACAAGCTTCATTCCAGTTCCACACGACATCCTTTTTGAGGAGATTGTTGAGTGGTGCTCGCAAGCGAGCGTATTCCGGAATGAATTTGTTATAGACGTTCACAGCGCCTAAGAAGGATTGTAGTGTTTTTCGGTTGTGTGGTTGTTTAATGGCGTGGATGATGTCGGTATTGCGTGTAAGTGGTGTAATTGTACCCGCTGTGATGGTGTAACCTAGAAAATTTATGGATTGCTTAAAAAATTCGCATTTCGCGAAGTTAAGTTGTAACTTCTCCGCTTCGCAAAAGGCGAAAAATTGTCGCAGGTGGTTTTGATGTTCCTCCAATGTGTTGGAGTAAATGATGAAATCATCAAAGTAATGTGCCACACAGTCAAGTCCGTGTCTCTGTAGGACCTGACTTATGGCTCGTTCGTAAATCTGAGGACTGGTTTTTAACCCGAAAGGTAATCGAGTGGGTTGGTATAATCCTTCAAAGGTGGCAAATGCTAACAGTGGTCGAGAATCGGGGTGTATTGGGACTTGCCAATACGCAGAGGATATGTCGGCCGTGGAGAAATATTTGGCCTGTGCGAGGCGGTCTAGGATATCCTCGATTCTCGGGAGGGGATGGACATCAGAGCTGATTAGCTCATTCACCTTCCTATAATCGATACAAAACCGTTTGGTCTTGTCGCGCTTAGTGACGAGGGTGACAGGGCTCGAGAAAGGTGAAAAAGATTGCTCTATGATGCCGTTCTCCAGCATTTGTTGTATTTGGTTACGGATTTCTTGTTGGTCACATATCGGAACACGATATGGACGTATGGTGATTATTTTTTCGGAATTCGTGGGTATTTTTACTGGTGGAATCCGTAAGCATGGTACGTTGAATTTGTCCTGTGAAAAAATGTGAGTGTACCTTTGTAGAAGTGTTGTGAACTGTGGTGTATAGTGAGTGTTAGGTGTTGTGTTGTAGTATGCATGGGGTAAAGGGTTTTGTTGTGTATTAGTGTGAGTGTCGAGTTCGTTGTGTGGGTTGGTCATGTGAGAGTTGTGCAACGGTGTGTGATCACCTATGTTTTTGGTATGCGAGTTATCCCGCTGTGTGGGTGCGTTTTGGACAGGTTCATAAGTTGAAGTTGTTGTGATTTGATTATTTGAGGGCATGTAAAAAGGGCAATTGGCTTTAGTGAAAAAGGGGCATGTAGATAAGTGGGTTTTTCTCAATGAATGCACGCAATGGTTGTCATAGGCGGAAAGTTGGGATGCGGGGAAAATTTTTTGTGACATCGCCTGACACTGCCAGTACGTGCATACATTGGACACATGATTAAAATGGTAGGAAAGGGTAGACAATGGGGCGCCCAGCTGGAATATAGTGCATTTATTAAAATCTATGGTTAATCTGAATTTATGGAGGCTATTGATACTAAGAATTCCGAATGGCAATGGTGCATTCACTACATGGAAATACTCCTTTCGTGATATTTGTCCTATTGTCAGTAGGATAGATAGTTTACCCATGGTTTTTGCAAATCCGTTTAGGGTTTGGAGGTGTAGTGAATGTCCCTCAAGGGTTAAATTAGGCAGGTGGGTTTTTAGCATATGATAAATATTATATGGCACTATACTCAGGCTGGCGCCCGTATCAATTAAAAAGGGGCATGATACATTAGGGGCTAGAAAAAGTTTGACAGTCAGTTGGTTTAGGAATCCTACCTCAGTCTCGAAAGGGCTGCTCGGCTGGGGTGTCCCTGGCTTGACTTGGTTGTTGTGGAATCGTGGTTGGTTGTTTTGGGACTGTTTGCACCGTCCGCACTTTTTCGTGGGTCGTCGGGACTGGTCGACGTCGGCATTCGCTGTGCCAGTGTCTCGCGCCGCAGAACTTGCAATTGGATGGTGGAAGAGGTGCATTCCATGCACCTGGGCGTCGGGGTGTGCTGTGGTACGGACCCGACATTGTGGGTGGTTGATCTTCTCTGGGTCGCGTTGTCGGTGCACTGGGCCCGTGGATCCGCTGTACCAGTCGGAACCACTCTCCTAGGTTCTCGGGAGGCACTACGCGGACTAGGCGCTGGTCGTTGAATGGCAGTCCTTCTGTCAGCGTCTCGAGGATCACCTCTTGTGGAAGTCCTAGTTGCAATCCCATGGCGGTTTTTTCCCGGTAGTAGGTCTCTAGGTTGGCTTGTCCAGTAAGTTTCATGGCGAAATATTTCGCAAAGGACGCTTCGCTTGACTCAGGGTAGAGATCTAGGAGGATTTGTCTCACCTGCAAATAACTCCGGTCGGCCAGTCGAAGTTTCCTGAAGAGCTCCAGGGGTTGTCGCACCAGGTAGTTTGGCAGGCGCAGTAATTTTTCTTGTTCTCCCATGGATGCGTCTTCCATTTTTCGGTCGAACGTCTGGAAAAACTGTGTCGCGCTGTATGCGCCGTCGAAAGGTGGGATCGCCGACTCCGCTCCATCAGAAATTTTTACCCGGGTCAGGAGCGTTGACAGCTGGTTGACGGCGTCCGCTAGGGGCGCAGTTGTCTCTCGGCCGGTCACCTCCTGTCTTTCTCCTGTCGGTTCGCTCTCTCTTACTTCTTGCCTTTTTTCCATTGTTTCCGTCGGACCGTCTGACTTTACGCCTATGGGATCCTGGTTTAATTCCATCTCTTTATCCTGTCGACTTAACCGCTCTGTGACAATATCGTTGCGGAATTTCTTGTTGTTCGATTTGAATGGTGAGGATTGGTTGAAACGCAGTCGTTTGAGTGGAAGTTTAAGCATACAGTTAGGAATAATCAGGACACGTGATTGGGTTTGAAAATAAAAGGCAACTGGGTTGGAGGGAAGAAAGCTTGAGAAGAGCTGAGCGATTTGACTTATTAATTAGTTGATCACATGGCGATGATTGGATTTAGATGAAATGAGCGGAGAGAGAGAGATCTCTAGAGTAGATGTTACCTTGTTGGAAGCGAAGGAGCAACTGCCTATTCTTGCTTTTTCGATTTTACACCAAGACTCAGTTTCTCTCTGATTGGTCGAGAGATGTCACATGATCTTTTCCTATTGGTTGACCTACTTAAGGTGCTGTCTTCTGATTGGCCCGCGGTTCTCTTTGGTGAAAGATATGGCCTGCCTGATAGGAAGTGTCGGTTGCTATTTCGATTTTATTTACTTCCGCGTTATCAAAATACGTCCGGTCTTGGGTCGGAAGTATGGGGTGTCTCTATACTAATATAACTTCTGTGGATACCATATACGTCCTGCTTTGTCAGGAAGTATTGAGTGCTTCGCGACTAATATAACCTCTGTGGATACCAGATACGTCCTGCTTTGTCAGGAAGTATGGAGTGATTCGCGACTAATATAACTTCTGCGGTCACTAGAGACGTCCGGTCTCTGCCCCTGCAATATTGACACAGGGGTGCCCAGAATAGTCGTGCCAGCTTTAGGCCTATTTCCTATGTCTTTTGTTACTTTCTTTCCTCCAGTTACCTTATTCTTTTATTAAATCTTTGAAAATCATACATTTGTACATGCATAGTGGGTCGGGGAGCATACAATTATATACAAATTATGACATATATACTGCCCTTAATGCAATTATAAAAGTAATGGGAAGGCCTGGCTCATCAGTGGTGGACCCTCCTAACGGCTTCGCCAGTTTAATCTACCATATTGATCTATTATTGTATCTTGCATTTTTTTCCCTCCTTTATACTATTACTGAAGATCAAATCTTGGAAAAGGTATTTTAAACAAACTATCATTTTTCGCCAATTTAATGGTAGAATAAACTGACGAAACCGCTGGGAGGGTTCACCACTGATGAGCCAGGCCCTCCCATTAAATTTTCATTACATTAAGGGCAGTATAAAATTGTTTAATTTGTAAAAGAATCATACGCGTCTATAATAGCTTCAAATAAATAGTGTGTGACCTTTCTGTGACAATGTTGTTATCAGACAGAAGTATTGAATGAGAAAACATCATCATGATAATCATTTCTATGCGTAACCCCCCAGTAATTCTCATATATAAATATACTAGACGGGTGGCTTCGCCCCGGGATTGACCCATGTGCATATCTACCCGAGTGATATATATTTAGATAAGATTTTTCAATAATTGTTTGTTATTAGCATTATCTATTTGTTTGCATCAGCATAATTTAATCTAATCTTTGATAGAGGGCGCTGTTCGTGAGCTAAGTAGAATAATTTGAATATATAGTTTTAATAATTGATTTATATATATTTTAAAATAGCCTATCGTCTTCCCCGTATTTTTTTACCTATGTATGGAAATTTTGGTTTGAATTAGTGAACTACTGCGAATTTGTATACCGGACATACAAACAAACAAACATATAAACATTGATTTATATATATGTATATATATAAAGATATATAACTCTAACATTGAAATTTAAATAATTGTTAAGGAATAATTCATACATACAAAAGCCTTTATTAATACATAGAGTATCTCATACACGAATTCACTATGGAGTTTGCAAATGAAAAGAAAGTAAAAAATAAAAACTAAAAGAAACATTCATTTAAAAATATTGTCCACCTTTATGCATTTTCTAATTCATTATTTCTTTTTTTTTTTACTGATTTTTGTATATGAAATTAAATAGTTAATCGTTATCATCATAATTACATGAAATGTATTTTAAAAAACGATAATAAACAACAACAATGGTATTTGCATGAAAATTCGAAACTATTATAGACGCGTATGATTCTTTTAAAAATTAAACAATTTCTTTTGCTCTTAATGCTATGGAAAAATTTGCATCTTTCTTATTAGAAAACAACAACCAACTTAAAATTAACAATGTTAAAAAAACATATTTTAACACAAAAACGTTACAATTATAATTTTATTAATTAATAAAAATATATTTTAAAAAAGAAACAAAAAAGAGTATATACATAAAATATATTTGGAAATATACTCCAAACGCTTAATAGGTTTTAGTATATTCAAAATATTCACAAAAATATTAGGTCTATTATCGTCTATGCAAATATATCTCACATATTTGCATAATAATTTTATATTACTTCATATTTCACCACACAGCAGAAACTACAACAGATTACCTTCCAACCTTCCAATTTTTCTTCTGAAAGGCAAGCGCTTTCTCATAAATCACGTGGTGAGTAAGTAGAAAATAATTCTATTGCTAAAAGCTCCTTTCAAGATACGGAGCTCTTTCATCTGCTGCTCCCTTTAAAAGATGGCTTGTCACCAAACGCGTCTGCTAGAATTTGAATATTCCATTTACTTTAGCTGCCATTTTGGATTTGGAATGTAATGCATAAACTTGGCGCGTTTCTAACTTAATTTGCATATGACAATGTAACCCTCTTTTGGGAACATTTTGATCTTGTCGTTTGAAAATTCTATTTTATTTTTTTGGTGTCTTCTGTTTTATTATTATTTATTGATTGGTTGGGTGGTTGGTAGCGTTTGGGCTTTATCTTTTGCTTCCAATTTGATGTATTATTATGGAAGGTATTGGCTTTTTATAGAAAGAAAGTTAAAATGTTTATTAAGAAAATATAGAAAATCTCATTATCAATTAATACCAGAAGAAAACAAAAATTCGAATATTGAGATTCAATATTTCCATAATAGTTCCATAAATATAAATAAAGAATTCTTCCTGAATTGAAATTAGACGAAAAACATGGTGAAGGAAGACGAGTTTCTTTTATTGATGCATAGGTGCAAGCTTTCGGGCGTTGAAGGGTTTTTTTTACCCGAAAGCTTGCACCTATGCATCAATAAAAGAAACTCTTCTTCCTTCACCATGTTTTTCGTCTAAGTTCCATAAATATAAATTTAAATAGAAAATTTCTTTTAATATTATTTTATATCAAAAACTTTCCAGTTCCAAATAACTTTATTAGGTGCTACCGCTCAAAAAGAGCAACCTAGATCATCATATTTACTGTGGGGGCTGTACAGGGTTGTTTGATTTACAATTTATATTGATGTCGTTGGGTCCTTGGGGATATTGTTCTTGAGAAGTCTGGCTTGTTTGATATTCAAGGTGGGTTTATTTTTCCTTTTTCCCCCCTACTTTTCATTCTTCTGGCTTAATTGATGGAGAATTTGTCTAGGTTTTAAATTTCTTATTTTCCTTTTTCCGCATTTCTAGTTTGTTGCTCCCATGAAGGTGGGGTTTTCAAATTTTTCGGATTTTAATATCAAAACTTTTTTTATGCTTAATATGCGATGAATTATATTTGAGAATATCAAAATTGAACCTAATTAATAAAAACTTTATTTCAGTTATTTACAAACACAACAACAACAAAAAATATTAAATTCAACAAAACATCAATAAAATTCAAACCCTTCAAAATAAGCTATATGGTTAAAATTCTGTGATTCCTTTTATATAAATTACAAACTAATTCATTGAAAAACATTAATAGAAAAGTGAAAAAATAGCACAGATGTGAAATTGTACTGCAACTTACAGTGGAACAATAAGGAGATGCCTTTTCTTAATTTTTTAATAGAGATATTTAGCCTGTGGGCGGCATGAAATTCTAAGCGGAGTCAGACAACAAATATCGTAAAATCAACTTTTAATTACATTTATTTAATACAGTTTATCAGAAGTATTGTTGTATACTACATGTTGATGTTCCATTTGTGTGTAGTGGTCAAATATCATTTCTATATTATAAAATGTTAGATATATGTGTTTGATATATTATAGATATTTATATTATATATATGATTTATATTTAGAACGATGTTTAATTATTTTATTATATTATTATGATAACAAATAATATGATATTAATGTTAATTTATATAATTTTATTGAAGTTTATTTTATGAGCATTATATATTTATAAGAAATACAACAAAGAACAAATTAAAACTTATAATATAAATATGAAAAGTCAATATTTGGGAGCCGCTACAAGCCCTTATTTCACATATTCAATTCATGTGAATTCGTATTTTAGAGCACTTGAAGACCATATAATTACATTCATTTCCAGTTTCAAGATCTAATTTAGCCCAAATAACAGAAAAATCCAATCTGAGAAAAGTACTTAATTTTTAAAATTCGGTATTTTCTTATCATCATCTTAACATCGAATACTTTTCCTTCAGTTTTATTTACATAATAAACACGCACGCCATCTATATCTAAAAGTCATAACTAATAACTTTCTCATTGCGTTATTAGGAAGAGCAGTAGGGATTTGCTTTATATTAAGAAGAGAAGTGTAAACAATACAAACACAACACACATAAATGATAAAAATGTTTTATACTTTTTAATACAGTGGGAAACGTCTCTCTCTCTCATTTTCTGAATTTGCATAAAACATAATAGTCATTGTCGCCGGTCGTTAGTTTTTTTTTTTTTGAGGAAGAAGAAGAAGACAGAGACAATTTTGTTCACACTTGGTTATCTCGTGTGTCTTCAATAAAGGTCACTGTATTATCTTTCAGAGTTTTTGTCTGAATCCCGCTATACATGGTAAGAGGTACAACTTCCTTAAGTTTGTGTCCATGAGTGTATATTGGTTATCTCGTGTGTCTTTAATAAAGGTCACTGTAATATCTTTCAGAGTTATTGTCTCAATCCCGATATACATGCTAAAAGGTACAACTTCCTTAAGTTTGTGTCCATGAGTGTATATTGGTTATCTCGTGTGTCTTTAATAAAGGTCACTGTAATATCTTTCAGAGTTATTGTCTCAATACCGATATACATGCTGAAAGGTACAACTTCCTTAAATTTTGTCCATGAGTGTATACACACTTGGTTATCTCGTGTATATTCAATAAAGGTCACTGTAATATCTTTCAGAATTATTGTCTGAATCCCGATATACATGCTGAAAGGTACAACTTCCTTAAATTTTGTCCATGAGTGTATACACACTTGGTTATCTCGTGTATATTCAATAAAGGTCACTGTAATATCTTTCAGAGTTATTGTCTGAATCCCGATATACATGCCAAAAGGCACAACTTCCTTAAATTTTGTCCATTAGTGTATTATGTTCACACTTGGTTATCTCGTGTATCTTCAATGAAGGTCACTGAAATATCTTTCAGAGTTATTGTCTGAATCCTGATATACATGTTATAAGGTACAACTTCCTTAAGTTTTGTCCATGAGTGTATTATGTTCATATTTGGTTATCTCGTATGTCTTCAATAAAGGTCACTGTAATATCTTTCAGAGTTATTGTCTGAATCCCGATATACATGCTAAAAGGTACAAATTCCTTAAGTTTTGTCTATGAGCGTATTATGTTCACACTTGGTTATCTCGTGTATCTTCAATAAAGGTCACTGTAATATCTTTCAGAGTTATTGTCTGAATCCCGATATACATGCTAAAAGGTACAACTTCCTTAAGTTTGTGTCCATGAGTGTATATTGGTTATCTCGTATGTCTTTAATAAAGGTCACTGTAATATCTTTCGGAGTTATTGTCTGAATCCCGATATACATGCTAAAAGGCACAACTTCCTTAAGTTTTTGTTTCCATGAGTGTATATTGAATATATACGCTGATGAATTGAAAAAAATGCATTGTTTTAATGCATATTAAAATTTGCACAATCAGGAGATGCTTTTCTCTTAGTTTATCCAACTGATCGCATTACAATTTCACTTATGTACTATTTTCCAGAAAAATCTACAAGTTCAAAAATCCTTGTTCATTTTGCCACTTCTTCTTGAATAGGTACCATAAAATATTGCTAACTACCGAACAATTTTGAAAAATTTGAATATGCATTAAAACCAATAAACAACATTCATCATTTTCTCTTGAAATATGAGATTAAAGATAAGCAGCATTCAATTTTTAAGGTCTGCATGACGTTTTCTTATCAATAAGTTGATGGGAGGGGTAGAAGAAATATGGCGTCGTGGAGCCAGGGATAATAAACTACCTTAAGATAAGCTACTTCATCTTGTCTTTTTATCCCATTAGTTTCTTTTGCTAATTGGGAAGAACCACTTTCTATCTCTTCACATAAGAAAACTTTTATCATTCTTATCTTAAACGACTTCTGGATTTTTTTGCCTATCCACTTTAATTTAGGTAATGCAACGATTAGTCTTTTTTCTTTTTTTTTATCATTGAATTCGTGATTCCTTTTCTAAGGTGTTAAAATAAGTGTCCAATGTTTTTTTTTATTGGAATTTTTATTAGGGCATTAATTTTATTGATTTTTTTTCCTTTTTAGATTTCTTATGCACGCGTGAAACGTTTGTCGTCATCGTTTGGTATTTTTGAATGCATATTTATCATTGATTATCAAATTTATTGGTTTTTGATAATTGACCACCCATGTTATTTTGAAATTAATGATTAGGCCATTTATTTTGATATCGTCTGCAATTTTTTTTTCTAAAATAAAATAGGCTAATTGTATATTTTATTAATATATTTAAATGAGAAAATTTAAAGAAATAAAATATATTTTGTTTTATATTTACATTAACAAATGTATTTTATACATTATCTATATATATATATAAAATGAATGTATATATGTCTGTCCTTTATGCCTGACCAAACCACTCATTGGAACGCCATGAAACTTTGGGAAGTTATTTAGTATAGTACTGGGAAGGTTTTTCTAGCAAATAAAAGTTTTGAAATAACTTTTCGCCTAAAAATAATCAAGATAAATATTCTAATTTATCTTTTATAATTCAACAATCTGCTCTAAATATTCTCATGATGATACGATGATTTTGTAATGTAGAAAATTAGGAAAGACAAAATTCAGGATGACACGGCAATTTATTTGAGACAAGAATAATGATACAATTCCAATGATACTATTCCTTTAACTTCCAATTACCAAGGGAACCAATTAATATTGATTTTACACTGGCCCGCAAAATAAAAGGAACAACATATTTTTTCCATATATCTCAAATTTTATCAATGGAATTTTATATACAAATTTATTATTTCATTATTGATTAAAATACCCGAAATCAAAGAAATCGAACAAGTATTTTATGCTAATTATCCGGTCAAACAATGATTTTCTTGCAGTCAGTGTATAAATATCTTGGGTATTGTTGTTAATATGGGGTGTGATCGCCTTTAACTGATAGACAGGCTCACTACATCGGCGACCCATACTAAGAATTAGGGAGTTTATAAGCTCCTGTGGAATCAACGCCCACTCTTTTTTTTAAAGTGTGTTTATAGCTCATTAGTGTTTCTAGGAGGGGGTTGGAGGGATGAGATCCGTCGTCCTAGATTGTTCTATACATGCTCAATGGAATTTAGGTCTGGAGATCGAGCTGGCCAATTCATCCGAGCAATTGCATGGTTTTGGAGAAAAGTGTCGAACACCTCAGCCCTATATGGACGGGCATTATCATCGATCAGAAGAAAATTTTCTCCCATTTCAACTGATACAATACGCAGAAGGCTTCACATGAAGGGCCTCTATGCTCGACGACCCATAATTTGTGTGCCGTTGACACCACCTCAAAAGCGAGCAAGGGAACTTTGGCGCAGACAACATGACGCTTGGAATCCAGATGAATGGAGCCATGTAATGTTCACTGATGAGTCCAGATTCTCTCTAAACAGCTATTATCGTCGTGTTTTTGTCTGGAGAGAGGTAGGAACCAGAAATAATCCCCGAAATATGGTTGAAAGGTCTGTTTTATGGTCTGGAATCTTCTTGGGCGGGCACACAGCACTCCACATTTTTCGGCAAGGAACCCTGACTGGACAGAGGTATCGGGACGAGATCTTGGCAGCATATGTGATGCCTCAATCATTAGAAATGGTAGAAAACCTTCTTATAATGGATGATAATGCCCGTCCACATAGGGGTGGTGTGGTCGACAGTTTTCTCCAAAACCATGCAATTGCTCGGATGAATTGGCCTGCTCGATCCCCAGACCTAAACCCCATTGAGCATGTATGGGACGACCTAGCACGGCGGATCTCATCCCTCCAACCCCCTCCTAGAAATACTCATGAGCTAGAAACAGCCTTAACACAAGAGTGGGCGTTGATTCCACAGGAGCTGATAAACTCCCTAATTCTTAGTATGGGTCACCGATGTAGAGCCTGTCTATCAGTTAAAAGCGATCACACCCCATATTAACAACAATATCCAAGTTATTTATGCACTGACTGCAAGAAGATCATTGCTTGACCGGCTAATTTGCATAAAATACGTGTTAGAAATCTTTGATTTCGGGTATTCTAATCAATAATGGATTAATAAATTTGTGTATAAAATTTCATTGATAAATGTTCAATAAAATTTGAGTTAAATGAAAAAAATATGTTGTTCCTTTAATTTTGCGGACCGTTGTATTCAACTTATCGAGTATTTTTAAAGGGACCGGGAAAAAATGTTCACTTTATCGAGAGATTCGTTAGACAAACCTTTACTCGGGTAAAACCCGGGCGAAGCCGGGTACATCCATACAAATAAAATAAAAGGACTTAAAAGCGCGAATGTTTCTTTTATACATAAAACGAACTTCTACTGTCCTTACTGCGATGAAAAAATATATTGGGAGGGCTTGGCTCATCAGTGGTGAACCCTCCCAGCGGTTTCGCCAATTTAATCCACCAGACCGCTTCTCGGAGCTCTAATACTGTATTGGATCATTCTGCTTTTATATGCTACACTGAAGGATGGAATCTTAGAAATGGTTTTCAAGTAAACTATGGACATGAGCTTATAGGACAGTAGAATTACATTCATTACATCCTATAAGCTCATGTCCATAGTTTACTTGAAAACCATTTCTAAGATTCCATCCTTCAGTGTAGCATATAAAAGCAGAATGATCCAATACAGTATTAGAGCTCCGAGAAGCGGTCTGGTGGATTAAATTGGCGAAACCGCTGGGAGGGTTCACCACTGATGAGCCAAGCCCTCCCAATATATTTTTTCATCGCAGTAAGGACAGTAGAAGTTCGTTTTATGTATAAAAGAAACATTCGCGCTTTTAAGTCCTTTTATTTTATATGTATAGGTGGCGCGTTATTGCTTTGTGTTAACATCCATACAAGAATAATGATACAATTCCAAGGCAAGATACTATTCCTTTAACTCCCAATTACCGGGGAACCAATTAATATTTATTTTATTAAACTTATCGAGTATTTTTCAAGGGACCGGGAAAAAATGTTCACTTTATCGAGAGATTCGTTAGACAAACCTTTACTCGGGTAAAACCCGGGCGGAGCCGGGTACGTCCGCTAGTGTATATTAACTTAATGGAAAAAATAGTTTTTAACCACTAGTTGGAAAGGGATATACAATTTCTTCAAATATACAAAAGATATCAGATAAAAAAAAATTGATTTATTTACCAATGTGTCGGTTGGAAATGCGCTAACAATGGATTAACAACAAAAGATATAATAAAGTTTTTTTTTCTCTTTACTATACCTTTCTATTACATTTTCATCTTGATAAAAGTTGTATTTTAACAATTTATCAATTATTATCATTTATTTGAAACAAAGGCGATAAAAACGTGGTGAGTTTCTTTTAATGGTAAAAACACAAGCTTTCACGCAAGAATGCCCTTCCTCAGGTTACAACTGTTGTTACAGTTGTAACAGGCAAGCTTTCAGGCAAGATGCCCTTCCTCAGGTTACAACTGTTGTTACAGTTGTAACAGGCAAGCTTTCAGGCAAGATGCCCTTCCTCAGGTTACAACTGTTGTTACAGTTGTAACAGGCAAGCTTTCAGGCAAAATGCCCTTCCTCAGGTTACAGTTGTAACAGGCAGGCTTTCAGGCAAGATGCCCTTCCTCAGGTTACAACTGTTGTTACAGTTGTAACAGGCAAGCTTTCAGGCAAGATGCCCTTCCTCAGGTTACAACTGTTGTTACAGTTGTAACAGGCAAGCTTTCAGGCAAGATGCCCTTCCTCAGGTTACAACTGTTGTTACAGTTGTAACAGGCAAGCTTTCAGGCAAAATGCCCTTCCTCAGGTTACAGTTGTAACAGGCAAGCTTTCAGGCAAGATGCCCTTCCTCAGGTTACAACTGTTGTTACAGTTGTAACAGGCAAGCTTTCAGGCAAGATGCCCTTCTTCAGGTTACAACTGTTGTTACAGTTGTAACAGGCAAGCTTTCAGGCAAGATGCCCTTCCTCAGGTTACAACTGTAACAACAGTTGTAACAGGCAAGCTTTCAGGCAAAATGCCCTTCCTCAGGTTACAGTTGTAACAGGCAAGCTTTCAGGCAAGATGCCCTTCCTCAGGTTACAACTGTTGTTACAGTTGTAACAGGCAAGCTTTCAGGCAAGATGCCCTTCTTCAGGTTACAACTGTTGTTACAGTTGTAACAGGCAAGCTTTCAGGCAAGATGCCCTTCCTCAGGTTACAACTGTAACAACAGTTGTAACCTGAGGAAGGGCATCTTGTCTGAAAGCTTGTGTTTTACCATTAAAAGAAAATCACCACGTTTTTATCGCCTTTGTTTCAAATATTATTGCGTGGCTACGTCATGTATTAACATTTATGTTTTTTCGCTATTTATAAATCTAGCCTGACCAAATTTAAGCAAACTATGAATATTAGCCCTTCAAGACCAGTAGAATTAATTATAAATATTTACATCGAGCAATGCTATTCCGTTAACAATAAGTACAAGATCTGTTAGGTATAAATTAAACATTTCATTTATTCTAAAAGAAACATACACATTCGTGCGCTTTGTGAATTTATAGATGGCTAATTATTGTATTGTTTAATAACGATTAGTTTTTAAAATTGGATTTTTTCTGTGTATGAAAATATATTTAGAGAAACCTGCTCAACTCCACAGACAACAGCTGATTGCTCCCCCTCTCCTCTAAATTGCTTTTCCTCTTCACTCATGTACATATATAATCTTTTAGGGGAATCCCCTTGTAAGACAATAGTGTCTTAATAAAGGTTTTTGTTGTTGTATTTAGAGAATCCTGTGAAAAAAACGGAAAAAAATCATGGATGGCTCTGCTTTGAATGACAGCCTCTATCTTTACGACAAGTTTATAGATATACACAGCATTTGGCGTGTCCCCCTTTGATACTTATATAAACAGCTTCAAGCTGAGGCATACTGTCATACAGTTTTCTTATGGCTTCTTAGGGGTAACTAAGAGACCAAGCCATTTCAATTTTTGCCGAAGCTGTTGAAGATTACTTGGCTGTGGAGATTGCCAAATTTTCCTTCCCATCATGTCCCATACATGCTCAATTTGGGAAAAATCTGGGGAACATCTAGACCAGGGAAGGATGTCAACATTTTGAAAGAAGGCTCGTGAGATGTTGGCTGTATGTGGTCGGACATTATCTTGTTGGAATATTGCATTTGTAGTCTGCTTAAGAAATGGAAACACAACAAGTTGAAACACATCTGCAATGTATAACTGAGCACAATCATGAGCATTTTTAGATGACATAGCGTCATCTATTGAAATAAAAATAAACTAAACTTTTATTGTGGTTATTCCTTTGCTTTTCTTGATTTATCAATAAAAGGTTTGACTAAATACTATTCAATAACCTATAACAGCGTTTAGTTGATTTTTATTTCGCTAGATGGCGCTCTCTGACATCTAAAAACTCTCATGTTAGCGGACAGAAAATATGCCTGTATTAATTCTTTAAATATACTTTATGCAAAATAAGTATATCTATATGCCTTGACAAAGGTTGGCGTTCTGCCAATCGAAATATTGTCAAATATTTTTTAAATCCAATATATGTATTTTTTATTATATACATATATATATGAAAAAATAGTACAAATGTAATATTGTACTGGGATATGGTGCATAAATTAGAAAAAGACATCTCCTTATCGTGCAACTGAAAGTTGCTAATGGCTTGCGCCATCTATCGGAATAAATATCAACTATTCTCGTTGATTTTTAATTATTCCAGAAATGGTCGTTGAGGTACAGCTTGCACCACGCTGATGAGGGCCAACAGCCCGAAACGCGTCCGTGGTTAGCTTTTCTTGATTAATCAAGAATGGGTATATGGCCAATTCTGGAATAATTAAAATTCAACGAGAATAGTTGATATTTATTCCGATAGATGGCGCAAGCCATTAGCAACTTTCAGTTGCACGATAAGGAGATGCCTTTTTCTAACATATATATATATAAATTCATGACAAATGTCGTGTTGAAATAAGCATGGACAAGTCCCTAGAGAGTTTGTTCGCTGCCACAATCACACCTTATCAATCATCATTGTACTCACACGACAGAAGCCTAAATTGGGCGCGCACCTTTTAATATCCAGACGATAGCTATTAACCCTAATTTAGGCATTGACGCCATCTTGCTTATCTCCCGCCAATTCTTCTTTTTGTATAGAATTGCTGCTGAGACGTTTAATTAAGTGAACTTTTCGTTTTTAATTGTATTTTTTAGGTATGATAGCTTGAAGATAGTACAAGAGGTAGTGTTTAATCCACCATTTCACTCTAATATTACATTTTACTTGTTTAACTTTATATTTCGATGCACTAGCGCGCCATCTGTTATCAAATTACAAAACTATTTTAGAGGCGTAATATTCTTTTTAAGATAAAACAATTTCTACTGTCCTTACTGCAATGGAAACCAGGCCCTCCCTTTAATTTTTCCATTGCAGTAAGGACAGTAGAAATTGTTTTATCCTAAAAAGAATATTACGCCTCTAAAATAGTTTTGTAATTTGTTTAACTTTGTTTAGTTTACCCCAGTACTGAAGATAAACTATTGGTAAAGGACATTGAGGACAGTAGAAATACATCCTAAGAATCAATCCTTCGAGCATCGCTCTTCCATGAACAATTAATGGCATTTTGAGCATTACAGCTGGGTTAAAAATAAAGAATTTCAAAGCGGAGCCATCCATGATTCCCCCCCCCCTTTTTTTTTTATAGGATTCTCTAAATGCAACAACAAAAGCCTTTATTAAGACACTATTGTCTTACAAGGGGATTCCTCTAAAAGATTATAAATGTGCATGAGCGAGGAGGAAAAGCAATTTAGAGGGGAGGAGGAGCAATCAGCCGTTGTCTGTGGAGTTGAGCAGGATTTCTCTAAATATATTTTCATACACACAGAAAAAAAACAATTTTAAAAACTAATCGTTATTAAACAATACAATAATTAGCCATCTATAAATTCACAAAGCGCACGAATGTGTATGTTTCTTTTAGAATAAATGAATAAATGAAATGTTTAATATATACCTAACTGCTCTTGTACTTATTGTTAACGGAATAGCATTGCTCGATGTAAATATTTATAATTAATTCTACTGGTCTTGAAGGGCTAATGTCCATAGTTTGCTTATATACCATAACTAAGATTCCACCCTTCAGTGTAGCATATATAAGCAGAATGATCCAATAAAGTATTAGAGCTCTAAAAAGCGGTCTGGTGGATTAAATTGACGAAACCGTTGGGAGAATTCACTACTGATGAGCCAAGCCCACCTACTTTTTTCATCGAATTGAGGACAGTAGAAAGCTTGTTTCAAATGTTTTTAAAAGAAAAAAATCGTGATTTATGATTTTATTTCATATACTAATCCTATTTTATCCAATATTGTAGTCATTCTATGTAAGGTATATTGTAGCGTCCTCTCTTTGATTCTCTTAGCTATGGTGTGGTAGCTAATTTTAATAGGTAATTCTCTTCTCTGTAATTGTGTATTTAAAGTTGGCCATATTGTTGTAAATTCTAATGTAGAACTTCTCTTTCAAAGATATTCAAGCTGAATTAAGTTAAGTTTATGTTTTGTTTTGAGTGCACTTGAATTGATTCTCTTTTATTGCTAAATTTAACTTTTGAGATAAGCATATATTATTCAATTATATTTAAAATAATAATATCCTCTCTCTCTCTCAGTTAGAAGCTATTCGAAAGCTTGAATGTCAAAACCATCCTAGAACCCCTGTATAGAGACTATTATAGGGAGGAGATAGAAGACGCTGTTGTCTCCCCTTCTAACAGGGAGGACGAGTACCTGACGCCTGAGCAGAGGTCTGCTCTGAAGCTATTCCTCGACATGGCAATAGCACATGTCGGGGAGATGTCCAATCTACGCGGAACGCTGTTCGGCTTCAGGACAGAATGTAACATCATACCAGACGACCCTCAGTTGTATTCCTCTGATGAAAATAGTATTTAAGTTTAATTTTTTAATTTTTTAAAAATATATATTAACCGTTTATAATATTTTATGTACGATTAATAAATATGTTTCAATCTCTCTCAGTTATTGTCAAAATATAGCTAGAATAATATAACAATCCAATATTATAGTCATTTATAAAGAAACAATAGGGTTAAAAGAAAGTTGACGACCCTATAAATTGACTTGACTGTTATACAATATAAAATTACAAGAGGATATTATCTACAAGTATGTACAAAAAGAGAGGTATCTATTTCTTTAATTATATGATCTTGAAGATAAAGGTTGCCGGCATTCATATTTCTTTTTAAAATATAGACACTTCGGCCAGTTAAATTTTTCTCAACGATTCAACAAAATTATTTCCTCTTGTTGCTGTCGTGTCCAATGAAGAGCCTCAGATGTCTCCATGCGTCTCTATCACAGCAGCAGCAATGTCCACTATCTTGGGTGTGTAAAGTTGCTACTCTGGGTTCATGTCAATTTGCTCTTCATTGGAAAATGGGTGCCGTTGCCACGTTAGTCACCTTGGAAACAAATCAGAATTTGGTCGAAAAATCTTTTCTCTTCGTCAGGAGAAATAAAAATAAAGCATTTGACAAGCGTTAAAAATGCCAAATGATTTATTTTTATTTATCCTGAAGAAGACAAAAGATATTTGTTGAAACGTTGAGAAAATAAAAGTGTCTATATATTATATTTTTACTTTTTGATAAATCTTTAATTTGCATATACATAAGTTATATGGGTGGTAAAATTGGTGTTCTATTAATTCAATAGTACCATGGTTGTATATGTAGGAAGGTACTGG
Source organism: Cordylochernes scorpioides (assembly GCA_030710605.1). NCBI lineage: Eukaryota > Metazoa > Arthropoda > Arachnida > Pseudoscorpiones > Chernetidae > Cordylochernes > Cordylochernes scorpioides. Next base: position 88,740,340 of record CP092872.1, on the reverse strand, counting down.
GTACTGTCTGCAGGTGCTGCCTACAAAATCACATATCGAATATTCATAATGTAAGGGGAAGGTTGTCTCTTCATCTTCCGGCGACCAAGTTATGTAATTGCTCTTCCATATTCATCTTCTGATGACGGTATCTCTTTCCTTTCGATTTATTCTTCATTTTTCTATTATCTTTTAATTCTATCATTATATTTTCTACCTTATTCCTTTGTTTTAAACTTACATTGTCCAGTAAAACTTGTAATTTTAAATTCTGATATTCATTTATCTGCAAAAATATAAGGGAAATATGCAATTAAGGAAAGTTTTTTTTCGGTCATCAATTTTTCTTTGATAAGATCTCTTTCTTTGACTGTAAATTATTCAGTTAGACAATGGGTGATGTCTTTGTTAGTTATTTTATAGAGATATCTATCACATGGTTGTAGTTATACCTCTTTTTCATGATGAATATATTCAAATAATTCTCTCTATACAATATTTATTGGAAATTTCAATTTTATTTAAATTTGTGACGAAATATTAATTTTTGTTAAATTATAGGGTATATAAGGTCGAGTATATATTACACAAATGTCATTAATAATTTAATTTTACTTTTTTTATATATTGTAATGTTTTATGATTGAAAATGTGCTATTGTTTATGTTTTCTATGGGTTTGGTAAACTTAATAAAGATATATTTTCGAAAGCTTGATAACGTATATAGAGAATAAGTTATCAATCATTTATCTTAAAGAAGTAATATAAAGGTAACCCAGGTTTCTGTAGCGTATCCATAGATCACCAACTACCAAGGTTGTCATGCAGTTTAGGAGTCTGTCTTGGGTAGACTTAGGGAATCAGTTCATCAAACAAATTAATCGAATTGAATAAGATAATATCATAAAAGTGAGAATAACACAAATTTGAATAAAATTTCTTCAATTTTAAAACTTTCAAACATATTTGGAGAGATATTATAACAGTTTTCTCTCCTTTTGAAAATAGAGCAATCCATAAATAAAACTTAAATTAAAAAGGCATATATTGGATAACGGTTGGTGTTAAGGCAACTGAAATATTGGTAAAATAAATGATATTTTGATCCAACATATGTCTTTTTAATTAAAGTTTTATCTCTATTCCAATATTTACGATCAAAAAACAAGAAGTTCATATTTAAGGTATCCAAACTCTTCTATAACTATAGGATATTAATTCACTCTAAAACACATATACCAAAAACCTACTAACGTTTTTAGTAATCAAAATACTATATAAACATACATAGTATTTTTTTGTATAATTTTAAGTAGAATTGTATTACTAAGTCTAAAAGGCATTTCTCTCTTTTGGGATGTAAGAAAACCTCATTTTATTATATTTTACTACAGCAATACATATACATATGATATATATATTGTTAATCTCTTTCTTTTCTCTCTCTTCTCTTTTACTAATTTTGATTAATAATAATTACAATTTCATCAGATAAAACATCTTTTTAGCCAATTTGACTGATTTCAAAACTCCCCCCTTGATGTCATGTAAGCCTAACTGTTCTCTTGTATTAATGAAGAAAACCACACAACAAAACTATGGTATACAAGTTAGATAGAAAGAAAAGGCTTACTTAAAACAGATTTTGCATATTTCCTATTCTGATGGTATTTACATAAAGAAACTTTTTGAAATAGCATCGTTTTAAAGTTTTTTTTTTAACTACCATGTATTAACGATAGAATTTATTTAGCGCTCATTTTCAATACTATAAAATACTAAATAATCAGTGAACTGATTATGAATAGAATATTTGAGGGGTTTGGCTCATCAGTGGTGATCCTTAGATATTTCGTCAATTTTCATCTTCAATTTACAACTTATAGAAATTCGTCCTATAAGATGAAAGGAAATAGCGCTGGTTAATACCATTTTGAACAAACAGATGGCGCCATGTGTTCTGTTTACTAAACAGTTTATGTATTTATCTTACATATAGGAATTTGACGATAATTGCATATCACATATTTTGACCGCTCAAATCCTTGGTAATGACAAAGAGTTATCTATCATTGAAAATATCGACTAAAGATTGATTTAAGTTTATTCTATGATATATTGACCAAAATGTCTTTCCAATCTGCAATTTGAGCTTTAATATTATATCATTTTCATTATTATCTTATTTCATCTTCATGTCTCTTTTACTTTTTTTTTTTCAAATAATAGAAGAATAAATTCACATATATTTTCTAAATTATAATAACAAATATATGTTGTTTTATCATTGATAATTCATAAAAATTCAGTGAAAAAAAGTATAAATAAATATTTTGACCAGTGACCACAAATATGTATATTTAGTCTTCATAACATGTGATGCCGACTTTTGACGACTTCAGAAGAAGGGGTGGATTTACAGAAATTATAATTGAACCATATTTTTGGATAGAGAGTAATATATAACAAAATATAATAACATGTATGTGATGTACATTGTAATCTTAAATACCTTCACCATTAATTCTTTTACAATCCGGGGGATATAAGCGAAACAGCTTAATACAATAATAGAGCGAAATGGCAGATTGATATGGCGAAACTGCTAGAAGGATTTAACACTGATGAGCCAGGCCGTTTTAATATTTTTCAACGTAGTTAAAGAACACTAAGGAATATTTGACATTGATTTCTAAAGCAAAAGGTAATGAAAATCAAATTCAATGCATTGACATTTCACAAATTCTGGAAAATAGCACAGACAATAGGCTCAACTCAGATGATGGATCCAACTTGAAGAAAGGTCGATGTTAATCTTAACTTTCTGTAAATAACTGTTATGTTTACTTCTGTATCTGGGAGAATTCTGTATGGGACGAATGTCCTTAATAAAGGCTTTTTTAAGGTGAAAATATAAAGCCTCCAGGGATAGGTTTTTTTATTATTATTCACAAACCTCTCTAGCTTTCAGTCACGGAAGCCCTTCTACAAGAGAGCAACACTTTTTGAAAAATGATTTTTATTGTTGTTGATTTATTTGAAAAAAAAAACAGAGACATATTGAAAGTAAACAGTTTTTCAAATCTTAATTTCTCACATATCTTACTTGAATTATCTAAGGAATGAAGTTTATTTATTCAATCCCTAAATCATCTCCTTCTCTACCACATGAATAATAAAAAAACACCTCCAGGCAAAGATATGATTTGAACAAGAAAACGAAGCTTTCATCTCTTTATCTTTAGATTTGGTTTACAAATGAGTCAGTGGCATTACTGGAGTATAGATTGGTTCTTTTGTCCCTTGAGCGCACCTCCCTTTTATCTCAGCTCCACCCTTCTTCAACGCATCCTGATTTGACATCTTTGTCAGAGGAGTATGGCTTTGTTAGGAAGATTCTGTAGCTTAGAATATTCCTTTCTTCACATATGTACAATAGCATACCTTTATACTCTGTAAAATACCTCGTATCTTGCTTATTTCAAACACTATTTGATTTTATGTTAAAATTGACATTTATTGATGAATATTTAAAATATTAATGTTTAAATACTTAATATCGATTTAGTTTTATAACAGAGAAAGCATAAGATATATTAATATTTAATATTGCTATTTGCTGTTTATTTTTGAAGGAGACAGAGTCAATTTTGTTCACACTTGGTTATCTCAAGTGTCTTCAATAAAGGTCATTGTAATATCTTTCAGAGTTATTGTCTGAATCTCGATATACATGTTAAAAGTTACAACTTCCATAAGTTTTGTCTATGAGTGTATTATGTTCACACTTGGTTATCTCGTGTGTCTTCAATAAAGGTCACTGTAATATCTTTCCGCGTTATTGTCTGAATCCCTATATAAGTGATAAAAGGTATATACAACTTTCTTAAGTTTTGTTCATAAGTGGAATTTTTTAAAGGCAGTTTTATATTGTTGCACCAGGTTGCGGCTTGGCAGACTCTTCAGCCTTGATTCTCTCCTGTGCTGGGTCTTGCATCTTACCAGAGCGTGTTTCAACCATCCTACAAATTTATATTAGGGAATAATGAGATAAGTCTACTTTAAGTAACCTCCAGAATGCTTTTTTTATTTTCTCACATCAAAGAGAGCAGTGAAGTCACAGTGTACCTAAATACAAATGATGATAATCTAATCTGTTTTAAATAAATATCATAGAATATTTTATATAAAAATAAATAAATATATAATTTAAATTTCAAATATATTAAAAATAATATAAGAAATACGTCATTAATCATGATGTAACACTTCCCCCTCTCCAGAGGTCGTCACGTCCTCGTGATTGACCTCATCAATTCTTTCAAAATAGGGTTTGATTCTTGAGACATGGACAATCAATGGGTCTTGGCCAGGATTATCTTTTGGTTCAATTAAGTAATTTACGTTGGACAGCTTCTTTAATATTTTATATGGGCCAAAATATTTTCTCAGTAGTTTCTCACACTTTCCTATTTTCCTAATTGGTGTCCAAACTGCTACTAATTCTCCTGGTTCGTAGCTTCTTTCCATGTGTTTCTTGTCATAGTTCTTTTTCATTCTTTCTTGAGTCTTTATTGTTTTGTTAATAACTAATTTTCTTGTTCTGTTTATTTTGTCTAAGTGATGTTTTATGTATTCATCATAATCATCCTTGTCAATGTCCACCGAGATATTCCTGTCGTCCAAAAGAGACGTGGGTTCTCTTCCAAACATCAGGAAAAAGGGAGAATATCCTGTGGTTTCCTGAATTGTAGTATTGTAAGCGTGAGTGATGAATGGGAGTATTTCGTCCCAATTCTTCTGATCAGTGTTCACATACATACTGAGCATATTGATCAATGTTCTATTTAACCGCTCTGTCAATCCATTAGTCTGGGGATGATAGCTCGTTGTGAAGCAATGTTTAATCTTGCACGTTTTCATCACCTCTTTCATTAAATTACTGGTAAATTGAGAGCCTCTGTCACTAATAAGATATTGTGGGGCTCCGTGCCGGAGAAAGATATCCTCTACTAGAAATTTTGAAACTTCTTTCACTGTTGCTTCCGAGACTGCTTTTGTTTCTGCATATCTAGTGTAGTAGTCCGTCAGCACGATTATCCATTTTTTCCTGTTTTTCGTAGATGGCAATGGACCAACAAAGTCAATTCCAATTCTTTCGAAAGGAAAGTTGGCTGGGGGAATGGGCTGTAGTAGTCCAGAAGGTAATTGGTTTGAGCCTTTTCTACTTTGGCAAAGATGACACGTCTTAACGAACTCTGAGACATCCTTTAGCATGGATGGCCAAAAGTATTTACTCTTTATTCGGTACATGGTTCTGGCGACACCCAGATGGCCATTCGACATATGATTGTGATATTCTTTCATAATTTCTCTCTTTTTCTTCTCTGGAACCACAAGCAACCACGCCCTGCCTTCAGGGTTCGGGTTCTTCTTAAAGAGGCATCCATCTTCTACTTTAAAGTTTTGCGCAATTGATCGCCTGCTTCCATTAAGGTTTTTCTTAACACTTTCGATAAACTTATCCTCTTCGTCTGTTATTTGATTTAAAAATAGCCTTTCAAAATCCTCATCCCAATCAGTTTCTGGTAAGGGTCCCCTAGATAAGCCATCGGCGTCCAGATGTTTCTTTCCTGATTTATGTATTATATCGAAGTCATATTCTTGAATTTTCAATGCCCATCTTGCCAATCGACCTGTTGGATCCTTCAAGTTTTTGAGCCAGCATAAGGCGTGGTGGTCTGTTACTATTTTAAAGTGTCTTCCATAAAGGTAGGGTCGTAATTTTGACATTGACCAGACAACGGCCAGACATTCTTTTTCAGTGGTTGAATAATTTTGCTCCGCTTTACTTAGGGTACGACTCAAATATGAGATCACCTTCTCTTCACCACCGATGTCTTGGACAAGTGTTGCACCTATGCCGATGTTGGACGCATCAGTATGAACATAAGTAGGTGCATTTGGATTGAAGTGACCTAAAATTGGTGGACTTAATAGTGCTGTTTTTAGGGTTTGAAACGCTTCCTCTTGTCTTTCTGTCCAGATAAATGATACACTTTTTTTTATAAGGTTGGTCAAAGGGTCAGCAATTTTTGAGAAGTCTTTGATAAATTTTCTATAATATGAACACATTCCCAAAAAGGATTGTACTTCTTTGACCTTTTTGGGCCGAGGGAAATTTCTGACAGCTTTGATGTTATGTTCCGCGGGTTTTATACCATGTTTGCTCGTTATATAGCCGAGAATCTCCAATTCTTCAAAAGCAAATCGGCATTTTTTGTCGTTTAACCTTAAATTAGATTCACGAAAACATCTAAAAACAGCTTCAAGTCTTTTGAGGTGCGTTGGAAAATCCGGGCTATATATGATAACATCATCCAGATAACACAAACAAATTTGCCATCTCAGATTTCCAAGCATATTCTCCATATTTCTCTCAAAGGTAGCAGGCGCGTTACAAAGTCCAAAAGGCATCACGTTGAATTCATATAATCCATGTGCTGTAGTGAAAGCTGTTTTCTCTTTGTCTCTTTCTTCGACTTCAACTTGCCAATATCCAGATCTGAGGTCTATTGCTGAGAAGTGTGTAGATCCTTGGAGAGTATCCATAACTTCGTCTATTCTAGGGATCGGATAGACATCTTTTACTGTCACATTATTCAGTTTTCTGTAGTCCACACAAAATCTGTATTTACCATCTCGCTTCTTGACCAATATTACTGGAAAAGACCAGGGGCTAGAAGATGGCCTAATTATGCCTTCTGTAAGCATCTCGTCAATTTGCTCTTTTATAATATCTCGTTCTTTAGCACTTACCCGGTAAGGCTTGTGTTTAATTGGCTTCGCGTCTTCTGTGTCTATCCGATGTTTTGCCAAATTGGTTCTCCCTAATCTCGACGAAAAAAGATCTCCATACCTTTCTAAATCTTGTTTTAACTCCTTCTGTTCCTTTGGTAAAATATTTTCGTTTATTTGGAATCTAGGTTCTTTGTTCTCTTCTACCTCTCTTTCTCGACTCACATTTATTTTCGCTGGACTACTTCCAAAAGCCAATGTTTGGTTTTTCATTATTTTTAACGGTCGAGGATACGGATTAGTTATCCAGATGTGTGTTTCCCTATTTATAACATTGATCAAGCTTCTTGCTAGACGAAGTCCATTTGTTTGAAACATTTTGCTGCTCTCCTCGATAATATATTCTCCATCCTCTGTTTCTACCAATGCCTTGATCAATTTCATGGAACATTCCGGTACAATGGAATCCTTGGCACTCTTTATTTTCAACATTTCAAAATTGATTTCGTCATGATTATTCGTCAAATCGTATTTGATAGTTTCTTGCTTACAATCTATTTTTGCGTTCATTTTCTTAAGGAAATCTCTCCCAAGAATTAATGTCCGTAAATGCGTTTTCAATATCACAATTGTGTGATAATGTTTCGTCATCAATTTTTATATTTAAAAATATACTTCCTACCATGTCCAATTTTTTTCCATCGGGTCCTGCACAAATTTTTGCGAGTTTACTTATACCATGGCCTGTATCGAGGGCCGTTCTGAGGTCGACCACTGAGAGGTCAGCACCTGTATCAACCAAAGCTTCAAAAGTCCCTATCTTGTCCACGTTAATTTTTAATTTGTATTTAGGGTCCAACTTCTTGATTCCGTTTATGGTCGACTTGCTTTGATTGACAGATTCAGGCGCGACGCTTAGTTTAAATCTTCCAACACGGAATATCTATTCCGGGTAGGAATATTTGTCTGTGTGTTATGACATACATCGGCATAAAGCCGAGGTCCTGATTTCTCTGATATTTCATTCATTTGGCATTTCTCTTCGACCTTCTCTTGGGTATCTGCTGGATCCTCTTCTAAGATTCTTATAAACTTGACCCTACAATAACGGGCCACGTGCCCTGGCTTGTTACATTTAAAGCAGATTGGTCTCCCGTCTTCTGTCCTATTCCTAATTGAATTTGGATTCTTATTGTATGTTTTACTTGGGTAGACCGGTTTTGGCTCAGGATTAGGAGTGTAAGATCGTCTAGGGGCAGATACCTGGGGCAGAGGTTTGTCCTGGTAGTACCTCGGAGTGGGGGCCTGGGGCTTGGAGGTGCTCTGGTAGTACCTCGGAGCGGGGGCCTGGGGCTTGGAGGTGTTCTGATATGGTCTTCTGAACGACGTAGCATTCTTCCATTGCTCTTGATGATGGGGACGAGGAGAGCGTGGTCCATTATATAGAGCTTTTGATTTTTCTGCACGTTCTTGGTAATTCTTTTCGAACAAATCCAGCTTCTTACAAATTTCTAGGAGTTCATTGGTATTTTTAGGAGGGTTTAGGTGAAGGGCAAAAGAGTATTCTTTCTTTAACCCTCCAATAACCCAGTTTATTTTAGTCTTTTCTTCCATTTGGGTGTCGACCTTGTTGCACAGTACAAGGATATCCTCTGCGAACCTGATTGCAGGTTCATTCCACTGTTGCATCCTGTTTAGTTTCATCTTAATTTCTTCTTTGTTGGCGTCTGAGGCAAAATCCTCAATTAGGCGGCTCTTGAAATTTTCCCAGCTGGTGAAACTTATCTTGTGTAGGTTCAGCCAGGTTTTGGCGCTACCAATCATATTCATGGCAGCATAACGAGAGATAATGTAGTCTGCCCAATGGTACAGGAAGCCAATTTCTTCAAGAGATTCAATCCATGGGCGAGGGTCTTCCGTTCCATCATACTTGGGGATGTCGATGTTGGGATTCAGGACAACTGGGTCGGAACTAGCATCTCTACCAATTGTTGCACCAGGTTGCGGCTTGGCAGACTCTTCAGCCTTGATTCTCTCCTGTGCTGGGTCTTGCATCTTACCAGAGCGTGTTTCAACCATCCTACAAATTTATATAAGGGAATAATGAGATAAGTCTACTTTAAGTAACCTCCAGAATGCTTTTTTTATTTTCTCACATCAAAGAGAGCAGTGAAGTCACAGTGTACCTAAATACAAATGATGATAATCTAATCTGTTTTAAATAAATATCATAGAATATTTTATATAAAAATAAATAAATATATAATTTAAATTTCAAATATATTAAAAATAATATAAGAAATACGCCATTAATCATGATGTAACAATATACAGGTTTCCACCTGATAAGTCTACAAAAGCGAAAAAAAAAGTAAAAGAGATTCATATTAAACCATAATCTTAATTATACCCTAGATTCGATAGTAGCCTTAGAATTTAATAATATATAAACGCAAAAAAAATTAAAAAGTTTTTAGGAATTTAACAAATAGCAAAGATACCGAGTTAGAATATGCGATGAATTTTCCATTTTTTTCCTGTATTAATTTTCCATATTCAAAACTTAAATAAAAGTTTTTTTTTATTAATTAAAAAATCGATTAAAAGAAACAGAATCCAAAAGCTGAAAATGTTCCACAAAAACTCACACATTAAAAAAACAGAAGATCAACCCATTCCAATCTCCATTATCAATTGTCAGCAGAAGACAATAAACTGACGAGGTAGGTCATTGTTATGCAGAAGATTATTAGCGGTCTTTAGAAGAAGTGCAGACGACAGTAAATGGGGACGATATCTCTAGGGACAGCGCAGTAATGTCACCCAGGGGACACCACCTGGGCTTATAAAGGAGATTAATTGTACTCTGTGACTTGAATCGGTAATGTCACCTGAGCCCGACACCGCTGACTGCCTCCAATTACTACACCCTGCCTCTACCTGCAGACGAGGTTTAACACTCCATACCTTACACTTCACTTTCAATACCTTTGTTTATAAGAACAAGGATTGTTGTTGCTTGTAGTGTCCATCAAGCCAAACCTTTGTGAACATCACGTTTTGAATAGCTGAAGAAAGGTTTGTGACCGAAAAATTCCTTTAATCAAGTAATTGGTCCAAATCAGCAATTCGTGTGATAATATTGCATATGGACAAATATATTATCAAATTTGATCTCTTAATAAGTATAACTCGTAACTCATATCTAATGACCTTCTGGTAGCTTTCTTGACCCCTTCTTTCCAGCTTATTGGAGGTTTTCCTTTCTTCCTTCTTGCTATAGGCTAGACTTTTATAATTGCAACATATTATCAATACTATAGCCATATGTCTCTTGATACTGTAGATATTGACAGCTGAACAAGGTTTAACACTCCATACCTTACACTTCACTTCCAATACTTTTGTTCATAGAAACAAGGATTGTTTTTGCTAGTGTCTATCAAGTCAAACGTTTATGAATATCACGTTTTGATTAGCTGAAGAAAGGCTTGTGACCGAAAGATTCCTTTAATCAAGTAAATAAAAATGATTGCGGCGTTTTATGCTGTTTTTATAATTGGTCGGAATCCGCAATTCTGTGTGATAATGTGCATATGGACAAATATATTATCCAATTTGATCTCTTAATGAGTATAACTCGTAACTCATCTAGTGACCTTCTGGTAGCTTTCTATCTAATCAATAATTAGTTGAAATTTATTCCGATAGATGGCGCAAGCCATCAGGAACTTTTAGTTACACGATTAGGAGATGCCTTTCTCAATTTATCCACCCGATCTTTAAGTACAATTTCATCTTTGTACTATTTTTTCACAGAGATCTTGGGGTTTGAAAACTCCTCCAAATCAATCTATTTGCATAGTGTGCGAGAAGCCAGCAGAAAGATATTCTATGTAAATATGTAAATGTATGTTCAAATCAATAAGCTTGAGGGATGATATGACATAAGAATATGCCACATTCTTTGTCCGATTCCATATCAGTTCATATTTTAGACATTCAAATTCGCTATATATATACACACAAATATCAAAATTTGGTTGATTGATTTATTCACTATGTAAATCGGTTTTTGCATATCTGTCTTATAGTTTCTGCTTCTTAGTATATATATATGGGTTAGATTCGAAAAAATTCAGTTGCGTACTTTTACCTGTCGAAGGGCCGCCGTTGAGCCCGAAAGCTTGTAATAAATTTGTTTGCAAGAAGATACTCATCCCTCAAGCTTATTGATTTGAACATTCTATTAATGGATTAGCCTATTAATTATGTAAATGTATGTTAGAAAACAGACTCGGAACTGGAGCAACACATGTTTTTCTGTTAAGAAGTGAAAGGGAACTCTTTTCACTTAAAATTGGATCAAATCATCTTGCTCTGGAAGCTCTGTTGTCTAGGACGACAAAGAATAAATCCAATACATTGTCCCTGTACTGTTTTACAGGGCTGCGTAAGAGAAGAAACATTGAGAAAAGAGAGACGTATGTAAATAAATATGTTAATGAAAAATCACTTGTAAATACACACACACAAAAACCCTTTATTAAGACACACAGGTCTTACAGAGGTTTCTCCTTGGGGTTACAAGACGGAGAAACCCATGGAAGTGGGAAATATACAAAGGGGTAAAAATGGAGAAAGATTATATACACATGGTAAATATATACAGATTATTATTCGAATAATCCTATGGAAAATAAGAATATGGATTTGGGAAAAAAAATTGGAAATATGGGTGGGAGAAGTAGAGAGCGAAAAGAGGAAAGAAAACAGGTATTTACATATGGAACATACATATAATGGAACAAGTCAATTTAAGCTCTTCTGCTCACATAACACAGGTGGACCATGGCTTTTTTCAAGAAATCTTTAAGAGATTTTCCAGGAAAATTCGAGTGTTCAGAGTTGTAAGGTAAACACCGTAATCACTTGTAAATAACTAACTCATCTTTTATATGCAATTATACACCTGGGAATTTCCTGTGTAGGACATAGGTTTCAATAAAAGGCTTGTTGTTGTTGTAAATGTGTGTTATATTGAAGTTTGAAAGTGTAAGAGAGTGTCCATCCAGTACTGTAAACACCAAGTGTTGGCGAAGTCTCAACGTCTGATAGCCTCGTCCTTCATCACTCCGTTGATGCCAGGCGTGTGAAACACGATAACCCCCCAGGCGCTACTGACATGCCCAGACCACCTACAATCTCTCTGTCTCTCTGCTCACACTCTAAAATCTCTAAGACTTGAAGTATGTCGATCCTTGTCAGAGTCCAGGATCTATTGGGCCATCATTTGGAAGCTGTAGTAGGCGTAGATGACCCGCGTCACGACCTGTAGACATCTCACAGCATGTCACGATCTCAGCGTATACACTTACGGACAGAACATAGAAAGTTGTACCTTTTATCTTATCCCTAGTACACGTGGTACAGGCCATGATAATCATGGTGGGGAGAAGAAAGCGACTACTTTGACTGTAAATGCACCACATGTCTACACATGTGAAAAGCATTTCGAATTTGCACTTACAAATGTACCAGAGCCCCGTTTGGTTACTTGCACTCGCTGGTGGGGTTGAACTTTTGCAAGAATTGGGGGCCAATTGGAGCATTTTTTTTATCAGAAAAAAGTAACCTTTATTGAAGACACACGAGATAAACAAGTGTGAACAAAATTGTCTCTGTCTTCTTAAGAAAAAAAAAAGACGACCGTTGACATCGTAGACTTTTCACTTCCTTAAGTTTTGTCTATGAGTGTAATTTAGTATCGACACGAATTAATTGAGGTTGGTTGAGAATTGGTACACAACGTCGATTTTGGTCACAACTACCCGGGATCGAATCCCGCTGTAAAAACCTTTTTTTTTTGTCTCTCTCTCTCTCTCTCTCTATCTACGTTTTCTTCGTAGATCGCGAGATGCGTGGTATCTCTGGGGACCCATTGGCGATCTTCCATCAAACTCTGCAGCGGTGGCAGAGGCGCCATGTACATAGTTGTATTTTTTAATCATTTTTAAAATCATTTTTTATTATAACCATCATCCTCATTATAAATTTCTCATTTTCTTATAATTAGTGCGGACTGTGCACTTTACATGTATTGACAAGATGTCAATAAAAATATGTCAATTGTCAAATTGTCTCTCTCTCTCTCTCTCAATGATCCCCTAACTCTTCCAAAGTAGAACCTCAACAGTGAATGCAAGTCACCAAACAGAGCTCTGGCTCCTCGTAAATACAAAATTCGATGTAATTTTTACATGTATTATATATAATAAACGTTTGGTTTTATCCCCAGTACACGCAGTACAGGCCATGATAATCATGGTGGACTATAGTTTCGCGACTGCTTTTACTGTAAATGCACCTCATGTTTACACACGTAGAAAGTAGTTCGACTTTTGCACTTACAGTGTGCCAGAGCCCCGTTTGGTTACTTGCACTCACTGGTGGGTTGGATTTGTTACATAATTAAAGTAATTAAGAAGGACGTAACCAATTTACCTTTACATATTATTTATTATTAATAGCAATTATACAAAACAAATCTTGGTATATATGTCTACATGAAAACAACAAAAACAATGAATATTATATACATACAAGTTCCTTTTCAAAGACGAGCTCATTTATAGCCATTGTTACTCTGTGTATTATTCCAACATGACTTGTGTAAGAAACTGGGGCCTTTAGAGAAATTTTGTTTTTATTTTAAAAAAGTGACCAATGCGAGAATCGAACCCGTGTCATGGTTATAATAAAAGTAAAAAAAGACGAATTGCAATGTGCTTCTTTATTATATATTTGGCGATATTTCTTCAGAGGCCTGAAAAAGACTTAACGTTAGAAAGAGCTAACCGAATTATTTAACAAAATATATTTTAACTCTTTTTACTTTTAATGTGCAAGTTTCTTTATGTTTAGACTCGTGATATATACTAATTAAAAAAAAAAAAACTTAAAGAAGTGGAAAGTCATTGATGTCGCTGGTCGCCTGCTTTTTTTTTTTTTTTTTTAAGAAGAGAGAAACAATTTCGTTCACACATGGTAAACTAGCAGACACCGCTGGGAGAGATAATCACTAATGAGATAAGCCCTCCCAATATATTTTATCATCGCAGTTAAAGATAGTAGAAAGTATACACTTATGGACAAAACTTAAGGAAGTTGTACCTTCAAGCATGTATATCGGGATTCAGACAATAACTCTGAAAATTATCACAGTGACCTTTATTGAAGACATACGAGATAACCAAGTGTGAACATAATACACTCATGGACAAAACTTAAGGAAGTTGTACCTTCAAGCATGTATATCGGGATTCAGACAATAACTCTGAAAATTATCACAGTGACCTTTATTGAAGACACACGAGATACCCAAGTGTGAACATTATACACTCATGGAGACAAAACTTAAAGAAGTTGTACCTTCTAGCATGTATATCGGGATTTAGACAATAACTCTGAAAATGATCACAGTGACCTTTATTGAAGACACACGAGATAACCAAGTGTGAACATAATACACTCATGGACAAAACTTAAGGAAGTTGTACCTTCTAGCATGTATATCGGGATTCAGACAATAACTCTGAAAGATATTACAGTGACCTTTATTGAAGACACACGAGATAACCAAGTGTGAACATAATACACTCATGGACAAAACTTAAAGAAGTTGTACCTTTAAGTATGTATACCTGAATTCTGACAATAACTCTGAAAGATATTACAGTGACCTTTATTGAAGAAACACGAGATAACCAAATGTCAATAAAATTGCCTCTTTCTCCTTAAAAAAAAAAAACAGACGAACGACGACATCAAAGACTCCCCACTTCCTCAAGTTTTGTCTATGAGTGTTTACCTCTACCGTATGATAGAATAAACCGGCAGAAACCGCTAGGAGGGTTAACCATTGATGAGCCAGGCTCTCTTAACATTGTCATCGCAGTTAAAGTCAGTATGTAAAGTAGGCTTTTATTTGAAAACAAAAATTGTTTCTTTAATAATTCCATTACTTATATTCTTCATGCCTTAATAGCAATTTGAAGATGAGAGAAAATACTGTTTGTTCTGAAAGATTAAGTTGAAATACTCTTACGTCAATTAAAGGTCTATCTAACCGAATATGTTAGGGGGGAGGGGTGTATTATCGCTTTATCGAATCAATGGCCAAATTGAATTAGTTGAATGAGGGGGATTTGACCAAAGAGGCTTCCTAACATCTGCTCCCTGGCATTTCACGACCCATTGCACGCGTGATTCACGCCACGCGACCTTCTCAGCTTGATTAGATTTGGATGAAGTCTTAATCAACCTACTCTATAATTATATACAACATCATATAACGCCATCTGTGGTGACAAAATGGAACTATTTTTTTAGAATGACGCGATTCGTATATAAATATATATATATATAACGAATGAAGACATTAATACACACACAAAGCTATATTAAGACCAGCAATCTTATACAGATTCACCACAGGGAGAAATAATGGATGGAGCTCCTATACTCCAGGCAGCGCAGCACCCAACAACACCCTCCAGGTCCGACACATGTCCATTGGCCACACGTTCCTTTGTGCATACGTCATGGTTAGCGAATCATTGAACAGGGGAGTGTGGAATCAGCCGCGTTCTAGTATGAAGACATTAAGACGTGAATGTTTTTTTTTACAAATAATTCACACTTCTATTGTCCTTACTGCGAAGAAAAAAAAAATATTGTACAGTATGTAAAGTAGAAGTTTGATTCATTTGTAAAATAAATATTCGCGTCTTAATGTCTTCATTACTTGTATATGTGGTACAGGCCATGATAATCATGGTGGGTAGTTAGCGACTGCTTTTAATGTAAGTGCACCATATGTCTACACATGTAAAAAGCAGTTCTCGACCTTGGATTACAAATGTGCCGAAAGCCTCGTTTGGGTACTTGCATTCCCTGATGGGGTTGGACTTTTCCAAGAATCGGGGTCCATTAGAGTACATTTTTTTCAATTAGAAAAAGTTTTCAATACGGGATCGATCCCGGGGCATAGCAGTCGAAAACCAACGGTTTAGACCATCCTTCCACCGACCCCCCATATATATAAAAACATTAATTACTACAATGATTAGAAATTGAAAATATTATAGACACGTATGATTCTTTTTAGAGTTAAACAATTTTCTACTGCCCTTACTTAAATCGTAAATTAATGGGAAGGCCTGGCTCATCAGTGGTTAACCCTTCCAGCGGTGTCGCTAGTTTGAACTTAATTTTTGCGGAAGAACAATAGCTCGAAGCATATTATATATCTATAATTATATGTATTTATACTGTCTTCAAGTCCATATCTCCTACTGTGTTATCAAGTCTTATGTCCTTAGTTCATTTAAAATACCTTTTCCAAGAGTCTAGCTTCAGTATTGATATAAAAGGAAAACAGCAAAATGCAATTTTAAAGCGGTACGGTAGATTAAACTGGCGAAACCGCTGAGAGGGTTCACCACTGATGAGCTAGGCCTTCCCATTAATTTATCATTGTAGTAAGGACAGTATAAAAATGTTTTAATTTAAGAAATAAACCTACGCGTCTAAAATAGTGTCGACAGATGGCGCCCTAATGCATCCTATTCTACAATTATTGTATAAAATATCTCTAAAGGTAAATTAAACTGGTGAAACTACTGAAAGGGTTCCACTCTGATTAGCCAGGCCCTGTTAATATTTTGAAATCGCAATAAAGAATAGTAGGAAGTTCGCTTTATTTGAAAAAGAGAATGCGTTAAATAGATTTTGTAAATTAAACATAAAGGTAAGAGAATGCCGTATTCATTCATGGACAAAACATAAGGAAGTGGAAAAATCTTTGATATCTCCGGTCGTCCTTTTTTTTTAATGGAGACAGAAGCAATTTTTTCACAATTGGTATCTTGTCTGTCTTCAATAAAGGTCACTGTAATATCTTTCAGAGTTATTGTCTGAATCCCGATATACATTCTCTTCTTTTTTCTTATCTCTACTCAATCATATTAGGGTGTCAAGCTTGTAAAGCTTGAGACTTTTGATGGTACCTGTCGGGGATGAGTAGAGCACATCAATTGATGAGTCAATACAGTGACAACCATCATGATTGGGTGAAGTAGAATGCGTCTGCCTTTGTCGTTAAGACTGGGAGCACTACTCAGTGGCAGGATGACTTAGTTCTAAAAGAAATGGCCGCCTCTGACATGAGGAACAGACGCCATGTGCAGATATACATATCGCATGACGCCGATATACATTCTAAAAGGTAGTACTCAAGTTTTATCTATGAATGGATATATACCAAAGAAAACTATCAGGAACGAAATTTTCTTTTTCAAATAAAACAAATTTCCTACTGTCCTTCTGCGATGAAAAATTATGGTAGGGCCTGGCTCATCATTTGTAAACCCTCACAGCAGTTTCCCCAGTTTAATCAGCCATGTCTCTTTTTATTCACTCGTTTCATATCCTTTATACCGATTTAAAATATACAGAATTAACAAATCAGGGATTATATAGATATTTGATTATTATTCAGTAGAACTACCCCCTAGTTGCAGAGACAAACTGTCCTTTAGGGAGAGGTGTCCTCTTACTGGAGAGTTGCTAAACAGTAAAACTGGTAATTTTGGAAATGAAAAACTGTTATATTTGGATAGATGTCCACTAGAGTAAGTGTCTTCTCAGGGAGGTTCTACTGTGGGAGATGACATGTATTTGAAGGCGTCCTTTAGGGAGAGTAAAATGTAAAAATGGCAATTTTGGAAATTAAAACTGTCCTTTTTAGAGAGTTTTCAACTAGCGCAAGTGTCTTCTCATGGAGGTTCTACTGTAATGAAATTAATAGTTAAAATTTTATGCGAGACAGAGAAGCTATGTGCGAATATGCAAATTACAGATTTTCAAAGAAACAGTAAAGAGACTTGTAAAATAGCCAATCAAATCCAAGGAGATGACATGTATTTGAAGGCGTCCTTTAGGGAGAGGTGTCTTCTTTCCAGAGTAAAAATGTAAAGAGTGAAAATGGCAATTTTGGAAATGAAAACTGTCCTTTATAGAGAGGTGTCCACTAGCGTGAGTGTCCTCTAATGGAGGTTCTACTGGAATGAAATCAATAGTTAAAAATATTAAGAGAGAGAAACTATGTGTGAATATACAAATTAGAGATTTTCACAGAAAGAGCAAAGAGACTTGTAAGATAGCCAATCAAATCCAAGGAGATGACAAGTATTTGAAGGCGTCCTTTAGGGAGAGGTGTCTACTTTCCAGAGTAAAAATGTAAAGAGTAAAATGTAAAAATGTCAATTTTGGAAATTAAAACTGTCCTTTTTAGAGAGTTTTCAACTAGCGCAAGTGTCTTCTCATGGAGGTTCTACTGTATTGAAATCAATAGTTAAAAATATCATGCGAGTGAGAGAAAGAAGCTATGTAAGGATCTACAAATTACAGAATTTCAAAGAAAGGGCAAAGAGACTTGTAAGATAGCCAATCAAATCCAAGGAGATGACAAGTATTTGAAGGCGTCCTTTAGGGAGAGGTGTCTTCTTTCCAGGGTAAAAATGTAAAGAGTAAAATGTAAAAATGGCAATTTTGGAAATTAAAACTGTCCTTTTTAGAGAGTTTTCAACTAGCGCGAGGGTCCTCTCATGGAGGTTCTACTGTATTGAAATCAATAGGTAAAAATATTATATCAAAGAGAGAAGCTATGTGTGAATATACAAATTAGAGATTTTCACAGAAAGAGCAAAGAGCAAAGAGACTTGTAAGATAGCCAATCAAATCCAAGGAGATGACAAGTATTTGAAGGCGTCCTTTAGGGAGAGGTGTCTTCTTTCCAGAGTAAAAATTTAAAGAGTAAAATGCAAAAATGGCAATTTTGGAAATTAAAACTGTCCTTTTTAGAGAGTTTTCAACTAGCGCAAGTGTCTTCTCATGGAGGTTCTACTGTATTGAAATCAATAGTTAACAATATTAAGAGAGAGAAGCTATGTGTGAATATACAAGATTTTCACAGAAAGAGCAAAGAGACTTGTAAGATAGCCAATCAAATCCAAGGAGATGACAAGTATTTGAAGGCGCCCTGGCAATAATTAGCAAGTTGAAGTCAAGATGTTTGGACAAGTCAAACTACGCGGGAGGTCTTTGATATTGCGGTGGTTCTTGCGTAACTAGCCGTCCACTTGTGGGGTCAACATGAGCAAGTTGTTGTCTCAAGCCCCTCCCTCTAGCTTTCTAAACCTCGCCGACCTATTTACACCAGCTTGATACCAATCTGCTTAGGACCGAGTCACTCCTTTATGTCAACATTGTTGATAAGATTTTCTTTAATCCAACTCTTTTTATCCTCGGAGGTTTGGTTGGGAAAGAAAAGGTAGTTGGTTGAATGGTTGAATAGGTTTTGTTGTTAAAGAAATTGGTGTTTACACAGGTGCGTGAATTCTGTGAGGTTTGTACATACGGGAGTAGTGGTTGAGTGTCTTCAGTATGATGGTGGTTTCTTCAGGATGTTCAATGTTATTCACATCAGAGAGATCTGAGGAATATTTTAATACAAATATATAACGCACCATCTATATATAACAAATGAAAATATTAAGGCGCGAATGTTTCTTTTCACAAATCAAACTTCTACTGTCCTTGCTGCGATGGAAAAATATTGGAAGAGCTTGGCACATAAGTGGTGAACCTTCCCAGCTGTTTAGCCAATTTAATCTACCAGACCGCTTCTTTAGAGCTCTAATACTGTATTGGATCATTCTGCTTTTATATGCTACACTGAAGGATAATTTGTTAAATGGGGAATATTTATAGAGAGTTGAAAGTGAGGAAGGCTGATTGTTGTTTTCTGAAAGATAACAATGATTTACAGTAGAGAAAAGAGCAAGTCCTGGTTGAGGTGATTTCAAGAGAGATAAAACACACACAAAGCTTTTTAAGACCAGCGGTCTTATACAGATTCATCACAGAAAGAAATAATAGATGGAACTTCTATATTCCAGGCAGCGCAGCACCCAACAAGAGAGATATTACAATCACTGCGTGTCTTCTAATCATCTTCTTTTTCATTTTTAACAATATTCTCAGATTTTATACCGAACTGTAGAACTAGGAGTACAGTAGGCAAATCTTTCATCGTACTATGAATTGGAAGGAAACTTTTAATCTTTAACCGTTGTACTTTGAGAAGGATAAGCTTATCTTTGTCTTTCTCCATGAAACCCAGTGTCGTGTCTTTGCATATTTGCTTTTTGCATATTTGTTCTTCTTTAATATACATAGTTTTAATTTAACGTATTTTCTGGGCTATAAATAGGACGTATGAATAAAGTTAGTCAGTTCAGCCTTAGGAATAGACTTGTTGCCTTAAACTTCTTTCGTGACCCGGACCGACACAACACCCAGAATGATGATAAATACAATGGAGACATCCTTTCTTGAATTTCAACTTACATTTTAAACACAACAGTCTTTTTTAAACAAGAGGCAATATACAAAATAATTCCATACCCACTTAACACAAAGCAATAACGCGCCATCTATACATATAAAATAAAAGGACCTAAAAGCGCGAATGTTTCTTTTACACATAAAACGAACTTCTACTGTCCTTACTGCGATGAAAAATATATTGGGAGGGCTTGGCTCATCAGTGGTGAACCCTCCCAGCGGTTTCGCCAATTTAATCCACCAGACCGCTTCTCAGAGCTCTAATATTGTATTGGATCATTCTGCTTTTATATGCTACACTGAATGATGGAATCTTAGAAATGGTTTTCAAGTAAACTATGGACATAAGCTTAAAAATGACACCACAAATTACTTAACTCTACATTCTTCAATTAAAATTTCTAATCACAGAGCAATTTCTCACTCCTAAATCTCTAAACACAATTTACTACTTTATATCTTACTTAGATAAGAACTTTAAAAGCTTTTAAAAAGAGATTTTTACGATATCCAATCATTAATAAAAAGATGAAAGAGGCAACAAATTGAACAGGCAATCAACCTAACTTTTATTACAACAATAAAAAATATATAGGTCAGTACTAAATCAAAATAACAGCGGTTCTTTGAGGGGATCAGCGACTTAAAAAAAAAAAGAGGTGTTGGGAAGGAGGAGGGGCAAATGACAATCATTTTCTTTTTTAAGATCGTCTCAGATGGAGAAAATATCTAATCAGCAAACTTAGTTTATTGATGAGCTAAATATCAACGTTTTTTTTTTGTTTAATTAATTGATATTTATTAGTGGAATCGTGATATCACCCAATTAATTTAATGGTCTAACATCAAGATAGCTTTGATTCATGCACCACGGTCCAAGAAATTGTTGTTTGCTTCTATGTTCCAATTAGAAGAAGTCTCCCTCAATTCATAGTCTTACCTTTAGGACTGTTGAGTAAATTGGAATAAATTGTTTCTCATTGAATGTTACCATCGTTATCATAGATGGTATTTTGTTTTTAGTTCTGTGAGACAAGATTTCGTTCATTTTATGATGTTATCATTCCAGTTTGTTACACGGAATTCTACTAATTAGTACAAATAAATTTGCATAATAGAGGAAAAGACTATTGATAGTGTAATTAAACCTTGCTGATAGTTTGCACCATCTTCAGAATAAATAATAGCGGAATGTTTCAGTTGCACGATAAGGAAAATTAGTTTTTCTTTTTTCAAATCGCTATATTATTCGAGATACTTTCATTCATCACCTACAATGTAACGCTATCTGAATGACAATATCCCTCTAACCTTAAAGAGAATCATTGCACAAGTAAGAAGCCTTTTTGTAGTACAGAGAATTAATCATGTTTCACTATTGAAAACTAGGACCATAAAATGCACCTTATGCAACGGTGAATTTAGTCTCGATTTTCCACATTACATGTTCTACTGCACGGCAATGGAAGAAGAAAGAGAAATTCTTCTTCAAGAGACCGGCTATAATAGAAATTCGCCTTATGTTTTAATGGAAAAAGTCGTAAAATCCAGACCCTTTGCATTCGCTTTTTATAAATACTTGTAAATCAGCTCAATCAAAATGTTTAGCACAGACACCGGATCCAACTCGATTATTGGTCGAGGTCAATACCCAATATTTGTATATAACTATGATTATAATCTGTTTTTTATTTATTTTGTCCTACCGGGAGAATCCTGTATGGCACGTGTGCCCAATAAAGGCTATTGTTGTTGTTGTTTGTATTATTCGAGATACATTTCCATACGTGAAAGAATAATACCAAATTAAAATTGTACTGGGATCAGGTGGATATATTAAGAAAAGGTGTCTACTCTAATTGTGCAATCTTTAGTAGCATGATCTGGAGATGACCTTTCTTAATTTACATATGTGTTATTTTTACATATTTCTCTTGATGGAATTTTAAATATATCTAATCAATTTATTATAATCGTTTTGTGTATGGGTGAATTCTGGGTAGATGCAATATGTTAAAGATCTTCTGAACGATACATTAGAAAGAGAAAGGTTTCTATTATGCTAAAGCTTTACGAAAGCTTATAGTTATGAAAAGGATTTACAGTGGTACCTCGACATACGAGCGCCCCAACATGCGAGTTTTTCGAGATACGAGCCGACGAGCAAGTGATTTTTTGCTTTGAGTTACGAGCGAAATTCGAGATACGAGTTCGGTTCGGTAGTGTTGAAGATATTAATCTGTGATTTTAAATGTTTCTTTTCGACCAGTACTTTTGTTTTGTTTTTGCTTTTCCTAAAATGTTTCTTTCTTCTTCTTCATTATTATTTGTTCTATATGCAAAGCTTTGTTTTTTGCTTTCGGGGAATTTTGCTTCGAGATACGAGTAATTCAAGATACGAGCAAGGTTGCGGAACGAATTAAACTCGTAAGTCGAGGTACCACTGTATATAAATAGACACACCATATATATATTGTTGCACCAAGTTGCAGCTTTGCAAGGTCGTCGACCTTGGTTTCTTCCTTCTTGGTGTTATACACCGAGCGGGTTTCCATATTCAAAGCAAATAAATAAAAGTAAATAAAAATAAATTACCTTTTAAAATTATTGTGTTTATTTATTCGTTGTCTTCCTCGTAGGTCGTAATCCGCAGTCTTCCTTTCCGTCCTCTCTCGCTCCCCAATAACCAATCAAGATATATGTACAATAAAATATTACAAAAGGAATGAAACTATAAAAAGGAATGATGATAATCTAAATAATCTGTTTTAAATAAATATTAAATATTATAGAATATTTTGAATAAATGTAGGGCGCCTTAAAATTGATGCAACACTATATATATGGCAAAGAAGAATACAATAATAAGAATAAATTATTGAATATTTGTGGAAATTGTGACAAGCTATTGTTAAACAGTAAATATTCATTTAGATATTCGAAATGTGGTGCAGATGTGATCAAGTCTAAATACATACAAAGGATTTATATATTTTTAAAAATGTATTTTAAATGTTTATAGATAGACCTGTAAAATAATAATTAATGCGAGAATTGTCGAATTTTAATAAATTATTGAAGTAACTTTCATAGAGTACGTTAATTCATTTTCTTAATATAATTTATACATATTTCTACACGATATAATACAAGGTTGTCTTAAAAGTTCGTAAAAACTTGCAAAAATTGAAATACCATTATCTTTCATCGTTATGTATATTGTCTTAGTGTTATGTATAAAGTAATTGTATTATGTGTATTCGCCGTGATAATATTATTCGCCAAGTAATAATAAAAACATGAACTTTTAGGAAAACTTTATATATAAATGAAGATAATAATAATCACGATAAGACATTATAAAGAAATATAAATGGTATTCAATCCAATTTTCTCATATGGTGAATCGAATATCTGACTGAATTCCCTTACACCGTGTTGTAAGTATTGTGCTAATACGGCACTAACTTCTGTCAGACGAATGTGGTCAGGTGATATAATGGGGGAGGGGGTTCACAAACAAGTCGGCTGCGGCACAAAGGACGCACTCGAGCGGCTCTGAGGACCCGTTGACAGTAACCAAACATTCGCCACCTGCCGACCAACCTTCTTTAGCTTCCTGTCACCGCTGTGACATATCCCTTTCTCTGTGATAGGGTAAATTGAATGTTTATTTCCACTTGACCCTTGACTGCTTATTTTGTTGTAGGTGAAATAAACATTGTGCTGTTGTGTTTTTTTTTCATATGTTAAAGTAAATGAATGCTCTTTTATTCAATGATAAGCTAAATTGAATGTTCTCGTTTCAATTTTGTAGTTTATATTATATTTATTTCTACTTTATCTTTGACTGTTTATTTTGTTGTAGGTGAAATAAACATTGTGTTGTCGTGTTTTCTTTCATATGTTAAAGTAAATGAATGCTCTTTTATTCAATGATAAGCTAAATTGAATGTTCTCGTTTCAATTTTGTAGTTTATATTATATTTATTTCTACTTTATCTTTGACTGTTTATTTTGTTGTAGGTGAAATAAACATTGTGTTGTCGTGTTTTCTTTCATATGTTAAAGTAAATGAATGCTCTTTTATTCAATGATAAGCTAAATTGAATGTTCTTGTTTCAATTTCGTAGTTTATCGTTTTATTTATAGTTTATTATGTTTATTACTATTTGACCTTTGACTGCTTATTTTGTTGTAGGTGAAATAAACATTGTGTTGTGGTGTTTGCTTTCATATGTTAAAGTAAATGAATGTTCTTTTATTCAATGATAAGTTAAAGTGAATGTTCTCGTTTCGATTTTGTAGTTTATTGTTTAATTTATATTATGTTTATTCCTAGTTTACCTTTGATTGTTTATTTTGTTGTAGAAATAAACATTGTGTTTTAGTATTTTCTTTCATATGTTAAAGTAAATGAATGCTCTTTTATTAAATGATAAGTTAAAGTGAATGTTGTCGTTTCGATTTTGTAGTTTATTGTTTAATTTATAGTTTATTATGTTTATTACTATTTGACCTTTGACTGGTTATTTTTTTGTAGCTGAAATAAACATTGTATTGTAGTGTTTTCTTTCATATATTAAAGTAAATGAATGCTATTTTATTCAATGATAAGTTAAATTGAATGTTCTCGTTTCAATTTTGTAGTTTATTGTTCATTTTATTATTACAATTACAATTATTTTATTTCCAAAGCGCTATATCCCGCAAGGGATACTTGCGCCAAACAAGGAGAAAAGTTTATTTACATAAGTTATTTACATTATTCAACGCATGAAAACATTAGAGATCCAGATTTTGTAGAAAGTTTAGAATGTATTTACAAAATGAATTAAACTTTAAATATGATTTTTTATCGGAAATCAAATCGTTAAGTTGACAAACAACTAGTTCATTCTTCATTCTATAATCTTGAAATGCTGGGCAATCGATCAGTAGATGTCTTGAGGTTTGTTCCTCCATACCACAAAAGCAACTTGAATCCTCCACTGCCTTTATTCTATTTTAAAAAAATTTTGAAATTTCCGTGGTTTGTAACAAATTGAGTATTATAAAAATTTGGACGAAAGTATTTAGGGATTTCTTGGGGAAAAAAGCTTAAGAAAGTATTGTTTGCTTCGTTTTACAGAACATTAATTCTTGATTTGAGAAAGGTATCTATAATTCCTGGAATAAATGGGTCATATATTTGTTGATCATCTGTGGATAAGTTTCTCAGATCACACACAGATATCATGATTCTGGATTCGATAAAGTCTGAGATCAGAGGAATGTTGGCCAAACTATGAACACAGCTATATGATGTGGATTTATAGGCTTGTATACACCATGTTAGTATTTGATATTGGGTTGAATTTAATTTTTGTAAACATTTTTTATTTAAATATTTGAACCAAATTTCGGCTCCATATGCAAGTATTGGTCTGAAAATGGATTTATATAAAGTTAGCCTTTTCTGGGTGCTTAGACCCCAAGATTTCCCACAAATTGAGAAGAGATAATTTTTAAAACGTTTTGTACGATTTACTATTTCTTCTATGTGGTATGTAAAATTTATTTTGTTTCTTCTTCTGTGATTTGCAATTATTATTCCTAAAATTTTGGTCTTCAGAGTTGGCATGATTATTTCATTATTAAATTTGATTGGGATTTTTTCTTTGTTATGTAGATAAAGTATATTAGTTTTTTTATAGACTTATTTCAAGTTTGTTACTCTTACACCATACATCAATCTATTTAATGCCTTTTCTATAACTAATTTCAGTTCTTTGAAATTGTTGTGCCAGCATATAATTGATACATCATCCGCATAACATACCACTTCACTATTAGGAACTTGATATTTGATCAAAAGATCATTTAGTAATATTATCCATAGTAGTGGAGATAGCGGGCCACCCTGCGGACATCCCTTTGTAATTTGTTTATTTATTGTTAAGTTCTCATATGTAAATTTCGTTTTTCTCGATTTGAAATATGATTGAATAGTCCTTATTAAACTTTCCGGCAAATTATCTTCATCTATTATTTTTAAAATCGCAGGCCACCATGCGTTATCAAAGGTTTCCGCAATATCTATTGTGACTAGAGCTGTCAGTTCTTTGGTTTTGTGTTCCATTATTATATCGATTATATTATTCAAGGCTGTAATAGTAGATTTTGACTTGATGAATCCATGCTGTTTGGGACTTAATAAATTGTTTTGCATATAATATTCATATATTTTCTTTTTAATAACTTTTGTATTATGTTTATATTTCTGTATATTTGACCTTTGATTGGTTATTTTGTGCTGGAGAAAATAAACGCTTATGTTTTCGTTCATATGTTAAAGAAACTGAATGCTTATTCACAATGATAAGTTAAATTGTAATATTTGTATTTCCATTTTGTAGTTTATAGTTTATTGTGTGTTTTATTCGTATTTGACATTTGACTGTTTTTTTTTTTTTTTATACCGGTGAAATAAACGTTGGTGGTGTTTTGTTCCATATTTTGAAGCAGTGTGAATGTTTATTCAATGAGAGAAGTTAAATTGAATGTTCTTGCTTCCATTTTATAATTTATTGTTAATTTATAGTTCATTTTGTTTATTTATCTATTTAACCATTAATTGGTTATTTTATATTGGTGAGATAAACGTTGTTGGCGGTGTTTACATCTATACTTTGAAACAGAGAGAATGTTTATTCAATGATGAATTGAGCATATACTTATATGGGGGGGGGGGGGGGGGGGAAGACAAAACTTAAGGATGTGGTGGAATGTCTTTGACGTAGCTGGTCATCTGTTTTATTTGAAGGAGACAAAGACAATTTTGTTACCACTTGGTTATCTCGTGTGTCTTCAACAAAGGTCATTGTGTATCAAATATCTTTCAGAGGTATTGTCTGAATTCCGATATGCATGCAAAATGGTACAACTTCCATAAGTTTTGTCCATGAGTGTATATATCATTTTTATAAATTTTCAATTGAATTTAATGAATATTTAATTTTTTAATGAAATAAAAAGAATATTACGCGTCTAAAATAGTTTTGTAATTTTTGATAACAGATGGCGCGCTAGTGCATCGTAATAAAATTTAATGAATCATTTAAATATTTCTCTCTTTCCTATCGCCATGACGAGAGAAAATATCTCCAAGAATACTTTTGAGAATTTTTCTCTAAAATCTTTCTCACTTCTCTAGAAAAACCATTTGAAAATCAAATCCATCGCTGATGTAAAAAAAAAAGCAAATATAAGGTCTATAAACGATCATATCTAATAGATGCATTTATCCTATTATGTTTCATATATATTATATCGTTCAAATAAATGAGTATTAAAAAAAGAACATCTGGAGAAGTTGAAGATAGTGTTATTTCACCACTAAAAGTCAAATTTAAGTGTTGAACCCAACAGATGTCTATGTTTACATCAGGCTATCGGGGA
This sequence comes from Cordylochernes scorpioides, assembly GCA_030710605.1. NCBI lineage: Eukaryota > Metazoa > Arthropoda > Arachnida > Pseudoscorpiones > Chernetidae > Cordylochernes > Cordylochernes scorpioides. The sequence continues at coordinate 88,712,652 of CP092872.1, read as the reverse complement.
TTGTTTACACAGCCCAACCACCGACGTTAACTACCTGATGACGATTACTGCCAGACCAGCTTCTTCGGCCGACATTTGGATGGATGCCCCTGGCTGAGACCTAGCCAGCGTCGCTCTTTAAAACCTTTTATGTTAGATGATTCATGTGTATTTTCTCTCGCATATACCAAAAATTGCACCTCTCTCGTTTTATTATATTTGATATTATTCTCGTAATATTAAATTATTTTCTAAAATGTTTATGCATCAATCTCAATTTCCAGAAATAATTTCAAAATTCTAAAAGTTGATTACACACCTTTAAATATATCTCTATCGAATTTTTTTCACAGACATATTAATTGCTGAAATAAGTTAAGAAATTTCGAAAAAAATCTCTCCCCAAACTGAAACATCGCTATAATTTTAGTTTCCAAATTTATGAGTTCCTGGATTTCGAGTTCCAGAACCACAATTCCAAAAATTCTTAAAGATTCTGGCACATTACAGATTGAGTCTTATTCCATAAATATCTGAATTATTGAAAATGTTTGAAAAAACATCGAAAGATTTTTTTAAACAGGAAAAAATCTTCATTCTATGAAAGATAAGATTAACTATATAAATCTATATACGCGATATCAAAAATTACCTGACTGAAAATCTCTGGTTTCACCTAAATAACGAGATTAACAAATTTCTATAACTGTATGCTTCTTTATCATGGTGACAATATCGGGATACCGGGGACAAGTTTCTTTTAACACATTTTAAGAAACAAGTCTTTAGTTTTCGGCCAGGAAAACCCTTCTACAGGAGAAAAAAAAACATGCTATAATGAATCGCCAATATAGGACGAGAGCTAAAATAGAATCAAATACAGAGTATGCTTATAGTTATTTGACTTTAATCGCATCCTCTGTATTTGATCTTATTTCAACTCTTGTCCTGTTAGCGATTTATTTCAGAGAGTTTTCTCCTGTAGAAGGGCTTCCATGCCTGAAAGCTAGAGGTTTGTGAATTAAAATGTTTTAAAAGAAAGTTATCCCCGGTATCCTGATATTTACACCTTGATATAAAGAATTCTGTTTTTGAACTGTATGCTTCTTTATTTGTATATAAACGGTTTAGCTTAGGAGAGCACTGTAGCTTTGCACAAGAAACCCGTAGAAGAATTGCTTTCCTCGAAATCTAGCCTGTTTATATTTGAAATGAGAGTAACTTACAGCTATAGAGAGATTTGGTTAATACTCGTAAAAGTCAAAAATCAAATTTAAAAAAATGTATCTTTCACATACTCTATTCCTTCCTTTATCTAGAAGATATGACGTCATAATCTTATTTACATATGTAAATAAAATCAACGAATCTCTTAAGTAAATGTATAAGTACATTATAATTCCATTCAAATAAGCTTAGAATAGTAAATTTCGAACCTCAAGGCAATATTTTAATATTAAATAAATTCAACGCTTCAAGATTCCCGTATTTTATCGAATTTTCCTACTGATAAAATAAACAGAGAATGAATACAAAAGATTTTTGCATAAAGTAGAGGAATAATACATATTATTATACAACCATCATAAATAAAATTACAATTTTGTATTCTTTAAAATGAAAATGATACGCCCAAAAGATCAAGAAATAATTATATTATACAAAATATTAAAGAAAAAGGCTTATTATTTTAAAAAAGAAAAAAATAGTGAATTAGGTGTTAGAATCATTTAAATACAAAAGAAATTTCTACAAAAAAATATATCAAAATAAAATTATATAGAAAAATTGAATAACAACTTCGTTACGCAAGGTTTTAATACATATTTAAAAATGGAGGGGATAGCTCCTTTAGAGTGGAGTTCTCATCCATTTTAATTCGTAGAGTTAGCTAATACTTGCCGCAGGTGGATGTGGTCCATTAAGATAAGGAAAGATTGGGGAAATCTTCAGGAAAAGAGGATAGAGGTACGTTTGGTGACATTTAGTGAGGCCCCTACTGATAGAACTACATTTCTGGGCTTCATGTTGGGTAGTTACTGGCTTACACATTCTAACTACCAACTATTAAAATGGTTTAGATCAGGGGTTGGCAAATTACGACTTGCGAGTCACATGCGACTCTTTGGACGTAAAGCTGTGGCTCTTTACATAGTTCCATACGTAAATATTATTTATGTGAGTACTATTTATTGTTGACAAGAAAAAAAATTGCGGCTCTTTGAAAACTACAACAACAACAGCTTTATTAGGACATTTCCGTCCTGTAAGGACTCGCCATACATCATTTTCATGGAGAAAAGGAAAAATAAAACATAAACAAAGGAGAGAAGGGAAAATTAAAAGGAAATCAAAGTATTCAATATAACTATACAAATTAACTATGGATGAAAATTGTTCAGTAATTTTAGTTCTTAGAGATCACCTTGTTCTCTAAAGCTTTATGAAAGTTAAACAATTCTATCGCTATTTTTTTCTTTGAAATTTTGTAAATTGTAATTTTTGATTCTTCCGACTTAAAAGTTTGCCTACCCCTAGTGCAGATCATTATTTTTATTCGGTTTGGGAAGACTATGATCTACTTGGAATATTTAGGATTGAATGAAATATTTGAGGGGAAGAATTTCTTCAATGTGATAATCTTATTTGCATAAGTTTTCAAGGAAATTTTATCTTCAATAGAAGTAAAGACATTTTTCAGTACTTTGCCCTTGGGCATATTCTAGTCTTCAAGGCTGCCAAGCTTCTCTGTTATGAGATCTTATTTCCTCCTTTTTATTCTTTCTACCATTATTTTACTTTCATTTCATTCTGAAGAGTTTTCTTCATCGATTACCTTTTCTCTAATTATATATTCCATATATCTAATTCTTTTGTTCTTTTAGAATGCCTTATAAACAGACATCTTTTTCTCCAAATATTTTAAAGATTTCTTTAATCCTTATCTTTTTAATCATTTTATTCGTTCTATTCTTCTCTACAGAAATTCATATTCCAACAAATTTCAAATTGAATTCCAACAAAATCCAATCTTACTCCAACAAAATCCATTCTTGCTCCAACAAATCCCAACCTGTATTTCAACAAAATCCAAATTAATTTCTAGCAAATTTCAAATTGTATTCCAACAAAATTCAAATTGATTTATAGCAAAATTCTATTTCTATTTCAACAAAATCCTAACTAAAATATAAAAATATATAATATCTTTTCAACCAAAATTCTGTATTCCAACAAAATACAAATTCAATTTACACCAAATACAACCTATTTTACAACAAAAAACAACCTTTTCTCAACAAAATCCAAACTGAATCTTCTAAAAAATCCAAATTGAATTACAACAAAATCCAACCTTTTCCCAACAAAATCCGAACTGACTTCGAACAAATTCAAACCCAATTTTCCAAAATAAAAAAAACAACCTGTATTTCAACAAATCCAAACTGAATTCCAACAAATTCAAAACCAATTTTCCAAAAGATAAAACAACCTGTATTTCAACAAATCCAAACTGAATTCCAACAAAATCCGAACTGACTTCCAACAAATTCAAAACCAATTTTTCAAAAGAAAAAACAACTTGTATTTCAACAAATCCAAACTGAATTCCAACAAAATTTGAACTGACTTCCAACAAATTCAAAACCAATTTTCCAAAAGAAAAAACAACCTGTATTTCAACCAATCCAAACTGAATTCCAACAAAATCCGAACTGACTTCCAACAAATTCAAAACCAATTTTCCAGAAGAAAAAACAACCTGTATTTCAAAAAATCCAAACTGAATTCCAACAAAATCCGAACTGACTTCCAACAAATTCAAAACCAATTTTCCAGAAGAAAAAACAACCGGTATTCTAAAAATTCCAACCTGGTTAAGGATATGGCTTATGAGAGGAGTAATAAAAACCGACCGAATCCGCCAAAAATGTATTCTAGCTGGTGAAATGGCAGAGACCATCTTGAATCAGAATACAGAAGAAAAAAAAACACAAAATATGAAAACTATTCAACTATATAATTAACTAAAAAAACATAAAAGCAATTAGAGGATGGGGTTCGAACTTAAGAATACGTAATAAATCTGGATTCCAACAAGCCTCTGTCTTCAGGATAGATTGAGACAAAAGAATAAGTCATCAAGACAGACAATTGATCGTGTGGTAATACCGAACTAGAAAAAGAACTTAAAGGTAAAAAAACTGATCAAATTAATTGTTTATTGTTGAATACTGAGGTGGAGAGAGGTAAAAAAAAAAATGGGGAAGAAGCAAAGGCATAATCCGGGTGGGGTTTTTAGGAAGGGGGTTTGGTTCAATAGGGCCATTAAGTTGAACGTGTGAAGTCATTAGATGCAGGTAGGATTGTTAGAAGCTTCTATTGTTTCTTGCAGATCCTATTTCCAAGGTCATCTCTTCTGTCAGCGCATCAACTTTTTCTTAAGTCTTCTGGAATGATACCAATTCCTTTATACTTGCTTTGTAATCCCTTTTGTTCTATGAACAAATTGGATGTATTCTTTGTTAACAATGTTCTGTTCTTTTGGTGGTTATCTTCACTTTCTAATTTTTGATGATGGGAACGTGTTGAAATGGTTGATTCAATTAAGCCTTTAGGATGTATTAGAGTGCCATCTGTAGGTGTGGATTGAAATATAATTAAACGCTTTTATTATTATTATTTTTTTTTTTATTCTAGAAAAATATTTCGTACTGTCTTCCTACTACAATGAGAAAGATTATAGAATAGCACATTCCCCTAGACCGACTGGAGTATTATTAAGGGGGGAGATGTGTTGTGTATGTAAATAGAATATTTGCATTCTTTAAAGCGTCTATTATGTAAATTTTTATGTGTATATAAATCGGACACTAATTGTTGTCAGTTAGTCAAAAGAATGAGAGCTGAATAAAAAGTCATGCTCAAGTGTTAGTTGCTGTACTTCTAATATCGACACAACAATTATAATAGTAAACTTTCCCAGTGTGTTCGCCAACTTACCATAAATCTCAGATTAAACTGGTGAAACTGCTGGGAGGGTTCACTACGAATGCTAACCATTATTTGCAGCAGAAATAGTAATAAATAGCTTTGGAATTACACCTATACCCCGATTTACACGGTACTTGTTTTACACGTTTTCGCTTTTACACGGTTTTCCAAATAAGTTTTTTTTTTTTTTTTATCGCACTATACTAAATGCTACTGTGATTGAATACATGCGCTGTGTACACATCTCACGAGGAATCCCGAGCTTATGTGCTGACTACATATTTTAACCTGTCAATGCATTTTATTTTTCTTTCTGTATACACCTATCCCCCGATTTACACGTTTTTCTCAGGAACGTATCTACCGTGTAAATCGGGGGATAGGTGTATATGAAAATACTGTATTAAGTTGTGTATGTTTTCTTATTATTCAATTTGTATTTTGATAGTATTAACGAATTTTAACCATTTCATTAAGTTTGAATGTATATTGAAAATTTATAACTCAAAGTTCAGTAAACCAATATATTTCTTTAGTTATAATGGTATAGAGTTTTCGTTGTAGACAATTCAAAATATGTTATTGACACTCTTTGTCAAATGTTGCAAAAATCAATGAGAAATTAAACAAAGATAAATGTAATTATTCACAATTTGGTGATAAAAATGTATAAAAGACTGTTCTCTCAGGAAGGAAGGTTCCTACATCGTGTCCTCCTCCCCCAGACAAGAACAGGATCTCTCCCAGTTCAATGTTGAGAAGAATTTTGTTGTGATTTGCATTCGCTTTTTATAAATACTGGAAATCAGCTCAATCAAAATGTTTAGCACAGATACCGGATCCAACTCGATAATTGGTCGAGGTCAATACCCAATATTGGTATATAACTATGATGCTAATTTGTTATTTATTTATTTTGTCCTACCTGAAGAATCCTGTATGGTACGTGTGCCCAATAAAGGTTATTGTTGTTGAATTTCGTTGTAAAGTTTTCGTCTTAGATTTTTCGTTGTAGAGATCTTTTTCAATTATATATTCAATTTCCATCTATCGATAAAATTAGTAATTGTTATTTTTACCAATTTGTTCTTTATGATAAATATTATCAAATAATATCTCTACAGAACTTACTTTAATGTGAATATAATTATTGAATGATAGGGTTTGGCTCATTAGTGGTGAACGCTCTCAGCGGTTTCATCAAATTAATCTCCAGACACCGCTCTACTATTGTATTGAATTGTCATTTGATAATAATTACTTCAATATGAAATATTAATTGGGGAAGATCATTGCTCAAAGCAATTTCTCGTAATTATATATATGCACCTCTCTACAGACCTATAATCTTATGTCCATATATTCCCTAAACAACCCTTATAGCTGTCTAAATAAAAATAAAACAATTTTATATATAGAAAAGACTATTTCTGAGTTCCAAAATCACTTTATTGGGTACCGTTCTAAAAGAGCAATCTAGTTTATGATATTTTGGAACAATGAATCACATGTGAAGGTTATTCACATATTAAACAAAATGTTAACGTGGGATTCAATCCCGGTTCATGACTATCGGGAATCGAAGGTATTACCCACTGGTCCACCGACGTTTTTTCTAAGACTATTTTCTCTTCGAATTATTACAATAAATATGATCAGCTATCAATTTTACAACCTTTTTAATTCTTTAATTATACAAGTTTCAGTGACCAGTTGGTCATTCTTTTCAGAGAAAGCAATTGTAAGATTTTAAAGTGGAAACATCAGACTTCTCCAAGAAACCTATGCCTAGAATTAAGAAAAAGACATCTTCTTATCGTGTAATTGAAATTTTCTGATGGCTCGTACCTTTTTTCAGTTTCTTATTTCAGTTGCACGATAATAAGATGCATTTTCTTATTTTATCTACCTTAACCCAGTACAGTTTCACATTTGTACTATTTTTTCACATTATACATAGAATTAACAAAAAGGTATCTCCTTATCGTGCAACTGAAAGTTGTTGATGGCTCGTACCTTTTTTCAGTTTCTTCCTTCAGTTGCACGATAATAAGATGCATTTTCTTATTTTATCTACCTTATCCCAATACAGTTTAACATTTGTACAATTTTTTTCACATTATACATAGAATTAAGAAAAAGACATCTCCTTATCGTGCAACTGAAAGTTGCTGATTGCTCGAACATTTTTCAGTTTCTGCCTTCAGTTGCACGATAAGGAGAAGCCTTTTTCTTAATACATCCACCTTATCCCAATACAGTTTAACATTTGAACAATTTTTTCACATTATACATAGAATTAACAAAAAGGTATCTACTTATCGTGCAACTGAAAGTTGCTGATGGCTCGTACCATTTTTCAGTTTCTTCCTTCAATTGCACTACAATAAGATGCATTTTCTTATTTTATCTACCCTAACCCAGTACAGTTTCACATTTGTACAATTTTTTTCACATTATACATAGAATTAAGAAAAAGGTATCTTCTTATCGTGCAACTGAAAATTGCTGATGGCTTGCGCCATTTTTCAGTTTCTTCCTTAAGTTGCATGATAATAAGATGCATTTTCTTAATTTATCTACCTTATCCCACTACAGTTTCACATTTGTACAATGTTTTCACATTATACGTAGAATTAAGAAAAAGGTATCTACTTATCGTGCAACTGAAAGTTGCTGATGGCTCGTACCATTTTTCAGTTTCTTCCTTCAATTGCACAATAAAGATATGCCTTTTTCTTAATTTATCCACCTTATTCCAGTACAGTTTCACATTTGTACAATTTTTTCACATTATACGTAGAATTAAGGAAAAGGTATCTCCTTATCGTGCAACTGAAAGTTGCTGATGGCTCGTACCAATTTTCAGTTTCTTCCTTCAGTTGCACGATAAGGAGATGCCTTTTTCTTAATTTATCTACCTTATCCCAATACAGTTTCACATTTGTACTATTTTTTCACATTATACATAGAATTAAGAAAAAGGTATCTCCTTATCGTGCAACTGAAAGTTGCTGATGGCTCGTACCTTTTTTTCAGTTTCTACCTTCAGTTGCACGATAAAGATATGCCTTTTTCTTAATTTATCCACCTTATTCGAGTACAATTTCACATTTGTACTATTGTTTCACATTATACATAGATAAGGCCTGATGTTCACCTTAACACTGATACAAGAGATTATTTTATTGAATTTCAAGATTTGATTTATTGAAAAAGGTGATAGAAAATCATTAAGAAATGTTATAGAAATAAAGAATTAGAATACTTGTTACTGATATACAAGGTGGCCCTATAAATCCCGAAAACTCTTTTTTTTATTAATAATTAAAAGGCAAACTAGAATAAAAAACTATAATTATTCTTAATTCTTCGAAATATATATATTTCAGCCAGTAAATCTCTTTTATTATCTCGACGTTTCGACAAAAATCTTTTATCTTCGTCAGGAGCGAACAAAAATTAAAACATTTGGCAAAGCGTTAAACATTATTCTAAGGCTGCAAGGGCGTTCTCACGCGATATTTGCCGATTTGCTAAATGTTTTAATTTTTGTTCGCTCCTGACGAAAACAAAAAATTATTGTTGAAACGTCGAGATAATAAAATAAGATTTACTGGCTGAAGTATCTTTAATTTGAAGAATTATGAATTCCGGCCAGACAACTTCTATCTTTTTACGATAGAATTATTCTATTCTAGTTTGCATTTTAATTTTTAATAAAGAAATAAAAGGATTAGGAACTTATAGGACACCCTTCATTAATATCACACACACACACAAAAGCCTTTATTTGGGACTTGCCCCATACAGATTCTCCCAATTGGGTAAGTTAATAATCATCTTGTGTTATTTACATAGAAATTGAACTGGCTTTACTCTTCGTCTCAAAGTCATTGACTTTTTGAATGGTCCTTATATAATGATGATCTAAAAAATGTATAGTAATCTATTGCCTTAGATTTGTTTGCTGATATTTTTGAAAGCAATACGTAAGGTGAAATGTTGGTACATTTAATTTGTTGATATAGGGATTTACTCTCTGTTAAAGGGCTGTACAATTAAGCAGGTAATGGGGGAGTTCTTAACTATTATAGAGGCACACACACAAAAGCCTTTATTAGGGACTTGCCCCATACAGATTCTCCCAATTGGGTAAGGTAATAATCATCTTGTGTTATTTACATAGAAATTGAACTGGCTTTACTCTTTGTCTCAAAGTCATTGACTTTTTGAATGCTCCTTACATAATGATGATCTAAATAATTTATAGTAAGCTGCCTTAGATTTGTTTGATGATATTTTTGAAAGCAATACGTAGGGTGAAGTGTGTTGGTACATTTAATTTGTTGATTTAGGGATTTCCTCTCTGTTAAAGGGCTGTACAATTAAGCAGGTAATGGGGGAGTTCTTGTATATATCTGTCTAATTATATATATTCTAAATGATTATAAAAATAAATCTTCTTTGTGTTGAAAAATGTCTGACGCGCTTCTCTTCATCTCCTCAAGCCGGATATACAAGATATCCGGTTTGTGGCCAAAGGAGATTACATACTGAACTATATAATTGTCTTCTGAATTCACTCTCAACGATCTTCCTTTTTTTTTTTAATAGCAGGTCATGTGGATTTGACAAGCGTCTTTTGTTGCTAAGGATCTCTTTGGACACAATTATCCACCCTACCTCTACATATCAAGATAACTATGTGTATTTATACCGCTTTTTCAACTCTTCAAATCTTGTTGGATTAATTGTTTGTGATTCTCCTCACTAGAAATAATATAATTCACTATGATTATTGTTATATTTCGAGATAGTGCTCAAATTGTAATTGTGGTTGAAAACGTGATTCGCCCTTTTTTTTTTGTCTGTAATTTGAAAAATGTGCAAGTGAGATTTTTTGATGATTGTATCATTGATACAAAGAATTAAATGGTCGCGAGGTTGATTTTTTTTTCGAAATTTTGAGTTGGTATTCGATTTTCAATAAAAAATAATGGCTTTTTTTGTTATTTAATTTATTATATATAAATACAGCCTAATATATATATATGTTATATAAATAAAAATGAAATTTCTGTTAATTTTTGATTATCTTGATGATTATGCTATGTTAATGCAGTCGTGGTTAAAAATCTTGAAAGTATGATAAAAGTAGTAAAGATTAGAAATAGCTTTAATTGAGCTTATGGAATATAGAAAACATAATTTGAGAAAAGTACTACCTGGCTAAGGAGTAATAATCTAAAAAATGAAAAACCTATTTACATAATGTACAAAAGATTTGAGCCGGCCATCGGGAAACAACAACAATGAGTTTTTATAGAGGAAACGTGACCTCTGGCGGTCGATTAACAGAGTATTTGAAACTATGAAATAATTTTAAATAAAATAATATTTTAATATAATATATATATATTATATTTAAAAAAAAAGATAAGATATCTGTTGTTTTGGATCATATTGATGATTATGCTATGGTGGTGCAGTCGTGGTTGAATAATCTTGAAATAAAAATAATAATATGGTTTTGATCAGTAATTGCTTTAATTGTGATAAAGGAGTATATAAAAGAACATAATTTGATAAAAGTGCTACCTGACTTAAGGCGAATAAAATAAGGAAAACAAAAGATTATTTACATAATGTACAAATATTTTGGGTCGACCAACGGGGAACAACAACAATGAGTATTTATAGAGAAAGCGTGACCTCTGGCGGTCGATTTATACAGAGTATTTATATCTATGAAATTATAATTTTAAATGAAATATTTTAATATAACATTTTAAATAATACCTTTATATAACATATATATAGCGAGAGGATTATATTCATATACCAAATAATTAATCATCTTTTGAAAAATTCGAAACATTTCATAACTCTTCTCCTAGGATGTTTGAAAACAAAGCCGCCCCTGTATTGATGAAGATCATAGCATGAAACCATGGTATAAAGGTTGTTGGCCTTTGTCTGAATTTGTCAAAACTGATGTTATGGCTTATTCTTTATCACTACCTTAACGTTATTCATAGAAATGATAAATCAAAATGCAATGCAAACGGAAGGAGTACCTTTTTCAGTACAAGTTATAAAAGGTATTTTCGATTAAAAAAGCATATAAATATTTCACAATAAAATCCTAAATAATTGCAATTAGATATTCAATGAATGAAAAGGAAGAAAAAATTGCAACGAGTTTCTTTATTCTGAATGTTGGCGAGCTTTCAGGCGTTAGCCTATCTTCAGGCCGATTTCGCAAAAAAATATATATGGCTATATATATACATATTTACATATATATGGCTATATACATATATATTTTTTTGCGAAATCGGCCTGAAGATAGGCTAACGCCTGAAAGCTCGCCAACATTCAGAATAAAGAAACTCGTTGCAATTTTTTCTTCCTTTTCATTCATATAAATATTTATTTATGAAAACTCGTTTGAGGGATATTGAAGCAATATTTCCTTCAGAGAAAAAAAGTACCCAATGCGGGATTCGATCCCGTTGTGGCAATCTAAAATCAACAATATATACCACTCCTTCACTACAACTTAACCATAATTTAACTATTAAAATATTTAAAATATTAATAACTATTCAATCGCATAATTATAAATAATTTTAATAGCTAAACACATTGCATATTTAATCAAACAGAATGCCAGGTACAATTCATAAATTAGAACTCTTATCACCAAAGGAATACGACAAAATTAACAATTCATCTTAATTTCCAATTCCATTTCAAAACTCCATAACAACATTTATAAAAAAACAATTTTAACTACACACTTTAAACTAATAAAACTCAAAATCTTCAAACCAACTTATTAATACATAAAATATATTTTGTTCGCTCCAGACGAGGACAAAAGATTTTTGTCGAAACGTCGAGACAATAAAAAGATTCACTGGCCGAAGTGTCTTTTATTTCAAGAAATAAAATATATTATTACAACAATATTTTAAACACTCTTCATAAATATTTAATTAAATCAATACACTTGTTAATAATTACAAACGTTTATATAAATATAAAACATCTAAATAACAAATTATTAATCGACAAACTTGTTTATTAGAAGAGAATATTTCCAATAAATATGGTGAAAAGGAATATCGTTATCAACTTAAGTCTTAACTAAATAGAGATAAGTCGGTACATACAACATTAATAGGTATTTCACAAATCCATTTTATTCTTAGGTGCTAATGGTTGGAAGTAAAGTACAGACATGTTAAGACAATTAAGCAGAAACGGCTAATCAAGAGCTTAGCGATTAGGGAAGGCATTAAATATGGATACGAACAAACCACATGCAATTCCCATGGGCTCCCTTCGCATTTAGGTTTCTCCTCACTTTCCCAATTATCTTCTGCTTCTATATTATTCACCGACTAGAGGAATAGCGTTGACTTGCTTAGAGCTTCTGCCCTCTAAATTTGTTGTGATTTTATTTTCGACGAATGTATACCTCCTTTTATTTTTTAGCACTTAGCTTGTTTCTTCAAACAACTTTTTCTATTTAATAATCTAAATCGTGTGTTTCTTTCTTTTTCTATTTACCTTTCCCATTTACAATATTTATTTGGATTTGTTTCTTTTGTGTGGTTAGATGGTAAAAGAAATTCCTTTTAAAATATGTAGTATAAGGAAGTTAATAATTCAGATATTGGCTGTGTGTTAATAGGTTTTAGTGTTTAGAAAGTAGAGATTCCTTTTAACCGTAAGCAAGCAACGATATAAATAGTTAACTATGGGAATAATTTAGCTAGGTTATTTATAGACCCTTGGTAAAAGTGTTCTGAATTAGGAATATACTATTTGAAGTTATTTTATATTCATTTTTAGGAAATAGTTTGTGTATTAAATATAGAATTGTTGAAAATAAACAATTTTGCCATTTACTGACTGATCACATGACCATTCTAGATTGTAGAGCGTTATCTAGTGTAACAAAAATCAATTAAACGTTGATTTAGCTTGCTTTAAAGATATTTGACCAACACAATTTCTTAATAAATCAAGAAAAGTCAACCAGTTACGCGTTCCGGGCTGTTGGCCTTCATCAGTGTGATGCAAAGAACTTTGGTTCGAAAAAGTTCATATAACTTATAATAAAATATTTATAGAAATAACATTTTTAAAGCTATTGTTGAGTTTTCTATTATTATTTATTCATTAATTTATTTTCTGTGATTATGTATATATTGACCATTGACTGTTTTGTATATAATTGAGTTTTTTAAATAAAGTGTGAGTGTGAATAGTATTTTGGTCGTGCCTTTTTTTCTCTCTTTGGCTGAGGCATTGGAATCACTATTGGGGTGTCGCCTGGGCATTGGAATCACCATTGGGGTGTCGCCTAGGTAGTTGAAAACTTATACAGTCCTCTAAAGAACGGCCTTGTTCTGTTAAGAACAAAGAAACCTTAACAACTATTATCCACCTTCGCATTGAGATTAAAACGAAGATACATTGTAGAATCTGCAACAATACATTTATAGCTATGTGTTTCTTTTTATCTCTACAGACCATACTGCAATGATAAATATTATGAAATGAGATTTAAAAATTTAACCAAATGAAAATTATATATGATCGGATGGTAAAAAAAGACATTTCTCTTGATCGGGTAAAAGAAGCATGTGGAAAGCCGTTATCAAAATTCAATTGCACGATTTGAATATGCATTCTTCTTAAGAGAGAGAGAGAGTTTTTATTTGTTCGATTTATATTCTTTGAAAGACTGTGGATTACTGGAATTACCCGAAAGCTTGCACCTATGCATCAATAAAAGAAACTCGTCATCCTTCACCATGTTTTTCGTCTAATTTCAATCCAGGAAGAATTCTTTATCTATATTTGTAAAAAGATTTATACTGGCCGAAGTATCTTCAATTCTAATAACTATAAATGCCGGCCTCTATCTTTAGGATACAAATATATGATTGGATCATTAGGGGGAAAAATCATCTAATGATGATATATCAAAAAAGGAAGGCTAAAAAGAAGAGATATGTATAAAATTGAATAAATTTGAGGCAGTTTGGGATTTTCCAATGGTTTGTATTTTGCGTTATCAGGTTTCTATCACCTTTCCCGTCAGGATGGTTCTTCAAAGAAGTAATTTGATATCAAATATAGCTTATCTTAATCGATATGTTATGTATTTAAAATATTCCGACGAAGCTCTTCACCCATTTTCTGGGATTCAACTCTTGTAAGCTTATCCTCCAGATAAACGAATTACGTCAAATCATACCGGAAAATTCCATTAAAATTACATAAAAGATGTCTATCGGAAACCTCAAATTGTACCTGCGAAGAAACTGAACAAACTGCTCTTCACCTTATCTACGACTATCCGAACTTGGCAGAAGTGAGACATCGATTGTTCCCTGATCTAAATGATTTAACTCTCTTACATCAGCCACTTTGTCTATATAAATTTTGTGAACTCTGTCCCTTGATACATGTCAATCTGTTAATATTAGTTTTAATTCGTTTATCTGTTTCCTTTGTAATAGTCGCAAATAATTCAATATTTCTCGCGTCTCTTGTTGGATAATAAATGAATTTAGAAACTACTCTGAAAAGTTTCTTTTCTAATTTATCATCATTGGCAAGCTTTCAAGTTAAGGAACTCTTCCACAGGCATTTCTACCAAATAGACACATTTCAGACTAATTATTTGTAAAAGGTTCTTACTGGACTCGAGCTCATCAGGCCCGCTTTGTCCGTGAGTGTATAAAGATCAATAAAGGCCACTGTAATATCTTTCAGAGTTATTGTCTTATTCCCGATTAACATGCTAAAAGGTACAACTTCCTTAAGTTTTGTCCATGAGTGTATATACACTTGGTTATATCGTATGTCTTCAATAAAGGTCACTGTAATATCTTTCAGAATTATTGTCTGAATCCCGATATACATGCTAAAAGACACAACTTCCTTAAGTTTTGTATATGATTGTAAGTCAACGTGCTACTGAAGAATGCTCAGTCTTAACAACTAAAACAGACACATTTTACTTCCCTCTATCATGATTATAAAGATCCACAGATCTGTGTGTGACACCTTGATATGATTAAGAGAGTTGATAAGAAAGAGAAAACAAGTTTTTACTATAATCTCTAAAGATTTACTGTACTTTTTCACAATAGTATACGTCTAACAATCTCCTTTTTAAAAACTTCTCATAAAAATTCCTCTTTTTTTCAGCTATAAACGATTCTAATAAAAACATGTGAAGATGACTTTTCAAGGTAAAAGATCAATCATTAAAGATTTGCTTAAATATGGAAAAAATAAGTAAATTTGTGTGAAAAAAATTGTTTTGCAAAAGATTTATTATCATGTCATATTCTATTTTATAAGGCGAAAAGCGTGTATAAATTAACTTTTTTATTACTTGTTAATATGAAAAAACTAAAATGGAAAGATCTAAACGTTTGATGGAATATTTTTATCGTTTTTTCAAACGTTTTTACTTTATTTTTGGCGTTAATTCCTGAATATATTTTAGTGAGATATTTTTGGGTGAAATTCAATTTTTAACAATTTACTAAAATCTTCACCTTATCTATGACTGTCCGAACTTTACAGAAGTGAGACATCGATTGTTCCCTGATCTAAATGATTTAACTTCTCTTACATCAGCCACTTTGTCTATATGTATTCTATGAACTCTGTCGAATAATACATGTAAATTTGTAAATATTTAATATTCTAAGTTTTAATTTGTTTTTTGTTGTTGTTTTGTTTGTTTCCTCTGTATTAGGCTGTAAATATTTCAATATCGCGTCTGGTTTATTAATAAATAAATTTTAAAAGCTTTCTAGTTAGAATACCATTCCACAGGTCGTTTCCTCTCTTACAGTTGACACTCACTAAACATCTGCGAAATGTTCGATTTAAGTTTATTTCGTCAGCTAAGAAATTAGCAGTGTCGCTGAAGACCCGTTGGCGATATTTCTATTGTGCTCTGTATCGGTGACACCTTGTAAATTATTATTGACATTTATATTTTAACTAGCCGAATGACCCGGGCAACGCCCGGGTTTTACCCGATTAAATGCTTTTATTCAAATATTATTCGTTACAATTATAAATTGGCGCCGTGGATGTCATTCTTGGATATAATATATAAATGAGTTTTAAAAATTGTAAAAAAAAATGCATCGGCCGGGAATCGAACCCGGGCCGCGCGCGTGGCAGGCGAGCATTTCTACCACTGAACCACCGATGGTTATGAGAAATGGCCATATTTGGGTATTTATTCCATTCACAAAGCAAACGGTGACAGAATTGATTAAGAATTGTTACTTGATTATGACGCTGATAACTGTATATTCTAATTGTTCGAACTACTTTTAACATGGGTAGACATGTTGTGCACTTACAGTAAAGCAGTCGCCTTCTTCTACCCACCATGATTATCATGGCCTGCATCACGTGTACTAGGAATAAGCAAAAAAATATATATATATATATTTTTTTTTTTTCATCAGATAGTTTCTTATTTTGATCTTGCATAGCGTGAGTGGATCACATACCCATGTGATTTAATTCAAATCAAAGAAAAACCTTGATAAAGAAAGGCGCTTTTACCCTAGAAATATTGGTTGATTGATAAATTTAGATCCAATATATGCTTTATATTTATTTATATATGTTAATTGTTCATATCATCTTATCATTGTAATAATAATTGTGCATAACTGTGCACCTATGTAATTAACAAGATATCAATAAATTATTTTTAATTGTTTATTCTCTATGTAAATCCCATCCTCTACGTGGCGGGCGGGAGAAACAGCACAAGTAAGGGACTGCCCTGTAGTACGGTGTCGTGAGCCGCTACGGTAACTGTGAACAGGGAACTCTGAAATGTGGCTGACTAACGGGGCAATGGCACTCTCCCTTTCCATGGAGTGGACAAGACACCAACACCACTACAATTTAAATATATTTTGTAAAGTTTTGTGTGTACACGATGGAATATAATAATGATTTTATTAATATGAAAAAAATAGTATAAATGTGATGTTGTACTGGGATAAGGTTCATAAATTATGAAAAAGACATCTCCTTATCGTGCAACTGAAAGTTGCTGATGGCTCGTACCATTATTCAGTTTCTTCCTTCAGTTTCACGATAATAAGATGCATTTTCTTGTTTTATCTACCTTATTCCAATACAGTTTCACATTTGTAATTTATCTTTTCACATTATACATAGAATTAAAAAAAAGGTATCTCCTTATCGTGCAACTGAAAGTTGCTGATGGCTCTCGAGCCCTATATATCTATAGGAATAAATATTAACTATCAACTAATTAGCCAATTCTGGAATAATTAGAAATCAACGAGAATAATTGATATTTATTCCGATAGATGGCACAAGCCATCAACGACTTTCAGTTTCACGATAAGGAGATGCCTTTTTCATGATTTTATTAATATTTTAATCTCTTCAGTAAAATTATAAACAAAATACAATTCGCAATACTCAACGAATTGTATTTTATTTATAATAATGATTCTTATTTTTTGTGGTAAATACAATGGAAGATTCTATAACACACACATACATTAATAATATAACTTTTTTTAGAGCACTTATAACTTGTTGTTGTTGTTTTCGTGTCCAAAGAAGAGTCTCAGATGTCTCCATGCATCTCCATCACAGCAGCAGCAATATCCACTATATTGGGTATTTAAAGCTGCTACTCTGGGTCTAAGTCAATTTTCTGCAAGGCTGCGGCCATTGCTGGGCATGAGAATATGTGAGTAGGTGTTAGTTCCACACCAGGGCAGTTGTTGCATGCTTTATAGGTTCTTGTACCATCTGGATGTATTGTCATTCCTTTATAGTGTTTGTACTTATAACTTAATCCTTATATAACACAGAAAAGATTAAATAGATTAAAGATTCTCTTATATCAGGGGTCAGCAAACTGAGATCCACATGCGGCTTTTCGGATGTGAAGCTGCTGCTCTTTATATAGTTCCATATGCAAATATTATTTATGCGAGTACTATTTATTGTTGGCAAGAACAAATTTTGTGGCTCTTTAAAAACTTTGAAATTTTGCTAATTATAATTTTTGACTCTTCCGAATCAAAAGATTACCGACCCCTATCCTATACTGATGCACTTTTTACATGTCCTATATTTGCATAGATATATCTTTGATATGCTATCTCTCTCCATCACCTTTTTTACATATTTTATTTTGCTGAGGAAGGGCTTGTCCGAAAGTTTCTTTATACAACTAATAAAAAAGAATGTCGGCGTCTTATACCTTTTTGTAAACTGTCTAGATCCTTATCTGATTAAACCTTTGCGCTTTGACATATCATCAAATTTATAAGGACACTGAAAAACTATGAATAGAAAGACAGAAACGGTTACCTAGCGATATCCCTTATCTTAACTGTATTTATAATTTTAGTTGGGGGTCGGTGGAAGGATGGTCTAAACCGTTGGTTTTCCACCGCTACGACCCGGGTTCGATTCCCGCATTGGGCACTTTTTTTCTGATTAAAAAAAAAATGCTCCAAATGTCCCCTATTCTTGAGAAAGTCCAACCCTACCAGCTAGTGCAAGTAACCAAACGGGGCTCTTGCACATTTGTAAGTGCAAAGTCAAACTGATTTTCACATGTGTAGGTATGTAGTGCACTTACAGTAAAAGAAGTCGCCTTCTTCTACAGTCCATGATA
Source organism: Cordylochernes scorpioides (assembly GCA_030710605.1). Taxonomy (NCBI): domain Eukaryota; kingdom Metazoa; phylum Arthropoda; class Arachnida; order Pseudoscorpiones; family Chernetidae; genus Cordylochernes; species Cordylochernes scorpioides. The sequence goes on along the minus strand of CP092872.1, from coordinate 88,693,934 downwards.
ATCATAGACTGTACCACGTGTACTAGGAATAAGCAAAAAAGTACCGCTACATAAGATGTGTTAAAGTTTAAAAATAAATTAATAATTTAAAATAATTCCTGAGAATCATCAAAATTTGTTCAACTATACCAATATTCATGATTTACATAAAGCCCCGTGTGTGTGTGTGAACGTTTTGATTTTTTAAAGAATGCTCTTTTTTGTTTTTATATATAACTGGCTCAGTTAGTAATATATATAATTAAAAGGCATATTTTGAATCATCAACCAATTATTTATTTATTAATATTTCAGTTGGATGAAAGCCAACCTTTTTTAAGGTACAACATATTTATAAAATGAAAGGATTTGTGCATAATACAAACTTCCACTGTCCTTACTGCGATGAAAAAATATATTGGGAGGGCTTGACTCATCAGTAGTGAACCCTCCCAGCGTTTTCGCCAATTTAATCCACCAGACCGCTTCTCAGAGCTCTAATACTGTATTGGACGATTCTGCTTATATACGCAGCACTGAAGGATGGAATCTCAGAAATGGTTTTCAAGAAAACTATGGACATAAGCTTATAGATTCGTGCTTTTAAATCCTTTCATTTTATATGTATAGATGGCGCGTTATTGCTTTGTGTTAATTTATGTACAACATATTGTTAAGGCGCTTTACAGCGGTTGTTTGTTTGTAAACAAGGTTTCTTAGGAAAACATTGTAGGTTAGTTGTTTCTAGGAAAACATTACGATACAGCTTAGTGCGATATAATTTATTTCAAGAGTGTCAAGGGGAAGATTGATAAATATATATACAGTAGATTGACTTGCCTTCATTGTTCGCCATGTGAAGGATCTTCCTTGGTACCGTCTGCCTGGTTAATCCACGCGGTCACGGGGACAACTTCCCCAGTCTTCTCTGCCGCTGCCGATATCACCAAAACTGTCTGTTCTCCTCCACACTGGAATACTGTTTTTTGGCGACTGTCCCCCTCACACATTAGCCATTCCCCGCAGCTGGAGGAGTCTACCTATATTTCCCCAACTTTACTCTGAAATCTTAGCCTTTCGGATAGCTTGCCATCTCTTTTACAATATTATAAATACATTATATTTTGATCCAATATATGCTTTTTCTATTAAAGATCTTATTTATTGCTTATTGCTATAGATTGCTTTATACCTTTCAGATAGCTTGCCATCCCTTTTACAATATCATAAATATATAAATTTTTGATCCAATATATTCTTAATTAAAGATCTATTTATAGAATTCTTTATTTGAAATATATTTATACTGTAGAACGACATTTGAAAATTATCAACATGTGTTTCTTTTGAACGAAAAATCGAAATTTATTTCAAGGAGAAATAACGATTATTTCTAACCTTAGAGTTAAGGTATGAAAGGATGAATTGTGAAGAGTAATGATAAACGGAAAAATAAAAGTGTCCAGGGATGGGAATATATTATATATTCAACATAAAGTTGCGGGAGAATGATATTTATGTATCTAAAGAGCTACTTCTCCCTTTATTATCCAGAAATTATGTATATAGATTGAGATTTTCTGTCTGATTTTGCCAAAACTGTTTTTATGGCTCATTCCTTATCATCAATAACTTGATACCCTAATATGATTGATTAGAGATAAGGAAGAAAACTATTGAAGGTTTTTTTTACTAGTGTGATAAATATAATGCATCCTTCTGATACATTATAAAGAGAAAAGTGCCTCTCTTTATTGTTTTACTTCATAACTAATTCTCAGCTTTATATTGGCTTAATGGTAAGCTTTAGGCTTGGTATTGTCTCTTTTGCATATAAGCATATATATATGCAAATATGTTTTTATCCTTTTTCTCTCTTTCTCGAATTACCATCTCACTCCAAGTATAAAAGTAATTGTCTTAATAAAAGCTATGTTCGTGGTTATATCGATTTTTGAAATTTTTGTGAATAATATATGGCTATATCTTAACATTTTTTTTATTTATTTCTCGATGTTTAGGCGAATTGCTGTTAGTCTCCTCAGTTGAATGATGACAGCGAATCACTATTCATCATTTTTCCGTTCTAATTTTTACAATACATAGTTCATAACAAACCACGGAGATTTCAGATTGAACAACTGAACGATGAAACTATCCTTAGGCCCCTATATAATCAAGGGACGACCATTAATGATGTCGCGGTCCTGTACCCCCATCTTAGGGAGAGTTTCCTCGCGGATACCTTACCTAAACACAAGATTATTCTTGTCAAGTTCCTCAACACAGTCATCGCTGGGGACACGGATTCCATAACTCGCAAGTCCGAATTCAAGACAATTCTAAGCTCCTGATAGGATCCAGACGTACCTTCGGAGAAGGCATCGTCTGGTGTATATATTTTCTCTACTATTTTAAACTCTGTAAACTCTCTTTTGACCATTGACTAGATGTCAATAAATCATTTTTAATTGTCACGGAGATTTTAGGGAATATTTGGCAACAATTTAGAGTTGTTGAGGACTCCAGCTGTTATTGTGGAAACCCAGGACTCGAGACCCCTACTGTAGAAATGCCCACTTTTCCATAGCGTTAGACAACAGACAGTCACTTATATTGTAGATTTGTATGAATTTGTAAATACAAGAGTCAATTGTCACAGATTCAACCATTTTTGTAAATATATTTATGATTATCTTTCTAACCTCTGAAAAGTTCAGGTTCCTAATCTAATCCTTTATTTTTATGTTTCATGCATAATAATGTCCATAATTTTGCTAAAATACCATTTATAAGGTTCCATCCTTCAGTGTAGCATATAAAAGCAGAATGATCCAATACAGTATTAGAGTTCTAAAGAAGCGGTCTGGTGGATTAAAAATTGGTGAAACCGCTGGGAGGGTTCACCACTAATGAACCAAACCCTCTCAATATATTTTTCATTGCAGTAAGGACAGTAGAAGCTTGATTTATTTGTGAAAAGAAACATTCGCGTTTTGGTGTTTTCATTTGTATTATATAGAAGACGTGTTTATTCTATATATTAATTTATATATATAAAATGAAAGAATTTAAAGCAACGTCCCACAATCAATGTCCCATATACTAGATGACTGCCCGCTGTACAAATTCAATGGAGGAATCTCCAATCTCCACTCTGTCACCCCGGAAGCCCTGAACTGGCTGAAGGCCTTGCCTCTCAGACTTTAATGACCGAGAAGTCCTCACTTCTTTTTTCTAGATTTGATTCATTTTGTCTCCTCTCTTATTGTAAAGACGTTGCTGTATCACCTCATAAGCATAAATAAATAAAAGAATTTAAAAGCACGAATGTTTCTTTTATACATAATACAAACTTCTACTGTCCTTACTGCGATGAAAAATATGTATTGGGAGGGTTTGGCTCATCAGTGGTGAACCCTCCCAGCGGTTTCGTCAATTTAATCCACCAGACCGCTTCTCAGAGCTCTAATACTGTATTGGACGATTCTGCTTATAAACGCAGCACTGAAGGGTGGAATCTCAGAAATGGTTTTCAAGAAAACTATGGACATAAGCTTATAGGACAGTAGAATTACATTCAAATATTTGCATCGAGCAATGCTCTTCCGCAAACAATAAAGACAAGGCCAGTTAGGCATAAATTAACACGAAGCAATAACGCGCCATCTATACATATAAAATGAAAGAATTTAAAAGCACGAATGTTTCTTTTATACATAATACAAACTTCTACTGCCCTTACTGAGATGAAAAATTTATGTATAAGTTTAGAGTTGTTTCTGTTTGGAAATTGTAAATTGATGTAACAACCCTAGAGGGGATAACGCATTCTGTGAAAAAATTAAAGAATCACTAAAATGTTGAGAATTGAAAACAATGGTTGAAATAGCCATATATTTTGCCAAACCAACTCCCAATCAACAAAAGAATTATATAATGTTATGTTTAATGTAATAGTGTGGTGTTAAAAGCAAAAGTACAGGTTTTTTATTTTATGAATGACACTATTTATTGCAACTAATTACTTTAAACATTATTTACAAATTATAAAATTTTATAGTTTTTTTTTTTTAAAGCTTATATATAACCAATTTAAATTATTTATATATTTCATTTTTATACAAATTTAAAGCTTTTTACATTGTAAATTACAGAATAAATAATACCATTTTTAGTGTATATATATTTATATATATATATACTAATGGTTATTTTTTTAAAGGATATGTCGTATTCTTTAGAAGTAAAAAAAAACAAAAAATGACAGAAGATTTTTTTAAATTTAAGTTGATCTTTTTTTTAAATTCTGAATTATTTTCTTTTTAAATAAGTTAAAATTTGGTTGGTGTGGTAAATTATTTTAGGGTCCCTCTTATTGTTTAAGTAGCTGATTGGTCATTATAATTATAAAGAAATAGAGCGCCATCTGTTGTTGAGAATCAAAACTATTTAACGCGAAATTTTTATTATATAAATAAAATCATTATTATTTTAAATGCTTTATTAATATAAATTATATTTAAATTAATTTATATTTTAAATAATATTATTATGTGTGTAAATGTAAGAGCTAATAAATATTTTAGAATTGATTTAAACTTGAATAATAATATTTACGTTTTTATCTATATGGGCTATATATTTAGGTTATGTTCAAATTAGGTAAATTCAAACAAAGAGGGAACCCTACAATAATGACCTGCCTTAATATACAGAGTAAGTAGACTTTTAAGATAGTAATAAGTAGTAAAAAAGGAAGAATATTATAACTATATTTCATATGTTTTTTAATCACTATTTTCAAGTACTGCCATCTATTGACGATTTTAAGAACTAAATTTTAAAAAATAAAAATTAAAATTTGAAAAAAATTTTAAAATAAAAAAATATCTTCAATTTGTCCTAACGAGATGGCATTCATAAACATAACAATGTCCATAAATTTGTGTGTGGAGAATTTATTTTGAAAAATTAAAGTCCTTTTTTATGGCTTTTTCTAACTTGACAGTTTAAACTTCCATGAGAGATGGTTCTGTAAACTTAGCTCATACCAAGAGGTTCAAAGGATTGAATTAGTTCAGTTTAAAATATTTTTGATTTATACTAAAGTGGTTGCTCAGGGAGGTAGTCTCTCATGGGAGGTTTTTACTGTATTTACCTTTATTTTCTTCTTAATCATATTCATAGAATTCTAAACAACTTGGTAAGTTGATTCTCGATTTAAAACTAAAACACATTAATGGATTAATTTTTCTATTCAAAATTCCAGATTCAATTCTAGTTGATACACAAATCAGAAAGAGATCTGTGGTATTTAAAGCCTTGAATCGTATTCAAAACAAAACAAAAAAAAAGGAAAAGTCTTCAATTAAAATTTTATATTTCAACATGTGTATTGAGCTTTAATATAAGTTTTAACTGCACGCTCCAGGAACCTGGGTTACTTAAATAAATAATATAAGTTTTAAAGCATTTTTTATCGTTTATTACCAAAATTTGTGTTTTTAAATACTCTTTTCTTGAGTGAAAAAGAATCATCGAAATCTTTGATGGTTTTTTTTTTTCAACTTACAGTCTGCACCAGGATGACAAGAGCAAACAGTCAGAAGCGCGTACACAGTAGGCGTATCTGTGAAAGAATTAAGGGAAAAAGATGTGTTTATTCACAGATCCAGGTACGCCCCTTTTTATATAAATATATCCAATGAATCTTTTTTTTACTTAAATCTAAAGGTTTTTTGTAATTACAAGATTTAAGAGTTAGAATTGCTGATTGCCTTAGAGTTTTAAATCGAGAATCAAAATTTTCATCAGAATATTATATTAAAAAAAAAAGAAATAATGAGATCATATAAATTATGTTTTATAGGATAAAGAATATAATTGTAATGGTGTGAATAATAATAACAAAAAATATACAAGATGAGATATGACACATTTGTGTGACTATAGGTTAAAATATACATAGATTTACTATGGCACAGAAGTTTACACGGAATTGTTGGGTGTTGACCCAAAAAAAAGTATAAATAAAAGAAATTTCACTAAGGGAAGAGTTTCCTTTTATATAACGACAATACGAGCTTTCGGATGTAATATCCCTTCAACAGGTATAACTATGGTACTAAAATATTTAAGAAATTAAACAAATCCCTATATATATATGCAAATAAGTAGGAAATATCATATAGATATGCAAATATTTATTTACATAATACATCTAATAGAGCATTAGCACTAAATAATAATCTATAACTTTCTTTTTATTTATTATTTCATGATTTAATGGTATTATGTAAATAATTATTTGCATATCTATCTCATATTTCCTACTTATTTGCATATAAATATAAAAAATAAAAATGGCATATCCTGATCAGGAGTACATGTGCTTTACAGAAGGCAGAGCGCCATCTGGTGGAACAGATATCAACTAAACATTGATTTAGACTGTTCCCTGATATTTGGTCAACCCAATTTCTTGATAAATCAAGAAAAACCATCAATAGCATTTCTACAAATACAATAGACTCATTCTAGAATCTTTAATCTCCAAAGACAATAATAACATAAACAGAAGAATTGATCTACCCCAACAGTTCCAGCATATTCAACGCAGATGATGCCAACCCCCATTGAAACTGTACCCTCTACAACTGGAAACTATTTTTGATTTTTTAAATGTATTTCTCTGAATCTCTATTGTATCTGTTGTACGCCTTTGCGGAGCCAGTGGCCTGATGAAGCGCGACCGCGCGAAAGCTTGATTCCCGATACCTTAATAAAGAAACTCTGCAAATATTTTAAATTTATTTAACTCAATTACGAATATATATATATATATAATAACAATAGAAAAAAATAAAAGATAAGTGGGTCAGGTGTTGATATTAAAAATAAAGAAGGCATCTCCTGACCACGAGCACATGTGCTTTTTAGTCATATTTTTGGTCGCAGTGGTTACAGCCTTCTCCACGCTGACGAGCGCCAACAGCGTTCGTGGATGGCTTTTCTTGATTTATCAAGAAATTAGGTTGGCCAAATATCACGGAGCAAGCTAAATAAACGTTTAGTTTATTTTTGCTCCACTAGATGGCGCTCTGCCATCTAAAAAGCACATGTGCTCGTGGTCAGGAGATGCCTTCTTTATTTTTAATATATATATATATATGGAATTGTTTGATTTCTTAAAAGTTTTAGTAACATAGTTATATCTGTCGAAGGACTGTTACACCCCTAAACTTGTATTGTCGTTATATGAAAAGAAACTCTTACCTTAGCGAATTTTCTATTATTCATTTAAAAAAACGAAGAGTGCTTTATATACAGGAATGTATCACAGGATGGGTCAACAGATGGGCGATGTGATCTGGGGTGGGGCGACGAGGTAGGTTCGGTCTGGGGATGGGTGATGTGGGGAGGGCTGTCCTTCCCCAGCCCACGGCTGTAGATTCTGCAATGCATGCAGCGATGCATTGCTGATACAGATGGGATCTCTGGAATTCTCAAAAAGAGATTTGGAGACTACCTCTGCTTGTAGGGACATCATCAGTCTGTTGGCGGCTTGTCTTTCAGCTTCCCTTTCTTCTGCTGTCTGTCTTCTGTAACAAACCATTTCTTAGACTATGCTTCGAATCTCTCAAATGAGAATTTTATGATAGAATTAGTGTGTTTTATCTAAGCTCTCTTTCTATCTATCTGTTTATTATAAATTTAAAGAGTTTCGGCTGTTTTGAGATTTAGATCTTAAATGGGGTTTTATGATAGAATTTGTGTGTTTTATCTAATCTCGCTTTCTATCTCTATTTGTATATTATAAATTTAAAGAGTTTCTGCTGTTTTGAGATAAATTGCTTGTAGAGGAATTATTGGTCATTTACTTGTACCCGGAATCCATGAGCATATGATATTGTTCTGCAGTCGTGGCAATAATTAAATAAAATTAGTTATCAAAAAATAGTTTTAATTGAGCTAGAGGAATATATAAAAAACATAGTTTGATAAAAGTACTGCCTGGCTTAAGTCGTAAAAATAAAAAAAATGTAAAACTTATTTACATAATGTACAAAAGGTTTGAGCCGGCCATCGGGAAAGTGAATATAGTTTTACGGGCTACTAACCAAAAGTTATGATTTTTGAGCCCAGGCCAAGGCCATCGGGAAACAACAACAATGAGTTTTTATAGGGGAAGTGTGACCTCTGGCGGTCGAATATAACAGAGTATTTGAATCTATCAAATATAATTTTAAATATAATATTTTTATATAACATGTATATTAATCATTTTTTATTTATTTTTTTGCATTTATTTATCTAAAAACGAAGAATGCATATCCTGATCAGGAGTACATGTACTTTTTAGATGGCAGAACGCCATCTAGTGGAACAGAAATCAACTAAACATTGATTTAGCCTGTTCCCTGATATTTCACATTTATCCAAATTTAATCCCATTTATTCAATTTTGTATTTAACCATATATAATCTTATATGAATGATAAAATTATTTTCAATCTCAATATCTCTATTATCTCTCTTTCTCTAAACCTTTGCTGATACAATCTTCCCTAACTTACTGTAAATAAAATCTATTTAGATAATAAAAGGCATATATTGGTTTGAATAATAAGATTTATATGCTAATATATCGGTTGGATAAACGTCATAACCTTTATTAATGCCTTGACAAAGATTGGTATTAAGCCAACCAAAATATTGGCAAATTATTATTTCAATTCAATCTAATATATGAATTTTATTATCTAAAAGTTTAAAAATTGATTTCTCTCTATTTCAAGAACCATTTAACATATTTGTATTTTATGATACTCCAAAAAATCATGTGTTTTCTTTTAGTTTCTCGTAGACGTAATTGTTCATTGGAGTTCACAGTTCAAATCAGTTTTGATTTTGAAAAACTTAATACTTAAAGAAGTGATATTTTTTACTATTCAGAGATTATGGCTGGTGAAAAGGTTTTTCTGTATCGGTCTCTCATAAGGATGACCGTTTTTAGAGGTTGGATTAGATAAGAACAAGTTATTTTAATGATACCAAAGTGGTTGTTGAGGTAGAAGATTGCCTATCAAGTTGGTGTTTCATAAAAAGATTTTGTCATATTGATAATTCCTAAAGGTGGTTTTACGTTGGATGGTTTTATTATATCAGGTTTTTTATTTATTTATAAAAGTGGTCGTTAAGATATAGGTGGTCGTTAATCAGAAAGACCGTACAAAGTATGTTTTACCATGTACAATCAATTCCTTTCTTACACTTTCAAACCAACTCCACCTTTGCCGGTCCCAAACCCGAATAAAAAAGGAGGAGGGGGAGCAGTAACAAGCTCACTAAAAAACCTGGGTTCAGCTGGTCCGGCTGATAGTACCCTGTAAGGGCTCCTAATCCAGGAATACAGGATGAGCAGCGTTTGTACTCCATTTAGGAGCAGCTTATCATGGCGTCTGTTCCTCATGTCAGAGGCGACCATTTCTTTTGGAGCTAAGTCGGCCTGCCACTGAGTAGTGCTCCCAGTCTTAATGACAAAGGCAGATGTATTCTACTTCACCCAGTCATGATGGTTGTCAAACAGACACTATCAAGGGTCACAACTTGATACCCTAATATAATTGAGTGGAGATAAGAAAGAAGAAGAGAAGACCACGATTAAAACATAGGCAATTTCATTCGCTATTGACAAATCTAAATCAGGGTATAATTCCAATCATCCCTACTGTGGTTATCACGGGGTGTTTTCTTCAACCGGACAATTTGGGATTTTCCCCTGAATTATCCTTTATCTTTTAACCTCCCTTTTTTTTCCTTTTAAAGGAAAGCCACCATTAACTTGGATAATGTTAGGTTTAGTTTGGGACAACGATGAGTGTTCCTTATGACTTAAATTGATTCAAATCTTTTTTAATGTACTTCTTAGTGTTCTTTTTTTCCTCACAAATTGAAAGTCCTCTTTTTTTTTACGATGCCAAGTGGTTCCTTAATTGACCCAAATAAGAAGGAAAAGAGTAACGCAAATCTTTCAAACGGTACTTTTTAGAATATTTTTCCTTAAAATTTGAGAAGTAATTCTGGTTTAACGATGCTGAGGATTCTTTTCTTCAATTCGTAAAAATATTGAAAAACTTTTAAGGCGCGGATACTCTTTGTAGAATTTTAATTCCAAAATTTACATTGTTTTTACAAGGCCAAGTGTTTTCTAAATCATTAACATGACTAAAAATCCTAATTACAAAACCCTGATTTTTATCAATATACTTCTTAGAGGCATTTTTATTTGAAAATTAAGTCGTATTTTACCATCTCAAGAGTTTTCTAAATTGATCTCAAATATGGATAAATAATTGAAACACATCTTTTATATACTGTATACCTCAGATTAGCTTTTCCATAAAAAAAATTAAAAGTTCTTCATAACAATATTAAAGATTTTATGAATTCTTATCTATATATGAAAATAAAATTGAATATTTTTGAATGCATTCTTAATGACATTCATATTTTTATGTGAGCAATAGTTACCCAGAAATTATTTGAAAAAGGAAAAATAAAAATCAGGTAAAAAGTTTCTTTTAATTTTAAATTTGCAAACTTTCGAGCAAATATACTGCTCTTCAACGGTAATAGAATATCAACCCGTTGAAGAGCAGTATATTTTGCTTGGAAGCTTGCAAATTCAAAATTAAAAAGAAACTTTTTAACTGATTTTTATTTTCCTCTTTCAAACATTCACAGTTAACAATAACTATTAAAAAATTTCAATTATTTCAATTATTTTATTTCCAAAGCGCTATTTCCGCAAGGGATACTTGCGCCAAACAAGGAGAAAAGTTTATTTACATAAGTTATTTACATTATTCAACGCATGAAAACACTAGAGATCATGATTTTGTAGAAAGTTTAGAATGTATTTACAAAATGAATTAAACTTTAAATATGATTTTTTTATCGGAAATCAAATCGTTAAGTTCACAAACAACTAGTTCATTCTTCATTCTATAACTATCAAAAGATCGTTTGGATTATTCTAAAAATCAAAATAAAAACAATTATCATTGAGATTCACTCATATTTTACACGTTATATGAAAAGCAATAGGCTTAAGAAGTGAACCTATTTTAAAATACTCATATTAATCCAACTAATGATAAAAAAAAAAGCAATTTTTCCATTCGCCAAGTTCCTATATTCGAATTAAGATCCTATTAAATTTAATTGTCAGAGTAAGAGCTCCAATATGATTGGTTGAGGCAGTTCACACATTCTTTTAAAGAGTTAATGGGGAAGTAATAAACTTAAAACATATTTTAAAATAATTACTTTTTTGTCAGATAATCCTATTAAAAACCTATTAAAACAAAAGTCTTTTTTTCATCATCATCTTTTTTTTTTTTTTAATTAGTCACTATTTTTTTATGGAGATCAGAGGGCTCGGAAAATTAAACTCATTGAAAAAATCGAGGGAAAAAAATACTCAAATTTTCTTTAGCGTCACAGCCTTCTTTTTGTAATTCTTTGTAATGAAGGAAAAAAAAGGTAGCTCTGAAAAGAAAAAATGTCAATGTTGATATTGGTGTAAATATGGTATATACTGAAATTATATATTACTGATTAGAAATAAACGTTCTCCCCTGATTTATAATATTATAAAAATAAATAAAGCTTCCAGGGGTAGGTTCAACTCCGGTTGAAGGACTGACAAGTCCGAAAGCTTGAAAATAAAAATTTGAACGAGAAACTAAGCCCTGGAAGCTTTATTTATTTTATAATATTACTGATTATTCAGTTCTCATCGACCTATGAGAGATTTCCAAAAAATAACATAGATACTCATCGTCTTTCCTAGAGGTGGTCGCTTATTAGAGATTGGATTGAATAAGGAAATGTCTCTTTTGATGTTATAAAGGTGGTTATTTAAGGAAGAGGTCGTTTATAAGAGATTTGCTTGTATTAATCGCTCAAAATGTTTTGGTATCGTCTGAATGGTTGAAAATTGTTGAAGAATTATTTTTGTGTGTTCAAAAGCTTTCAAAAATCTGAAAACAACTTCTAGCATTACATTTTCTCTTACAAATATTTTCTTTTAAGGTTTTCATACTGAAAAGATATTAAAAAGAGCGCATTTTGGATCAACAAATACACAAATTTGCGGAAAATGAAATATATATATTAAAATATAGTATTTCATTTCTATAATATATGAAAAGAAAATTGATATAAGATAAAGAATAAAGATAGTAGAAATTGAAAGTAGATAAATATTATATTTTAAGCTATCAAAAAGATTTTTGAATTTTTTAAAAACAAATTAGGGGTATGACAAGTTGATGCTGTAGCCTCGGCAGTTATGCGTCATATGAGCGGAACATAAGGTCAAAATAATAAAATGAAGAATTGAATTTATATTAAAAACAAAATAGGCATATCCTGTTTCAGTGGAACATAAATCAACTAAACTAACACAAAGCAATAACGCGCCATCTATACATATAAAATGAAAGGATTTAAAAGCACGAATATTTCTTATATACATAATACAAACTTCTACTGCCCTTACTGCGATGAAAAATATATTGGGAGGGCTTGGCTCATCAGTGGTGAACCCTCCCAGCGGTTTCGCCAATTTTTAATCCACCAGACCGCGTCTTTAACCTATTCTTTATATATTATTATAGAAATATATATTATTTAAGAAAAAGAGATTTCTGTTGATTTTTGATTATCTTAAGGATTATGCTATGGAATTAATTGCTGGTTCTTCTTAGTACTAAATAGTATTGGTAATGCAGTCGTATCAAAAATCTTGAAGTATAATAATAAAAATAGTTTTGAACAGTTTTGCTTTCATTGAGCTAATGGAATATATAAAAAACATAATTTGATAAAAGTACTGCCTGACTTAAGGCGTAAGAATAAAAAAAATAAAAGACTTATTTACATAATTTACAAACGGTTTGAGCCGGCCATCGGGAAACAACAACAATCGGTTTTATATGGGGAAAGTCCCGATATCTCGTGGTAGATGAAAACAGAATATTTGAATCTATGAAATTATAATTTCGAAATAAAATAATTTTTCTATAACATATATATACCTATAGATTTGTTTATTACTATAGTGTACAGATATAACAACGACAATTTTATAGATGACAATCATTCTACAATGGCCCCTGCGAAAGGATGACACGCAAAATCGTGAAGTGTTATACAATGGTTCAAAATCACATTAATAGGTACCGCTCAACAAAAGCAACCTAGTTTATGATAATTGAAACAACGAATAATATATGGAGTTTATTCACATATTAAACAAATTGTTAACGCGGGATTCAATCCCGGTTCATGACTGTCGGGAATCGAGCGTGTTACCCTCTCATCCACCGACTTTTTTCTACAATGGCCATTTTTTCTATGGGTTCCTGTAGATTTATTATAAAATTCTCAAATGGCAACTTGGATTCAGGCTGAGATTTTCCAACCAAAGGAAGTTGAATACTAGGAAGAAAGGATGTTAATTTCTGACCCCATAAATAAAAGAACACTAGCAATAAAATCTGATGTTATAAACGTGAACCTTACAAACAGTGGCGGATACATCTAAGTGAGAGATCTGCTAAATGGAATAGGGAAAAAATGTGGAAGATTTAGTGGGCACTAAATGTCTTTTGGATGTTTTTAAATGGAATCTATCTTTAGAAGGATTTGTTGGAATGACAGAACGTTTTTTTAAGACATGCCTTTTAGTATTATCGAATAAATATAATTGCTATAATAAAGTATTAAACGTTTGATATGATATCTATAGAATTTCCATATAAATTCCTGTTTATATTGAGTCGTAAATTATCTACATCATCCTTTATTTAATACTTTACTTCCAATGTTTCAACTCTGTCGTCCTTTTCAAGGAATTATTTGGTTGTTGTTTACTTTTATACAAAAAATCTGCAAAATTTCGTTTTCCTGTTTATTGTTTTTCTCAAAATTGATCAATTTTCGTATAAAGAGGGAAATTATATAATTATTAATTTATTTTAAAAATGCCTATTTTGGATCAAATATTGGATCAATCCACCATATACATATTTGAATCAAGTATATAATCATAATATCTTTTTTTTTTATCATTTCTAATATTTTTTCGTTTGACTACAGACCAAATTTCATCGGTGAACACAACTGTTTTGAGAGAATTGCGAATCACCTTAATAATATTTGAGAGAGAGAGCAGAATGTATGTAAAGAGAATGGTATAGGATGGAAGATGAATTTGACTGATGGACTGGATAAGAAGCTATAAAGAAATAATGATAAGAACCTAAGATAGAGAAGTATGGTTTCAATGAAGGCTAGGACCTGCTCAAAAGCAGAGTTATTTAAAATAATATAAAACAATCGTTAAAATAGGTTATAGAGATAGAAATATAATAAGATTTTTTTATTATCACTATTACACATGGTATAGGACATGATAATCAAGATGGGTAATAGTTGGCGATTGCTTTTACTGTAAGTGCACCACATGTCTACATATGTATGAAGAAGTTCGACTTTTGCATTTATCAATGTGTCATAGTTCTGTTTGGTTATTTGCACTCGCTTGTTAGGTTTAACTTTTTTCAAGAATTGGTTTGTCATTGAGGTATTTTTTTTTCCTTCAGAATCTATATCTCTCAGGAGAATCTGTATATAAAGGTCTTAATGAGATTTTGATTGATCAAAAAATCAAGATTTTTATTACAAATTCATTCGTTGAAAGAGTTGATGAAATCGGAGGCTATTGGAGCAATTTTTTTTTTCATAAAAAAAAAAAAAAATCCATTGCGGGATTCGATTCCGGGTCGTGATTATCGAAAAAAATCGATAATTTATATCACTTTACCAACAATTCTTTCAATGATGAACTTTAAAAAACTGTATATAACATTAAAATAAGCGGCGTACAAAGTGGATAAGTCTTCAAGATGCATTCGTCTAGGTTGCCATTAAAGAGTGAGAGAGAGAGAAATGGTTCCAATTGAAAAGAATGACTTTAATATGCCATTGAAACCAAACGTCAGAATTGACGTTAGCTGTAATTAGGAATGTTGTAATCGGGAAGATCTTGAAGCCAAGATGGCACGAAATGCGTGCATCACGAGGTGCTCTCAAAGGAATTACTTCCAAATCACACGGGAATCGACAAAATGCCATGTAATTTTAGAGAAGACTTTTGGGGCTCTTTCACACTCCTTCAATTGTGCTTTTGTTCCGGAGCCTTTTACACAGATTAGGTGATTAGCTTTCTGTGTTGGAGAAGATCTGTCTAGAGACAGAGAGATTATAAAGTGTATAATGGAAAATATGGAATAAGCCACATTTCGATTTTGCAAGACGCATATATGAAATGTGTGACGAATGCTCGTGAGAAGAATCATAATGTAGGAATAAAACTGATGCTTATATCAACAAACTTTGTTCATAAATCCAATGTTCAAATTATACTCATGAACAAAACTTAAAGAATTGGAAAGTCTCTTTGATGCTGTCTATTTTTTTAGGGAGGCAGAGACAATTTTGTTCACACTTGGTTATCTCGTGTGTCTTCAATAAAGTTTACTATGTATCAAATATCTTTCAGAGTTATTGTCTGAATCCCGATATACATGTTAAAAGGTAAAACTTCCTTAAATTTTGTTCATGAGTGTATATGGGCTGTGTGCATAAACGTGCCGTGTGCATGAACCTGACGTTTATAGCTTTTTTTAGATAAAGAAAAAATTGGGGGATCTGTCAATAGAATATCAAACACATAGAAATAGGAACCAAATGTCCTTCAACAGTTACCGTATAATTAGAATGATTCTGTAGTATCTTATAAAAACGGGTAACTTTAAGCAATATTTGACCGTTAATGTTCGAACTTCGACCTTTTAATCAGATAATAAGAGAAGAAAAAGAAGAACAAAATCCACCCATCTCAATCAACAAATCAGTAATTCGGGTAGCAAGTTCTCAGAACCCATTAAGTATCAACACACGAGTTACTATTGCAAACGACAAACGAGAATTAAAAGTATCTAAGGTGTGTCCATATGATAGCCTATGAATACAAATATGGTCATAATTAGAGAAGGAAACTATGATAAGATCATTTATGGTCTTAAATATCTCTTGGGTGAGGCGATTCGGTCATTTGGCAGAAATCCCTAGATGCAATTACGAAGAGCTTGAGTTTGCTTGGAATGATACGAAGGAAGGTGTGGTATTGAACAGAAGCACCTGAGAACTGTACATTTCATTAGAAGAGAAGATCATCTTTTTTATTTTCATGATGATGATGCTAATGATGATGATGTAGCGCTGGTGGTAGTTAGCTAGGTACGCCGTGTTTATTGTTGTAGATTGTTGCCTTTCAATCAATTTTGTTGCACGCTACATCGCGTGCTCTATGCTCTTAGTTGTTTTTAAAAGAGCTTGATGTTCTTCAGAGCTTGTTACGCTGATTGAATTTGAGATTATTCTTCTTCGTATGATCCCTTGTGGGAGCGAAGTTGAACAGCCTTTGAGGTGTCTAGATACTTCGAAGTTAAATTGTGTGTGTTGTGTTTTGTTGTGTGTGTTGTGTTGTGTGTGTGTTTTGTTGTGTGTGTGTGTTTTGTTGTGTGTGTCGTGTTGTATGTGTTGTGTTGTGTGTGTGTTTTGTTGTATGTGTTGTGTGTGCCGTGTTGTGTTGTGTGTGTGTTTTGTTGTGTGTTGTATTTGTGTGTTGTGTTGTATGTGTTGTGCGTGTTTTGTTGTGTGTGTTGTGTTGTATGTGTTGTGTGTTGTTTATGGGTTGTGTTAAATAGGTTTTGTTGTATTGTGTGTATATCGTGTTGTGTGTGTGTGAGTTGGGTGTGTGTATAATATATTGTGTGTTAATATAATAGTATATATATACGGTATCCTCCTACTCTCCTTTTTATATAAAGATTTCTGTTAAATTATTGAAGAAGGTAGAAAAACATTAGAGATTCGATAAAAATAAAGTAAGAAACATGCATACACAACTAACTTGAGTCTATATACATATTTCCTTTAGAAAAATAAAGAGAAAACTAAGATATTTTGAAATATCTAAATATGCAATTCTTCATAAATACTTATCTAAAATTTAAAGATAACATTAATTAAAATAACACGTGGAAGATTTAAAGAATTTCTTAGAAATCACGTTCAACTGAATTTGGATTAGACCAAGAGAGAGAGAGAGAGATTGAAACTGATTTATTAATTGTTCATATAAGGTTATTTAAGGTTAAATACAGAATAATTATAAATGTGAATAAATAAGATTATATTTGTTATGTTATTAAAGTAAGTAAGAAAGATGAATCCGTAACCAATTTAACTTTGCATATTATTTATTATTAATAGCAATTATACAAAACAAATCTTGGTATATATGTTTTACGTGAAAACAACAAAAACAATAATAATTATATACATAAAGTTCCTTTTCAAACATGAGCTCATCTATAGCCATTGTTACTCTGTGTAATATTCCAGCAATTCAATGATAAATGTATGAATAAATAGATAAATAAATATATATATAAAGAAAGAGAGACAAGTCCTTTTTTGCTGTTAACGAAAGTGGTTGTTATAGAAGATACTCTCTTGGAGGTATTACTGAATCATTTATAAATGTATAATTAGTACCTTAAATTTACCTTTCATAAGAAGTTCATCTTAAAAAAAAATACTAAATATATATATTTACAATGCAATTACTCGTCTATTCTGAGTATTCAAATACTATATAATTAGCAAACCATTAACTTTTTTCCATACTACAAATGATACAAATCGCTACAAGAAACTCAACACACACTAAAAAAAACCTATCAATATCAAACAAAACAAACACAACTAACGAAAGAAACAAAAAAACACTCATTACAATTTAAAACCAAATCGTACCATCAAATTACAACGATAAAGAGACCAAATAGTATTCAATATATTCATATTTCTAATAATAGCCTTAGTATCTTATCCCCATAGGCTTTATGGAAACGCCTAACATTTTGAGATAGGGGTGGAATGATGCACAAGTATCAGTATACATTACCATAGTGACTTACTTAAATATGCAACAGGATTGAGAAGAGGGATATAGGAATCAATCAAACTCCTTATTATAGGGTGGAATGGTATAGTCGGCGCCAGGGAATGACAGCATGGACCCAATTATCTGGAGAATTGCTGAAGAGAAGAGGCCACGGGGCATTCTACAAGGGTGCATTATAGGCCCTGTAATCATTGGCGACAAGCCAAACAATCCTTGAGGCAATCCTCATTCAGGCGCCACTAACTTCTCAGAAATCATCTCTAACTTTTTTTTTCTTCTTCCTTTAGAAGTCATCATGGTTTTCATTTAAAGAGAGTGCTATGTGTTGAAGGAAAAGAATGATTGAAATGTTTTTCTTTTATAGATTTTTGTCTTTATGTCTTTTTTTAGTTACATCTGTATTAACTAGGTATTCTTTTATTTTTGTTTGTCTTTTTCTTTTAAGTTATCTATGTTGTTTTTTGGCTTAAAAATAGTTATCACCTTGTGTTGAAGAGGTGAATTATTGAATTATTTACCTTTTTTTTTTCTTCAGATTTTTCTTTCTTTTAACATGTCTCTTTTTTTATAGCGTCTTTATTAATATGGTATTTCGTATTTTCATTCTTTTAGGAATCAACCTTCTTGTTTTTCTTTATCAGAAATTCATAGAATAAATATTAATAATCGTTCAATAACTAATAAATGATTCAAAAGATTGACAGATATTTTGTAAACGCAATAAATTTCTTCATTAAAAGCTGGCAAGCTTTCAATCAAGGAGATAAATGACGGGTCAAAAACTAGATTCAACAAAAAGGTTTTGTTCAATCGTTGATCTTTTTTTTAGGAACTTGTCAATATGCAAAATAGAATCTAATCACGTTTTAAAATCTGCCTTAATCTTTTGATTCTGAAATCATTGTTTGAAGCTTTCTCTATCGCCTAGAAATTCTTTAACCAGAATTTGTTGAAGGGAAATAATTGAATTGAATTATTTTTATTTATAATTTCTCAATTACTATCTATCGATAAAATTGATAATAATTATTTCTATGAAAAAATAGTACAAATGTGATATTGTACTGGGATAAGGTTCATAAATTATGTAAAAGGTATCTCCTTATCTGCAACATCAGCAAATTTCAGTTGCGCTATAAGGAGATACCTTTTTCATAATTATTTTTATGTTTATTATGGTATTTATTATTAAATACAGAGATTTTATTAGAATGTGCGTGATAATAATTATTAGATGAACAAAGCGTTCTTTTTAATAATTGTTATCATTTCAGGAAGGTCTGTAGAGTTACTATTTGATGATATTTATCATAAGATTTTTATTACCAAAAATAATTAGTATTAATTATCTATTTTCAGTTCTCTTCATACACTTCTTCTATAAATATATTTTTAGAAATATCTTCATTTATTAGGTATTTGTTTTCTTTGTTCTTTTCGCGAAGTTAATCCTTTTGATAGAGCTCACGTATGAAAATTATTTTCAGCTTAGGTTAAGGAAAGTTAAGGAAAAATTTAAATTGTGATTTTTTCAATATTTTCCCTTTCTACTTGTAATTTTTTTGGTAAAATCATCATCATTTTTGTGTTTTTTCTTTTCTTTTGAGGAGAGTCATCATGGATCTTAGAATTATTCCCTTATGTTGAAAAAATAATTGTGTTATTTCTTTTTATCCACCAAAAAATTCTTTCGCGTGTCTTTCTGATAACGTTTTCACTCGTTTTTGTTTTAATCTCTTGTATTATTATAACAGAGGGAAATCAACAATTCTAAAAAGAAAAAATCAAAAAGATATATCAAAAGATCCTATTATCATCATAAATATATTGATGAACTCAATCATGAAAATAGTAAATCTAAAAAATAACTTTGAAAACTGAAAATTTGTACATCCAGATATAGAAAATGCATGATAAATTAGAAATTTTAGTGCAATTAGAAGAAGAAATGAAAAGAACGATCAGATGTTAAATTGGAAGCAAAAATCAAAGAAAGAAACTTTATAATAATACAGAAGCTTCAATACAATTAGAATAATAAATGAAAATAACGAAGAAATATAAAAATAGAAGAAAATATCAAATTGATGACATATATCAATCCAGTAAAATATAAACTTGCTGAATGCTTATAAAAAGATTGGTGCACATGCATAATAATACAGATGCTTTAGTGTAATTAGAAGAAGAAATGAAGAACAAAGATATATTAAAATGGAAGAAAAAATAACGTTGATGACAATCTAGTAAAAAATGTAAATGTCTGTAATGTCTATAAAGAGATGCACAAAAAGAATAAAAGAAAGTTAGTGAAAGAGGGCGAAGAGCATATTTGATGGTGAAGGAAACGCCTTGTCAACCAACACAATAACCGCGTGAGAGACTTAATGCAAATGTGACGATTGTGTCACAGGCTGTGGGTCATAGAAAGGACATAGGTGGCGATACGTGACAACAACGCCCATGTTCTCAAACCTGTCCATATTTCATTCTCAATATGGCACTCTAAAAACGTTATACATTCTATCATCAAACATTCATTCAAACATGTAATGTATATTATATTTTAAACACAAGGTAATAAGACCAAATCCAAATAAATAGTGTGTGACGTCCGGTAACAGCGTTGTTACCATCTTCAGACAAAAGTACTGAATGAGAAATTTTACCCTTAGAGGTGTAGGTAAGGTAAAATTTCTCATTCAATACTTTTGTCTGATGATGGTAACAACGTTGTTACCGAAAGTTCACACACTATTTATTTATTTGGATTTGGTCTTATTACCTTGTGTTTAAAATCTATAATCCAAATTGTGCCTTATCAATCTTTTATATTTAAAAAGTTGACAAAATGTATCCTAAAAAAACCCTATTTATCATTTCTAAAACACTATTCATATATAGGTTATAAACAAATAATTATATATCATTAGAAACCTTATATGAGAAGAATGAAAGAAAATTTCAGAAATTCATCTAAAGGTTGTACAACAACATGTCGAAAATTAAACCTTCTATCAGAAAAAAAAAAGAAAGAGAAAGGAGTCATCAAGATAATTATATAATGATCAAAGAGAAAGGGAAGAACAAAGAGAAAAATGGCGCCAAAAACCTGCCAACCAGACGATACAAATAACTAAATCTGTTTGGCTAAAAATTAAATGGCGCAATAAAGAATGAGTGGAAGATTGACAAATTAAGATTTGCCTGTACGTTCATAAACCTGAACGACCTTTTGACTTGCGGCGGTTTAGAAAACTCAAGCGCCTTTGTAATATAATTACATCCCATAATGGGTACTAACAAGCAATAATAACAGTCAAACGTTCCTAATTACACAATGACAAGATGGCGAAATGGCCCATTGGAGCAAAAGAAGCAAAATAAAAAAATAAAAAAAGCACAGACGATGTTTTGTGAATTGAATAGGCCTAGATTAACTTAAGATTCGGTTAATTATTTCTTCTGAACAAATTTAAGAATTACTTGTCATATCTACTAATTTAAAGATTGAATAATTTGTGTGTTTGTACATTTTTTTTTCTAGGTTTCGTAGAAACAAACGATCAAAAGGAAGAGTTGACAGTTCTGGGAAAAAAATTCGTTTGGAAAAAAATAATAAGGGCGCTGTTTAAATCTTTTTTTTTTAAATCAAGATAATTATTGTTTGAATGAAAATATTGAATTATTTAGTCTTTTGTATTCTCCTTTCTTTACAAGTTGTGTTCTTCAATTAATATTATTTTTTTATAGAATGGAGAAATTTAAATTTAAAAATTAAGAAAGATTATTTATTTATATTCTATTTATGCGCCTAATATTATAAATATTGTAAGTTAACTCAACGCTCACAAAAAGATACATAAATCGTTTCTTATTTAAAAATTCATTATTAAATGCGCTTTAAATTTATTTTATATAATCAATAATCTAAGAAAGCAAAAAAAAATGTATATAGAAATATAACGTATATTTAAAATTAAAATTTTAAAAACCAGGCGGACTTTTGTCTAACTAATTTATAAATCAGTTTAAATCTCGAATTTTAAAATGTTTTCTTTATATATAAATAGCATAAAAATATTAGTAGCATATTGAGAGTACTCCTTGAAATGCTTTTCATTATATAATTTTTAAATTTAACGTGTTCTATCTATAATATACTTTATTTTTAAATTGTTACCTTTTCGGGGTTAAAAAAATACATTTTTAAAATTTGTTAAATAATATTCAAAATGTTCAATGTTACTCTCTTTTAGGTAATAAAAATAATATTTAATATATTAACAAATTTTTGACACACACTAAAACAATAGAATTATATTAAATAGGAGAAAAAAACATTCCTTAAATAACACAAAATTGATACCAATTGCATCAAACCATCTGTTTAAAATTACATCCTTTTGTTAACAAGCTTTTCATACATTTTTTTTTACCAAACGATGACAAAAAATGTAAGTACGACTTACCATTGTTATTAGTGACATCTATAATGGCGTAGTAGGTTAACAAGGCTTAACAAAGATTAGGTAAAGTCTTAGAAACGTAACAAAAAAAAAGCAACAAAACCCCATCAGAAAACTGTTGTTCAAAATCAGGTAAAAAGAATGAGTCTCAAAAAGACAGTGGGTTGTAATCATAACGAAAGATTTCAAAGAAAAAAAAAAGGAAAAAAAAGATTAAGATAATTGCAATGCACCAAAGTTTTCAATCATCAACTGTTCATTGCAACCACTCTTCAGTTATTTTGTCTAATTTAAGAAGCATTAGTTGAAGGGGAAAAAAAGACACAAAAAATGATGTCGGTAGTTTCGAGGGTCTTGTTACCTTTTTTTCTTTTCTTAGGACCATCTCCACTTATCTTTGAAATGGGTTCCAATTTGCTTTCACATAGCCTCGACCCCATCCACCTAAGTATACACTTGGAGAATACTCTTGGACTAAACGCTTTCCAATAATGAAGTTCTGACAATTGGTTAAAATACTTTTGTCTTCCTTGAAAGAAGATAACAAGATTTGGTTTTCTTCCTTTTTTTTTCTTACTAGTTCCTTTGAACAGATTATTCTTTACTTATTCAAATACTATTCTAAATACATTTTTATCAAAGTATATATCAATTATATTTGCAATCGAAGATAGTCGCTATATATATTTTATAAAAAATAAATAAATTACGAATTATTATTTTTGAAATAAGACCATGTTGTGCTGACCTTTTGGCTATGGAATGTATATTGGGAGGGCTTGGGTCATCAATAGTGAGCCCTTCAAGCAGTTTCGCCAATTTAATCCACCAAACCGCTTTTTAGAGTTCTAATACTGAATTGAATAACAATTGTCTTGGTGTGGAACTAACACCTAACCACATATTCTTATGTCCAGCAATGGCTGCAGCCTTTCAGACAATTGAAATGGACCCAGAGCAGCAGCTTCACCCAAGATAGAGAACATAGCGACTGCTGTGATAGAGATGTATGGAGACATCTAAGACTCTTCATAGGACACAACAATAACAAACCCAAGTAAGTATTTTTGTCTAGATATAATGTACGACAAGCTAATACTATAAAATAATCCTACACAGCAATACCAATCGTAGATAAAATACTTTGAATTGCAAATGTAAGAAGGTATGAATGAAAGATTTACTATAGAGCCACCTAAAGTACCATGAAATCACTGCATAGTACAAATTGCTCCATAAAATTACTAAATGGCCCCATAAAATCTAACTGAATCTTGCTTGGTAAAGGAATCAATCCAGTTCATTTATCCATGTATATCGACATTCAGTCTTTGATCAATCTTTTACAAGTTCTTTTTTACTACCGTGCAAACAAATTGCTTCAAGAATCCTTTAATTATTATTATAGTAGATCAAAAATTATTAGAATTAGGTCAAAAATCTTTATAGTAAAATAAATTCAAATTATTTTAGACGCGTATGTTTCTTTTTCAAAATTAATCAATTTGCTCATATGCATCATATTATAATTTTTCTACAAAACGCTTTATACTATAAATAAATAGGCCCTTTTTTCTTTCTTCAGAGAGCAATTTTGGCTCAAAACCTAGACTTTTAATTGTAAAATAAAAGATATCATTATAAGCGTATTTTATATACTATTATTTGATACAAATAAGATACTTGAATGTTTCTTGTAACTATAACCATATAGCATGGAGATGTAGTTTATATAAAAAAGCGCTTAAATAAGTTTGTGGTTTGAACATGGCTTTACTATGGCGAACAAGAACTACTATCGAAAACGGGTCTATAGATAGAGAGGCAGTAAAAACACCTGAATTGACGCAAACGCCTCCATAATTACCATTGGATCCTAAGAACGACCTTCCATACCATATACCTACCACTAATTAATCGAGAGAGGCTGGTGTTTAAGCCTATTTATGAACTTAGCTCAAACACACAGTTAAACAACCTTGACTAGTCCTCAATTACTACGATTATTGAAGTCAACAGGTTGGGGAGATAGATAGTAGAGATATAGATATATATATAAAAACGAATATTAAAAAAATGAATCTGGGTTAGATTTATATCTACACATAATTGTAACTTCACCTTTGTTTCGATATTGGTGATTCCACGATCTACATGCAACTTCAACAGTCTTTCGATATTGGTAATTCCACGATGTCACGTCTACATATGCAAATAAGGTATCTCACCTTACGTTTATTAAATTATTTATCACCATGCCCATCTCTACTTGAAATTCTTTAGGCAAAATCTGTGAATTTATATGAAGGAATAAGTCACAACAGCATTTTTAGCAATTAATAAATACGTTTATTAATTTATTTATGACTATGCATATCTCTACTTGAAATATTTTAGAGAGAAGCTGTGGATTTAGATAAAGGAATAAGCATAACAGCATTTTTAGAAAATCTTATATCAAACATCATCAAACATGAACAATTTGAGCGTCTCTCTTCAGGATAGACCAGGAAAATCAATGTCTTTGTTCTATCTATAAGGAGAGGTTCGAATGTATCGAAAGGATAAAATCTAACATAGTAAAATATTTGATTGTCTACACACACCAACACTTCATCCTACGTATTGCTTTCAAAAATATCAGCAAGCAAATCTAAGGCAATAGCTTACTATAAATATTTTAGATCATCATTATGTAAGGACCAGTCAAAAAGTGAATGACTTTGAGACGAAGAGTAAAGCCAGTTCAATTTCTATGTAAATAACAAAAGATGTTTATTACCTTACCCAATTGGGAGATTCTATATGGGGCAAGTCCCTAATAAAGGCTTTTGTGTGTGTGTGTATATTGTTTGAACACACATCGCTGAGCGACCATTTTGTACCATCAAAAATAACTAATTCTGATCTAATGCAACTTTCAATGATCATCTCTTTCACGAAAGTCTTGAAGATTAATGTTTTTGATTGGCATTTCTCATGGGCGATTCTACTGTAGTGTGAATGATATGTGAATATGTGAATGATGTGAATGATGATAACATGTGTTGATGACATTAATAAACTCCAGCACAAGCTGTCGTCAAAAAGATAAATTCTGTTTAACATAATTTTAATTGTGAATATTTCTCTAATATCTTGCTTCATTCTAAAATATTCCTTAAACCTTGCTTCAATTTTTTGAAAATAGAGCAATACTTAAATCAATCTTCAATTAAAAAGGCATATATTGATCAAAATATCATTTTATTTACCCATAGTTCAGTTGGCTGGACGCCAACCTTTTTCAAGGTATTATAACATATTAATGTGTGTAAACAACAAACTCAGCGCCACACACTTTAAAATGTTATAATACCTTGAAAAAAGGTTGGCGTTCAGCCAACTGAAATATTGGTAAAATAAATGATATTTTGATCAATATATGCCTTTTTAATATTATTTTTTTAAATCTGTAAATTATTTTTCTCAAATACACTACTTTACAATTGATTTCATTTAACTAAATTTGCATACCAACTCTTTGTACATATTTCAATTGTGTTGATTTTTTTTTCTCTTTACATCTAACTAAATTGCATACTGATTCTGGGAACATATTTCAAATATCTTTATTTATTTTCTTTCAATGTTTAGTTTACCTTTAAAGTTCAAGTGTCCCTAGGGGGAACATAGCGCTCTAAGTCGAAATAAAAAGAGAAGAGACAGCTTCCAATGGAAGTTTCCATCTGACCACCGTTCAAGATTACACCCGGGCAGTAACATGCTGTGGCAGATAGAGTTGGCCGAAGTCGGTGACATAACACCTGATAACAGGACGTGAATCACTCCGACAAAGATTTTTTGTAAGATTTCCCCATTTTTTTTAGCATTTTATCACTTTTTTTTTCTTTGGTGTTAGAAAAACGCAGTGCAGTCATTTTTGCTAAATTGGAAAATGTGGTTCGATTCTAAAAATGGTTAGTATCTCTTTTAAAAAAAACGGAATAATTTTTCGATAAAACAACACAGACTTAGCATTTCCCTTCACAAAGGGAAAGTATGGTACTCAAATAAAAAAAACTATAGTTAGCACTTATCTAGAAGGATATTAAAATGATTTTCATAACCGACAAGGCATATACAGTTAGCACTTCCCTTGAAGAAGATGGAATGGGCAATAACCTACAAGGCAATATACGGTTAGTACTTCCTCTGTAAGAGATGAAATAATTCTCATAACAAACTAGGCATTTACAGTTAGCATTCCCTTTGATTCCAGACTCAAGTCAGGTCATCTACGGACAATGACTTTCCAGAATGGTTGCAGGGTTTCCCCACTATGTACTAAGTGCAATTATCAGCCTGCAACCCAAAGACATATTATTGACTGTATTGACTCATCCATTGATGAGCTCTACTCTTCCCCGGCAGACACCATCAAAAGTCTCAAGCTTTACAAGCTTGATACCTTAGTGTGATTTGGGTGGAGATAAGAAAGAAGAAGAAGATTCCCTTTGAAAGAGATGGAATGGGTTATAACCGACAAGGCATATACAGTTAGCACTACCCTATAAAAAGGCAGTAAACATAACTAAATTTATTAATACCCTACAACTAGATTATCTATCCATAAATGGTATATCTTTAATAGCAATACCTATTACTACAATAACCTATTGTTTACTACAATGGTTTACTATCTATAAACATGATATTATCATCCATCCAAACAATAAGTTAACAATCTATCATAATAACCCAAACGACCATTATTAAAGATTCCTTACGTGCTATAAGCGTGCCGCTTATCATATCTTTATTATTTCGTCTGGTGTGTTAATATCGGCTGCGGAGAAATTATTATTAATTCTCTATTTGTTATATACTTATCACTTTCTATTCAATAATTCTAGCAAAAGATTATAGCTTTAACGCTGTAATGAGTTACTAGTATGAATAAAATAGGAAAAGATATAATCTATTTTTTGCGGATATATATAATATTTAATTAAAAAGGCATATATTGTATCAGAATATAATTTATTTACCAATATTTCAGTTGGCTGAACGCCTACCTTTTATTGTATAATATATAAAATTGTAATCACAGAACGAACACACAATAATGTTTGTTTGATTTTATCTCTTTGTATTTATCCACTTTTAAAAATCAATAAAACTATTTTTTTTTCGAGATTTTTATATCGAAAAAAGTCATTTTTGGAAAGATAAAATAATATTGTATGAAAAAAATCTATGAATAATTTTTAAAATAAAGGATTAAATTTACTTTTCTAAACCAAGAATTGTAATTTAAGTTGATTCTTTAAAATGCTCAATGAAATGATAATATTTTCATGTTGATGATTTCCAAATTATTACCAATTTCTTTAATTGAAAATTTTACTCTATATAAATTTGTGTATATTTAAGTATAAATAATTAAAACAATAAATAGAAAAGGAATAAAAAATATAACGGCATTAAAATGATCAAAACAAAGTATTTCGAAATATCTTTCTAACATTTTAAAACTTATTTATAAAGCACTTATAATTATTCAAACAAATCAAACGATAAAATTATTCACATTTCGCGCTTACAGAAATAAACAAAAATACATTTTAATTATTAATTTAATTCCTCAAGACACTTTCGAAATAATTTATAAAAATGAAGCACATTTTAAAATTCGTCTGCATTTGAAATGATTTCTCGACATAATTATTTAAAATGGCGGGAAAATATAATTGTGTTGTTGTTGTAGGTTAAGTGCAATATTTCGTAGCTCAAAATGTTGCTAAATTGGATAATTGGTGGAAAGGCAGTTTTTCTTCGGATAATTGTTGGTAAATTGGAGAAGCGAAGAATACAATTGGATAACTTCGTCTGAACTAATAAGATTTGCCCCTCTGGTGAGGGAGTACACTTGTGAAGTCAATAAACACTAATGAAGTAAAAGCAGATGAATGTTCTTGTCTTGACCAAAGGATTTGGTTAATTGCGCACCAATTATTCCAGATTTATTCAATTTGAATTTGGTATTTATTTGTATTTATCTATCTCAAGCTCTATTTCTCTTAAAATAGCTTCATTATATATTGATGATGATATATATAAATATAATGTATAGAAACCCATCCTCTGGTTTATAAATTTTATTATTTAAAAATGTATATAATTAGTTCATTGAAATTGTTCTTAAGAAACTTAGATTTAGCCCAATTTTAATTTCATTTTGATTTCAGCCAAAAGAATTGAGTTAGAACACCAAACGCAAATGCATACCTTTCTTATTCGAAATAAAAAATCATATTCAAGTAAACTATTTGAATTCTCTCTATAAAATAACTTAGTTAAGTTATTTTAAGCTTCCAAACAATACAAAAGTTTGTCTTAAATGGGATTAATTTTAAGGACT
Source organism: Cordylochernes scorpioides (assembly GCA_030710605.1). Lineage (NCBI taxonomy): Eukaryota > Metazoa > Arthropoda > Arachnida > Pseudoscorpiones > Chernetidae > Cordylochernes > Cordylochernes scorpioides. The sequence goes on along the minus strand of CP092872.1, from coordinate 88,664,971 downwards.
TCACACCGTAATAGAATATAAATGTTTGGAGCGGTATATTATCAAAAGAACAAAATATTGAAGCGAAGAGCTTCTTGTAGAGAAACTAACGAAATTCACGATTTTTTTTTTCTTTTGATAATAATTAAGGACCTTTTTGGTACAAGGAATTCTGAATTCGATTTGATAAAATCTTTAAATATGAAAATTAGAATGTAATCCTGAATATTTATATATATTTAGATAATAAAAAGGCATATATTGTGTGTGTGGATTGTTGAAAGTATTTATTTAACAATATTTCGGTTGGTTGAACGCTAACCTTTTTCAAGTCATAACAACTAAATATATATATAATATTTAATACGTTATAACCCTGATTATCAAAACTAAAATATTATATCATAGGACTTGAATAACCTCATATATCATTGTCATTTAGTTATATGCTGTTATATTATATAATAATTATATATATATTTGTAAAATATTTTCAATATTATAATTTTAAAAGTGTTTAGTCTCCTTTTCCTCTTATGTATATTTGAAAAACACTTCAATGAAAGTCTTAAAAATTAATATACAAAACAGATAAGTCTATATATATATATATATATAATATAATATAATCTAAAATACAAATATATATATTTTTTAAAACATACATATATTTCATTTTCATTCATTGAATGTTATATATTTTTTGACCATGGATTCGGAAAACATACCACTTTAATTATTATTGTTGTAAATATGTATAGTTAACCCTACCTTTTTTTTTTAAATCACGATTATAGAATTCATTCTATAAATTCAATATTGCTGTGATAAATAATTTTATGTGTAATTTTACTTCAAGTAATTCAAAATAAAATCTACTCGAAAGGTAAATAATTATCTTTACTTTTCCACGACTGCACCTCTTTTCAACAACAAAACACAAAAATAATTCTAATCTTAACATATATATACGTATATATCCATTAATAATTCCATTTAAAATTAAAAAATGCTTTGTCATTATCCTAATAATAGATATTTGTGATTACAGGTCTCTCTATTTAGTTTTAATTAATTAACATTCAAATAGTCACAAGCCTAAGCATGAACAGAATGATTTATGTAAATAATTTGAAGCCAATTAAAATGTAATAGGCTAACTTCATTTCAATGATCGTCTGACTTGAAATTTCTTTCATAGATTCAAATAATAACGGCTATTTTTATTCATAGCTAGCGACGACAATTAAACTGGTGTAATTATTGATGTTATTAACTTCTTGTAATGTCCTTTTAATATGAACAATTAGCATATTTCTTAATTGCGTATGTATTCCTTTTCTGCTAGAGTTACTCTTACCCTCTTTTAATCTTAAAAACCTTGACCCCCAAAATCTTTTTTTTTTCTTCATTGAGTATTCTGTAAAAGACTGTACTGAGGTACCCCTGACTACTATAATTGTATCTATTGTTTTATAATGATGGACATCTTCTTGGAATTCTTTTACAAATATATTCTCTTCATTTTCGTTCAAATATTTTTGTAATCATTGTAGATTTTTTTTTCGGTAGCTATTCATTTTATTTTTCTATCATCTTTTTTTTTATCGGTTATTTAATTAGAAATCATTGAATTCTTTTAATATTCTTAGAAATTTCTAATTAATGTTTTATCATATATTGTGATATTTTTATATATGTCTCTATGACTCCTTTTGATAATAAAATGTGGCAATATCTTTTATTTTTTTTTATTGGGTCGTAAATTGTTTACGTCACACACAGCTATTCTTTACAACTTTACTCTCAACATTTCGATGATGCTCTGTCTTCCTTTTAAAGGAATTATTTGCTACTGGTTACTTTTAAGAATATTTAATCCAAATAATGCGACTCAACAATAAAGCTAATCTGCAAAATAGCGTTTTTTCCATTTCATTTTCTTTAGATAACCTCAAAAACCTCAATTCCTATGATCAAGAATTTATGTGTAAGTACTATATATAAATGAATAGGATAGGATGTGAAATCAAGCATGATTTCAATGTCCTTTCTTTTCTTTTCTTCTTCAAACTCTACTCAAACCTTGTAATTATTCAATTATTTATGTAAAATAATATCTGAATTTAGTGTTGTTTCTTGACGTAAGCATCCCTTAAGGGGATATCGCGTCTGATTTGATGGTAATAAATAAAAAGAATTGTTATTTTGCTTATTAAATAATTTATTAGAAATAGTGTAAACACATTTATTTTAAACAAAATAAAAATTATCAGAACTTATATAAAAAAAAGAAGTTTTATTTTTACCTTCTTTAAAAATAGTTACATAAAAGCAATTTAACAAAACAAATTTAATCCAAAAATTAAACAATCAAAATTTACATATCTCTCGACAGAATGTGTTTACTCTAGTCTTAGTCAAAACCCAATAAATAAATATATACACAATTTAATTATTTTTATACGTCTGCGTAACTCTAAGTCCATTTACATCAAGAATATATAAAGAATTGAGTAGATTTCATTTTATTTTCGATAATTCCTTTCTCCTTTTTGTTCTTTAATTAAAGTCAAAGCCTTCAATCTCTTATTGGTAATGAATTTATATGTAAGAATTATATGAAAAGAAATGAGTATGTGTTTGTAATTTCATAAGAACCTACCTCCATTTCGTTCTCCGGTTCTGGAACCATGTCTTGACTTGGGCATCTGTCATTTTGAGCTGTTTAGCTAAAGCTGCGCGTTCTGCTGATGCAAGGTACTTCTGCTTGTGAAATCTTTTCTCCAGCTCGCAGATTTGCACCCTCGTAAATGATGTGCGTGGCTTCTTGCGTTTGGGAGGTGTTCTGTTCTGATAGGGATGGCCGATTCGTCGAGGAACCACGGGAGTCAATGCTGCAGTGCTCAGTGGGAATGGAACTAAACACAACAAGGACAATTTGCAACAATTACAACAATGAGATTTAATCATTGTGTTATACAATAACAATCATAAGTAGAGAATATAAGGAAAATATAATTTCAACATTCATGGACAAAAGGAAGCTGTACTTTTAGCATGTATATCGGGATTCAAACAATAACTCTGAAAGATATTTGATACACAGTGACCTTTTTTGAAGGCACGCGAGATATCCAAGTATGAACAAAATTGCCTATTTATCTTTTGAAAAAAAATCATTTAAACTCACTAATGTTGGATCTATGAGTGTATGATGATCGTGTAACTGAATGTCGATGATGGCATACTGCCATCTATCAGAAAGAAATTTCAACTGACTGTTGATTTTTTTTTCAGAGAATTAATCAAAACTTCTTCGTGATAATTCAAGATTCATCCTTTCCAGGTGAGAATTTCTAATTTACCCAATCTGGTGTTGTGGTTTTATCAAAGAGTCGATGCTACTAGAGTTAAAGACGGTAAAAAGATTAATCAGAGATTTAGTGTCTATTTTGTGAAGATAGCCATTTCTCTTCTTTCTTGTAAAAATTAACCTATTCTAAACATATTTTAAGTAGCTGAAAACACAAAATTGCCCCATAGTTACTGAGTATATGTACCTAAACTTGCATTAAAAAACAACCTGTTTTTTACCAATAATTTTTTATAGTATTTTTAGTGGATATTTAAGAGGGTTTTTAATATAGTTTTCAATACCTTCAAATATGATATTTCAATATATTCCTGAAAATATACGTCAGAAAAGGCGAATTCAAAGATATTTCAGAGGTTAATAAATATATTTATTAAAAATAAAACTTTGATATGTGAATGAGTTTGTTCCTATATATGTTTGATAAATATATTTGATCTATCCATAGATATCTATGTTGGGATTAGGCGAATGAAGAAATAATCATACTATCTTTTATTCTCTAAAAAAGCTTCAAACTGAAATATCTAATACAAAATATCGAATTTGTATTGGTCAATACTAAATTCTCGGCAGATATAGTCTTAACACGAGCTGAAATTTATAAGAAATTGACCTGACTAAGGCAAAGAGTCCTAACTATGGACAGAGAGTAACAACATCCATAACAATGGTCAAAAGACAAATAACAGATTAATATTCACAGACACATTCTATGATTGTTCATTTTTAAACCAACTTTGACATATTTTTGAATTCCTTTCTCATCACTTCTACACAATATATAATAATGATAATAATCTTTATTTTACACATCATACCTTACAAAAAAAAACACGTTTAAATAAATCTAAAGAAATCTGAAAAAGAGACAAAGAGGTATCTATCTACCATAGTATTTACAATCCGAGGAACTTCCAGTTTACAGAAAGTATTGTAGACATCCTATGTATCTTGTAGATTGATTATTTTAGCCATGGTGTGGTTGCTATATTTAATAGATGATTATTTCTATGCAATTTTGTAATTTGTACATTTTTATAGTCACTCTACTCTACACTCTCTCTTCTAAAATTATTATAATATTAAAAACCTTTGTGTGTTTGTGTGTTAAAACAATATTGAATTAGGCAAACGTTTATTCTGAAAGAAACCGGGTAAAGCAGAGTGGTCAATAGTAAAATATAATAAAATTTTAAAATTAAATTCAAATATATATACACTAAAATTATAATAAAAGAATATCTTCCAAAAAAATATATTCACAGATAATTTCAAAAATATTAAAATAAAAAAGATCTAGTCCTATAAATATAAAAAAATAAATATCTTCAATTTCGTTAATGCTTTGAAATAAATATAAATAATAGAAGCTACGGTCAATAACATCCGTGTTTAGCCTAAATGAATACCTCCATTCTAGGCCTAAGTAGCCATTTCGAAGATAGGGCCTTAACCCTAAATTAGGTCTTTAATAAAGCAAGGCGTTTATTTCAGGCAAAACACATTTGGGATAATAGGCTTTAAAAAATAAACCAAGACTGAATTGAACTTTATTTATTGGTCTATTTAAAAGGGGGAGAAATACCATTGGTTGTTATTAAATTTCGTTTTTCTCACAGATAAGGTCTCGATAAATCGACGCTATTATACAGAAATGGCGTTTAGCAACACTGCTCCAATTACAAGACTATTTTCCCCATCGTTTTTATTTATATTTTTAAAAAATATACCATAAAATATTTTATGAAAAGTTTATGGAGCTCATTATTATGAAAGCCATTGTAATTTTGGAAATACGGTTTTATCTATTTTTTTGTTTTGTTTTTGCGTTTTGATGCAATTGATTTGTCGTTTTGTTTTTGTATATTTAAGAGGCTTAGTTTTAATTGTGAACATGTTTTTTGTCAAGTTTCTATTCTTCTTTTTTTTTTAGATATAAAATTTTCTTTTGCATATATTTGAAAAAGTTTATTTTATACCTAAATATATATATAATTGAATATTTGACTTTTAGTGTGTACATACACGAACGTTTATTAAAATGAACAAATTACAAATTGAGAATATATTTATAGTATTTCATTATTTCTATCTTGTGTTGTGTGATCAGATATGTAGAAATATATAAAAATAATATATTTTGGCATACAATTTCCATTAATAATAAAAATTGATTTTTCTTTTTTTTTTTTTTAAATTGAGGGTTACCTAAAAACGGAAAAAAATTCCGTGAAAAAATATATTTGACCAAAGACCAGTTAGGTAATTTCAAAATATTAGGTTATCGAGAAAGGGATTAGTTCTATTCAAGTGAGGAAGAGAATAGGGAAATATATATTTCAATTGGAATTATGACATAGTCGAACTATATCAAAGGATAATTTATCGTTGATGAAATCGCATTATCAAATTTTGACAAAATTTACGAAATTCATCGATTTCCTTCTAATACACTATTTTAACTGTCACTCTCATAATACTAAATAAATATTTAATTTTCTAAAGAGAGATTTTCAGACAATAAAAATAGTATATTAAGTAATATTTTCTGAAAATTGAGCAATCTTTATTTTATTCATTAGATAATAAAAAGACATATATTGGATTTAATAAAAGATTTAAGTATAATATATATTTAAGAATAATATATATTTAAGAATTTAAGAATTTAAGAATAATATATATTTAAGTAATTAAAACTAATTAAGTAATATATATAATCAAATTAATAAAGAGGTTAAAGCATACACATTTTCTACTTTCAACTATTGATTATATATATAGTATTTATATTATATACATATATTATAGTTATACGTCTATATATATATTTGCATATGCCGAAAAATAAATTCCTAGAAAGAAAATCAGAAAAATATAAATACCCTTAAAGCATATGCCAAAAATATATTAATATTGCCTAACAATATTTATTATTTATTCACAGATAAATAAATTCATTATGTGATTTTATATATCATAATGCTTTTATTCATTCATCTGATTTTTTTCTAAATGTAAATATTTTGTGTTATTTGATCACAAAATAAATCTGCTTTGTCATCGTAACGTGTACTATTCTTCATTTTTTCCACATGAAAATATAAAATTCAAATATAAACAGAATGATAGGATACTTGTGAAATTGATTAATATATAGGTTTTTAACTTTTAATTAGACACACAATTTTAATTTATATTTAGACATTTTTCATTTTAATATAGACACATGGACCTTTCTATAAAAAGTCGATGTGTCTAAATTAAAATGAAAAATGTCTAAATATATATTCAAAATGTCTAATTAAAAGTTAAGAACCTATATAATATATAACTTTTTAAAAATATTAAAAACAAAATTTAATTTAATTTTTATGTAGTAAAATATATTTTAAAATATATAGTTTCATAGCGTAATTTATTGACCTTTCAGTTTCGTATGATAAAAATATTTTTCAGGCTTAATTTAGAGATGAAATCATTTGGTAATAGATGTTCAGAAGAACCCTTTCCTTATCTTAAAACCTTGACCAAGATATCACGCTAAGTGATAAAGTTATTAATGAAGGTCATTTCTTTCGAGGTTAAAGTTCAAGTGGTGTCTTCAACTGATATGGTTATCATTGACTTCAAAATGTCTCTTTTTTTTTTAAATCATAGACTATTTTCAATTTACATTTTTATATAGTAGGGAGAAACTATTTTAAAAATATTTAAATTATAGTAAAAAAAATATATTTAAGCATATGTAAAATACATTACATTATTAAATGATTTGAATTTTTATTTTGTAATCCGAGTACAAACAATTTCGCTTTTTCAAACTTATACAAATATGTTTCAAAAGAGAGCTCTTTTGTCTTTAATTTAATAAATATAATTTTATGTGGCAAAGTATATTGTAAATATACCTTTTTTTCAAATTGTTTACTAATTCTATATTGAGTTGCATAATAAAATATTAATATGGTGGAAGCTATCAGAAATTTCAGTTGAACGATCAGAAAATTCATTTTTCTTAATTTATCAACCTAATTCCAATACACTTTCACTTTTTTACTTTTTTTTTCACATAATAAAAATATTTTTATTTAATTTTTCAAATAAAACTGTTTACTACTAAATTTGTGAACAATGGAAACGTTTGCAAACATTTAAAATATATAATCATGAGAATTCTATAAATAAATCTTTAAAAATAAATAATATATATATATATATATATATATTATTCACAATGTTTTAAAAATATTTAAAATATTCATTTTCAAACTAGGTGTTTTTACAATTTTATAAAATTACTTTATAAAAAAAATATAAAATTATCCATGAAAATAACATAAAAAAATATGTCTAATTGAAATTAATATATTAATATTTTTATCTATAAAAATGACTCTATATAAATAAAGGGGAAGAAGAAAAAGTTTTAATATATTTTCTAAATACTTTGAAAAAAATAATAATTTTGTAAATGAGAAGAAAAATTGCATATAACCCCCAACTATGGTACATCACTTCTTAATTTGAAAGCCTATAATTCTTGGTGTATAAGCAATTTATAACACTTAGGAACTTGGTTCATTTGCTCGTTTATTATTAATATTTATTGGTATGCTCTTTAAAATTAATAGGTGATTTATTGTATTCTATGTAATTGTTATTGATATCTATTGTTTAGTATGTACCTCTTATAATCTTCTGATACGAATATGTCAGCTATCTTTTGACATTTTATATTACATTAACTTTGTATATACTTTCAAATAATATTTTATATAATATTTATAATATTGTGTGGCGAAGAAATAATTTATTATTTAATTTAATTATTCAATGAAAATATATTCAACAGATGAGTGGTGTGAAAGTCGTAAATTAAAATTGTCAGATGAAAAAACAAAAATATTATATTTATATAAATGCAATAGCGATATAAAAGTCTCAGGTAGCAAGTTAATTAAACCGGTTGAAGAACTTAAGATCCTAGGAGTGACTATTAAAAATCACCGAGTCAGAAGCAAACTGGACTTTACGCCTCACGTTAATGAAACGATCATAAAAGTAACTAGAGCTAGTGGATACCTATTTGGCCTGACAAAGAAAGCATGGGGTCTAGACTTTAGACGAAGACTGATACTGTATAAGACATTATATCGAAGTACAATTACATACGGTTATCCAATATGGTATCCATTCATAAACAAAAAGTCTAAGGACAAACTAAATTCTCTTCAATATAATATTTTAAAACATTGTATACAAGCCTACAGTACAACATCATCGGATTGTACACACATACTTGCACAAGTCCCCAAACTTACTGAATACATTGAATCTAACATGCTGAAAACCGAAATAAATTACAATCGATTTGACTCTTCAAGTAGGAATATAATTTCTAATTATATAAGGGAAAAATTGCAGAAATACTATGAGAAGACTAACACCATTTTCAAGTCCTTCTTTACTGATTCCCAAATACCCAAATATGTCAAGCCAAATTTTTACAACGTTCAATTTTTTACTGGACACGGTAACTTTAGATCATATTTGTACAAGATCAGAAAGACGGATTCGCCTAAATGCTCATGTGGCGCAGAAGAAGAAAATCCTGTACATATTCTAACGGACTGTCGACTTGTAGAGGACTTGAGAGTCAAAAATCAAATAAATATAAATTGTCTAAATCAAATAGTTAATAACAGATATATGTATATAAATTTTAATAGATTTTGTAGAATGTTTTTTAGTAATAGATAGCCTGGGCTGTAATAAATGGCAAATAGTTATACGCTGTAAATAGCTCTAAATTTCTGTTCTCAACTGTGATGTTCACTAATATTCATTATAGGGTAATTAAATCGTTGACTAACTGACAAATACGTTAATAATTTCTATTATAATAACTAAAATCATATTAATAATTACTGTAAAAGCTCCCAAACTTGTGTATGCATGCAAATATCCAAGACGGATATCGCGTGCTTTGTAAATGATAATAAATAAATAAAAGATTGTATAAATATATATTAATCTGTTTATGTAAAATAATGATCAAAATATTTCTTTGCTTGCTTGCTCAAGATTCTCTAGCTGTAGATAGTGTTGTTGATATTTGTCGACTAGTCGTGGTGACGTCATCAATAAATACTTTCATATCCCCAGATATACAAAGACTTAATTTTCTACGCAACAATATATTTTACATTCTCCTATATATAATTTACTTTTTTAGAGTTATTTAATGCATTAAATAATTTTGGTATATAATTAATGAATCATAAAATATAAAAAATATATATTATTATATTGAGGTAAAAGTAAAAAGATATTATATGAATTAGATTTTTAAAGTGTATAAAATATAATAGGATTGAATAAATATTTCAAATTTAATATATATATTTTAAATATATAAATTATTTTTCTATATTTTGAATTTTTCTACGCAAAAGGTTATCTTTAGAAAATATCATAAATAGTTTATTAAGAATATTTAAAAAATAAATTATATATGCATATATAATATATATTTTATTAGTTAATTAATATATTTATATATTAAAACCTTTAGACTATTATTCAGGTTTTTTTATATATCATTTCAGAGAAGAAAAAAATAATATATCATGATTTCTACGCTACAATATAATATAAAAAGCTTTCTCAGCTTTTCTGCCAGTTTCTTCCTTTCCTAAATATGTATTGTACGCCATAGTATAGAAAATTTTATTTGTTTTTAAATAAAATACAAATTCAAATATGTAATACATTTTATATTAGAAAAATTAATATTTAGCACATTTATGATATTTTAAATTTAAAAATCAATATATCATATTGAAAACAATTTTTAATGCATATATTGTAATATATTTTCATAAATAATATTTAAAATATATAATTTGAATATTTTGATATTTAGATATATGTGTTGTGTGTAATATAACTAAATATTAAACCCTTTTAAATATAAACAAAAAAGTGTAGTCATATTTAAATTTATTTTTAAATAGCCTCTAAAAACATTAAAAAAAATTAATTTTACAGTTAAAATGCTTTAAGATTTATTATAAATCGAATAAACTCTTCTGTAAAAGTTACAATATATAAAAGGATAATATTTATTAATTTAAATATTAAGTTTTTATCATATTTTTAGAGAAAATTGATTTAAATGTCATATAAAACAAATAGTCATTTTAAATATAATTTATTTAATATTGAACAATTTTAAGGATTTATTTTTAAATACTCCACATTTAAAGCCTAGCTTAATAATTTCTAAGCGTCGTTTCTTCCGATTTAAAAAAAGAAAGAAGTCGCGAAAGTTAAACGGTAACCTAATTACATTTCAAAAAGAATTGAAAAGCAGAAGACACTTGTCACAATGTTAGTTTATTATTTAGTTTATTGGATTGTAAATAATTTAATCACACACCATGCGTTTAAAATAAAACTTCTCTTTCATTAAATCACATTATTCTAAAATGTATAATTCGATTTCGTTTGATATTTATTTTATGAGATGATTTATCTTATTAAATTAAAATACAAAAATATTGCCCAAAAATATATCTAGAAACAATATTTTATTTAAATAAAAATGAAACATATATGAATAATATTGTTTCTTTATAACGAATATATTTTAAAATAACAAAAAACAAGAGTTTTATAGAAATATATTGAAATATAGTACAACTCTTATTACAATTATATTTCATATAATGTATTCGCATATTTAGAATGTAATAACATAGCTTTAAAATTATATATAAATTATATTTATTAACATTTTATAAATCATTCTATGCAGAAATAAAACGGTATCGTTTGAAATACAAAAGGATTCATGTTTAAATACGTTGGGAATTTTCTATAAAGATAATTATAGGTATCAATGTAGCACCTCAAAGATATAATGATAGCATTGATGTAAAATGATCTTCAATTGTTAAATGCTATCTTATTATATTCGCATATTGAATCTTCATGATTTATTTATTGGGTCATAGAGGATTTAATCACTGATTTTACAGGGAAAATAACTCTATGAATTTTTTATTGTATTCGATCAATAATATTCTGCATAAGAAATTCAATCACATTTTTATAATTTGGAACTGTAATTTAAAATTCTATTGTCTTTTATATATGTTATTTCTAATAGTAATTTAACGTATTTTATAGCAATTTTTAAAATATGATTTTATCTCTCTCTAAACAGCATTATATTTCTTTCAAATATTAATTCAATTAATATTTGAAATACTTGGGTTGAAATATATATTAACAAATTATATAATGCCGATTCCTTAATATAAAAGCATGAAAAGTACTCATTTAAGTTTTAAAAGTTGCATATGAAAATTTTATGCAATCTTTTTCAATATTTGAAAGATATATCGAACTAGATTAATTCATTTTGAATATATTAAAAATCCATCTTTTATAGAATTATACAGAATTATTTGAATATACATTCTCTGTATAATATTTTATACATCAAAGTTACATATATATCGACTTAAAATATTCAAATATGAAATGAAATTATAAAATGATATTTATAGATTTTATCTAGTCTATATATATATAGTTAATAATAAACACATATTTAAAATATATAGAAAGATTTTAAAATACATATATAATGAGTACATAAAAAATTAGGTTAGTTGAAAGATAATACTGCAATAATTTAATTATATCTAATTGTATCGTTACAGAATAAGTAAAAAGATTTGAGGATATTGTGTCAAAGCTAAAATAGAAATGTTAATTATAATTTGATGCTATAAAAAACATGGCGCCGATAGTAAATGTGCCCCTAAGTACCTGCTTTTTAATAACTACCGGTATGACGTCATTGATTTCTTTTGTTAATTATGATAGTATAATGATGAACCCTTTGGGTCAAAAGCTTTTTTAGCCTTTATTTATATCACAGATATATAAAAAGACACCGTTTGATATTGAGTGTTGATAATAAATTTAAAGTTCAACTAATTGTTTACCGCGATATAGAGGCTGCATAGATTTGCTACACTATAAACTAACCTAATCTAAAATACATAAACCTTCGTAAATAGAAGATGCCTGAGAACTCTATTCGAAAAAAAAAAGAAAATTGTTATGTATATAATTTTAAAAATCCAAAAGGTTTTATATATATCTATTATTTTATAAATAATTTTCTAAAGTGTCATTATTTTCAATTTTTTTTTTTAAATTCGCACTCCAGAAAATCTCACTGAAATACAAATAAATAAATTTGACCAAATTACACCACAATAAATTACTGCATATTGAATTGCTAGTAAAGTTGAAAGCTGAAATGAATTTTGTGATGAATAAGTAATAAAAATGAAGCTTAAATTCTCTGTTATTAAACCCCTCAAGGCAATAGGGACAATTCTCCACGCGTGAATGGCCCCCAAAATGAGATTCCCTCAAAAAGGACAACAAGAGCTATTTCCTGTGGCAGTCATGCAAAACCAGACACATTCATGCTCACCTTGAATCTGCTTAGCCGTCTTTCACTGATTTCTGATGCATAGAAACGTTAGCGCTTAGGTACGTGCACCGTGTAAGAATAAATCAATTCTGTTTGGCTCTCTCCAACCGATTTATGATGCATATACAGGTTAATTCTTAGCCAGGTGCACCGTGTAAGACTATCAATCCTGTTTAGCTCTATTCATTTCGGATGCTTTGACAGGTTAAACTTATTCAGGTGCACCGTGTAAAATTATATCAATTCTGATTAGCTCTCTTTCACTGATTACTGGTGCATATACAGGTCAAAGCATAGGCTCGTGCACCGTGTAAGACTGCATCAATTCTGTTTAGCTATCTTCGACCGATTTCGTATGCATAGATGCATAGGTTAATGCTTAGGCTCGTGCACAATGTAAGACTATATAATTTTTTTAGCTCTCTACAACCAATTTATGATGCATAGACAGGTTAATGCTTAAGCACGTTCACCGTGTGAGACTAAATCAGTTCTGTTTAGCTCTTTTAAACTGATTTCGGATGCCTGGAAAGGTTAATACTTAGGCACATGCATCGTGTAAGACCACATCAATCCTGTTTAGAGCTCTTCAACCGATTTCTGATGCATATATAGGTTAATACTTAAGCATGCCCATCATGTAAGATCACCTACATTTTTAGAGACCTATTCTTTTAATTATTGACAGATTAATGCTTAGGCATAACCTCCGGTCCTATAAGATATGTATTTCGATTAAACGATGAAACAAACAAGAGCAAAACTCGTAAAAAAAAAACTTAAGGAAGTTGTACCATTTAGAATTTATATCGGGATTCAGATAATAACTCTGAAAGATATTTGATATACAGTGACCTTTATTGAAAATACATGAGATAACCAAATGTGAACAAAATTGCCTTTGTCACCTTAAAACAAAGACGACCGAGCAACATCAAAATATATAACTTTCTTAAGTTTTGCCCATGTATGTAGTTTCCGTAGTCGTCAACGAAGGAGAGGGATTATGGTGAAGCCTTACGTCACGAAGAGAGAGAGAGAGAGAGAAAGAGATCGACCGACGACAAGTTTAGAATCGATACATTCCCATAGGATGGCTGGCAGTATTCTTCTCCGAACTTCCTTTCTATGGGGATAGTCTTCTGATAGCATCATAGAGCCTTTATCCCAACTTATCCAAATACTCCAATCTTAGCTCCATTCTCTTCCCATCTTACCTTCATACATCCCTTTAGTATATAATATATACTCCTTCATAATATGTAATAATTGTACACGACTATTATTCAAATGTTACTTTCATTTTACAATATAATGGCATAGAAATTTATTATTTCTATATATTGTATATATATATGTAGTATTCTCATTTATTTAGATAACCCAGTAGGTTTCTGGAGCCACGCACAGAAGTCACCAACTACCCGGGATGTCCTTATGACCTAAGTCTTCTTGGTTTTATATACAACTAGCCGAATGACTCGGGCAACGCCCGTGTTTTACCCGATTGATTGTTTTTATTCAAATACTATTTGTTACAATTATAAATTGGCGCCTTAAATAAATGCATATATTAGTTAATAACTATAGCCTATGTGCTTTATCTGTCTATGTACTGTTGGCTTCCGTAGGCGTCTCTTACTGGGAAAAAGAAAGAGAGGATTCCATTTAGTTATTAACTAATATATGCATTTATTTAAGGAGCGACCCGCTCCAACACAATAGTTACAAAAACGAAAAAGCGAGTGGGGGGGGGGGGGTAGGGGCAAAGGTGGCGTGATCGTAGCCAACCAATAGGAGGGCGCCATTCCAAAGAAAAAGCAAACGGTGACAGAGATGACAAATGATTAGGAGATGAAGAATTAAGAACAGATGACGCTCGTAACTGTATATAGAATGCTAGTAGGAAGTCCAATTTACGAGTTTGCGCCAGACAGATTTATTTCTTTGGATATTTTCTAAAGATGCTGAACTTAGGTTGGTGATCCCTAAGAGAGTAGCCGTCAGGAATCTTTGGTATTGGAAGGTTGGGTAGAGAGGTGAAGTGGTCCACGGTTTGGTCTTCATCTTTGAAATGGGGGCAAATTGGGTCTTCTTTCAATACCTTTGCAAAGTCTGCTTGAATGTAACCATGGCCAGTTTGAATTGTTGTTGAGATGAATCAATGATTGATTTTTTGAAGAATTGATAGCATTATATATAGTTTCGGGATAATATATGTAGTAAAAGATATGGGAAATGTATAAAAAAATAATATAGGAAGAGAAAAAGGGAGAAAGTATAATGAAAAAAAAAACATTCCTTAAGGTCGTTCAACTAGAAGCGTTCAACCATCAGAAGATTTGAGTTTCTTGATCAGAATATTCCTTTATATTATAAAGATGTAAACAAAGAAGATATGCAAATATGTTAACTATACTGAATATATTCATATGTTGTAATTAATTATAATCAAAATCGAAATAAATAAAGGAGTAATATATGAAATCAGCTGATAGATTTTCCTTATCTTAGAACTCTTCTCTGAAGCTTAAAATTCTACAAAAGATTCGAAAACATTATATAAAATTCTCTATTGAGATTCTAAATCAAGTGACTTATTAATATTTCACAATTATATAATAGTTTATAAATATTAATTGAAATGTGTTGGTATACCCTATATAGCAATCCATTATCTATAACCCAACAATCACAATATCCGCAAACAAACAATCAAATTATCTACACACCAACCATCATAAATGTCCACATCCCAATCTAACATATATAGCTGTTTGTGTGACTTTATATATGAGAGGCTGGATATGGTGAGGGTAATGATATTGTAACGGATTGTTTGATGATATTTTATATCATTCAGTATCCCTACACACAGAGATTTTAAAAAATATTGTAATAATACTGTATAAAGACAATGTTGAACAAGTTTAAAGGGATCTAAAAGAGAGATAAAGAGTTAAACAATCTATCCTAACGGTATTTACAGTCTGAGGAACTCCCAGTTTAAAGAAAGTATTGTAGTCATCCTATGTAAGGTATTTTGCAGATTGATTCTCTTTCAGTATCCCTACACGAAGGTTTTTTAAAATATTGTAATAATTCTGTATAAAGACTATGTTGAACAAGTTTAAAGGATTCTAAAAGAGAGACAAAGAGGTATACAATCTATCCAGCACGGTATTTAGAGTCTGAGGAACTCCCAGTTTAAAGAAAGTATTGTAGTCATCCTATGTAAGGTATCTTGTAGATTGATTCTCTTTCAGTATCCCTACACAGAGGTTTTAAAAGTATTGTAATAATACTGTATAAAGACTATGTTGAACAAGTTTAAAGGATTCTAAAAGAGAGACAAAGAGGTATACAATCTATCCAGCACGGTATTTAGAGTCTGAGGAACTCCCAGTTTAAAGAAAGTATTGTAGTCATCCTATGTAAGGTATCTTGTAGATTGATTCTCTTTCAGTATCCCTACACAGAGGTTTTAAAAGTATTGTAATAATTCTGTATAAAGACTATGTTGAACAAGTTTAAAGGATTCTAAAAGAGAGACAAAGAGGTATACAATCTATCCAGCACGGTATTTAGAGTCTGAGGAACTCCCAGTTTAAAGAAAGTATTGTAGTCATCCTATGTAAGGTATCTTGTAGATTGATTCTCTTTCAGTATCCCTACACAGAGGTTTTTAAAATATTGTAATAAATCTGTATAAAGACTATGTTGAACAAGTTTAAAGGAATCTAAAAGAGACAAAGAGGTATACAATCTATCCACAAGAGTATTTACAATCCGAGGAACTCCCAGTTTACAGAAAGTATTGTAGACATCCTATGTATCTTGTAGTGTCCTCTCATTGCTTCTCTTTGCCATGAGTTTAGTGCTATTTATTATCACTAATAATCCATACACAGAGGTTTAAAATATTGTAATAACACTGTACAAAGACTGTGCTGAAGTTTAAAGGATTCTAAACGAGACAAAGAGGTAAACAATCTATCAAATACATTATTTTCAGTCCAAGGAACTCCCAGTTTACAGAAAGTATTATAGCCATCGTATGTATCTTGTAGTGTCCTCTCATTGATTCTCTTCGCCATGAGTTTGGTGCTATTTTAAATCAATAATAATTCCTACACAGAGGTTTTAAAAAATATTTAACCATTTTAAAGGAATCTATCAAAGAGACAAAGAGGTATCTAATCACTACAGTGTTTACAGTCCAAGGAACTCCCAGTTTACAGAAAGTATTGTAACCATCCTATGTATCTTGTAGATTGATTCTCTTTGAATCTCTTTGCCATAGTGTGGTTGCTATAATTAATGGGTAGTTATTTTATAATTCATTCTATATTGACAATTTTGTGGTTGAGATCGTAATTCTCTGTAAATTTTAAATAAAAGCAAAAATATTTTGGCTATAATATATATTTATTAAATTTGTTTTTCTATTTGATCATACCATACTTTTATAATAGGATTTTCTTTCTTATGTAGTAAGCATTTGGTAATAACAGATTAATACTTTAAAATGAATTGATAATGAAAATACTTACATGAGTCTATGCCAGCTATGACAATATTAACAAAATTAACAAACAAACCACACATTGTTTACAATTCCTTCAAGTATTATACAAAAGAGTAGTAAGGAACATTTAAATGACGCTTCAAGTATTATATTCAAAGAGTAGCAGAATATTTAAATGACGCTTATTAATGTAATAAAAGACTTTGAACATTTTCCTTAATTCTTTCATCGTAAACGAATAAAAAACAATCTGAGCTTTTGAGATAAAGATAAGAAAGAGATGGTATGACAATGAGTAGCTGTTAGGTTAGCTACACATTGTCATTGCTGTTTTTCTTAACTTCATATTTAAGGATATTCCTCCATAATCTCAGCTCTAGCTTTATATTCATTTACAATAAAATAATTGACGCTTATAGAATTTTTGATTACTATTCAAAGTAGTACCGTTAAGATTTAAAATAAAGATGTTTGAATATACAGTTAAACCTGTCTATAGCGCCCCCTCTAAATAGCGCCTCCCTCTCTAGAGCGCCCGATTTTAAATACGTAGTACGATGCGATTTACATTAAAAGTGACCTGTCTATAGCACCCCCTCTCTATAGCACCCTATTTTGGTGAGTCCCAAGAGGGGGCGCTATAGACAGGTTTAACTGTATATAGATTGTCAAGAGATTGCTAATTTAGAATGATTTATTGATTAGATATGAATGTCTCAGCTAATCAATGATCTTCTGCTACACGAGCATATTCTCAAAGTTCTGGTTATAGGATAATGAAATCAATTGATTATAATCTCCTGTACATTAAGTTTGCCATCAGGCGGTGTTTTATTCATTATATAAGTTCTCCTGTAGAAGGATAGAGATGTCTGAAAGCTTGAGATGGTTTTATAATAAAAAGAAACTCATCTTCGGATACCTTTTTAATTGTTTAATAGGATAATGAAATGCTTAAATCTCATTTTTCTTCATTTTCATGACTAAGGTGGAAATTTATGAACATATAAAATTCGACTGTAGTATGTTGTTGGAAGATTTTTTTAAAGATTCAAGTAAAATTTTCTTTAAAAGAAAAACAGTATGTTGTTGGAATAAACATCATACTAATCTAATATCTAAGTTTTGCCTACAATGGTAAATCTTCACGTAAAAATACTTAACGAAACTACGGTAAAAGTGTTCTCTCACGGTATGTAATTATAGTAAACCTTTTTCTTCTATTGGGATATATTCTTGAATGGTAATCATTAATAGGATTATTTATTCACCAAGACACAGATTCAAGAGATCTTGGTTATGTTTTAACAAGATTTTCGGAAAAGAATGAAAAATGATATTCCCACTTGATATATGATAGTATAAGAAAAACATTGACATTTCTTCATATTATTAGTGTATATGGATATCTCAATTGATTCTAATATGCCGGTTTTTGAAGATGCTCAAATCTCAAGATATTCCCGATACCTCTTAGTTCAGGTATAGATGAAGAAAAAAAAATTAAATGAAGATCAAATAAAGTCTTTTCCAACATTAAATATTTGTCATATACTCGTGAATTTAACCATTTCTTTATATTTATGGTCATATTAAGCTTTGCGTAGATATGAACTTCTTTGGAGATGTTCAAATAAGGAGACATTTACTAAACACCATTGTGATTCATGATATAGTAGTTCGGATATAGAGAAGAAGAAAATAGATTACAAATATAAAATATAAATATAATATACAAATATAAAATCTGAATTCTTCCTAATATACAATCTTTGCCCCATCCACGTAAATTTAGCCATTATTTATATTTATGTTTAAACTAAGCCTTGCATGGAAATGGAACGCTTCACGATTTTGCGTGTCATCCTTGCGCAGGGGTCATGCATGGAAATGAACATACCGGTTTCAAAGAGATGTTCAAATCTTAAGATATTCATATCATTTTATACTTAGGATAATTATAGTTTACTGATGTGAACTGAAAAAATATTAAACTAAAGGAAAGAGGCAGAAACTAAAATAAATACAAAAACCTAACTATTTTTATTTATATTGTCACTGAATAATTATTTTAAATATTCTGTTGTATATCATCATAAATATTTGCATAGTCATCACCCCTTACCATGCTTGAATATTATTACTTGTAAATAAAATTTTAGAAATAGTTTACATTCTAATCAATAAATTATTTTTACTTAAACTTTGGTAATACTTCGTTATCACTACCGTGACAATATTTATAGCAAAATGAAGTTTTGCCTGTAGAATATATACATGATGGTGTCATTTTCCTTTTTTTTTTCTAATCTTTAGACAATTTTAACGATAGATTTAGAAATTAGAAAAATTTCTAAATATAAAAATATAGGGAGAATAGAATCATATAGTAGTGATTTATAATAACCTAGCTATATTCCTTTATGATCTTAATGAACTTTGCGCGAACAAGATTGTCTCTTTAGATAATTTTAAGAATGATTGTTAGAACTTGAAAAAATTGCTAGATATAAAAATATAAGGAGAATGATATATTAGAGATTTATAATAACCTAGCCATATTCCTTTATGATCATATTGAACTTTGCGCGAACAAGATTGTCTCTTTAGATAAATTTAAGAATGATTGTTAGAACTTAAAAATATTGTTAAATATAAAAATATAGGGAGAATAGAATGATATATTAGAGATCTATAATAACCTAACCATATTCCTTTATTATTATAATGAACTTTGTGTTAATTTATGCCTAACTGGCCTTGTCTTTATTGTTTGCGGAAGAGCATTGCTCAATGCAAATATTTGAATGTAATTCTACTGTCCTATAAGCTTATTTCCATAATTTTCTTGAATACCATTTCTGAGATTCCATCCTTCAGTGCTGCGTATATAAGCAGAATCGTCCATTACAGTATTAGAGCTCTTAGAAGCGGTCTGGTGGATTAAATTGGCAAAACCGCTGGGAGGGTTCACCACTGATGAGCCAAGCCCTCCCAATATATTTTTCATCGCAGTAAGGACAGTAGAAGTTTGTATGTTGTATAAAAGAAACATTCGTGCTTTTAAATCCTTTCATTTTATATATAATGAACTTTGCGCTAACAAGTTGTCTCTATGGAAGCTAATCTTAAGATATTCCTATAGCATTATGTTTAGTATGTATAAGCTAATTATTATTGAAAATAAACGTTATAGATGATAATAAAAGAAAGTGAGAAGGTTCCCATAGATACTAATAAAGAGAGAAGGTTCCCTATTGATGAGCTAAGCATTCCTCTCATCTGAAATGTTTCTTTTATCGCAGTATGGTGTTCCAAGGTAGTTTTGTTAATTTGTATTATATATGTTTATGCCTAACTGGCCTTGTCTTTATTGTTTGCGGAAGAGCATTGCTCAATGCAAATATTTGAATGTAATTCTACTGTCCTATAAGCTTATTTCCATAATTTTCTTGAATACCATTTCTGAGATTCCATCCTTCAGTGCTGCGTATATAAGCAGAATCGTCCATTACAGTATTAGAGCTCTAAAGCTCTTACTTCACCCAGTCATGATGGTTGTCAAGTCTCAAGCTCTACAAGCTTGATACCCTAATATGATTGAGTGGAGATAAGAAAGAAGAATAAGAAACTTAAGTCATAATGACAATGACATTCTACTTCACCCAGTCATGATGGTTGTCAAGTCTCAAGCTCTACAAGCTTGATACCCTAATATGATTGAGTGGAGATAAGAAAGAAGAAGAGGAAGAAACTTAAGTCATAATAACAAAGGAAGACGCATTCTACTTCACCCAGTCAAGATGGTTGTCAAGTCTCAAGTTCTACAAGCTTGATACCCTAATATGATTGAGTGGAGATAAGAAAGAAGAAGAGGAAGAAACTTAAGTCATAATGACAAAGGCAGACGCATTCTACTTCACCCAGTCATGATGGTTGTCAAGTCTCAAGCTCTACAAGCTTGATACCCTAATATGATTGAGTGGAGATAAGAAAGAAGAAGAAACTTAAAGTACCTAAAACTTCCAAAATGTATCGATAGATGGCATTCTAAAATGTATAATAGATATCACACACACACACAATATAAACGAGTTATCTATTGAGTTTTCTTTATGTGCATATTATGTTCTGTTTAAATATTATACGCGGTTGTTATTTGAGAATTTCTAGTGTATTGTATTAGTAATCAATAGGCTTAACTATTAAAAGAATAGGTTATAACAATACTAATCCGAGTTACTATACTTATTTATAATCAAAAAGAATAAAGCAAGATGAAGATGAAGAAGCAGAAGATGAGTTTCTTTTTAATAAAACACGAGCGAGCTTTCGGGCCACACGCCCTTCTACTTGCAAAAAGCTCGTGTTTTATTCAAAGAAACTCATCTTCCTTCGTGCTTTACTTTATTTGATTATCTAAACAGGAAGAGTTCTATTGCTTATTCATACTTATTTATTTATATTTGTGGTCATAGTATGCTTTACTTGTGCATATGGAGATGACGTTCTGATTTTGAACATTTATAAAGCCCTAGTAATCATTAGTGCGAAGGTTTTGGATATTTTTATTAATTTCTATCGCAATTTTCTTATATTTAATCATTATTAGGTTGAAATATTGAAGGTATTGGTTAGGAGAGAAACTTATAATTCACGTAAATATAGCCATTTCTTTATAGTTATGGTTATAGCATGTTCTGTGTAAATATGGTATACCATTCATATTATGATATAATACTATTTAAACGTGTATAACACTGTAGTTACTATTTATCATCATTGAAAACTTTAAAGTAAAGAACTACAGGTTGAAAAAGATTTTTTCATGTTAATCCAACTCTTTCTATATATCCATGGTTATATTTAAGATTATAAAACGACATTTAAAAATTATCCCACATGAGTTTCTTTTCAATGAAAAATCAAAATTTATTTAAAGGAGAAATAACGATTATTTCTAACCTTAAAGATGAGGTATGAAAGGATGAATTGTGAAGAGTAATGATAAACGGAAAAATAAAAGTGTCCAGGGATTTGCGTACATATGTACAAGAAATTTGGACGGATATGTTCCAATTTTGAAACAATTAGGTATAGTTAGCATTCACATTGGTCTAAAATTTAACCTATATTGATTAATATGAAACAGATAGTATAATCGACTTTATCTAACAAATTTCTATATATCCATAGTCATATATGAGATTTGCCTACATATGTACAAGAGGTTATGATCAATATGTTTTAATCTTGAATCAATTAGGTATATTCAGCAAAACATTGGTCTAAAATTGAATATATATTGAGTAATTTTAAACAAAGATAATATAATGAACATTATCTAACAATGCGTACATATGTACAAGAGGTTATGATGAATATGTTCCAAATTTGAAACAATTAGGTATAGTTACCATTCACATTGGTCTAAAATTCAACCTATATTGAGTAATTTGAAACAAAGATAATATAATGAACATTATCTAACAATTTCATTATATCCATTGTCTTTTTGAGATCTGTATGAATATGTGTAAAAGAAGATTATTAAAGATGTTCTAATTATATTACATTTGTGGCTCTGTGGCTAACATTCTAAGGCTGAAAAAATGGAAGTTATGGAATAATTGGAAGAATATTCTGATAATCCAAGTGAATCTAGTTAGTTCTTTACATTTATGGTCATTTTGGTGGATGCTTGAATGTGTACAAGACGGTTGTCGACGGTGTTCTAATATTGTTACATATTTAGGACATCGCGGTTGTCATTATATACTGGATATTTGAAAAGTTAAAAAATAATTTGACATAGATTATATATTCTACCTTTTATAAATATTTTTTTAAAATATTTATTGGCATACCGGGATCTGCGTAGATATGCACAAGACGGTTATTAAAGATGCCTAAATTTTAATTGCGTGGCATCTTTTCTCAAGGGGCAGTTCTAATCTCTTTATCGTTCCTATTGTAGTAGTTGTACCACAGAATAAGTATCGCAGGGGCCATTCAAATATTCTCTTTATCGTTCCTATTGTAGTAGTTGTACCGCCGAACTAGTATCACAGGGACCATGCTAATCTTCTTTGTATCCTTCCTATTGTAGCAGTTGTACCGCCGAACAAGTATCACAGGGGCCATGCTAATCTTCTCTGTATCCTTCCTATTGTAGTAGTTGTACCACCGAACAAGTATCACAGGGTCCATGCTAATCTTCTCTGTATCCTTCCTATTGTAGTAGTTGTACCACCGAACAAGTATTACAGGGACCATGCTAATCTTCTCTGTGTATCGTTCCTATTGTAGTAGTTGTACCGCCGAACAAGTATCACAGGGTCCATGCTAATCTTCTCTGTATCCTTCCTATTGTAGTAGTTGTACCACCGAACAAGTATCACAGGGGCCATGCTAATCTTCTCTGTATCGTTCCTATTGTAGTAGTTGTACCGCCGAACAAGTATCACAGGGGCCATGCTAATCTTCTCTGTATCGTTCCTATTGTAGTAGTTGTACCGCCGAACAAGTATCACAGGGGCCATGCTAATCTTCTCTGTATCCTTCCTATTGTAGTAGTTGTACCGCCGAACTGGTATCACAGGGCCCATGCTAATCTTCTCTGTATACTTCCTATTGTAGTAGTTGTACCGCCGAACTGGTATCACAGGAGCTATACTAATCTTCTCTGTATCGTTCCTATTGTAGTAGTTGTACCGCCGAACTGGTATCATAAGGTCCATGCTAATCTTCTCTGTGTCGTTCTTATTGTAGTAGTTGTACTGCCCAACAAGTATCACAGGGGCCATACTAATCTTCTCTTTATCGTTCCTATTGTAGTAGTTGTACCGCCCAACAAGTATCACAGGGGTCATGCTAATCTTCTCTGTATCGTTCCTATTGTAGTAGTTTTACTGCCGAACAAGTATCATAGGGGCCATGCTAATCTTCTCTGTATCGTTCCTATTGTAGTAGTTGTACCGCCAAACAAGTATCACAGGGGCCATGCTAATCTTCTCTGTATCGTTCCTATTGTAGTAGTTTTACTGCCGAACAAGTATCATAGGGGCCCTGCTAATCTTCTCTATATCGTTCCTCTAGTAGTATTTGTACCGCCGAACAAGCGCGTACACTATTAAGACAAATCTTAAGACATTGATATAGTTATAACGTATAGGCTGATAAAAAGAGAAAAATGATGAGATAAGATGAAGAAGTAGGAACCTACCTGGCATGCGATCTTTGACCAGTCCGGCTGAACCTAGCCATGGGAAGGATGCATAGGACAAAGGTGGCGGACCGGGTGGATGGGGAGGTCCCGGGCGATGTGCAGGGACCCGGATAACTGGTTGATGAGCCGGAGGCGAATCGCATTCAGAGCATGGAGGTGATGATGAGTCCTCATGACGATCATCATCTGCCAAGAGACGGCTGATGCTGAAGGAGAGCTTGCTGCTGCCTTCAGCTGGTGGCGGGGAGCCCGTCAGATCCATGAGGCGGCGTGGAGGCGACTGAAGGAGGCGTCGCCCACAAGCCCCGCCTACCTCAGGCGCACCAATCACATCCACCCTCTGTGTCAATATAGTTTATTACCTTCGCCGGAAGTCGCTCGCTAGCCCCTCATCAACGTCTTCAAATTGTTTTGGACCGATAGTCATTTTCTCACTTTTCCTGATTTCTCCAGGAAGGATTTTGGTAACTAATCTTCCACCTCCCACAGTGCGGCTTCTTTTCAACGTCGGGAGAGATGACAGCTAGATCCCCACCTTCCTCTCTTCCTCTACACAAACAATTATTTTTGATTGTTCGTCCCTTTTTTAAAAAAATATAATTAATCTTTTATTATATATACAATAAAGTAAAAAAAACCTCCGATAAACGACCGATCTGATTAGCAATCACTTCTTTAAGAGACCACTTTTCATCATGTAGACCCATTTTCCGATATGGAGGTCGTACATCATGGAACCTCGTTTCTTCTTGTCGTGAGCAATTCTCTGTACCGTTTAGTATTTCTCTCTTTCTTCATATATAGGTTATTATATTATATTACTGAACATATTATATCCCTTAGTCTACCTTAGTCTTCTTTATTCTTAGTCTTCCTAAGTACACGCTTGTTCGGCGCTACTGTCAAATTGTATTAACACATATTTACATTTTTTAAATCTTATCTCAGGTTTTAGTGGGAAGGATTTTGTTTTCGATTGTTAGTTAACCAATCTCTCCCGCCTTCTTATTGGACGAATGTGGCCATGTCTGTATATATAAGGGGGCTATGGTATTGCGAGAGAGGCAGTGTGGTGTATTATCGTGTGGAGACGCTTAAAGTGTTCTCTGCGTGCTTAATCCGTGTCTGGTGATCTCCTCACATACCTGTGTGACACCGGTCCGATCCCTACCAACGCTACAATAAAAGATAAGTACTGTTTTGTTTTTATAAGTAAATACTAAAAGTAGTAATGTACAACTACTACAATTGGAATGATACAAAGAAGAATAGCATGGCCCCTGCGCAAAGATGACACGCAAAAACTTGAAGCGTTTCTTAATCTACCTCTTCAATCATTTTAAAAGAAATACCCACACAGACATTCGTAAATAACCACTTTTTTACAAATATATATTTACCTGAGTGTACAAAATATTCAAAAAGGCAACAACTTAATTCCAATATAACTAAATAAAACACATACCACGTTCTTTATATAAAGAATGGAAAGATTCAACACTATTTTGAGTCAAAAGGACGTTCCATTAAATAAGTTTATATATAAAAGAGCGTACCTGGATCTGTAAAGGAAAAAAAAAATTTTTTTTTCAAAATATTTCGAGAGATTGCTCCCTCTTTATCAATTTATTGCATAGTAAACTTAATTTACAAATTCTTGTAGATCATATGGAAACAACTTTGTCATTGGTCAAAATTGGTCAAAAATAAATAATGACAAAGTTGCTTTTATGTGATCTACAAGAATTTGTAAATTAAGTTTACTGTGCAATAAATTGATAAAGAGAAAGCAATCTCTCGAAATATTTTGAGAAATTTTTTTTTTTTTTCTTTTCAGATACAGGTACACCCTTTTTAATATAAATTCAATACTATTGCTTATTTAAATTTGATAAAGGACGAATTTCTATAATTAGTGAACTGAATATGAAAAAGAATTGGGAAAACTTGGCTCATCATTAGTAAACCTTCCCAGCGATATTTAATTTTATAGATTGGTCTACCTTTGCCATCGCCTGAATTATCACAGTGAGATTATGATCTAGAGAGGGCCCGATATCTAACGGAAAATAATAATGTATTCAAAGTGACACCTCTCCCTTTAAAATGCACTAAAACTTAAACACATTTTTTTAAAGCCAATTTGACCGATTTTATAGCTCCCTTCGCAGGATATTATAACATCGAAGCCCTCCCTGTACTGATGACGGCCAAAGCTTGAAACCATGGTATACAGGTTGTTGGCTTTTGTCTGAATTTTCTAAAACTGGTGTTATGGTTCATTCCTTATCATCATTGGTTGATACGTTTTATACTGAAATAATAACATAAAATACATTGTGTAAAAGGCATCTCCTTATCGTGCAACTGATAGTTTCTGATGGCTTGCGCCATCTATCGGAATAAATATCAAATATTCTCTATTGATATTTATTCTGATAGATGGCGCAAGCCATTAGCAACTTTCAGTTGCACGATAAGAAGATGCCTTTTTTCATAATTTATGCACTATTCCCAGTACAATATCACATCTGTACTGAGGTAATAACACAAAATACATTGTTTTAATGCATTTTTAAAGGGAGAGGTGCCCTTTTGATACATAATCCTCCCGCAACTTTATATTGAATAAATATATCTCTCTATGTTTGTCTTTCATAAATTCGAATAATAATTCTCTGGCCTGTGATTATGTGTTACTTGTTTATGGTCAGCGGTGTTGACTTAGTTGCATATGTGCCCGCTCTATAGCATCACTATCAATAAGAGATAAAGAGAGTGTCTAAATCTAAAATATATATTTAATTATCTATATAAATAATTGAAAAGTCCATCTTGATTTAATTATATATATTTATAAAAAGTATAGCGTTAAAAATATTTCTAATTTTCAGCGATAGATGGCCCTAAAAATTGATGACAATATTTGATAAGCCTACATTTTAATGGGGGGAAAATCATCTGATCGTGTAACTGAAAGTTGATGATGGCTTGCGCCATATATCGGCATTAAAAAATTCTGTGATATCGCCACGTGGAAAATTAGAAAAAGACAAACTTCAGAATGACACAGCTCTTGTCTCTCTCTTGAAGTAACCCAGATTCCTAGAGCCCCACGTACTAAAGTCGCCAACTATCCGGAGATGACACAGCAATTTATTTGAGTCAAGAACAAACTATGAATGATAAACAAAAGATAAGCAATAAGGGAAGTTTACAGAGTAGCAAAATATAAACATAAAAATGATACTTTGTTAATAAAATACCCTGCTACAATATAATTTAAAAAACCGATTATTTAATATTGATTCCGACAGATTTTCAATTAAGCCAGAATGATGAAAAGTGGAAAAAAAAAAAAAGAAAAAAAAACCACCTTAAATATCAATCAATCCAGACAGAACCTTCTCAAGAACAATATCCCCAAGGACCCAACGACATCAATATAAATTATAATTATAAATGAACAAATCCTGTACATCCCCCACAGTATATTGTAAATATGATGATCTAGGTTGCTCTTTTTGAGCGGCACTTAATAAAGTTATTTGGAACTTGAACGACAGATTTTTAATTTTATTATTACAGAAGCACGAAGTCTATCAGACATTGTGCTATATTAGAATTATTTACATATATATCTTTAATTATTTACACGATGAATTAGTAGTGATTTATAAATCTGTGTACAAATAGCTCTAAACTTGCCAAAGTTTTCATAAGATTGAGTATATACAGAAAGATGGCATTATGTCAAAGTAAGCAAATACAATTTGGTTAGTCAGAGGGCAAGCCAACAACCGGTGTTTCAACATCTAGACAGCATTCACATGTTGGATCATTTATAACTCTCAAGTCAAAGAGAAAACTTAAAAAGGGTCCTTTGACTGTGAAGAACAAAGTAGTGTATTTATCAGGAGTAATGAAGCTTGGTACATCTCTCAGAAAAAAATTCTTGAACGTTGCATTAGTTTGAGAAAAAGATAAAATCTAAATTTTGTATTGATATATAATTGGTTCAATTCATTTGAAAGGGGTTTATATTCCGACAGATGGCTTAAGTCATCATCAACTTTCACACAGTTGCAAGATCAGATCCTATTATAAATCAGACAATCTCCGGAGGCTGCCAAAGTAAGGCCAACGTATATATAAACAGCTAACTGACCATCCAGTGAAAATTGGGGAGTGAAAAATATGTTCAAATAGCTTACATGTAATGAGTGTGTGTTTTGATGAAAGAAGTCGCAATAGATTTATTCTGTAATATAGAAAAAGAGGAAATAAATAAAAATAGATCAAGGATAAAACTATACCAAAAAAACTGCACATAAATATATGAAAATAATAAAATATCTCGGACCTGTAGGCTGTTGTTGGGTTCTGTACTGCCTGGAGTATAGAAGCTCTATCTATGCTTCCTTCCTGTGGTGAATCTGTATAAGACCGCTGGTCTTGATAAAACTGTGTTGTTGTTGTTGTAATAAAATATTAATAGAAAAAATAATATCGCGGCAGGTTATCAAAATATTAGGAAGGGAAACATAAATCGATTGAATGGATATGTTTATAAAAAAAACTCATAATTAGGCCTATTGTCATTTAACTGTTCTATTAATTAATATTTGATATTCATTCATAGACAAAACTTAAGGAAGTTGTATCTTTAAGCATGTATATCGGGATTCAGACAATAACTCTGAAAAATATTACAGTGACCTTTATTGAAGACACACAAGATAACCAAGTGTGAACATAATACACTCATGGAGACAAAACTAAAGGAAGTTGTACCTTTTAGCATGTATATCGGGATTCAGACAATAACTCTGAAAGATATTACAGTGACCTTTATTGAAGACACACGAGATAACCAAGTGTGAACATAATACACTCATGGACAAAACTTAAGGAAGTTGTACCTTTTAGCATGTATATCGGGATTCAGACAATAACTCTGAAAGATATTACAGTGACCTTTATTGAAGACACACGAGATAACCAAGTGTGAACAAAATTGGCGCTGTCTCCTTAAAAAAAAAAAAAAAAGAGGACATCAAAGACTTTCTACTTCCTTAAGTTTTGTCCATGAGTGTATATACAGTATAAACACTATAAATTATATGTAAAAAGTTTATTCAGGTATTATACACAATATAAACGTGTATGATTAGCTTTCGACCACAAGCTCTTTTTCAAGGCCATCAAATCATCAAGTTGTTTAGAGAGGTTGTAAAAGAGATAGAGATCGAAAGCTAACATATAGGTTTATAGAACATTTAAAAATAATGGAATTTGGTTAATGGAAGTTTTATTTATAGAATCTTTAACAAACTTTTGTGAAATTTCTAATTATTGTTTAAAAAAAATAGAGTATTAACGTTAAAATTTGTAATAAATAAATTTACTGGCAATATGTTTCTTTTCAAAATTATCATCAAATATTATCTCTACAGACCTTACTGCAATGATATAAGTTATTGAATGAGAAGGTTTGGCCTATCAGTAGTGAACCCTCCAAGCGGTTTCGCCAAAGAGAATTGAAAGGGTTTACTACTAATGAGACAAGCCCTCTCATTCAATAACTTATATCATTGCAGTAAGGTCTGTAGAGATAATATTTGATGATTTTATTGAAAAGAAACAAATTGCCAGTAAATTAATTTATTACAAATTTTAACGTTAATAATCTATTAACAATAATTCGAAATTGAACACAAAGTTTGTAAATGATTCTATAAATAAAATTTCCATATACCACATTCCATTTTTTTATATGCTCTATGAATGTATATGTTAGCTTTCGATCTCTAATTTTTCTACAAGGTATTTAAAATACCTGTTGATGTGGTAGCCTTGAAGAAGAGCTTGCAGTCGAAAGTTAGTTTACTCTTAGTAGACATGGCATCTGCCCGGTAAGCGGAATACTGTGGGTTCGATTCCTATCCCTGGACACTTTTATTTTTCCGTTCATCATTACTCTTCACGGTTCATTCTTTCATACTTCATCCCTGGGGTTAGAATATAATCGTTATTTCTCCTCAAAATAAATTTCGATTTTTCATTCAAAAGAAACACATGCGGGATAATTTTCAAATGTCGTTCTACAATTGTAAGCCGCATTATATTGTATTGCACGTTTATATTGTGGAGACTAGAATCTCGATATGGTCAATTATCTTTAAACAGAGTCATTCAAACCTTTATATTGTGTATAATACATAAAGAAAAACATTTTACATAGAGTTATAGAGTAGTGACGGTTGGGAATCTCCATGCTTATCATGTTTTGGAGGTGAGAGAGGTAGCTAGAGCGAGCCCACCCGGGGGTTGGATTTAAACTGACTCTGACGTAATCCCGTTGGCACTCGCGGCAAATTGAAAGATGACGAGATGATGATGGATCTGAAGTTTAACTCACTTACCTTACTTACTTACTCTGTGGATGCCTTCCTTCCTTGGTCAAATACGTTTGTTTTTCCCTCCTTCTTGTCAACTCTACGAATATTCTATGATTATATTTGTTTATAGATAATCGTATGTTTAATGAAAGAACGATTATATTCCGCTCTATTCAAATTTTTAAATTTGCGGGATATGTTTTTTTAGCTGTGGTAAATATCACTATTCCTTCGCGCGGTCAAATTCTTTTGTTTTTCCCCCTTGTCAACTCTACAAATTTTCTATGAATATATTTGTTCATAGATAATTCTATGTTTAATGAATAAATGTTTACCACTATATATATTCTAAAAACTGCTCAAATATTAAATTTTAAGATATGTTTTGTAGCTGTGGTAAGCACCTTACTCCCTCGGTCAAATCTGTTTTATTTTTATTTTTTAAAATTATTATTCAACTCTATAAAGGTTCTATGAATATATTTGTTTATAGATAATTCTATGTCTAATGAAAGGACGATTATCTTCTCTGCTAAATATATTCTAAAAACTGTTCAATTTTCTAAATGTTGAGATATCTTTTGTAGCTGTGGTGAATATCTTTTGTTTCTCGGTGTCAAATCGTTTTTTTATTTTCGTCTTATGAACTCTACAAGCATTCTATGAATATAATTTTTCACAGATAATTCTAGGCTTAATGAATAAATAAGTTCTTCCGTTATATATTCTAAAATCTTCTGATAATTTTAAATTTTGAGATATGTTTTGTAGCTGTAGTGAACATCACTATTCCCTCCTTCGGTCAAATTCATTTGTTTTTCCCTCCTTGTCAACTCTGTAAATATTCAATGATTATATTTGTTCACAGATGTGAACAATGTGAACTATGTTTAATGAACGAACGATTATCTTCTGCTCTATTTATTCTAAAAACTTTTCAATCTTTAAAATTTTGAGATATCTTTTGTAGTGTTTCCCCTCCTTGTCAACTCTGTAAATATTCTATGATTATATTTGTTTATGCTTATGGTTATGCTTAATGGAAGGACGATTATCTTATGATCTATTTTTTTTTATTCTTAAAACTGCTCAAATTTTTTAAATTTGGAGATATGTTTTGTAGCTGTGGTAAATATCACTATTCCCTCCCTTGGTCAAATCCGTTTGTTTTCCCTTCCTTGTCAACTCTACACATATTCTATTATTATATTTATTCATAGTTAATTCTATGTTTAATAAATAAATAACTGTCTTAAGCTCTATTTATTTTTAAAATTGTTGAATTTTTTTAAATATTGAGATATGTTTTGTAGCTGTAGTGAACATCACTATTCCCTCGGTCAGATCCGTTTGTTTTCCCCTCCTTGTCAACTCTGCAAATATTCTATAAATATATTTGTCCACTGATGATTCTATGTTTAATGGATAAATAACTGTCCTCCGCTATAAATATATATTCTTAAAACTGTTGAGACTTTTGAATTTTGAGATATGTTTAGTAGCTGTAGTGAATATCTTTTGTCCCTCGGTCAAATCCGTTTTTCTTTTCCTTGACAAAAGTTACTTTGTACGGGTTAACACAAAATGCAATAGACTAGGGCCTAAAGTAATAGTAACTAAAAACACAAAAGCGTACACTCAAGAGTACAACAACAAAAAAAAAAGAGATAAATAAACTTACAATTGGTTAAATAAAAAAAAAAAAAAACAATACTTATCTTTATTGCTGCTTAGGTAGGGATCGGACCGGGGTTACACAGGGAATGCGAAGAGATCACCAGACACGGATAAAAATACGAAGAGAATACTATAAGCGTCTTTACACAAAACTTTCAACCACACTGGCCTCACGCATTCCCTTCAAACCCCTTTATATACAAACATGGCCACATTCGTCCAATTAGAATGCTTGAAAGATCGGTTTACTTATCTGATAAAAACAACGTTCTTCGCACTAAAGAAATAGGATAAGAGTGCAAATATTTGTCAATATAATTTGACATCCTCCTTGTCAACTCTACAAATATTTTATGAATATTTGGCAATATAAGGCAAGAAAAAAACTATGAAGGATAAACAAAAGATAAGTAATGAGGGAAGTTTACAGAGTAACAAAATATAAACATAAAAAATGATACTCCGTTAATAAAATAATAAATACTTTGTTACAATATAATAATGCACCATCTATATATATTTATTTGTATGCCTTGTATGTAATGTAATGCCTTGATAAAGGTTTATCGTTCAGCCAACCGAAATATTGGCAAATAAATCTTTTATTAAATTCAATATATGTATTTTTATTATCTAATATACATCTATATACTTGTGAGCAATAGATACCCAAAAATATTATTTGAAAAAGTAAAAATCAATATCAGGTAAAAAGTTTCTTTTAATTTAAATTTTCAAGCTTTCGAGCAAATATACTGTTCTTCAACGGGCTGATATTCTATGTACAATCTCTAAATAATATATATACAGAATAATTGAAAACTTTTGTTATTAGCATGTGCTCTCGCGGGCGTGCATCAGACTGTTTACAGCTGTATATATTTTAATTAACTTTTCAATGGATTTGGTTAATTTGTTGACACCAAACAACAAATACTAATTAAGAAAGTGACAGAATGGAGCTGTACGAGTACGTTTAACGTTTAACGTATGTTTAACGGTTGTGGGGAAACTTGACACTTCATGAGTTTGGCCGTTACGCGAATTGAAGGGAGCGATGTCTTTAGGTGACAAATGACATGTCCACCCATTGTCCCGTTACTTCTATCTTTGTTGTCAGGTGTCATTACCATCTTTCAGAAGGTCAACAGGTCGGCGACCATTGGTTTTCTTCTTCTTCTTCACCATGTTCTGTTTTGTACTCCACTCACAGACACACACATTCCAAAAGCGAGGAAAACAGACTTCAATAAAATCTCTTTTTAGTAGTGTTGAAGATATCGAAAATATGGATGTTTGTTTTTATAAAGATGTTGATTTTAAAGAGTTTCCTTTGAAGAAAACTATGATCTTCATTAGATTTTTTTTCCGTTATAAATATTTTTATTTTTAAGATTTTTTTTTTTGAAAGAATAAAAATAGAAATATTATTCAGTAGAGAGAGTTTATCCTGATTATTATATTCTCA
The DNA here is from genome assembly GCA_030710605.1 of Cordylochernes scorpioides. Lineage (NCBI taxonomy): Eukaryota > Metazoa > Arthropoda > Arachnida > Pseudoscorpiones > Chernetidae > Cordylochernes > Cordylochernes scorpioides. The sequence goes on along the minus strand of CP092872.1, from coordinate 88,630,788 downwards.
TCTTGAAGAATTTTCATTGAAGAAACCGAAATATTTTTCATTAACAAGAGTTTTTTTATGTAAATAGTTTCATTTTGAAGTGTTTTTATAAGAAAAAAAATATTCAATAAAGTATTTCTTAATGAAGATTTTCATTTAGCCAGATATAATTCTTTGTGATTGAGAATGCATTATAAACTCATAGACAAAACTCACACACAAAGTTTTATTAAGAACACCGGTCATATACAGATTCACCACAGGAAGAAAGGAAGCATAGATGGAGCTCCTATACTCCAGGCAGCGCAGCGCTCCTAGACAAAACTTAAGAAAGTAAAAAGTCTTTGATATCTCCGGTCGTATGTTGTTGTTTTTTTTTTTTTTTTTTTTTAAGGAAACAAAGGCAATTTTGTTCACATTTCGTTTTCTCGTGTGTCGTTAATAAAGGTTACTATGTATTATATATCTTTCAGAGTTATTGTTTGAATCCCAATATACATGCTAAAAGGTACAACTTCCTTAAGTTTTGTCCATGAGTGTAAATATCAACTAAAAAAATCGTTATGTTTTTAATTATTCTATAGAATATCAGCGCTTAAAAAATCCTTTTTTTTTTAACAAATCAATAAAAGTGATTCACTTGATTTTTCCAAAGAAAGGTTTTTTTGACAAATATTCTGTTAATTAAAAAAATAATAACTTTCTGAATATTCCACTTGATCCCTTGTGGATCTCATGGAAATAAAGTCCGCCCTAGACTGACGAGGTTCATTAGCCCGAAACCATGGTCTCTAGGTGGACACTTCTCAATTTGCAAAATATAGTGTTATGGCTTTGTCACCAGCCACCAGTTCGCTAATTTCCACTTAGTTTTAACGTCTATTTTGACGGAAGAGGAGACCATTATTTTATTAGATTTTGTTATATTGCTCAAAGAGAGTAAATTTCGAACTAGAGTTTACCTAATCAAAAACAAGATTTTCAAATTGAAGCTTTTTTTTTTTCTTCTTCTTCCTTATCTCCATTCTATCCTATTAAGGTATCAAATCTCTAGGACTTGAGATTTTTTTATGGTGTCTGCTGAAGTTATTTCCCAAAATTAGAAATTACAGGGAAGGGAGTAACTTAGTAAATGTTACAAAGAGGAAAACATTCTGAAAATACGTAACAATTACAACGTTGTCTTTTTCCCTAATAGATCTTGTCATGGTAACAAGACAGAGTAATGTTAGTTTCGTGGTACCATGATAGTAATGACACTGTGACCTTTGCCCTCTCTAACCCTTGATGGACTTAGCCGGAAATTTCAGTCATTTTGCTTACGTCTTTAAAACCTTTGTCGTGAGAGATTGAATAACAATGGAAACATCAGATAAACCGTTTCCTTGTACTCCAGGACAAGTGGTGATTCTCTATCTGTCAATTAGCACATTACACTCATAGACAAGACTTAAGGAAGTTGTACATTTTAGCATGTATATCGGGATTCAGACAATAACTCTGAAAGATATTACAGTGACCTTTATAGAAGACAAACGAGATAACCAAGTGTGGACAAAATTGCCTTTGCCTCCTTCAAAAAAAAAAAAAATATATATATAAATAAAAATAAAAACAGAGACGACCGGCGACATCAAAATGGCTCAACCTATGGTTGGTTGAGGAGATATAGATAGACCCTACGATACCTTCAAAAGACTAGCCATAGAAAGGAAACTCTGAGAGGACAGAAATACTGCCAGCCACCAACCTATGGTTGGTTGAGGAGATATAGATAGACCCTACGATACCTTCAAAAGACTAGCCATAGAAAGGAAGCTCTGAGAGGACAGAAATACTGCCAGCCTCCAACCTATGGCTGGTTGAGGAGATATAGATAGACTTTACGATACCATCAAAAGACTAGCCATATAAAGGAAGCTCTGAGAGGACAGGAATACTGCCAGCCACCAACTTATGGCTGGTTGAGGAGATATAGATAGACCCTACGATACCTTCAAAAGACTAGCCATAGAAAGGAAGCTCTGAGAGGACAGAAATACTGCCAGCCTCCAACCTATGGCTGGTTGAGGAGATATAGATAGACTTTACGATACCATCAAAAGACTAGCCATAGAAAGGAAGCTCTGAGAGGACAGGAATACTGCCAGCCACCAACCTATGGCTGGTTGAGGAGATATAGATAGACCCTACGATACCATCAAAAGACTAGCCATAGAAAGGAAGCTCTGAGAGGACAGAAATACTGCCAGCCTCCAACCTATGGCTGGTTGAGGAGATATAGATAGACTTTACGATACCATCAAAAGACTAGCCATAGAAAGGAAGCTCTGAGAGGACAGGAATACTGCCAGCCACCAACCTATGGCTGGTTGAGGAGATATAGATAGACTTTACGATACCATCAAAAGACTAGCCATAGAAAGGAAGCTCTGAGAGGACAGGAATACTGCCAGCCTCCAACCTATGGCTGGTTGAGGAGATATAGATAGACCCTACGATACCATCTAAAGACCAGACATAGAAAGTAAGCTCTGAGAGGACAGGAATACTGCCAGCCACCAACCTATGGCTGGTTGAGGAGATATAGATAGACCCTACCATACCATCAAAAGACTAGCCATAGAAAGGAAGCTCTGAGAGGACAGGAATACTGCCAGCCACCAACCTATGGCTGGTTGAGGAGATATAGATAGACCCTACGATACCATCAAAAGACTAGCCATAGAAAGGAAGCTCTGAGAGGACAGGAATACTGCCAGCCACCAACCTATGGCTGGTTGAAGATATATATATATATGTATATGAACAAATCACAATCTGGGTAGAGTGTCTCAAATTCCAAAATAAAAACGGCGTACCCCCCATCATGAAGAAAAAAATAATCTAATTAATTCAAACCATTATTAAGTTCCACATACCTTTCTTAAAGAGAGAACATCTTAATTTAGATAAGACACAACAAAAAACTTAGAAATTACAATAAAAAACCGTAATAATAAAAAAAAATCGACATCTTAAAAAGTGAACAAAAATTTTAAAAAATTAGTCATCATTCAACTGCGAAATACACACGCCATCTTCTTTAATTTTGATATCAACTTCTAAACGAACCTGTTATTCAGAGAAGCCAATGAAACATTAATTATTATCTTTAAATCTTTAAATTACCATTTAGAATTATATAAAAAAAAGTTTTCTTTCTTTAGAAGGTGACTTACAAAAACTGTTACTACTCTCAGCTTTAATTCGATCCAAATTAGACCAGGATATGAAGTGCATCGTTCCAAAAAAAAAAAAAAAAGCTGCAGAAGAAGTTAAATTGTTGCAAGTACAAAAAAAGAGCGTACGTTATCAACAGTTCGCTATAAGACTAAACCATTGGTCCTTTTGAAACAATGGTTCGTTCGAATGTTACCTTAAGGGTATTCTATTAGATATAATCATTGGGCTTATCATCTCGACGCACTCAAACTCTTCTCTATAATTATCAGTGTACCCGAGATTTTTTTTTTTTTTTCAAAAATGTTTTTTTTTTTATTCACTGAACAATCCGGGTATTATTCGTTCCCCTCTTGCCCTAGAAGATATTGCCAATCATATATTAACTAATTTGACTTTCATTTGTTCGAAGAAGTAGAACATTTAAATAGATTTTTTTTTTGTGGGAGGCTTCTATGAATATAAAGAAAAATATTAGATAATTGTTTTTTTGACCAGTTGACCAAATCGCGTGCAGCACAATTTATGTACAGCTTTAATAAAACGTTATGCAATTATTTTTTATATTGATGTAACGTTTTTTTTTTGTTTAATTATTGTAAGCAAAAACGATTTTTTTTTTAATATAGAGACTTGTTTTAATTTGCCTGAAGACCTGTAGCTTTTGTAATGTTTTAATGAATTTGTATGTTTTCCTTAATTTACATTTCCAAATTCACTATAATTTAGTGCATTAACGATCTGAATTAAAATGTATTAATAGATCATAATAGGAGCTCTATATATTATTTATTCCTCTGGTGAATCTGTATAAGATTAGTGGTCTTAATAAAGCTTTGTGGGTGTGTATTAATAGATCATAGAAAAATAAAATGTGTATAACATGAAAAATCACCTATTATTATTCTGAATTTAATTTTAAAAATAGAAATGTAGGAATTTAAAACTTTACCTGGGACTGCCACAGCAACAATAGCAGCAGGCTGTGCAAATGTAGGGACAGGAACTGCTGCCGGCTTCCATGCTGGCAAATGCCAGTCCACAGAATCTGAAGCAGATGTTGGGAGAAGGTCTCTTCCCAGTAATCCACCGCTGGTATCCAGAGATGGCTGGGAAGATTGACAGAAGTTATCTATTACGGGTTAACACACAAAGTGCAATTTACTAGGTCCTAAAGAAAGAGTAACTTAACACACAGAAAAGCGTGCACTCAAGAATACAACACCAACAAAAAGGACGTAAAAAAAACTCACGATTTGTTATATATATTAAAAAAAACAGTACTTATCTTTTATTGTAGCGTTGGTAGGGATCGAACTGGGGTTACACAGGTATGCGAGGAGATCACCAGACACGGATAATGCACACAGAGAAAACTTTAAGCGTCTCCACACAATAATTCTCACTGATCCCCTCGCATTTCCTTAGCCCCCTCTTATATACAAACATGGCCACATTCGTCAAATGAGAAGGCATGAGAGATTGATTCACTTTACAAACGAAAACATTTTCCTAGCTAAATACTGAGAGGCGTAGAACTGCTTATGTTTGTCAATATAATTTGACAAGATCACTGTCTCAACTCCGCCTTTGCCGGTCCCAAGCCCGGATGAAAAAGAAGGAGGGGGAGCAGTAACAAGCTTGTTAAAAAACCTGGGTTCAGCTGGCCCGGCTGATAGTACCCTGTAAGGGCTCCTAATCCAGGGATACAGGATGAGCAGCGTTTGTACTCCATGTTAGGAGCGGCTGCACATGGCGTCTGTTCCTCATGTCAGAGGCGGCCATTTCTTTTGGAGCTAAGTCGGCCTGCCACTAAGTAGTGCTTCCAGTCTTAATGACAAAGGCAGACGCATTCTACTTCACCCAATCATGATTGTTGTCAACTTTACAAGCTTGATACTGTAATATGATGGAGTGGAGACAAGAAAGGAGAAGACTGTTGCTAGAGATAGACAACTCTGAGCTCTTACATATGCTGAAGCATAACGAGATCTCTGAAGGCCAAGGTGGAGGAGAAAATATAGAAATATATAAGAAAACAATGAAGAGTAAGATAAAAAACAAAATGAATAGAAGGAAGTTTATTGAATTAACAAAAAATTCTGCCCGAAGTGACTCTTATTTTAAGAACTATGAATGCCAACCAGAGATAACCTCTATCTTCAAAATGAGTAAGTTTATTTTATTATTTTTAGGTGGATATTCTAAATGTATCAATAAATATTTAAAATGTAAACAGTAAGGTTTAACAACTGAACTAAGATTATAAATAGGCTTTTACACGTCATATACTTGCCCAAAAAAACAAAAACAACAAAAAAACTGGAGTATTCTTGAATTATATATAATACAATATAATATAATGCGGATTGTGATTCTAAAACAACATTTGAAAATTATCCCGCATGTGTTTCTTTTGAACGAAAAATCAAAATTTATTTTAAGGGGAGAAATAACGATTATTTCTAAACTTAAGGATGAGATATGAAAGGATGAATTGTGAAGAGTAATGATAAACGGAAAAATAAAAGTTTCCAGGGATGGGAAATAGATATATTTTGAAGATTGGGCAATTCATAATTAAAATTTTATTTAGAATAGATACATATATTGGATTTATAAATATATATTTTCAATTCTTTCAAAATATTTCGAGAGGTAACTTGTCTCTCTTTATCGAGGATGTTTGTGATTTTCACTAAAACACGTGAACACGCGTATATCACTCTTTTTCTACAAGGCCAACGAAAGAATTGTATCGGTGATTTAAACATTACATATAGTATATATATAGCTAATATAATTATATATAATATTATATATTAACATTATTATTATTCTTGTTTTAGCTACATATATGCAACAGATTCTCAACAGTGCAATTGTAAACAATCCTCCCTATATACATTGTATTGATTTTTATAAATTATAATAATAATTATAATTATAATTATAATAATTTTTATGCAAAATAAAAGAATAAATTAACAGTATATACATTTGAGTCTGTAAATTGTTTTTTTTTTTCCTTTACAGATCCAGGTACGCCCTTTAATATAAGTATATACATTGTTATTTGCAAATAATTAAGATATAATTTCTTTATAAATATCTGGAAAAATCATCTTTTCTATTTATACTTTGTTTATCTTCGGCAGAATCTCAACTTTTTGAAAACGATTTACAATGCTTTTATGTTATATTCTTATATATGATTGATGCTTGTTTGAAATATGGTATATGTTTATTGTTTAGGGAGTGGTCAACTAGGAGGGATAATGGTTTTTAGTTTTATAAAGCTGCTTTATGTTGATTGATACGATCTTTAAGTGATTTACCTGTTTCTCCAATATAAGTAGCTTGACATGTTTGGCAGGGAATTTTGTAAATTAACTGAAAATACATGTGTTGCATTTAAGATAAAAGCAGTCTCTAACTGCACACCATGATTATCATGTCTTTCACCACTTATATTTAAGATAGATAATGGCCTCTCTGGGAGGTAGTGACATATTAAGAAGTCACTCATGAGAAGAAATATTGAAGGATGTAATATCTCAAACTACAATCAGTTTCAAGGAAAAACGGGCCAAGAAGCTGTGGTCAGCTAATTGTCTGCTAGCGACAGGCAAATTCCCCAGGGTCCCCACTCTCCTTCAATTACCTTAATAAGTTCTCTGGGCGATGGAAGCTCATGTATTTTGTATCAGCAACTGTTGGCCGCTTGTCATGAATAACTCTCCACTACTAATATATATATATATATATTCTGCATAGACACATATATGCATATATTCACAGTATACATGGAATATTGAATACAACATGGTCACAATAACTAACTGGGTTTATATATTTATATATATGCATATATTTGATAGTCATATATATCTGAGATGTTTATGCATATTCAAAATCATCTTAGCTAAAAATCCATTTTTATATATACAGTTAAACCTGTCTATAGCGCCCTCTCTTGAGACTCATCAAAATAGGGTGCTATAGAGAGGGGGTGCTATAGACAGGTCACTTTTAATGTAAATCGCATCGTACTAGGTATTTAAAATCGGGCGCTATAGAGAGGGAGACGCTATTTAGAGGGGGCGTTATAGACAGGTTTAACTATATATATTTATTTAGATAATAAAAATGCATTTTTTGGATTGAATAAAAATATTTATTTGCCAATATTTCGGTTGGCTGAACGCCAACCTTTATCAAGACATTACATTTTTGTAAACACAAACTCACTGCCGCATAGTGTTAAAACATCACAGTTGGAATAATTCATTAAAAATACAAAGGAGGTGGGAGATAAATTTGTGCACATGAAAAAAAAAAGATTATCATTAATATTTTTAATATTGGCAAATGAATATTTTATTCAATTCAATATGTGACTTTTTATCATCTAAAGATATGAATATGGATTGCTCTTTAAATAAAAAAAAAACATATATTGAATCAAAATATAATTTATTTACAAATATATCAGTTGTGGCTGAACGCCAACCTTTATCAAGGGTTACAACATATTATTATTATTTGGTAAATATGTTGTTGTACCTTGGAAAAAGATGGCATTCAGCCAACTGAAATATTGGTAAATTAATTATATTTTGATCCAATATATGCCTTTTTATTCACAGATCTATTTATGGATTGCTCTATTTAAATAAAAATAGTACATATACAATATAATGTGGCTTATGATTTTAAAACGACGTTTGTCAATTTTTACCGCAAATGTTTCTTTTGAACGAAAAATCATAATTTATTTTAAGAAGAAATAAGAAAGATCGAAATATTCGTTATTTTTTCTTAAAATAAATTACGATTTTTCGTTCAAAAGAAACATTTGCGGTAAAAATTGACAAACGTTGTTTTATATATACTGTCAAATTATATTGCCACTTAAAAAAATTAGGGAAGACAAAAACTTCAGGAGGAGACAACAATTTATTTCAGGGAAGGACAAAACTAAGCATTGTAAACAAAAGATAAGCCACGAGGGAAATTTACAGAGTCGCAAGATATAAACATAAAAATGACCATTCTGTTAATAAAAAATAATAAAATTAATAAATACTATGTTACATAGCTTCTTCCCTATGGGAGCTGTGACCCACAGCTAGCAATTATTGTAGATACTGACGTGGATTTGACGTGCTTCTGCCAAGGATTCCATCGAAGTCTTGGAACTTTGTCCCTAGTACCTTTGCGTCCTTTTTCTTGCGGCGTGAAGAGCGGCTTTGTCGTCGTATCGTCGTCTATAGGGACATCGTCATCTTGGAAGGAAGTCTTGGCTTTGACACGGCGGTGGAATCCTGGAGCCAGTCTCTAAAAATGTGGATTACAGCACCCATGGCTTCAAATTCTTCTCGGCGATCTTCAGTTTGTCTTCCCTAACTTACCCAGCATCTCCACCAAAATGCCACGTGGAAAATTAGGGAAGACAAAAACTTCAGAAGGAGACAACAATTTATTTCAGGGAAGGACAAAACTAAGCATTGTAAACAAAAGATAAGCCACGAGGGAAATTTACAGGGTCGCAAGATATAAACATAAAAATGACCACTCTGTTAATAAAAAATAATAAAATTAATAAATACTATGTTACATAAATAAAATTATTAAATACTATGTTACAATATTGACAAATATTTGCACTTTTATCTTATCTCAGGTTTTAGTGGGAAGAATTTTGTTTTCGTTTGTTAGTGAATTAATCTCTCCCACCTTCTCATTGGACGAATGTGGCCATGTTTGTATATAAGAGGGGGCTAAGGGAATGCGAGAGGCCAGTGTGGTGGATTATTGTGTGGAGACGCTTAAAGTGTTTTATGCGTGCTTTATCCGTATCTGGTGATCTCCTCGCATACCTGTGTAACCCCGGTCCGATCCCTACCAAAGCTATAATAAAGGATAAGTACTGTTTTGTTTTCATATAGCGATTCGTGAGTTTTTTTTTTTTTTTTGCTCCTTTTTATTGTTGCTGTTGTACGCTTCTCTGTGTGTTAGTTACTCTTACAGTAGGCCCTAGTTTATTACAACTTTGTGTGTTAACCCGTAATAGTAAATTTTGTCAATACAATATGCATATACTTAGGCCAGATTTACTGAACGAAGTATTCCTTAAATCTAAGAACTATGAATGCCAGCCAGGCAACCTCTTCAAGATAAAACTAAGACCATAAATACTAAGTAAATTAGAAAAACTGCACGTTATAGTGTTATATTTCAAGTTTTGTAAAAGTTTAAAAATGGACGAAGGACTTTGGCCTACCTTGTGTAAGGCTATTACAGCTATACGGTTTTTTTAACACCCCAATCCATTATCCAAAAAACAAATAAATTCCGATTTTTTTCTAAACACGTGTGCACGAGATATTCAAATAACAACTACTGTATTTTGAATACTTCACGCGGTCAAATTAAAATTTTTATCATGATTTGGTTTTGTAACAATATTTATGGTTAGACTAAGTACTCGTATATATATATATATATATATATATATATATATATATATATATATATATATATATATATATCATCAAATAAAAAAGGCATATAATTGATCAAAATATTTTTATTTACCAATATTTCAGCTGTGGCTGAACGCCAAATCTTCTTCTTTCTTATCTCAAAGCCATGATAATCATTGTGGGTAGTTAGCGACTGCTTTTACTGTAAGCGCACTGACTGACTTTCACTTCCGTGCTAATTGTCCAAATGGGCATGGACTTCTAGCCCCCCTGTAAGCGCACCACATGTCTACACATGTGAAAAGCTGAACGCCAATCTTTATCAAGGGTTACACAACATATTATTATTATTTGGTATATATGTTATATTTCAAAATTTGATAATTCTATATATATATACCCATTACTCTATGAATAAGGGAAAACGTTTTTTAAAAATGTTGGAAAAACATGTTCACAATGTAAACTAGATTAAATAAAGACGAGAAAGGCATTCATTTATTATCAAACGGTGCCACAATTGAAGAGTAGAATAAATATATAGAAGGCAAAAAATCAAAATCCCTGTGGACTAACAAATGCTCATCCATCAAAACGATGGCTAAAATACATTTTAATCAGCGTTGTCAGATGTGCTCACAGATTAAACATTCATTGAGGTACAACTGTATGTAATTGACATATCACCGTGTTCCAGATGGGGTAGTCTAGAGTTACACGTCGTGCTATTCACCTACACGTGCTGGCACGTGGCTCCACGGACATTTCACTGATTGCCCCCTTCCTGTCACAGAAGGGGCGTGAGACCAAATGATTTTTATTGCCTCCCCCGAGATTTTTCTTCCCCCCGACCTTTTATACGCTGTGGGACAATTTGATTTTATCATTGATGATTAAGCTTGTGAATGGTTGACTACATTTAGGGGGTTTGAGTAGAATGCTCTTTCAGCTGAGTGATTTTAGGATAACAACTTTGTGTGTATTTTTTTTTTTTATAGGACCGGATAATATGTGTCGTTTGGGTTTCTTATCAGATTATATTAGAAGACAATGACAATTGACATAGTTTTATTGACTTCCTGTAAATAGATGTAAAGTGTACAGTCTGCATTATTTATGTGATAATGAGAAATTTACAATTAGGATGATGGTTATAACAAAAATTATTAAAATATACAACAAAAATATGTACATGGCGCCTCTGCCACCGCTGCAGAGTTTTATGGAAGATTATTGGTATGATTATTATCGGAATCATAATTAATACCAGCACAAATTTTATTATTATTATTATCATTTTTGAAGCCAACTCCTGTTCAAAAACAACGCTATCAGGCTGATATAGAGGGGGTAATAATAGTAATAAAGAGGAAGGGAAGGAAAAAGATATTATAATAAATAAATTTATATAGAAAGTATGTAAATATAGAGTTAGTATAATCACATTCTGAATATAATACTATATGCATAGAGGCTGTAGGTATTTGCTTTCCTTTTTATATACATATTCTCGATTTATACAAGGGGGGATCAATAAATAAGGTGAATTATCTTATATCTTAAAAATTAAAAAAGCAAAAATAATTTAAACCACAGAATATTAAAATATAACATCGAGAGACTATTTAAGGTGTTCTGTTCTTTTTTCCCACGCGCGGCGCGAGACTTATAAATAAACTAAAATGGAAGCTCCCTTGAAGGATTGCACCACGCTTGAACAACGTGCAGTTATTCGTTTCTTGAATGCCGAAGTATTCAAACATCTCAAATATGCCAAAGAATGAAAAATATCTATGGTGAGTCTTGTTTGTCTCAAAGAAACATTTATAAATGGGTTAACGAGTTAAAAAATGGACGAATTACATGTACCGATATTGAGCGACCTGGACGACCAAGTGTTACAGCGACGCCAAGCACGATAAATGCGGTTGAAAACTTAATTTTGGAGGATAGAAAAATATCCATTTTTACCATAGGCAACGTAGTAACAGCGACCTTTATTGTGACATTCTTGTAAATAAGCTAAAGCCCGGTATAAGAAACAAAAGAAGAGGGAAGCTTAGTAAAGGTGTTCTCTTCCTTCATGATAATGCAAGGCCGCATACATCATGTAAAACTGTATCTACAATCATTAAATTAGGTTTTGAAGTTTTAGAACATCCTGCATATAGTCCAGACCTAGCCCCCATCTGACTATTTCCTTTTTGGACTACTAAAGAAGGAGTTAAAGGGAAAGCGATTTGACTCGGATGAAGATGTCCAGAAAGTGGTGCAAGATATTTTCACACGCTTCCAAAGAGTGCCTATAAAGAGGGTATTTACAAGTTGCCAGAACGATGGAGACGATGTATAGAGAGCCAATGTGATTAATTTGAATAAATAAAGTCCTAGTTTTTAATATCGTTCTTATTTTTTTAAATAAATTATAATTCACCTTATTTATTGATCCCACCTTGTATCTTTTATAAAAAGTATTTTAAACATAATTTTTAGAGAAAGTTTTTGTTCAATGTAATTATTCTATCAAAATATATACTAAATTCTATTTACATGTCAATAAAGTTGACATCATCTTCCAAGAGACAAACTTTTGGAACAAATTCGTTACTATTTAAAACTCTTTTTGAAAATAGTGCAATCCAAAAATAGATCTTTAAATAAAAAGGCATATCTCGGATATTGGGTCAAAAATAATTATTTTTGATTTTATTATTATTGTTTGATTAAATTTAGAAACTCTAAGTCCCAAATTGAAAGAAATTTCGAATAATGAATTAATTGAAAGACTAAAATCAATATATATTTATATACCAAATGTTAAAACAAAGCTTAAGTGATTGGCTTTATTCAATCTAAAAAAAAAAAATAAACATTTGGCTACAAAAAACAGACGTTCAGTCAACTGATATATTGGTAAATTAATTATTTTTGATCCAATATATATACACCTATCCCCCGATTTACACTGTAGATACGTTCCTGAGAAAAACGTGTAATTCGAAAGTTAAAAATTTATTTAAAAAGAAATACAGATACAGTGTGCGTGTGCAGCAAGTCAACACATAAGCCCGGGATTCCTCGTGAGATGTGTACACAGCGCATGTGTTCAATCAAAGTAGCATTTAGTATAGTGCGATAAAAAAAAAAAACAAAAAAAAAAACATATTTGGAAAACCGTGTAAAAGCGAAAACGTGTAAAACAAGTACCGTGTAAATCGGGGGATAGGTGTATTCCTTTTTAATTGAAAATTTAATACTCTGTGAAATAAAAAGTTCATTATTTTGAAGTTTTTCTATTTATGGATATCTTCAATTTTATCAGAATTGATTACTATCGATTGAATAAAATAAATAGTATGTAAATATAATGAGAGAATAAATATTTTATATCACGTTTGTAGCCAGTAGCTACAACTTCCGTTAATGACATGAAGTAATGAAGAAATGATGTTGAAATCTAAATTAACACATAACGATAATAATGAATGTAGTTTTTTTACGTGTTATTAATGATTATCATAATTACAGCAACGAATGGCGGATTAATAGTCTTTTTGTGTAAATGGGGGGTTGATTAAAAAGTAAATGCAAAAGCGATTAGGTTTTATGGCATATTTTAATAACCCAACAATTAGCAACAGACCAATAGTGCTGTTGGTAGCTTTTTATGGCATAATTTTTCTATTCCTTTATATAATTAGATTATGCTATTATATTTTTATATAAATATTTCTATAATTAACCGCTTACGTAATGTCGAAATTATTGATATATTTCTAAATATGTTGAAATATAAAAAAGTGAAAAAAAAAATAAGATATGAATTTTAAAGATTCTTTTGCATTATTTTTTAAAACTTTTTATATTTCAACATATTTGGAAATATATCAATAATTTCGACATTAAGAATTGTTTTTAATAAAAAAAATTCTGATAGATTTCAAGAATTTTTTTAATTGGATTTTAAAAGAAAAAAATATATTTTTAGATATTTTAAATATTCAATTTGTATTTTTAATATTCTTAATATAATGGCAAGTTAATATTTTAAATTCTATATATTATTTTAAAACGTTTTAAATTTATTTTAAATATTATAGTTCATATTTTAAATTATAAAATTAAAATCGAATATAAAACATTTCAAATATCAAAAGTAATTTAAAAGCTTTCTAAAATGCAATTTAATAGAACACAAAAGAGAAATATTCCCAAAATTAAATGAATATCATATAGATTCAATCTATTCTAAGCTAAAAATATACATAAATAAATTGGTCCATAAAAATATAAGTTATTTAATAATATATTTATGTTCATAATCTATGATATATACATTAAATATCTATAAATAATAGCTTATAATTTACAAGTAGCATCTGCAATCTGTACCAAATGACTCCATTTGAAAGCAGACGAATTACAAAAAGTTGACAGAAATATATGGCCAACCCCAAATAAAGGTAAAAAAGAAATGTTTTTATTTACTTATCAAATATTTCCTTCTGGAATTTATCCAATGAGCTCCAATTTTTAACCACCCAATTGGGATAAAAGCTGCCGCTTGGTGCGCGTTTGTTTGTATTTCTGTCGTTCCCAGAATTCTCGCGCATCAGTTAGCGCCCCCTGTAACATATAGGGAGCAGACGATAATTTCACTTTGTTCCCCTAAAAAATAATAATGTCTTGTTTTAGATCAAACTTTTAGAAATTGAAAAATATAAATAAAAATAGAGAATTAAGAAATATATCTTCAAGAAAATTCTCTTTTTTTCAGATAAAAATCATCTTTTCATAATATTAAACGAAAATTTTATATATTGCAGTTATCTAAAACATAGTTTTATTAAGAATAAAAGATATAATATTAATACTGAACTATGATTGTTTTTTATTTATTATTATTTTAAAATATATATTCATTATAAAAAGTTCTTAATATTTATAATTTATTTTATAAAATATCTTGGGGTTTTAAATTATTTACCCATTTTGGTAATACATTTTAAAATTATACGGTCTTCTTTTTTTTTAAATAGACTTCTAATTCAAAAGAGAGAAATATTTAGTTCAATTTTTAATAATCAAAGAATATCGGTGCAAATAAGACTAATTATCAAATATTAATTTATATTTCAGTACATTAAAGAAGCAGTACCTATTTTTTATTATTTATATAATATTCATTAATATACAGGGTGGTCTATAAGTCCCGAAAAAATATTTTTTATTAGAAATTTCAGGCAAATTAGAATAAAATAGAGAAGGTCATTGCAACCTTAGAATAGTTTTAACGCTTTGCCAAATGTTTTAATTTTTGTTTGCTTCTGACGTGGACAAAATATTTTTGTCGAAACGTCGAGGTAATAAAAAAGATTTATTTTAAGAACTATGAATGCCGGCCAGGCAGCTTCTAACTTTATAATTGAATAAAATAGTTATAGTTTATATTCTAGTTTGCCATTTAATTTTAATAAAAGAATAAAAAGTTTTCGGGGCTTATGGGTCACCTTGTATATTCTTATATATTTTTTAATTGAGAACATATTAACAATAACAGAAGTAAACACTATCCTATCCACTAAGCAATACTATGCTCGATGTTTTAAAAAATGGTATTATTGTTATTATTTGTATTATGTATTTATGGTATTATTGGTATATTGTTAAAACTTATTGAGAGGCTCTTGAAGGGAGAGGATGCCTGGCTGGCATTCATATTTCTTAAATTAAGATGCACTTCGGTTAGTAAAAGCTTTTATTTTCTCGACGTTTTGATAAAATTCATTTGTCCTCGTTAGGAAAAAGCATTCGGCAAAGCGTTATAAATAAAGAATGCTTTACATTTATAACGTCTTTCCAAATGCTTTAATTTTATTTTTATTGATGACAAAATAATTTGTCGAAAATTCGTGAAAATAAAATCTTTTATGGCCGAAGAAGTGTCTCTTAAATTTTAGAAATATTGAGATGTTGTGAGTCCTTAACTATCTGTAATCTAGCATAATAGGGTCAGTGAAAATGTCCCTACATCAAATTTGGCGAATTTTTAAAATCCATCTTGTAGTGTATTTGCATGCTTGGATATTTTTATAAATGCAAATACACCTATCCCCCGATTTACACGGTACTTGTTTTACACGTTTTTGCTTTTACACGGTTTTCCAAATAAGTTTTTTTTTTTATCGCACTATACTAAATGCTACTGTGATTGAACACATGCGCTGTGTACACATCTCACGAGGAATCCCGAGCTTATGTGCTGACTACATATTTTAACCTGTCAATGCATTTTATTTTTATTTCTGTGTACACCTATCCCCCGATTTACACGTTTTTCTCAGGAACGTATCTACCGTGTAAATCGGGGGATAGGTGTATTCTCTTTGCATACTCAATCATTGCATTGGGAATTTGTAGACAGTCCAACTTGCCACTACAGTAACATAACCACCAAATCTGAAATATTAATCCTTGAATCGCTGATTTCCAAACAACACAATAGCATTAATCGTAGAATAGATATCCCAGAACAATTTTGTCATATTCCATACCACAAAAAATCAGATTTCTCGCTTATCCAATTCATAGTTTAAAACTTAACTTTATTAAAATATTGAAATTTAAGGTTAAATTATTTCCAATTGTTAAACAAAGTAAAATAGTAATAATTTATGTAGTTTTAATACTTTTCTTTCTGATATTTTATGTAAAATATGTAACAAATCAAAAGTATATAACTGTCTCTCGTGTCTCTCGTGAATCAAATGTTTCATTTTTTGCCTGTAGAAGGGCGGCTCCAGCCCGAAAGCTCGCGCATATCATAATAAAAGAAACTTATTGCGAAAGGTTGTAGTTTTATTTTAAAATTTGTAGATATATAGAGGCACAATTTTGGTAGTAGCCAGTTGGTAAATCTATCAATTGTAGGGTATTTCTAATAAACTATTTTTCCTAAGTTCGTGGCCTAATAGAAACAACACCTAATCTTGTCAACACCTCATCCTGGCTACTCTCTATCTAGCAATACAAGACACCTGAAGACCATGGCTTCAAGTTATGGCCTTCGTTACTTCAGGAAGGCTTCGATGAAATCATCCAAATCGGCCAAAGTGACGGTTTAATTTTATGGTTACTAAACGGTGTATCGTACAAATCTAATTTGACAGAATTTTTGAAGATTAATTTACATTAGACAAAATTTATATGAATATCCTTATTTTTATTTTAATTATCCCTAGTACACGTGGTACAGGCCATGATAATCATGGTGGGTAGTTAGCGATTGCTTTTACTGTAAGTGCACCACATGTCTACACATGTGAAAAGCAGTTCGACTTTGCACTTACAAATGTGCTAGAGCCCCGTTTGGTTACTTGCACTCGCTGGTGGGGTTGGACTTTTTCAATAATCGGGGGCCATTGGAGCATTTTTTTTTAATCAGAAAAAAGTGTCCAATGCGGGAATCGAACCCGGGTCGTAGTGGTCGAACACCAAACGGTTTAACCAGCCTTCCACCGACCCCTCAATATCCTTAGTGTTATAATGGAATTAACGATTAGAGAACACCTAAAACAGGAAACTCTTCATCCTTCATGGAAATAAATCAGCATACCGAAAAGTGACAGAGTTGAATTCCTGTTAACTTCAGTCCACCGATTCGATTCAACTTCTAGTATCAAGTTAAGAGACAAATAAATTCAAATTGTTTTCAAGCAAAATCTTTTTACGTGTTCAATTTATTGCCAATATGCATCGATATTGCTGGGTAACTAGGCAGTTTCTGAAATGGTTGTTTCTTCCTCTTTTTCATAAAAAAGAGCGTGGATCATAATAAAGAAGACTGAAATCCCAATGAGCCAGAAGATAATGGTCCCTGCACCAGCAAGAGACAGGAAAGGGATAGAAAGCAAAAACAAACATAAATAACCATGATTACGCTGAATTTCAAATCCCAGGAGATGTAATGGAAATTCTTTCTGACGCAGTCGATAAAATCCATATCCCATAATGGCAAGAACAATCAAAAGAAGTGGTGATGTTAATATAGAATAAACGCAGAGAAAGATAAATACTACAATGTAGTTACTTGTGAAATATTCCAAATTTTCCAGAATTCTTTTTCTACAATCCGATAATTCTTTTGGCTTATGGAATCGGAATGGATTAAGGAAGGTTCTCCATGGACGTTGTTGTTTTTGATGATAATGCAAGCATTCCTTAATGTCCAAGTTCTTTAGGAAATTAATTGGGCATATATTGGGAGGGATACATGAATATTCTTTCTTGGATTTCACGGGGGAAAGATTAATTTCAATCATTGATGCTTCGACTGGGACATTTTTATAATTTTCGTCTCCCATATTCGGAAGACGTAGCGGTTGAACCCTTTCTTCAGCCCACTTGTTGTTAAGGGTCAAGTAGATAAGAGGTAAACAATTGAAGAAAACAAACGTTGGTATAAGTACATACCACGAGAGAAATGGAGCGAGATTTAGGTTAAATATAAATATTAACAACTTGAGCAAATATTTATGAATAATAATAAGAATTTTTAAAACCAAATATCATCGCATCAAAATGATCATTTTAAGTTACTTTATAATATAACTCATTGTGAATAGCTCAACTTGATCAACTTTCTCTCTCCACGATACTAATTATTACAGATAACTTCATTAAATCAACTTCCATCATTGCTTAACATACTGTAAATAACTACCTTGCGATTTCTTCTATCTGCTTATGTTGTTGCTTATTTGTTTAATGTATATGTTTATTCAATGCTCTTTTTCTTAATTGTTTATTTTCTTTTTGATAACTCTGTTACCTACTTTACTACAATTATTGTAAATAGTTTTACGCGCGATTATCCAGATCGGATATAGCGTGTCGTGTTTGAAACTGGTAAACAAATATGATCATTTTAATGAAAAATCCAACCTAATGTGATAGTTATACATTTTTCCAGAAGTCCTTATGTTTTTGTAGACATGAAAAAAGAGACGCATTCGCCAATTTTAGTTAGAATCCAGTTTTTTAATGGATTTTCTCAAATACAATTTCAAATCTCATTTAGAAAAATAATATGATTTAATAATTATATATATTAAAAAGTTTTGATATTAAAATACATATATAAAAAGGAAAGACATCAGGAGAAGAAGAATTAGTTCTTCTCCTGATGTCTTTCCTTTTTATATATGTATTTTAATATCAAAACTTTTTAAAATAACTAAAAAAAAAATACCTGAAACATTCTATAATTATATTGTGACAAAGAAATATTTTATTATTTAATTTAATATTATTCAATGAAAATATATTCAACAGATTATAAAAATATATATTAATCTGTATTTGTGAAATCATCTTTAAAATATTTCTTTGCTTGCTTGCTTAAGATTCTCTAGCTGTAAAGAGTTTTGGGGGGCTGACCTGTTAATAATTGTCGACTTGACGCCGTGACGTCATCAATAAATACTTTTACATCTTAGGATATTTCAAGGCTTGATTTCTACGTTACAACTGGTGGAGAGACTGGACCGATACCCATTAAGAAATAAAAGAAAAATTGATTCTGTTGAACCAGAAGAAACTTCTATGAATGTAAAGAAGGAAGGTACTCAGGTAAGCAACTATGTTGTTCAACATTTGCCAAGGAACCCTTCCATTTTCTCCGGGGAGGATGGTGAAGATCTCCAAAAATGGTTAAAAGGGTATGCACGTGTGGCAAGGTACAACCATTGGGACGAAACCCTTTGTCTTACTAAAGTTTATTTTTATCTGTCTGGAACTGCTCTCAAATGGTTTGAGAACAACGAAGAAAGCATACAGACTTGGAAGGAATTCACATCTCAATTAGAGAATGTGTTCGGAAAAAAAGAAAATTCAAAATTGCAAGCGGAGAAGAAACTTAAAACACGGGCACAATTAAAAGGTGAAAGTACCGAATTTTACATCCAGGATGTCCTGTGCTTGTGCAAAGAGGTTGATCCTCAAATGAGCGTAGAAGATAAAATATCCCACCTCATGAAGGGGATAGCTGAGGAGCTTTATCAAGCACTCCTACCGAGGGATGTACAGAGCGCCGAGCAATTCATTACAGAATGTCGCCGTGTCGAAGCGCTCCGTTGTAAGCGAGTTACCCCAACCAGGTACGAGCGCCTACCAAATGTAGCCTCTCTCTGTGACCAGGATGACGGAGAAGATCTGTCATCGCTGATCCGAAAAATTGTCCGCGAAGAGATACAGCAAGCATTGGACTCTCCTCAAGAGGAGCCTAAAATCGCTGCCAATGAAGATTTAGTAAGGGAAGAGATCGTAAAGACCTTGGCGCCTATATCAGAACCTACAATAAGTCCCCCTCAAGCACCCAGGCCGGTATCAAATCCTAAATTTGAGGCTCAACCTAGAAATCCCCATCCTACATCTCAATATCAGAAACAAGGAAGAAGACGCGACACCAATGAATGGCGGACAACTGAGGGAAGGCCAATCTGTTTCTACTGCGGACGCCCAGGTCACGTCGTCCGCTATTGCCGTGACAGGAAGAGACACAATGAGGAAAGGAGAAAAGAATATTTCCAAAGAAAGCAAGACGCAATGGTATTCTATAACTTTCGAGCCGAATCTCAGGACCCCAATGACGAATCATCGAGGAAAAATTTCACTCGCTACCGAAGCCCTACCTCATATCCCGGTCGAAACAGACAACATTTCTCACCTGCTAGAAGATCTAGCTGGACGCCCCGCCATTAAAACTAGATGATAGACCATATGGGAGGTGAGGCCGCAAATTTATAAAATCCTCCCTTGCCGACCACAGTGGAAATAAAAAACTACATTGACGTAAACATAGACCTACCAAGCCCTCATGAAGAAGATATCTCAACTGAAAGAAGACATCCACCGCAGTCACCTGAAAATATCCCTGGCCATAGTACTAGTTCTTAAGACTGACGACGTAAGTCTCCTGCTGAGCATCGGGTCGATGCTCTCTATAGGAGGAGGCTATGTGACAAAGAAATATTTTATTATTTAATTTAATATTATTCAATGAAAATATATTCAACAGATTATAAAAATATATATTAATCTGTATTTGTGAAATCATCTTTAAAATATTTCTTTGCTTGCTTGCTTAAGATTCTCTAGCTGTAAAGAGTTTTGGGGGGCTGACCTGTTAATAATTGTCGACTTGTCGCCGTGACGTCATCAATAAATACTTTTACATCTTAGGATATTTCAAGGCTTGATTTCTACGTTACAATATATATTATAAGGTTTTGACATGCGTGAATATATATCGATAAATTAGATGAAAAACATGGTGAAGGAAGACGAGTTTCTTTTATTGATGCATAGGTGCAAGCTTTCGGGTAAAAACCCTTCAACAGGCGAGCAATGAAGCGCGACTTATAAGAACTATGGTACAAATGGTAGGAAGGAATATATATATATATGAAAAAGGAAAGTTTTTAAACTATTTATATATGTTAATATTAAATAATATTAACGATAAATACGTTAAAAATGTAAATAAACTTATTTGAAAAGTTTTTGTTCTCTACAATAAAATTCTACTGTGATGGAAATGTATTGGAAGGGCCTTGTTTATTAATTGAGAACCCTCCCAGCGGTTTGACTGTTTTAATCTATGGTACCGCTCTACTATTGTATAGGACAGAGGTCGGGAAACTGCGGCTCTTTGAATGTGAAGCTGCGGCTCTTTACATAGTTCCATACGTAAATATTATTCATACGAGTGCTATTTATTGGTAGGGAGAAAAAATGTTATGGCTCTTTAAAAACTTTGAAAAATTGTAAATTGTAATTTTTGACTTTTCCGACTCAAATATATGCCAACCCTTGGTTTAGTTCCATGGAAACTATGGAATACGCTTTTAGTTCTATAAACTACTGTCTTCACTAAGGATAAAACTTTGGTGGTAAAACAATATCTCCCCACGTTGATGGTGGTAGTGCTTATCTCCATGGTTAAACCAATTCCTGCAATCCACTCCTCTCCAATTTTGCAATGATAGCAACGTTACTGATTGTTGGCATTAGTACATCAATTTGATCCTTAGTTTTGACTATGTTAATTTAACTTTAGGTTAGCACAACCTAATGAAGCCATAAAACATCTACAAACACATTCATAAACCAATTCCTGAAGTCCACTCCACTCCAATTTTGCAATGATAGCAACGTTGCTGATTGTTGGCATTAGTACATCAATTTAATCCTTAGTTTTGACTATGTTAATTCAACTTTAGGTTAGCACAACCTAATGAAGCCCTCACTGCAAACACATTCATAAACCAATTCCTGAAGTCCACTCCTCTCCAATTTTGCAATGATAGCAAAGTTGCTGATTATTGGCATTAGTACATCAATTTAATCCTTAGTTTTGACTATGTTAATTCAATTTTAGGTTAGCACAACCTAATAAAGCCATAAAACATCTACAAACACATTCATAAACCAATTCCTGAAGTCCACTCCTCTTCAATTTTGCAATAATAGCAACGTTGTTGATTGTTGGCATTAGTACATCAATTTAATCCTTAGTCTTGACTATGTTAATTCAACTTTAGGTTAGCACAACCTAATGAAGCCCTCACTGCAAACACATTCATAAACCAATTCCTGAAGTCCACTCCTCTCCAATTTTGCAATGATAGCAAAGTTGCTGATTATTGGCATTAGTACATCAATTTAATCCTTAGTTTTGACTATGTTAATTCAATTTTAGGTTAGCACAACCTAATGAAGCCATAAAACATCTACAAACACATTCATAAACCAATTACTGAAGTCCACTCCACTCCAATTTTGCAATGATACCAACGTTGCTGATTGTTGGCATTAGTACATCAATTTAATCCTTAGTTTTGACTATGTTAATTCAACTTTAGGTTAGCACAACCTAATGAAGCCCTCACTGCAAACATTCAAATTAAACTTTAAAAAAAGAGTATAAACCAACTTAGTGTTAACCTTTATTAACACTGAAGTGGATACTAAACATATTATCAACCATCAGCTTCTTCTGTAAATATGTTGGTGTAAACATTTGGTGAAATTTTACTGTCTTCATTTTAAGAAACTATTGGTATACGCTTTGAGGACAGTAGAAATATAAATTCACAACTATATTCATCAAACATTATTGATACGCAAATATATACAAATAAGCCGATGGTTTTAAATAAAATACAATCATAGACAAAACTTAAGGAAATATACCTTTCAACATGCATATCGTGATTCAGACAATAACTCGGAAATATATTATAGTGACCTTTTTGAAGACACATGATACAACCAAGTGTAATCAAAATTGTCTATGACTCCTTCAAAAAAATAATAATAATAGACGACAGGCCATAACAAAATATGAAACTTTTTTAAGTTTTGTTCAATAGTAATTGCCAAAAGACATCTATAAAGACAAGGGTTGCCTCACCCGTCAAAATAGACGTCAAAACTAGACGCCATCTATTGACCGTCGCCACAAACTAGCGGTCTCGGGTCGATGACAAAGCCACAACACCAGCTTTGTAAAGCTGAGAAGCGTCCACCTAGACCATGGTTTTGGGCTAATGGCCCTCGTCAGCGTTGGGCGGCTTTTATTCCAAGAGATCCACAGGGAATCTAATGGAATCTTCACAATCTTCCAAAGAGGTGTTTAACTGGTAAAGTGGCTGGGTCAAATCTATGTAAATTTTTCCGGGAGGATATTCATCTATAAAGATAAAGGTCACCTCTCCCGTCAAAATAGACGTCAAACTAGAAACTGTCTATTTCTATTGTGAAGATAGCCATTAGCCCGAAACCATGGTCTCTAGGTGGATGCTTCTCAGTTTGCCAAAGCTGGTGTTGTGGCTTTGTCACCGACCCGAGGCCGCTAGTTTGCGGCGAAGGTCAATAAATGGCGTCTAGTTTTGACGTCTATTTTGACGGGAGAAGTAACCTTTATCTTTATAGATGAATATCCCCTCCCGGCAAAATTTCAATCTATGACAAAAAGACATTTAGGAATTAAAGATAAGACACGTGCGGTCGCCATCTTAATATGGTAAGATTTTATCAATCCCTTTCATAGACCTCACAAAAATATCCGAAAGCGTATTTACACAAGTGTATAGCCATAAATAAAAGTTAGGAGCACAGCCTACGCTGCAATATTTTACTTGGCAATAAACACGGGCTGGTACAATAAATTGTCTCCAATGACTCTAAAACTGGATTTACTTTGACAAATCGCATATTGAAATATTTGTTGTTACTTTAAAATACCCATTAATCTCACTCTCGTAAACCGTTCGGTTTTAAACTAAATCTAACGCAATATCTCTTTATCAGTTTTATCTATTTCATGGTCACTCCAAATGTCTATAATATTTATTTATTAAAGAAACAATTCTATTTTATTGTCTGTTCTTTTTTATCTTTTCATAGAAATCTCTAGTTCTACTCTTTTCAGCTATATTCACTTTTTTTAAGGAGACAGAAGCAATTATGTTCACACTTGGGTATCTCGTGTGTCTTCAATAAAGGTCACTGTAATATCTTTCAGAGTTATTGTCTGAATCTCAATATACATGCTAAAAGGTACAACTTCCTTAAGTTTTATCCATGAATGTGTCTTCAATAAAGGTCACTGTAATATCTTTAAGAGTTATTGTTTTAATCCCAATATACACGCTAAAAGGTACAACTTCCTTAGGTTTTGTCCATGAATGTATATTTTTGAAGAGAGGTAGGATGGTATTCATGTATAAACTATTACAAATTAAAATCTCAAACTATTCGTTATTGCAATGAAATGTAATATAATAGGTCCTGGCTCATCAATGTTAAACCCTTCTGGTGGTATCGCCAGCTCACTCGATCACACCGCTGCTCCACTATGTATCGATCTAAAATTGTCCTTTGTAGAGAGATGTTCTCTAGCGAGAATATCCTCTCATAGAGATTCTAAAATAAATAACGCTTATATACTCTAGCATACACAATTTTCATTACTACTAATTATTCTATGGTAAAGGTGTCTTCTTACAGAAGAATTTCTAATTAGTATAAATTATCATTTTGGTGATTAAAATTGTCCTTTGTAGAGAGATGTTCTCTAACGAAAGTATCCTCTTATAGAGATTCTTATACAGATAAACGCTTATATACTCTAACATACACAAATTTCATTTTTACTAATTATTCTTTGGGGAAAGGTTTCTTCTTATCGGAGAATTGCTAGTTAGTAAAAAAATGATCATTTTGTTGATGAAAATTGTCCTTTGTAGAGAGATGTCCTCTAACAAAAGTACCCTCTCATAGGGATTCTAAAATAAATAACGTTTATATACTCGAACATACACAATTTTCACTTGCCTCACTACTAATTATTCTTTAGGGAAAGGTGTCCACTTACCGGAGAGTTGTTAATTAGTAAAATTGATCATTTTGGTGATTAAAATTGTCCTTTGTAGAGAGATGTCCTCTAACGAAAGTACCCTCTCATAGGGATTCTAAAATAGATAACGCTTATATACTCGAACATACACAATTTTCACTTGCCTCACTACTAATTATTCTTTAGGGAAAGGTGTCTTCTTACCGGAGAATTTATAATTAGTAAAAATGATCATTTTGGTGATTAAAATTGTCCTTTGTAGAGCGATGTTCTCTAACGAAAGTACCCTCTCATAGAGATTCTAATGCACACATAACGCTTATATACTATAACATACACAAATTTCACTTGTCTCACTACTAATTATTCTTTAGGGGTAGAAAATTATATAATAAAATAGTAAATAAAGGGTAGATAAAATGTAGGGGAATATATATAGTTGTGTATGTGTACAAATATCTTCAGCAAGGAAAGTTTCCCCACCTTGAGAGAGTTCTTCTCCATACATGAATCTCATAGAGATTCTAATAACATAACACTTATATACTCTCAAATTTCACTTTTGCCTCAGTACTAAATAGAAAATCTTCATTAAACTAATAACAACAAAAAAGACCTAGAAAAACCAAACTACCACAAAACTGGTACTAACTATATCAAGGTTATCAACACTAATAAAGACATTATATGCCAATCAAGGACATATCTCAACAACCACAGAAAAAAGGTTAACCAATGACAGAACTCTAGCTAAACAACGCGGGGTAGACCTACCATTATATTTTATAAAAGAAACAAAATACCCATCTAAACCTTTAATTAGTACATAGCCTGATTCAAAATACAAATAACAAGTACTGAATTATATGTCTCGGGTTAGACGTACAAAAGGAATCTGAATTCAGAAAGGTTTATGGCATAAATATTAATGGGCAGGAAACATGTAGGATGATTAACACTAATTAGATTATCCACAGATGTCTTGAGAAAGGAAGATATCATTATCTAGTGATTAATTAATATTTTACTATTATCAAGAATAAATCATCATAAATAATCATCAACTTTATTTTGAAGAATCTACTTGACTCTCTTGAAGACAGACGTTCACTATGGAAAATTGAAGATTTTTGTAGTCAAGCTTTGAATGAAATTGAAGATTCCGTTGTAAGGATGTCGATGAAAATTGAAGACTTATTTATGATGTGAATGATATTGAAGACATGGTATTGAATATTTTAATGGAATTGACGATTTTGTATTGAATATATTGACGGAATTGAAGATTTCGTATTGAAGATTTGAATGAATTTGAAGACTTATTGGAGATTTGAATGAAATTGAAGACATTGTATTGAAGCCATTATTGGAATATTTCGAAGATTTAGTATTGAAGATATTGATAGAATTGAAGATTTCGTATTGGAGATTTGAATGAAATTGAAGATTTATTGAATATGTGAATGATATTAAGAGATTTCGTATTGAGAATGTCAATTAAATTGAAGACATCATATTGAGGATTTTAATGGAATTGACGATTTTGTATTGAAGATATTGATGGAATTGAAGATATCGATGAAATTGAAGATCTCGTATCGAATATTTGAATGAAATTGAAGACTATTTGAAGAAATGAATTATATTGAAGATTTCGTATTGAAAATGTCAATGGAATTGAGAGATTTCGTATTCAATATTTGAATAGAATTGACGATTTTGTATTGAAGATGAAATTGAAGATTTCGTATTGAATATCTGAAGCTCTATCAACTATCTTCGACAAAGGAAAAGAGGCTGTAGAAACTACCTTCGACAAATGGATGAAGTCTTGAGAAACTATCTTAGAAAGAGATATGTGTAGGCAGGAGGAACTAAGACAAAGGGATGAGGGAGGTCCCTATCAAAAAAGGACAACCTTCAACAAAAGATCGTTAAGCTTCAGAAGGCGAAAGATGAAGCCAGTCTTCACTCATCAAATCCTCCTGAACATTCCAGATGGAGTGGAAGCTCTCAACTTACCGCCCGATTTTCATCACCTTCTCCCCCTTGTCCATCACCGCCTGCCCATCTTTATGACCCTGCTTCTCTGGTGGCAGCTTAGCTGGGACGATTACTGCCATTCTTCTTCTCTTCCTCAACCATTAAGGTGCATATTTCTGTCGAATTGATGATAGGCAAATACTCTTTAATTCTAAAATGTATTTTTGTTGATTCTTATTCCTACAAAATTATCTAATAGAATTTTTCAATTTCAATTCTGTAAGTTGGTGATGTATCAGAAGCTTGTTGACTTTCTTGTATTGTCCCAAAGATTCATATATCAGACCAATTCCGCAAGTTGGTGATGTCTCAAAAGCTTAGTGTCTTTGATTGTCCCAAAGATCCGGTTTGGTGGCTTGAATACAGTGAAGGAGAGATGATGGTGATTGGAAGACAACTCCATAGATGTCTCAGATTCTTCTTGGAAGTCCCAAATATACTTTTGTAGCTTGGATTACAACCAAAGAGATGTTTTTACTTGATGCATGAAAGAAATGTCTTGATGCTGGATATAAACCTGTGAGATTTGAGGTGTCTATTTTTTGAATCTTGAAATTGTTGGCCGTTCATCTCGTTATATAAGGTTTTGTTATTATTACTATTATAATTTACTTTAATAAATTGAACTTTACCAACTACATCAAATTTGGATTCTTGCCACTTAGCTACAAAAAAAAAAATCAAAAAGACAAAAAATATTAAAATTACTTTTCAGTGAAAAATAAAAATTATTTAGTCCTGGTAAATCGAACTGATGAGTAACCCCTCTGAACAGCAACTTGTATGAAGATAAAAATAACTTGATCATATTGATTGCAACCTCTAATAAGCGACCACTTTCATAAGAGACCATGAGTATTTATGATTAGAGAAACCTTTAATTAAATGTATAGGGATTAAATGTATGTATTTCATTCGACTTAGTTTATTTATTGAATTTTCGGAATTTGCATAGGACGATAACGTTTACATACATACCTAGGCCTTGATAATCATTAATTTTATTTACATATTAGCCTTCACGAGGAATGGGATCGAATCCCTCATTGGACTGGTGCGTTGTTGGAAGGCTAGCAAAATATTCTTTCTTTTAATCAATGTCACCACTTTACAAGAAGTGTATTTTTCTGGAAAAACCTGGGTAAAACTAGTAGAAAAATCGACTGTTAAAACTGTGATGGGTTAATCCCCAAGCAAGCAGCTTTGGAATTCGATGTTAAAATTGAAATTCCATTGGTCACAAATTTTTCTTTCACTCTCTCTTTAAAACTAGAAATAATTTATTATTCCGATAGATGGCGCAAGCCATCAGCAACTTTCAGTTGCTCGATAAGAAGAAGCCTTTTTCTTAATTCATGAACCTTATCCCAGTACAATATTACATTTGTACTATTTTTTCACATAGAAATAATTTGTATATATATTTAAAAACTATGTACATAAAATAGTTTAAATATTTACACGCAAATATCCACATAGCGTGTGTTTTGTAATAAATAAATATAAAAATTTGGTCACAGATGAAATCTGCTTGATTCTTGCCTTAAACAAATTGCTGAGTGCAATCATGAAGCTTATCATAAAGATAGAGACTGTCCGGCCGGTATTCATATTTCTTGAAAATAAACGATACTTCGGCCAGTAATATTTTTAATATAAAAGTGAATAAAAATATTTAATGGCCGCAGTATCTTTATTTTCAATAAATCCTGAAGTTTGTCTTTTTTTAATTTCATACGTGACAATATATAATATTTTTTATCATTAAAGGAAGTCTGTCCAATTTAAAAAAAAAACAAAAGAATGTTACACTGAATAACTGAAAGGTAATACCTAAGATATTACATTATAAAATAAATAAAGCTTCCAGGGCTAAGTTTCTTGTGCAACTTTTTATTTTCAAGCTTTCGGACTTGTCAGTCCTTCAACAGGATTATCACGTTAACAACTTAATAATAAATACTATTTTTATATACACATTATTATATACATATTTTAAATACTTATTATATATTGATAGAAGAATATATTACATTATTTCTGTGTGTGAAAAGATTATACATGACTAGATAAAATAAATAAGAAAATCGATAAAGAAAAAGCCTATCTATAAAATATAAGATAATAAATAAAACGGGGCTTCCTAAGATAATTTTCTTGTCTTTTTATATATTTTCTTCTCAATTTATCGAATAAATGATCATATGCTCCTGTATAGAAATGTTTGTAAAAACCCGAAAGCAATAGAAGAAATATATTGTCAGGTAGAAAATTAGGAAAGACAAACTTCAGGATGATGCAGAAATTTATTTAAGACAAGAACAACATCAACATTTATAAGATACAAGATAAACAATGAGGGAAGTTTCCAGAGTAACAAAATACACACACACACACAAATCTTTATTAAGAACACCGTTCTTATACAGATTCACCACAGGAAGAAAGGAAGCATAGATGGAGCTCCTGTACTCCAGGCAGCGCAGCACCCAACAATCTTGACATTCTATATCACACACATACACACAAATCTTTATTAAGAACACCGTTCTTATACAGATTCACCACAGGAAGAAAGGAAGCATAGATGGAGCTCCTGTACTCCAGGCAGCGCAGCACCCAACAATCTTGACATTCTATATCACACACATACACACAAATCTTTATTAAGAACACCGTTCTTATACAGATTCACCACAGGAAGAAAGGAAGCATAGATGGAGCTCCTGTACTCTAGGCAGCGCAGCACCCAACAATCTTGACATTCTATATCACACACATACACACAAATCTTTATTAAGAACACCATTCTTATACAGATTCACCACAAGAAGAAAGTAATCATAGATGGAGCTCTTGTACTCCAGGCAGCGCAGCACCCAACAATCTTGACATTCTATATCACACACATACACACAAATCTTTATTAAGAACACCGGTCTTATACAGATTCACCACAGGAAGAAAGGAATCATAGATGGGGCTCCTGTACTCCAGGCAGCGCAGCACCCAACAATCTTGACATTCTATATCACACACACACACAAATCTTTATTAAGAACACCGTTCTTATACAGATTCACCACAGGAAGAAAGGAAGCATAGATGGAGCTCCTATACTCCAGGCAGCGCAGCACCCAACAATCTTGACATTCTATATCACACACACACACAAATCTTTATTAAGAACACCGTTCTTATACAGATTCACCACAGGAAGAAAGGAAGCATAGATGGAGCTCCTATACTCCAGGCAGCGCAGCACCCAACAATCTTGACATTCTATATCACACACACACACAAATCTTTATTAAGAACACCATTCTTATACAGATTCACCATAGGAAGAAAGGAAGCATAGATGGAGCTCCTATACTCCAGGCAGCGCAGCACCCAACAATCTTGACATTCTATATCACACACACACACACACACACACAAATCTTTATTAAGAACACCGTTCTTATACAGATTCACCACAGGAAGAAAGGAATCATAGATGGAGCTCCTATACACCAGGCAGCGCAGCACCCAAAAACAGCCTCCAGGTCCGATACATGTCCAGTGGCCACACCGTACATACGTCAAGGTTAGCGTATCACTGAACAGACGAGTGTGGAATTAGTCGCGTTCTAGTCTTCGCTTTCTTTGTCCAAATGGACCACGGCATTCGGCGATTCTATTAATCTCCTCCGAACGGTGACTGAGTATCGAAAAATATATAAATATCAAAAAATGAATAATCTGTACATATAATAAATACTTTACTGCAAGTAACTCATCTTGGAAACCATTTAATTTATTATTTTAGATAGGAAAATTGGGAAATATATGAAAAAAAGAAGAAAGAAGAGTCATTCAGGAATATCGGTCTATCACAGATCTTCAAACAGCAGTTGTTAGAAAATATTTATCCTATATGTAAAAAATATACTTTGCTTTCTTCTATATATTGCCACGTGGAAAATTAGGGAAGACAAAAACTTCAGGAGGAAACAAAATTTATTTCAGGGAAGGACAAAACTATGAATTGTAAACAAAAGATAAGCCACGAGAGAAATTTAAAGAGTCGCCAGATATAAACATAAAAATGACCACTCTGTTAATAAAAAAATAATAAAAATTAATAAATACCATGTTACATAAATAAAATTAATAAATACTATGTTACAATATGTAAATAGATATTTTGTATCTTTTCTCTTTTGTTTGTATTTGTTTGCCTTTATAAAAGGAGATGCTGCCTGCAAAAGAGCTCGTGGCTAGAGGAGAGCGCGCTACTAGCTGTTACAATAAACATGTTTATTTTACAAGTCTTTTAAAACTTGTCCAAGTTCATTTCTGGAGTCTTCAACTTCTTGAAGCATTACTGGGCAATCCGTGGTACAGCCATAGCGGGATTTACTTCCCCGACAGTAGTTAAGTCAATGAAAGACTTAGCGGTACAACAAGGCCATCGGAACGAGAGTGTGTCTATGAAGAGGGTCGTGGTTAGGTACAATTAGGGGTGTCACTAGGATAATTAACTTCCGTGTAGGTCGGGGCGGTCTCTTTACTGCCTGTACCCCCCGCCACCCCCGTGTTTGTTGTTGACCGCCGTGTAAGTCTCCGTGTGTGACCTCGCCTTATATTCTACACTGTTCAACCTCTTCATTCGTACGGTAGTTACCCTGACTTATTCGAATAAAGATAAACTAGATCTTTAGACAAATAGTTTTTATATTTTGAGTTGCTACAAACTTTCGAGAAATTTTTCCTCTTTATCGGGAAAACTCTAAAAACAAGTGAAGATAGACACTTTTTTTTTTTTTGACTATTTAAACTTTTATCGATTCTTCTGATCTAAATTGTGATATAAATTAAAATTAAATAAAGGATAATTTATAATAAAGGCGTAATTAAGGGGTAGATATAATGTAGGGAAATATATAAAGTTATATGAAAAAAAAAACAATAGAAAAATAAAAAGGTCAGGTGTTGATATTAAAAAGGCATATCCCGACCAGGAACACATATACTTTTCAGAGGGCAGAGCGCCATTTCTGTTGATTTCGTTGATTTCTGTTCCACCAGATGGCGCTCTGCCATCTGAAAATCATATGTGCTCGAGATATGCCTCTTATATTCTCTGCCATCTGAAAAGCACATGTGCTCCTAATCGGGATATGCATTTTTTAAATACAGTTATATATGTACAAATTTCTTCAGCAAGGGAGACTTCCTCACCTTGAGAGAGTTCTCCTCCAGACAAGGTCTTCACTCCTCAGTTCCACACTGAGGAAGTACTTATAGATGTGTGTCTTGGTAGACTTCATCATTCAGGCCGAAGACCCAGACAAGTGAAGATACAAGGGTCACTCCAAAAGTTTTTGCAATCACTTATTTTTATTAAAGCTGCAACTTTCAAATTTTCAGAATTTCTCAAAGTATTCAACGTTAGCACCTATGCAAAATTTCATCCGCGAAAACCAATTATCGAAGCACTTACACCAGTCATCCTGTAGATGTTATCGGGGTGTATTGTAACGTATTTATAAATGACAGATGGCAATGATAGAGTAAAATATTGTGACGAAGAATAATTTATTATTTAATTTATAATTATTCAATGAAAATAGTTGAAACAGTTTTATTATTTTATATTTGAAAATCAACAATTAGCTGCCTAGCTTGCTTACTTGATATTCTCTAGCTGTAGATAGTTGGGGGTTAATCTATATATATAAAAATGAATGTCTGTCTGTCTGTCTGTCTGTCTGTGTGTGTGTGTGTCCTCTATGGATTCAAAAACCATACATCCAATCGCCGTGAAATTTTGGGATATTATGAGGTGTATCCCCGGAAAGGTTTACGAAAAATAATTTCTTGAATATCTTGAATATCCTTAGAGTTATTTGCAGATTTGTATATTTGCAGCGCTACCATTGAGACGGAGATAGGCTTAGTTTGCTGCTCCTGATGACCTTGGGTCATCGTGTGAGTCACAGCATGATGCTACAAAAACACTCTGGGGATTTTACAGCGTCGACAACCTGTAAGATTGCCTCTCTCATATATTATACTTTAAACATCTGCTTAATTAAAGCATTTTTCATTTGAAAGAGACTGCTCTCTTAACCCCCTTTAGACAACATTAAATGATATCCCGTGTCGATGATTTTGTAATGTATAGAATTAGGAAAGCAAAATTCAGGATGACACGGCTCACAGGGAACGGTAAAAAATGTTCACTTTATCGAGGAAATACAAAATTCGGGATGACACGGCACACAGGGACCGGGAAAAAATGATCACCTTATCGAGAGATTCAGGACCATGATTTTATTCAACTTATCGAGTATTTTTCAAGGGACCGGGAAAATATGTTCACTAGATAAAACGATTATTTTGTAATATAGAAAATTAGGAAATACAAAAATTCAGGATGACACGGCACAAGGGACCGGGAAAAAATGATCACTTTATCGAGAGATTCAAATTTACGAGTTTCAAATCACATCAAAATATATCTTTCTTTTTTTATATGTTTATAGAGAATTGTTTTAACAAATGTTCGTTATACAAACCTTTACTCGGGTAAAACCCGGGCGAAGCCGGGCACATCCGCTAGTTTGTTAATATTTGTCGACTGGCCGTGGTGACGTCATCAATAAATACTTTCACATCTTCGCAATATTCAATCGCAAAAACTGAATAAATGGATACAAAAAAACAATGGTTGCCTGTAAAGTCGGTTTTACGGGCGAAGATTTTACGTGACAACGGTAGAATATTTATTGATATGAATATAATTAAATTGCACAATAGGAACAAGGAATTGAATGAAAATAAGAATTGCACAAATTTTAACTATAGAAATATATTTTGTTTACTAAAACATTGTACATGTAAACTTAAACTTAACTAATTCCTATTTGAGTGATTTTGTTGAGGATAGGACGATGATAGGAGAAATATGAAATGAAAGGAAGTGTTTCTGCTGTAATGTGTCTTGCGAAAGTCAAGTCGATAGTTGTTCCTTTTAACGTAGTTGACTTAGAAACGTTTGATACGCAATCAAGATTATACGTATTTTTCATGAATTTAAGAAACGAGTTGTCAGGCTTTAGGTTTTTGTTAAAATCACCACACAGAAGAATCGGTATACTAGAATCAACTTGCACGAACGGTGGCACGTACTGGCTGTTGTGAATGTACGGACCGAGTCCTTGCCATAGTAACATTCCAATATCCTGCATACTAGCTCCTGGATGAATATATACAGCACCGAGTATAAACTTTAAGCTAGTATTAGCGGCGAAGCAAGTAACTTCAGTCATGCACATGTCACCCTTGGTTTTAATGACACGAGTTACGTCTGTAATCGCAACTTGGAACACTTCCGCCATAGATGTCGATGATAATTTACGATAGATCGCCACTCCACCAGCCGCGTTGGTATTTGAAAATCAAAACACTTATTCAGATCGAAGGTTCAAATTTTTGCTAAATAAATTTGAAATTAAATAAAATTTGTAATTGTAAATGATGAAGTTGAAAATTAAAACATTTACTTAAATTAGATGTTAAAATTCTTGCTCAACACAGTTTAAATAAAGTTTTCTTATATCTGCCACTTTTTGCCACTTTCTTATATCTGCCACTTTCATATTTTTGCTAAATAAATTTGACACTATTTAAAATTTGTAAAATAATAATTAATTAATTAATTAATTTTAAACTAATAATTTACTTAACACTATCAACATTTATCAATAGTATGACATAACCTATAAACTCAGTTTCTCAACTTTTGTGTCAATCTAACAATTAATCAATCAATCATAGTTTACGATAATGAAATATCAGTGTACAATTATTTACCTTTATTGTTGTAGTTGTTGTAAATGACGAATCTAAGCACTCCACATTTTCACTACAGACACAGCTGACGATACTTTAACCACACGTGTGAACTTGTATTATGACGCTTTCTTGTTTTTCCAACGCCAAGAACGTTCGAGAAAGACAAAGACAGAGACAAGCATGCGCCGATTCAATGCGCCTAATTCTCTAGCGCTGCGCGCGCAGCTGCGCGCGCAGCACTCTCGTTCGATGACTCATCGTAACGTTACCGGGCGTTACACTTTTTCATAAGTGACTCCCAGCCGCAACCTAATTTAAGACGTTGTCACGTCAAAACTCTTCCCCAAACACATCAAAATAATGTTGTTAATATCTCTAATCTGTCTCTTTCTCCTGAAACCGTCACACTTTTATCAAAAGGTTTAAATTTTGTTCCTTCCCAGAATATTGATACTCCAAGAACTATAGCCGCGATCGAAAATTCTATAAAACATTTGCAGGATGATAATAAGGCTAGAATTAGAACAGAAATAGCACCAATAATTAAAAAACTAAGAAGACAAAACAAAACAAATTTAAACCACCAAGAAAGAAAAGCAATAAATTCATTGAAGAATAACCAAGAAATAGTAATAACACCTTCAGATAAAGGAAGAAACACAGTAATCATGGACACAACTGAATATAATTACAAAACAGAACAATTATTACAAGATAAAGAAGTTTATGAAGAATTAACTAAAGACCCATTAACTAACATCACCAAAGAATTCAATAGAAAACTAAACAAAATTATACGCACATATAAACTCAATAAGAAATCTTTCGAAAATTTGAAAGCAGAAGAAAATAATCTTCCCAACTTCTACGGCTTACCAAAGGTCCATAAGCCTAACACACCATTACGTCCCATAGTTAGCTATGCTGGCTCTCCTCTCTATCCTCTCACAAAATACTTGTCGTCAATAATATCTCCATTCCAGAAGCAACTTCCTCATACAGTCCCCAATCCCATAGTAGCTGTTGAAACTATCAAAAATCTACAAATTCCAAGTAATAATCGAATGGTTTCATTTGATGTAGAATCCCTCTACACATCAATCCCACACGACGAAGCTCTCCTAGCCCTCAAGTCTTTTCTAGAACTCCATCCTGAAATAATCCTTCCTATTCCCAAAGAAGCCCTGATAGATTTATTGAAGCTTTGTCTAGAATATAGCTATTTTAACTTCAAAAACAGATTTTTTAGGCAAATAAGAGGCTTGCCTATGGGCAACCCTATTTCAGCAGCATTGGCAAATATTTTCATGAATGAAATAGACAAAATTATTACTGAAGCAAATAATTTAAAAGTTTTATTATGGATAAGATATATAGACGATGTATTTTGCATAACTGAAACAGAAATTGATACTTTCCTATATTTTCTGAATAACCTAAAACCTTATTTAAAGTTCACACACGAAATAGAAAACAATAATTCTTTAGCATTTTTAGACATTCAACTAATAAGAAAAGAACTTCATATAGAAACCACCATATACAGAAAACCTACGCACACAGGAAACTATTTAAATTTTAGCTCTTTTAGTCCGATTCATAATAAAATCGCCGTAGTAAAAACACTTTCCAAAAGATTAACTACACATTGCTCAAATAGAAATATTGAAAGAAAAGAAGAAAGTAATATAATTTTTAAAGAGTTGATAGACAATAATTATCCGAAGAAATTCATCAAGAAGCATTTTTACACTCCCAGATTTCCATCTTCAAACAATAGCAATGATCAATCCGATAAAAGGTATTGCTCTCTACCATACAGTTACGGATCAGAAAGAATCGCCAGAGTATTAAAGAAATATAATATAATTGCCACATATCAATCTGCACCAAATTTAAAACAAATTCTACGCCACTCAGACACCAAGAATAATAGTAAAAAGGAAAACAAAAACAATATTATTTACAAAATTCTGTGCAAAACCTGTCCAGCCACTTACATTAGA
The DNA here is from genome assembly GCA_030710605.1 of Cordylochernes scorpioides. NCBI lineage: Eukaryota > Metazoa > Arthropoda > Arachnida > Pseudoscorpiones > Chernetidae > Cordylochernes > Cordylochernes scorpioides. The sequence continues at coordinate 88,593,784 of CP092872.1, read as the reverse complement.
GAAACCAGCAAAGCATTGAAAGAACGCATTAACCAACACAAAGCAGCTCTACGCATCCATAAACCATTATCTATCCTAGTAGACCATGCACTGAACAATAATCATATACCCGAATTTGACAAAGCATCCATTTTATACCAGAATATTAAAGCACTGCAGGTTATTTTTAGAAAGCTGGGCCTCTATAAAAGATTCAGAAAGCATAAATAGGAAAATTGACCTACCAGAAATTTACAGAGAATTTATATCTTCCTAAATTATTTATTTATTTATTTTTTATTTTATTTTATTATTTTTGTATATATTTATACTTGTAATATACTTTTATTTATATATATCAACACAACATATTGAATCATAATCCTCACTCATTTTATTTTCTAATATTTATCAGTCTCTTCATTTATTTAATCAAATGGTTATTTAATTATATACTCTTTTGATTATTATTAAATATAACAATTGTAAATATATTTTATATACATGAAATTTTCATTAGATGGTTTCTTACTTTGTTCTTGTATAGCGTGAGTGGATCACATGCCCACGTGATTTAGTTTAAATCAAAGAAAAGCCTTGATAAAGAGAGGCGTGTTGCCCCTAGAAATATTGGCTAATTAATAAATTTATATCCAATATACGCCTTATATTTATTTATATATATATATATATATATATGTTATATAATTTTTAAAAAATTAATAGAAATATAATAGAGATAAATGCATGTAAATATTATTTTATTTTATTAATCTGTTTAAAATAACTCTGTTGTTCTTGGCCACTAGATGGCGCCACCTTAAATATAAATAGATTGTTTTGTTTTTTTTAGTGTTGGTTAGGTAAGTTAGATTTTATTTTATATAGGTATGTAAATGGTGATATAGAATTAATTGTTAAAATTCTATATTTACTTAATTTAAAATATATACTTTTGCTCAAAGAGTTCAAAATAAACTACTTGAGACTGATTTTCTCTTTTTTAATTAAATTCAAGACGACTGCACCTTCAATTTTAACAAATCATTTTTTGGATTTACATAATTATAGAACATATATATATATATATATACATATATAAAACATATATATAAACATTTCATAAATACTGAGTTATATTCTGCTGTATTTTTAGTGATTAATTATATTGTGTGGCGAAGAGAAATCATTTATTATTTAATTTTTCAATGAAAATATTTGGAAACAAATTTAAAATTTTACATTTTTCTAAATCATCATTTAGTTACCTAGTTTGCTTGCTTGATATTCTCTAGCTGTAGATAGTTGGGTTGATTTGTTAATAATTGTCGACTAGTCGTGGTGACGTCATCAATATATACTTTCATACCTTCAGATATACAAAGACTAGATTTCTAACGCTACAATATAATAAGTTATCAAATTATTTCTCTTCGCCACTATATTCAGATGTAAGATAACAAATGAAAACATTAAAACGCGAATGTTTCTTTTCACAAATAAATATTTTTGGCTTATCAGTGACAATTTTGACAATTAGAACACTTTTTTTTGACTTCTTAGTCAATATTTACATGAAAAAGATCAAGAGAACTATATACAATCAGCTAGGTCCCCACCGCGATAGTGTCTTCCTCCAGGCGATGACGGGGTCCTCGATGGCCTGGCCCAGTCCGACCTGGATGAAGTATCGGTTGATTCTTGATTTCGCAGATGCGAGGATGGCCAGCTCGTCTTCTATCAGGCCTATCCCGAAGATGTAGGACTGGAGGTCAGGGGGTCTGCCTATGATGTTGAATGCCTCCCGGACGAGAGGCCTGATGTGAGAGCAGCTCCAGTACCGATGGCTTGGCTTATCAGTGGTGAACCATCTCAGCGGTTTCGCCAATTTGATCCACCAAACCTCGTCTTAGAGCTCAAATACTGTATTGGACAGTTCTTCTTAAATTTTCTACACTGAAGGGTGGAATATTAGTTATGGTATTTTAGAAAACTATTGACAAAAGCTTTTAGGACAGTGGAGAATTACATATAAATAGTTTAATCGCAGTAAGGATAGTAGAAGTTTTTTTTTTTTTTTTTGCTTATCCCTAGTACACGTGGTACGGTCCATTATAATCATGGTGGGTAGAGGTAGGCGACTGCTTTTACTGTAAGTGCACCACATGTCTACACTTGTGAAAAGCAGTTTGTTTTTATGTGTAAAAAGAAACATTCCTGCTTTAATAAAATAATATTTTTTTTACACAATTAATAAAAAATCAAGGGATTGGTTTCTTTCTCATTTCTTTTATTTCTCGAGCTTTAAGGTTAACATGCTCTTTAACACGGAGATACAGAAGTACAAATGTTGTACTCCGCGTTGAATAACTTGTTAGTCCGAAAGCTAAAGAAATAAAAGAAATGAGAAAAAGAAACCAAAACCTTGATTCCTTATTGAATGTGTCAGAATGTAAAAGCAGGGAAGACTCTTTATTTATAATAATTATTATATACGCAGAAGTTAGAAGCAGAAGAAAGCTTGACAACCAATCAAAATATCTTATTCACCAAATCAACCAATCAAAAAACAACAATATTTAAACAACCAATAAGATATATCCTATACAAATCAACTTCATCAATATAAACCTACTTCAATGCTAATTGGTTCCTTAGGATTATATAGGGCCTCCTAGGGGAGGACTAAGGAGTTCCCTAGCAGATGCACGATCGTCTAAAAAGTAAAAGGGAATGTTATGATAATGGTTTAAGTTCCTCACGTTTCTTAACGGATGTGAAAAATCATCCAATCCCAAAAGAGTTCCGCCCCGTGATAAACCAATCACGATTCAGTACTCTTAACCCTAAATTACACATTGGCTCTTTTTTCTTTTTCTTCTTTTTCACTCATTTTTTCTGTCTATACTTTGTCCCTTCATCAACACACACAACGATATAGATGTCTTTAGGGATGCTTGGAATGTCTTCGTCTTTCTACAGAAGTTCTTGAGGGCAGGTAATGATCCATAATGGCAATCCTCAAATGGAATTACACCATAATATATCCAGTTTTCTTCAATAGCCTTAACATTCTCAAAGTGTTTGACATAGTATTTAGATCCTTTTTTTCCCCAGCGCATGTTCATATAATTTCTAAAGAAAAAAACACCTAAATGGATCACGTATAGAAAAAAAAAAGTTTTTAAATGGATATATTTAGGTCCTCTCTCTCTCTATTTTTTTTTGGATCACCTTAATTTGCTATTAAGTAAATTATAGGCCTTCCAATTTAATGTTTCTTCTTAAGGAATTTGTTTTATTATTATTATTGATATTACTAAATTAAAGGCCATAATATACTTAAGTTTGTCTTGGTATTTATTAGATGTAATTATATTTATTGGCATAAATGTGAATCGTATTTGGGTTTACGAATGCCTTAGAAGAAATGGATTTTTAAGGAATCCTCATTATAAAGTTGATCTAATTTGTTGTACTCTTTTTTTTTTTTGCGTGTATTTTTTATTGGAATTAAATTTTATATTAGGTTTTCTTTAAGTTTAGGAGCATGGATATAATGTATAATAATTGCAATTTTGTAATTTGCTTTTTTATTTATTAACCTATTATCATTTTGATTTTTTTAAAAAGCATAATATCAATTATTATTTAATATGTTTAACTTTCTGTGTTTTTGAATTTGTTTGAATTACGGTTAAATTTAGTTATAAGTTTATTTTAAGGTCTTTACTAATCTTCATTTAGTTAAGAATATTTGATCTTGAGAAGGTTCTCATTGTTGCCATGCATTTCAATTTTGGGTTCTTCTCTTTGTTTATTCATCGTCTTACATCCAGTCCTTCAGACCAATTCGGCCTTTGTTTCTAATGGTCTCTATTCATTCATTGTGTTTCTTCCAGAACTTTCTTTATCAATCCATTCTCTATATATTGACGTTTATTTTAACAGGAGAGGCGAAATTTGTCTTTTTAGATCATTATCCTCCCGGCAAATTTTTCATCTATATTTTAGCCATAGATTTGCCCTAACCTTTTTACCAGCTAAACACCTCTTTGGCAGATTGTGAAGATTCCATGAAAACCGGAAAAAACCGTGAAAGTAATCAACAGAATCCCACTTCAACACTCGACTTCTATTAGTAAGTACCCAACCACAATTGATCATATTTGGCAGAAACCGTTCACATAGATTACAGCACTGTAGTTACATCATAGTACAAAGTTATCAACAGAATCCCACTTCAACACTCGACTTCTATTAGTAAGTACCCAACCACAATTGATCATATTTGGCAGAAACCGTTCACATGGATTACAGCACTGTTGTTTCATCATAGTACAAAGTTATCAACAGAATCCCACTTTAACACTCGAGTTCTATTAGTAAGTACCCAACCACAATTGATCAAATTTGGCCGAAACCGTTCACATGGATTACAGCACTGTAGTTACATCATAGTACAAAGTTATCAACAGAATCCCACTTCAACACACGAGTTCTATTAGTAAGTACCCAACCACAATTGATCATATTTGGCCGAAACCGTTCACATAGATTGCAGTACTGTTGTTACATCATAGTACAAAGTTATCAACAGAATCCCACTTCAACACTCGAGTTCTATTAGTAAGTACCCAATCACCCAACCACAATTGATCATATTCGGCCGAAACCGTTCACATAGATTACAGCACTGTAGTTACATTATAGTACAAAGTTATCAACAGAATCCCACTTCAACACTCGAGTTCTATTAGTAAGTACCCAACGACAATTGATCATATTCGGCCGAAACCGTTCACATAGATTACAGCACTGTAGTTACATCATAGTACAAAGTTATCAACAGAATCCCACTTCAACACACGAGTTCTATTGGTAGGTACCCAACCACAATTGATCATATTTAGCCGAAACCGTTCACATGGATTACAGCACCGTAGTTACATCATAGTACAAAGTTATCAAAATAATCCCACTTCAACACTCGACTTCTATTATCCACAATTGATCATATTTGGCCGAAACCGTTCACGTGGATTACAGCACTGTAGTTTCATCATAGTACAAAGTTATCAACAGAATCCCACTTCAACACCCGAGTTCTATTAGTAAGTACCCTACCACAATTGATCATATTTGGCCGAAACCGTTCACATGGATTACAGCACTGTAGTTACATCATAGTACAAAGTTATCAACAGAATCCCACTTCAACACTCGACTTCTATTAATAAGCACCCAACCACCCAAACAATTGATCATATTTGGCCGAAACCGTTCACATGGATTACAGCACTGTAGTTACATCATAGTACAGAGTAATCAACAGAATCCCACTTCAACACCCGAGTTCTATTAGTAAGTACCCAACAACAATTGATCATATTTGGCCGAAACCGTTCACGTGGATTACAGCACTGTAGTTACATCATAGTACATAGTTATCAACAGAATCCCACTTCAACATTCGAGTTCTATTAGTAAGTACCCAACCACCCAACCACAATTGATCATATTTGGCCGAAACCGTTCACATAGATTACAGCACTGTAGTTACATCATAGTACAAAGTTATCAACAGAATCCCACTTCAACACTCGAGTTCTATTAGTAAGTACCCAACCACAATTGATCATATTTGGCCGAAACCGTTCCAGCGGATAAAGATTAATAGCACACGGCGAACTGCCAAATGGGTACCGGGCAACTTCCAAATTGAGTTAATTCCTCCAAAAAGCTGAAGGCCAATACCATAAGTCTTTATCTATGTCCCTCCCCAGGAGAACCAATCATTCACCATCATCGACTGGCCCTCTGGATTCCCCCTAAATATTTCAAACGTCTGCAAAACACCCCAGAGGCAATATAAAAATGAAAGTTGGGATCCGTGACCCTCCACTTTGGCGATATTGCTCTGTCCTTTGGGATGCCATTTCCTAACGATTACTTGAGGAGGAGGGTCCTCTACATTATTGATCAGCCAATGAAGTCATGCGGTTACATTGACTCATTTTTATTTCATTTTTATGTTGGGCCGAAGTGGCCGAGTAGCGGGCTGTAAATCTACCTTCACTCTACTTACCAAGATGAATAGAAAATTTACGTATATTATAGTGACCTTATACATACAAATATGATGCGAAATATAGAGTAATTCATATGACGGGTTTATCTTGATCATATATCCTTCGATAATTCGACAAAATATAAAACTAAGGTATTATAGAGTGGCCTCTATAGTATATACATACAAATATAATGCGAAATATAGAGCAATTCATAATACGGGTTTATCTTGGTTCATATATCCTTCGTTAATTCGACAATCTATCAACGCCTCGATTTTTTTTTCTAGCGACCAGCTCTTTGTAGATAGGTGATACTCCTCGTCGAATTATCGGAGGATATTAATAAAAGATTTGATATAATTTAAACAAACTTGTCATAATTTAAGTATAAATTACTTTTATTTTTACTTATTCCAAGTAAACGTGGTACAGTTCATGGTAATCATGTTGAGTAATTAGCGATTACTATTACTGTAAGTGCACTATATGCCTACGTATGTAGAAAGCGGTTCGAATTTGGAACTTACAAATGTGTTCCAGAATCCCAGTTTGGTTACTTTCACTCACTATTGAGGTTGGACTATGGAAAAAATTAAATAGCCATTCAAGCAATTTTTTTTTCTTCATAAAATATATAATATGGTGGCAAAGAAATAATTTAATTTTTAATTATTAAAATATACACAAAACAAACTTCTACTATGATGCACTAGCGCGCCATCTGTTATCAAAATTCAAAACTATTTAAAGGCGTAAGATTCTTTTTGTTATTAAACAATTTCTACTGCCCTTACTGCAATGGAAAAATTAATGAGAGGGCCTGGTTCATGAGTCCATAGTTCTTCTAAAATACCCATTCAAAGAGTCTAGCAGCAGTATCACTATAAAAGGAAGATCCAAAAATGCAATATAACAGCGATATGGTAGATTAAACTGGCGAAACCGCTGAGAGGATTCACCACTGATGAGCCAGGCCCTCTCATTAATTTTTCCATTGCAGTAAGGGCAGTAGAAATTGTTTAATATCAAAAAGAATCTTACGCCTTTAAAATAGTTTTGAATTTTGAAACTTCTTCTATCCTTATTGCGATGAAAAAATCTATTGGGAGGACTTCGCTCATCAGAGATTATACAGCATAAATAAAGAATCTCGTTAATGGAATATATAACTATTCCTTCTACGAATAGTTATATATACAGGGAAAATAAATCTGTTAGATAGTTTAAGAAATATATTTAATTTCTAATCAGAACAAACCTTGCAATAAACTAAAAGACTGCAAAAAGTCAAAAAACAGAATTACATAGAGAAGAAAATTTCAGATTAACTAAGCAACTAGATCTTTCTCATGGCTAAGAGAATCAATGAGAGGACGTATGTTCCTCATCAATACAGGGCGTGGATTCATAGCATCCATTCGTGAAGTGTTCATTAAATTATCATGGTCATTACAAAATAATTGTTGAGAAAAATTCCATAATAAAAGTGAATATTCGATTAATACTATATTTTCTTAAGTAAATTTGACCATCATTTTATTAGCAATCCACTCTCTCTTCTCTTACACACAGATAAATGAAAATAATCAATAAAAGAAATCTAAAATTGGATTGTTATATCAGAAAAGGATAAAAATACAATATAGAGAGGGCAATTATTGCATCAGTGAAACCGTATTAAAGTCAATAAATATCATTTCATCACCATTTCCCCCCCAACTTGCAGCCATTTTGTACTGATATCTTTAATCGTCTGGTTTAGCTACTTTCCTTACTGGGGCCATCGCCATTAGTGGCTTTTTTTAGGTTATCGAAATTTCTAGAATTTCATAAGGTTAGATAAGATTTGTTCTTTTTTAAACCTTTTTGTTCATCTTGTATAGCTCAGTTTAGAGATTTATATGTTCAATGAAATACAAGTGTAATACTGAAATATGTGTATTGCGTATTTTAATATATTTGGAAAATTCAAAATAAAATCATTTTGCATTATTTCAATTTGAATATATAGATTCGTTCTCTTTTACCTTTTTGTTCCCCTTTTATAGCTCAGTTTAGAGATTTATATGTTCAATGAAATATTGTGTACTTTAATATTGTAACCAAGTATTTATTATTTTATTAGCAGAGTATTATTTTTTATGTTTATATTTTGCTATACTCTGTATACTTCCCTCTTTTGCTTATCTTTTGTTTATCACTCATAGTTTGTTCTTGCCTGAAATAAATTGTTGTCTCATCCCGAAGTTGGTCTTCCCTAATTTTCCACGTGGCAATATATTTGGAAAATTTAGAATATATTGATTTTGCATTATTTCAATTTGAATATATAGATTTGTTCTTTTTTCTTTTTGTTCACATTGTACGTATAGCTCAGTTTAACGATTTATTTTCAATGAAATGTTGTGTACTCTTTTAAACATATATTTGGAAGATAAAAAAAATCATTTTATAGATTATTTCACATTATTTATCGTATGAAATCTGTCAGTTTTTGTGTATGGTTTCCAAATGAAAAATTATATTTATAAAAAATTGCCAAGTTGACAAATAGGGAAATGTAAGGAAAATAAAGCAATTCACAATTTGATCCAAAAATTTCAAACTTATTTACATAAAAGATATGCAATGAGATATGGTTGTTATATAGTCAAATTATCGTGAAACTGAAAGTTGCTGATGGCTTGCGCCATCTGTCGGAATAAAGTCAAATATAGAAAAATAAAATTTATTCCATAAAATTTATTTAGAAATATAAATAGAAATGTTTGTATAGTGATATTTAAACATTTTATAATTGCATTTCGGGGGGTCTCTCTCTCTCTTCAGCGGCAAAGCATGCCATCTACGTCTTCTTCGTAGATCGCGAGATGCGTGGTATCTCTGGGGACCCATTGGCGATCTTCCATCAAACTCTGCAGCGGTGGCAGAGGCGCCATGTACATAGTTGTATTTTTTAATCATTTTTAAAATCATTTTTTATTATAACCATCATCCTCATTATAAATTTCTCATTTTCTTATAATTAGTGCGGACTGTCTCTCTCTCTCTCTTAGTGCGGACTGTGCACTTTACATGTATTGACAAGATGTCAATAAAAATATGTCAACTGCGACCCCATCTCCGAGACATCGTACCTGAATGCCAGAGCTACGCCGTTCCAGGTAGAACACCAGCCTGGAACATAGCCCGCGTAGCTGATGAAGTTGCCACTGCCTGCAGAGATGAAGCCCCACTGGCAGTCGTCGCCATCGACTTGGAGTCAGCGTTTGACACGCTGGACAGAGGCTTCCTGGTGTCCACTCTTCTCTCCGTCGGTCTGCCGCCAGTCTTCGTGGGGTGGGTTCTTCTGCTCTACGCTGGGGCCGAGGCTGCGGCGAGGATTGAGGGGATTGGGAGAACTCCTCTGTTCCACATGCTCAACGGAGTGAGGCAGGGATGCGCTGCCAGCGCAGCGTTCTTTACCATCTCCACCGGGCCCCTCCTGCTACGCCTGGAACAGCTACTTGGCCGGGATAATGTCCTGGCGTACGCCGACGACATCGTCCTGCTTATCCGCGAGGATGGGCAGCTGGAGGTCGTCAGGAAGATCTTCGAGGACTTCAGGCGTGCGTCAGGAATAAGAGTCAACTTCGGTAAGAGCCAGGGTCTCTGGTGCGGGAGATGGAGGAACCGCACTGACTCCCCGTCGGCAATCTCCTGGAACAGGGAGAAAATCAATATTCTAGGGACCTTAGTGACTCCTGGAATGGGAACTTCGGCTCAAGATCAACACCTGCAAGAGTTGCTGGAGCGAGCCATTGCTAGGTGGTCCCCCTTTGTCCGCGGTCTCTCACTTGCTGGTCGAGCAAAAGCGGCCAATAGCCTGGTGCTCTCGGCCATCTACTATCATCTCCAGGCCTACCTTCCCAGCGAGACCACCATCGGAAGACTGCAGGCAAGATTGGCTCGATTCGTGTGGGGGCACGATCGAACCTCATGGCTTCCCAGTAGCATCCTGGCGCGGCCGATTTCTGTGGGAGGCATGGGACTTCTCGACGTGGGCACTCAGCTCCGGCTGTCGTGCCTTAAGGGTGTCCAGGCAGCACTGCGTGGAGGCCGTAACGCTCACTCTTGGCTCGCTGAGAGCGGGATGTGGCTGACTCCTGCGTCCACTCCTGGCATCTGGCTTCCCCCGCGGCGTCGTCGGAGTCTTCACCTCTTCGAGTCTGCCGCGGAGATCCTAGATCTAAACCACCGGATCTTACAACCTGCACTTCTCCGGGCTCTTCGGGTCGTGGGCGACTGCCGTTTCCTGCGGCCTCCTGAGCTCCTGGCTCCTACAAGATGGCTGGGCTGGCGCATCGGAGAACTGACCGGGCCTGCTCCAAACATCACCATCGCTACGCGTGGCGCCCTCACGGACGTCGCTGCTCTGGGGAGCTTCTGCACACGCCTGATAACCCAGAATGCCCGGGGACGTTATCGCGTCGACAGCCTGGCGGACGCAATCGTGGTGCGCGGGACGACCACCGCCTTCCAGCACCTAACCACCCGCACAGCCCGCCGCTTGCTTGAGCGTCCGCGCTTGGCTGCGCTGCCCATTACCCAGCTGTTCGGACGGTGGTTCCCCCACGTCAGCATCCCCATCTCCATCAACTGGTCTTCCCTCCGGCGTTGCGCCTTCTCGGGGCACAATGCTGACGTTGCCGTGCGGCTGGCCCTGCACGCCCTTCCCTATCCAGCACATCCGGCTTCAGCCCGGGAGTCCTGCATCGCCTGTGGGTCCGGAGACCTTTCACTGGCCCACCGCTACTGGTCCTGCAGTCGGATCAGGCCTGTCATCCTGGAGGCCTTCACCATCCTCCAACGGCCTCCTGACCTGCAGAGCTGGATCTTCGGGCTTGACCTGGAGGACGACGCCCTGGCCATCATGGCGTCCGCCAAGACCCGCATCTACAAGTACTTCCTGGGCCTGGAGATGCGGGGAGTCCAAGAAGACCCCCTCCTTGTCTGGAGGAGAACCTTGTCAAGGTGGTGGAGCCTCCCTAGCTCCTAAAATCATTGTAAATTCCCATTATTTATTCATTACTTTTATCATAATCATTTTGTAAAAATTGACTAGACGTCAATAAAAGTGTTTCAATTGTCAATTGTCTCTCTCTCTCTCTCGGTGGAAGGCTGGTTAAACCGTTTGGTTTTCGACTACTACGACCCCGGTTCGATTCCCACTTTTTTCTGATTAAAATTTTAAAAAATGCTCCAATGGCCCCCGATTCTTGAAAAAGTCCAACCCCACCAGCGAGTGCAAGTAACCAAACGGGGCTCTGGCACATTTGTAATGACATGTGGTGCACTTACAGTAAAAGCAGTCGCCTTCTACCCACCATGATAATCATTATCATGGCCTGTACCACGTGTACTAGGGATAATTAAAAAAAATTGCATTTCCATTTTAAAATTTCAGTTCTAAATATATCCATGCTGCGCACGTATAAATATTTCTTGTAAGATATCGATGTTTTAATTAAGCCTGTTGAAGAGAAATTATCACTTGAAAGCTTTTTTTAAATAAATCAACTCATTGTGAGAAACTTTTTTTTTTGTTTTAAATATTGAAAAGTGTTACATAGTCAGTTTTACTATTTCTAGATGAATGACCTGGGCAATGAACCTGGGTATATTTCATTGAATACATTGATAACCAAATACATATATAGAATAAATACTTTTTTCAGAATATCAGATTCCAAATATGATAAATGAATTTGCATGAAAAAGGTTATGATTATAATAATTATTATCGCTAATAAGGTTTCCATCTTACATAAACTACCAACCAGACAGAATATTTTACTTATATATACTTACTTGTATATTGAAAAAAAAAAAGAAAAAAAGCTTATTTTGACCATTCATATGAGCATTTGAGATGACAGAGCGCTATCTAGTGGAACAAAAATCAATTAAACGCTGATTCAACTTGATCCATGATATTTGGCCAACGCACTTTCTTGATAAATAAAAAAAGCTAGCTACGTAGGCGTTTCGGGCTGTTTGCCCTCGTCAGTATGGTGTAGGTTGTATCTCAACGGCCAGAATATTTGGTCCATTTCTTTGATTCCATTTCTTATTTGTTCATTATGTAATATGTCTTTGTCTAATTAATCAGAAAACTGGAGATTGAAGATTTTATATTGTAGCCTTCTTGGAAGACCATAATGTCAACTTATATGTGGGCTTAGAATTGAATCCTACATTCTGAACTTTTCTCAATTCAAAACCGATGTTTCCAGAGGCTCTTGCACAAGTCAAACCCCACCAGTGAAGGCTATAGCATTCACTTAGGGCTTTCTGACATTTATAAGAGCAAAAGTCGAACAGCTTTCTAAATGTCTTCTTATTTCTTATCTCCACTCAATCATATTAGGATATCAAGTTGTGACCCTTGATAGTGTCTATTTGACAACCATCATGACTGGGTGAAGTAGAATGTGTCTGCCTTTGTCATTAAGATTGGGAGCATTACTCAGTAGCAGGCCGACTTAGCTTCAAAAGAAATGGCCTCTGACATGAGGGACAGACGCCATGGGCAGCGGCTCCAGAAAGGAGTACAAACGCTGCTCATCCTGTATCCCTGGAATCCTTACAGGGTACTATCAGCCGGGCCAGCTGAGCCCAGGTTTTTTTAGTGAGCTTGTTACTACTCCCCCTCCTCCTTTTTCATCCGGGCGTGGGACCGGCAAAGGCGGAGTTTTTCTAAATATATAGGTAGGCTGTGTGTATCTACAATACAATCAGTTAGAAGCACCGAACTACCAAGATTATTATAGTCTGTAAAATACGGACATGGAATAAGTGGAAATGAAAGTATTTAAATGTGATAGATTTATATATCTCAACCTAGTTTAGTTATGTATTGAATTAAAATATCCCATCTGATGGTGAATATCTTTTTGAGCGTTCCCCTCCTGAGTTCCACCTCCCTGAGCGACCACATCCCAAAGCGACCATCTCCTGAGCGCCATCTTTCTTTACGACCATATTCATGAATAAACATGTCCAGAGCGACCATTTCCTTGAGAAACCACTTTCCTGAGCGATCTTGTCCCTGAGCAGCTAACTCCTTGAGGGCTACCTCCTTGAGCGACCACCTCCATGAACGATTACCTCCCTCAGCGACCTTTTCACAGAGCGACAATCTCCCTGAGCGACCATCTCCCTTAGACACTACCTCCCTGAGCGACCACCTATCTGAGCGACGACCTCATGAGGGACAATCTCCTGAGCAACCATCTTCTTTCCGTAGAGATCTTCTCCCTACGCGACCATCTCCCTTAGAGACTTCCTTCTTGAGCGACCACCTATCAGAGCGACGATCTCATGAGGGACTACCTCCCTGAGCGACAAACTCCTGAACAGCCATCTTTCCGTAGAGATATTCTCCCTGAGCGACCACCTCTCTATTAGACTATCTCCTTGTGAGATCATCTTGCGATAAGACCACCTTTCTAAGCGATTATCTTCCTTAGAGAACCACATTTGTAAAATCAAAACTGACTCAAAAATAAAACATAGAAGCGCCCAGAAGTATCCATATTTGTAATGAATTCACTCACGGTATAAGTGCTGTATGATGTAATCTCACAGGTTCTATGTATATATTCCCATTATATCAATTTATAGCTATGTCTGTGGAAGGATTATAAAAATCCGAAAGCTTGTACTTTGCACGAATAAAGAAACACATTGCTGCTGTTTATAATCTTATTTTAAATGCTATATCAATTTTCTCTTCTAACAGTTCTTTTTGTCTCTCCGTAGTCGAGATGTTATGTAACAAGGCGATTGCACTGCGGAGGAATTCCAGGGTAACAGAGAAGTAAACAGTCCATTTATCTTTAAGGCCTTCTTCACTCACCAAGACACTCGGGGTCTTATCTCACATGGGACCACCCAGGATGTCTGTCCTACTTGTGGAGGAGCTTGCAACCTTCTTTGTAAGATCTTAGAGGTTGCTTGGTTGGGAGACATAGTTCTCTGGGAAACTGGAACACAATCTCTAGACTGATATTTTATTTCTTTGATATTTTCTAGGAAGTGTTTGTCCTATCTCTTCAGGATAAGATGATACATATGAAATATATAGTGCAGGGAGTATTGAAATGTATATTTGGAGTTATTGTGTTTATGTCGTATTGTCATTTTTGTGTTGGATGTTGAATTTTGTTTATTATTATGTTGCTTGGGTTGTGTGTTATTCTGTATGTGTTGTTGTGCTGTATTTTGAGTAGTGTTTGTATCGTTTGTTGTTGATGTTGTTATGTTTATATTATTGTTTGGGTGGTGTTTGTATTGTATGTTTTTGTTTGGTCTGAGAAGTTGTTTGTGCTGTCATTTTTATATTATTGTTTGTGTTGTGGTTATAGTGTGTGTTGTTGTTTGTTCTGTTTATATATATTTTTTGTTTTGTATTTGTATTGTGTGATGTTAATTGCTCTGTAGTGTTTGAATTGATGTTTGTGTATTTTGTGCTGTGCATTTTCTATAAATGTTTGTGTTTGTGCATTAGTGTTTATGTTATTGTTTGTATTATGTGTTGTTGTAGTTTGTATTGTTACTGTTTGTGTTATGATGTTGTTTGTTCTGACATGTTTATATTATTGTTTTAAAAATAGTAATCCATTTTTGATTATTTAGGTAATAATAAAGGAGAATATACACTGCGTGACATTGAAAATGGAACACCAAGAAATAGTGGCCAGAAAATTATGCAAATTTCAGGGTAGACGCGCCTAACCGAGTTATGCAAATGATGTAAAATGCGCAGCTCTCGTGCGCACATGGAGTAAGATATAAGGGAAGGAACTTGCAGAAAGGACAGTATTCGTGTCGTTATTTCTTCAAGGAAAATCATTGTAGAAATTTTTTTCTTGTGTCAAAAGACACGTGTAATAACAGAGAATGCCAGGTCATCGTAAACGGAGGCAGTTCAAGCAGACAGACGCTTTTACGAGGGGCATGGTGATCGGACTGAAAAGGGCAGGTTGGTCCATACGTCAAATCGCAGCTGATACACACCTTGGTGCGTCCACGGTGCACCGACTGTGGAGAAGATGGTTGGAACAAGAAAATGTGGCAATTTATAGGAATGCCGGTGCAACCAGAGTGACGTCAGCACGTATGGATCGGCGTATCCTTCGACAAGCAGTGGCGGCCCCACAAGCCACTTGTACCGCCATCCTGCAACATGTGCAAGACACCCTAGATCATTCCATCTCGACCAGAACCATTTCCCGTCGATTGGTTGCTAATGGCTTTCACTCATGCCGTCCGCTAAGAAGACTGCCATTGACCCCACCGAATAGGCGCCAACGTTTCGAATGGTGCCGGGCTAGATCGACGTGGATGACGGAATGGCACAGGGTCGTGTTCTCAGATGAGTCGCGTTTCTGCTTGTCCAGTGATAGTCGCCGTGTACGCGTGTGGCGTCGACGTGGAGAAAGGTCCAATCCGGCAGCAATTGTGGAACGCCCCACCGTGCGACAACGTGGAATCATGGTTTGGGGCGCAATCGCGTATGATTCCAGGTCACCTTTACTTCGTATTCAGGGCACTATGACGGCCCAACGATACGTTGATGATGTGCTGCGACCGGTGGCACTCCCCTACCTTCAGGGGGTACCCAATGCCCTTTATCAGCAGGATAACGCCCGACCGCACACTGCTCGCATTAGCCAACAAGCTCTGCAAGATGTACAGATGCTTCCCTGGCCACCGTACTCTCCTGATCTCTTACCAATCGAGCACGTCTGGGACATCATTGGACGCCGTTTGCATGCCTTGCCACAGCCGCGTTCAGAAGACGAACTGTGGCAAATGGTTGAGAGGGAATGGAGAGCCATCCCTCAGGACTTCATCCGTACTCTGATTGACTCTCTACCTAGACGTGTTGCTGCGTGCATCGCCGCCGCGGTGGTCTTACTTGCTACTAAGTCGACGCCGTTCTCGCTCTGTATTATGACTTATCATTTTGAAATAAAGATCACTTATTGTTCGTCCCTGTCTCTCTCTGTCTGCCGAGTTTCATCACTTTCTGGCCACTATTTCTTGGTGTTCCATTTTCAATGTCACGCAGTGTATTTGATTGGAATATTTTTCATCCCCCAATACACGCCTTTTATTATTTAAATATATTATTTTTTGTGTTGTGCTTGTTTTGTGTGCTGTTGATTGTATTATTATGTTATTTATGCTGTGATATTGATTGTGCTGTGATCCTGTTTGTGTTGTAATGTTTATATTTTTGTTTTTCTTGTGTATGTGTGTGTATTTTGTGTCGTTGTTTATGTTGTATTATTTTCTGTTGTATAGTGTTGTGATGTTGTTTGTGTTGTGTATTATATTTGCCATGTATTGTATGTATGTTGTATTAAATATTGCATTATTGTTTGTGCTTTATTATATTGTTGTTTGTGCTTCATTGTTGTATGTGTGTTGTATTGTTGAAAAGTATATTGTGTTGAGTGTTGTTCATTGTGTTGTAGAGAGAGCATTGTCTCAAAACCTTTCCAATAATTCCAATTACCTTTCTAAAGTTCTATCACATTTATTTTCATCCTGGCAAAGGGTAAATATTTCGGTCCAAACTTTGATGGAATAAAAACCATTTTGATCGAAAGTTTTCTTCATTTTTATGCTTGTGTTTGCCAGTTGTCGACAGTTTGCTTGTGTGTGGCACAACTAATTGAAGATAAAACATGGAGATGATTTGGTTCCAGGAATTCTACCTGCCATGAAACATGGGAATCCTGGTTTCTTCTAGAGGTAGCTGCTCTTTGGAGGTTGATTTAATTCAGTTCTAGTTATTCTACATAAAAAGGCTGTACAGGGAAGTGATCGCTCATCAGAGCACCACTCATATATGAATACATTCACAAACAAAACATAAGGAAGTGGAAATTCTTTAAGATCGCCGGTCGTATATATTTTTTTAAGGAGACAGAGGCACACTTGGTCGTGGGGAATGGAGGAGTAGGGGCATGAGATTAGGGAATGGAGGAGTGGGGACATGAGACTGTAGGGAATGTAAGAGTGGGGACATGAGACTGTAGGGAATGAAGGAGTGGGGACATGGGATTAGGGAATGGAGGAGTGGGGACATGAGACTGTAGGGAATGGAGGAGTGGGGACATGGGATTAGGGAATGGAGGAGTGGAGACATGGGATTAGGGAATGGAGGAGTGGAGACATGAGACTGTAGGGAATGGAGGAGTGGGGACATGAGACTGTAGGGAATGGAGGAGTGGGGACATGGGATTAGGGAATGGAAAAGTGGAGACATGGGATTAGGGAATGGAGGAGTGGGGACATGAGACTGTAGGGAATGGAGGAGTGGGGACATGAGACTGTAGGGAATGGAGAAGTGGGGACATGAGACTGTAGGGAATGGAGGAGTGGGGACATGAGATTAGGGAATGGAGGAGTGGGGACATGAGACTGTAGGGAATGGAGGAGTGGGGACATGGGATTAGGGAATGGAGGAGTAGAGACATGGGATTAGGGAATGGAGGAGTGGAGACATGAGACTGTAGGGAATGGAGGAGTGGGGACATGAGACTGTAGGGAATGGAGGAGTGGGGACATGAGACTGTAGGGAATGAAGAAGTGGGGACATGAGACTGTAGGGAATGGAGGAGTGGGGACATGAGATTAGGGAATGGAGGAGTGGGGACACGAGACTGTAGGGAATGGAGGAGTGGAGACATGAGATTAGGGAATGGAGGAGTGGGGACACGAGACTGTAGGGAATGGAGGAGTGGGAACATGAGACTGTAGGAAATGGAGGAGTGGGGACACGAGATTAGGGAATGGAGGAGTGGGGACATGAGACTGTAGGGAATGGAGGAGTGGAGACATGAGATTAGGGAATGGAGGAGTGGGGACATGAGACTGTAGGGAATGGAGGAGTGGAGACATGAGATTAGGGAATGGAGGAGTGGGGACACGAGACTGTAGGGAATGGAGGAGTGGGGACATGAGACTGTAGGGAATGGAGGAGTGGGGACGTGATATTAGGGAATGGAGGAGTGGAGACATGAGATTCTAGGGAATGGAGGAGTGGGGACACGAAACTGTAGGGGATGGAGGAGTGGGGACATGAGACAGTGGGGAATAGAGGAGTCGGGACATGAGACAGTGGGGAATAGAGGAGTGGGGACATGGGACTGTAGGAATGAAGGAGTAGGGACATGAGACAGTAGGGAATGAAGGAGTAGGGACATGAGACAGTAGGGAATGGAGAAGTGGGGACACTAGACGGAAGGAATGAAGGAGTGGGGACATGAGACTGTAGGGAATAGAGGTGTGGGGTCATGAGACTGTAGGGAATGGAGGAGTGGAGACATGAGATTAGGGAATGGAGGAGTGGGGACATGAGACTGTAGGGAATGGAGGAGTGGAGACATGAGATTAGGGAATGGAGGAGTGGGGACACGAGACTGTAGGGAATGGAGGAGTGGGGACATGAGACTGTAGGGAATGGAGGAGTGGGGACGTGATATTAGGGAATGGAGGAGTGGAGACATGAGATTCTAGGGAATGGAGGAGTGGGGACACGAAACTGTAGGGGATGGAGGAGTGGGGACATGAGACAGTGGGGAATAGAGGAGTCGGGACATGAGACTGTAGGGAATGGAGGAGTGGGGACATGAGACAGTGGGGAATAGAGGAGTGGGGACATGGGACTGTAGGAAATGAAGGAGTAGGGACATGAGACAGTAGGGAATGAAGGAGTAGGGACATGAGACAGTAGGGAATGGAGAAGTGGGGACACTAGACGGAAGGAATGAAGGAGTGGGGACATGAGACTGTAGGGAATGGAGGTGTGGGGTCATGAGACTGTAGGGAATGGAGGAGTGGAGACATGAGACTGTAGGGAATGGAGGAGTGGGAGCATGAGACTGTAGGGAATGGAGGAGTGGGACATGAGACAGTGGAGAATGGAGGAGTGGGGACATGAGATGTAGGGAATAGAGGAGTGAGGACATGAGACAGTGGGGAATGGAGGAGTGGGGACATGAGCGGCAAGGATAGATCCCATGTCTGTAACAGGCATGACGGATCAATTAGCCATGACGTCACCTAATTGTGGAGAGAAGTCAAAAAATCATTATACACTTATTTAATTAAAACGCAACTTAATTAATTTTTATGACATAGCGGGCCATTAATTAGAGAGCCTAATTGAATAGCAGGCCTGGACTGTGTAACTGTTCCATGTGTCGCTCGCTGGGTCGGCCGCTTCCTGGGTTTTAATTAGCTCCCGGGATTATCTCTCTATACTTGTGCCGACGTCTGTAGTCTTGTGCCGACGTCTGTAGTCTTGTGCCGACGTCTGTAGTCTTGTGCCGACGTCTGTAGTCTTGTGCCGACGTCTCTATACTTGTGCCGACGTCTGTAGTCTTGTGCCGACGTCTGTAGTCTTGTGCCGACGTCTCTATACTTGTGCCGACGTCTCTATACTTGTGCCGACGTCTGTACACTTGTGCCGACGTCTGTATACTTGTGCCGACGTCTGTAGACTTGTGCCGACGTCTGTAGACTTGTGCCGACGTCTGTAGACTTGTGCCGACGTCTGTAGTCTTGTGCCGACATCTGTAGTCTTGTGCCAATTTCTGTAGACTTGTGCCGATTTCTGTAGACTTGTGCCGACGTCTGTAGACTTGTGCCGACGTCTGTAGACTTGTGCCGACGTCTCTATACTTGTGCCGACGTCTGTAGACTTGTGCCGATTTCTGTAGACTTGTGCCGACGTCTGTAGACTTGTGCCGACGTCTGTAGACTTGTGCCGACGTCTGTAGACTTGTGCCGACGTCTGTAGTCTTGTGCCGACGTCTGTAGACTTGTGCCGACGTCTGTACACTTGTGCCGACGTCTCTATACTTGTGCCGTCATCTGTAGACTTGTGCCGACGTCTCTATACTTGTGCCGACGTCTGTAGACTTGTGCCGACGTCTGTACACTTGTGCCGACGTCTCTATACTTGTGCCGACGTCTGTACACTTGTGCCGACGTCTCTATACTTGTGCCGACGTCTGTAGACTTGTGCCGACGTCTGTATACTTGTGCCGACGTCTCTATACTTGTGCCGACGTCTGTAGACTTGTGCCGACGTCTGTATACTTGTGCCGACGTCTCTATACTTGTGCCGACGTCTGTAGACTTGTGCCGACGTCTCTATACTTGTGCCGACGTCTGTAGACTCGTGCCGACGTCTCTATACTTGTTCCGACGTCTGTAGACTTGTGCCGACGTCTGTAGACTTGTGCCGACGTCTTTTCACTTGTGCCAACGTCTGTAGTCTTGTGCCGACGTCTGTAGACTTGTGCCGACGTCTGTAGACTTGTGCCGACGTCTGTAGACTTGTGCCGACGTCTGTAGACTTGTGCCGACGTCTGTAGACTTGTGCCGACGTCTGTAGACTTGTGCCGACGTCTTTTCACTTGTGCCAACGTATGTAGTCTTGTGCCGACGTCTGTAGTCTTGTGCCGACGTCTGTAGTCTTGTGCCAATTTCTGTAGACTTGTGCCGATTTCTGTATACTTGTGCCGAAGTCTCTATACTTGTGCCGACGTCTGTAGTCTTGTGCCGACGTCTCTATACTTGTGCCGACGTCTGTAGACTTGTGCCGACGTCTGTATACTTGTGCCGACGTCTGTAGACTTGTGCCGACGTCTGTAGTCTTGTGTCGACGTCTGTAGTCTTGTGCCGACGTCTGTAGTATTGTGTCGACGTCTGTAGTCTTGTGCCGATTTCTGTAGACTTGTGCTGACGTCTGTAGACTTGTGCCGACGTCTGTACACTTATGCCGACGTCTGTAGACTTGTGCCGATTTCTGTAGACTTGTGCCGACGTATCTATACTTGTGCCGACGTCTGTAGACTTGTGCCGACGTCTGTAGACTTGTGCCGACGTCTCTATACTTGTGCCGACGTCTGTAGACTTGTGCCGACGTCTGTAGACTTGTGCCGACGTCTGTAGTCTTGTGCCGACGTCTGTACACTTATGCCGACGTCTGTAGACTTGTGCCGACGTATCTATACTTGTGCCGACGTATCTATACTTGTGCCGATTTCTGTAGACTTGTGCCAATTTCTGTAGACTTGTGCCCATTTCTGTAGACTTGTGCTTATTTCTGTAGACCTGTGCCGACGTCTGTAGACTTGTGCCGACGTATCTATACTTGTGCCGATTTCTGTAGACTTGTGCCGACGTATCTATACTTGTGCCGATTTCTGTAGACTTGTGCCGATTTCTGTAGACTTGTGCCGATTTCTGTAGACTTGTGCTGACGTCTGTAGTCTTGTGCCGACGTCTGTAGACTTGTGCCGACGTATCTATACTTGTGCTGATTTCTGTAGACTTGTGCCGATTTCTGTAGACTTGTGCCCATTTCTGTAGACTTGTGCTTATTTCTGTAGACCTGCGCCGACGTCTGTAGACTTGTGCTTACGTTCAATAGACTTGTGCCGACGTCTGTAGTCTTGTGGCGAATTCTGTAGACTTGCGATTACATCTGTAGGCTTTTGTCGAATTCTGCAGACTGGCGCCAATATCTGCAGACTTGTGCCAACGTCTATAGACTTGTAAATAAGTCTGCGGATTTTAGTAGACTTTTTAGTAAACTAACTGCTAAGTTAGTAAACTTGTGCTTAGGTCTGTTGACTTATGCCGACGTCTTTAAACTTGGGTAGACTTGTGACTACTGTCTGTAGTCTTGTACCTATTGTCTGTAGATTTGTACCAATGTCTGTAGACTTGTACCTATTGTCTGCAGACTTGTGCCAATATATTTAGACCTGTGTCTGCATACTTGTGCCTAAGTTAGTAAACTTGTGCTTATTAATACACAGCAATAACGCGTCATCTATATAATACAAATGAAAACACCAAAAAGCGAATGTTTCTTTTCACACTGTTGACTTGTGTTCACGTCTTTAAATTCGTGTAGACTTGTGACTACTGTTTGTAGACTTGTACCTATTGTCTGTAGACTTGTATCTATTGTCTGTAGACTTGTATCTATTGTCTGTAGACTTGTACCTATTGTCTGTAGACTTGTATCTATTGTCTGTAGACTTGTACCTATTGTCAGTAGACTTGTATTTATTGTCTGTAGACTCGTATCTATTGTCTGTAGACTTGTACCTATTGTCTGTAGACTTGTATCTATTGTCTGTAGACTTGTACCTATTGTCTGTAGACTTGTACCTATTGTCTGTAGACTTGTACCTATTGTCTATAAACTTGTACCAATGTCTGCATACTTGTGCCTATTGTCTGTAGACTTGTACCTATTGTCTGTAGACTTGTATCTATTGTCTGTAGACTTGTACCTATTGTCTGTAGACTTGTACCTATGTCTGCATACTTGTGCCTATTGTCTGTAGACTTGTACCTATTGTCTGTAGACTTGTACCTATTGTCTGTAGACTTGTACCTATGTCTGCATACTTGTGCCTATTGTCTATAGATTTGTACCAATGTCTGTAGACTTGTACCTATTGTCTGTAGACTTGTACCAATGTCTGTAGACTTGTACCTATGTCAGTAGACTTCTACCTATTGTCTGTAGACTTGTACCTATGTCTGCATACTTGTGCCTAGGTTAGTAAACTTGTGCTTATTAATACATAGCATTAACACGTCATCTATCTAATACAAATTAAAACACCAAAACGCGAATGTTTATTTTCTCACTGTTGACTTGTACTGACGTCTTTAAACTCGTGTAGTCTTGTGACTACTGTTTGTAGACTTGTACCTATTGTCTGTAGACTTGTATCTATTGTCTGTAGATTTATGCCAATATCGTTGACTTGTACCAACGTCTCTAAACTTGTGCCAATGTCTGGCAGTTACGGCCAGTATTACCTGAGAACGCTAAACGCAATAACAACGTAAATTCCCATTCGTGGCCAATTCTGGAATAATTTTAAAAATCAACGAATAATTTACATTTATTCAGATAAATGGCGCAAGCCATCAGTAACTTCTTTTTACACAATCAGAAGATGTATTTTTCTTAATATATCCGCCTGATCTCAGTATAATTTCACTTTTGTACTATTCTTTCTCATTATATATGTTTGGTATATATAATAAAATAAGTAATTTTTTTTTTTGAAAATAGAACAATCCATAAATGAATATTTAATTAAAAAAGCATATATATATATATGCCCGGGTTTTACCCGATTAAATGTTTTTATTCAAATACTATTCGTTACAATTATAAATTGGCGCCTTGGATGTCACTCTTGTGAAACGTCCCGCTCCAAACTTTGTGTCTGAGAAGCGATATTTTTATAGAAAGATCATCTGGCTTTTGTTTTCTGCTCGAATGAATGTTTTTCTGTTAGAATTTTGTTCCTGCGTACAAAATAATGAACTGGTTTCTCCCGTGGTCTCTGCTTTTTGGAATTTTTCCCGATATAATTTTGTATCTGATAATCAAACATGATACAGAAATATCGTCATCATCATTTTCTGACTAAAAATATATAGTTTTAATAATTGATTTATATATATTTTTAAAATAGCCTATCGTCTTCCCCGTATTTTTTTACCTATGTATGGAAATTTTGGTTTGAATTAGTTAACTACTGCGAATTTGTATACCAGACATACAAACAAACAGACCAACAGACAAACATACAAACATTTATTTTTATATATATAGATATTGGATCAAAATATAATTTATTTTACCAATATAGACGTTATGTGGCGCTGAGTTTGTTGTTGACACACTTTAAAATGTTATAACACCTTGATAAAGGTTGGCGTTCAGCCAAATGAAATATTGGTAAAATAAATGATATTTTGATTCAATATAGGCCTTTTAAATTAAATTAAAATATTATATACACAATATTAATCGGTTTTAAATGTATGATAAATAAAAAAAATATGAGAATATAATATTGCCACGTGAAAAATTAGGGAAGACAAAAACTTCAGGAGGAGACAACAATTTATTTCAGACAAGAACAAACAATGAATGGTAAACAAAAGATAAGCCACGAGGGAAATTTACAGAGTAACAAAATATAAACATAAAAATGATCACTCTGTTAATAAAAATAATAAAATTAATAAATACTATGTTACAATATAAAGCAAATTTGCCTTTGTTATTATTCCGTCGTGGGTTTGAATGCTTTGAGAAATAACTAAACACTGTTAGAAAATAAGGTATTTTCGTATTATGTAATTATTATTTAGTTTTTTTTTTGTCAACTTAAAAAAAAAGAAGTCGTTGGACAAGTGGTTAAAACCTTCGATTCCCGACAGCCATGAACTAGGATCGAATCCCTCATTGGACCCTTTGTTTTAATATGTAAATAACCTTCACACATATTATTCATTGGACAATTTCAAAATGGACAAAAAAACGTTCAATAACTGATTGAAATGCAATAGTGCGGAAGCTTCTCTGGAACATATCATACTCAGAACTGACAATAGAGGACCTATTTTTCAGGCCTATAACTACCATCACAAAATTGGAGAGGAGTGTACTTCAGGAATCAGTTTAACCATGGAGATAAGCACCACCACCATATTATTCATTGTTATAAATATCATAAACTAGTAATACAATATAATACACTGCGGCCTGTGATTGTAAAACAACATTTGAAGTTACACCGCATGAGTCTCTTTTAAACGAAAAATCAAAATTTTATTTCAAGGTGAAATATCGACTATTTCTAACCTTTTTGGATGAGGTATGAAAGGGTGAATTATGAAGAGTAATGATGAACGGAAAAATAAAAGTGTCCAGGGATGGGAATCGAACCCACAATGTTCCGCTTACCGGGCAGATGCCATGTCCACTAGGTTTCTCTTTTTGAGCGGTACTTAGTAAAGTTATTCTGGAACCAGGCTAGTTACCCACAGGTTCGTAGATGGAACAGAACTCACTAACTACCTGACGTATTATGTTGAATAGTTAAAACGTCTAGATTATAGTTTAACTATTAGTTTTATTCATTTTTTATTGATAGTATAATTTTTTTTTAAACAAAAATGACAATAATAAAACAAATGAAAAATGTTATTAATATAATCCCTTCGGTATAATTATTAATAAAAGACAATTCGCTGAGGAAAAGTTTCTTTTTATATATATCAGAAATATACAAGCTTTCTGGGTCAACAGCCCTTCGATTGGTATAACTACGCTATCTGTCAAAGGGCTGTTGAGCCCGAAAGCTTGTATATTGCTGATATATATTGCCACGTGGAAAATTAGGGAAGAAAAAAACTTCAGGAGGAGACAACAATTTATTTCAGGCAAGGACAAACTATGAATGGTAAACAAAAGATAAGCCACAAGGGAAATTTACAGAGTAGCAAAATGTAAACATAAAAATGACCACTCTGTTAATAAAAATAATAAAAATTAATAAATACTTTGTTACAATATAAAAGGAAAATTTCCCTCAACGAATTGTCTTTTATTTACAAATGAAAAAGTTCTTAGAGTTAGATATCTTCGAGTTTATCGAAAACAAAGAATAAAGATTATCTGCGCCGTTGTGTGAATCAGTTTTACCCTAGTTACATATTTACTGAGAGTTAAATACATATAAAAAACAAATATTTAATATAATATGCATTAGCTTCATCTAAATCTCTGGTTTTTCAAACTTCACAGAGAATTTATAGCAATAAAAAAACACGAAATAGAAAGAATTACAAACCTATTTATAATATAGAAAGGCGGAATAAATTTCAATTACAAAAAAAAAAAAAAAAACATATCCTCTAAAAAAATCAATGGATATTCTAAAACAACAAAAATAATAAACAACCTATCTAAACTCTTTTATCACAAGAGCGCTAGATCATATTTTAAAAACTCTCAAATCATTTTATTTTCGCTGAAGGCCCGTTTCATTCTCTAGTCAAATATCGAAGGGGAATTTGGGGAAAGAGAGCAAATATGCAATAAAATAAAGAGTAGGTCTGCAAAGTTTAACACACTCTCAAAATGGTAACTATTATTTATTGGTTAAAATTTTCTTCACTTTTAAAGATAAGCCGTCAATATATCAGAGTAAATAGAGAGAAGAATGGTGGGAGTTAATCATTCCTCATTTTGGTGTTTTTCGCTCCAATCGTCAGAGAGAGAGAGAGAGAAGCAATATCCATTACAGAAGTGGTGGTCCCCGCCCGTGTAATGGATGTTGATGTACCAAATCAGGTTAGTTCTCTTCTCCCGCTTTTCCATCATCATTCAATTACTGGAAGCCTGGAGAAGGAAGAGATACCTTCAAGCGTAGATTACCAAATTAAGAGGTACAAGCTGCTTCAAATGCCAAGCGATTTGCCATCAAATATTTATACCTGAATTAATGCAACTTTTCCCTCCCCCCCCATCTCTCACTGTCTTTCCAACATCCTCTTTTACCTATTTCTCTATGTCAAAAGAAACCTCACTTAATTATATCACTCTTAAACATTGTCTCAAATTGAACATATACCAAACAACATTCTTTTAAGAGATCGCGAAAAAAACAGAATTTTCTGTATTACCTTTTTTAGTAAAATAACTAAATATTTAAAAAGTATCGTTAAATTTTATCGATATATACGATAATGTATTCTGTTAATTCTTTCGATTAACTTGCTCCATAGGTTGTAGATTTTATGATGGTCATAAAAATAACCCTTTTAAAACATCGTTGGCTAAAAGGTAAGCTTTAAGACAAGTCTATCTATATAACATTATGCTATAAACTTCTCTCACAAGCTTGGGCCATCATATAAAGAGTCTTAATTTGTTCTCGTAAATGCAGAAAATTAGTTCTTCTCTTTCCCCCTTAGTACGTGCTTTCTATCTAATAGGCCTAATGTTTCTAACCTTAATTGCATACCTGAATTATTAAATATGGAACTACTAGAGAAGCGCTTCTGTAACTTTATGACCTTTTTAGCAAAACTTATTTTAATGATCTACTTCTTTTTTTTTTCTATTTTTGCCCATTATGCACATACGTTTATTTTTATAAAAAAAGAGGGTAAAATTAGTTATAATCTAAAAATTATTACTCTCTTGATAATCATATTTTTGGGTAGTTACTTTCTTTGATGTGTGTTTTCATATATGTATTTCTGAATATATAACTTAGATTTATATATTTTTTAAATCGAAATTTTAGTTTAAAAATACAATTTGAGTTTAAAATTAGGGAGAAAAATCGAATAAATGATCAATAATATAATTTACCAGGTTATGATGTATCATGGAAAGCTTGTACGTCCAAATAGAGAGAAACCTCTAATGAGCGACTACCTCCAGAAGAGACGAGAACGTATCTGAATATTCAGGTTATGGTGTATCATAGAAAGCTTGTACGTCCAAATAGAGAGAAGCCTCTAATGAGATAGAAGATATTGAAGTATAACGAGAGAACTGTACTACCTTCATTTCACTAATTGCTTCTAATGAGGATCCACACAACTAATTATTCAAACCTATTATTACACTCTAATGAATTAGTATATATCATTTAACAAAGTAGGATGATTTCAGCGACTTTCAGAACTGGTGAGTTGCCAAATTACGCTTCCATTTTAATCAACTCTTCCCTCCAATGATAGTTAATTCTCTCTCTGTGTAAACTAATTCTCTTTACTAATTATAACTCCAAATGTAGAATTATCTCGTCTGTTTTTTAAAGAATTGCTTTCTCGAGTATACTTTTTTATTTTGGTTTTATTTAAATTTTGAATATAAAGAAAATATACTACGCGTTTTGATCAATTAAGGCTACATACATATTCCAGAATATCAATATTTCATCTTCTTCTTTTAATAATTTGTACCGTTAAAGCAATTCTTTGCTTGAATTCTTCCTTGTTATATACTGTGTTGAATATCACTTCAGTTTTTAATGGTAACTTTGATCTAACTTTGTTATTGTGTTTTTGTCGTGTCCAATGAAGAGTCTCAGATGTCTCCATACATCTCTATCACAGCAGTGTCCACTATCTTGGGTTTGTAAAGCTGCTGCTCTGGGTCTATGTCAATTTTCTGTTGTTGTTGTCGTGTCCAATGAAGAGTCTCAGATGTCTTCATACATCTCTATCACAGCAGTGTCCACTATCTTGGGTGTGTAAAGCTGCTGCTCTGGATCTATGTCAATTTTCTGTTGTTGTTGTCGTGTCCAATGAAGAGTCTCAGATGTCTCCATACATCTCTATCACAGCAGTAGCAATGTCCTTTATCTTAGGTGCGTAAAGCTGCTACATGTCAATTTTATGTTGTTGTTGTCGTGTCCAATGAAGAGGCTCAGATGTCCCTATACATCTCTATCACAACAGCAGCACTGTCCTTTATCTTAGGTGCGTAAAGCTGCTGCTCTGGGTCCATGTCAATTTTCTGTTGTTGTTGTCGTGTCCAATGAAGAGTCTCAGATTTCTCCATACATCTCTATCACAGCAGTCGCAATGTCATCGATCTTGGGTGTATAAAGCTGCTGCTCTGGGTCCATGTCAATTTTCTGTTGTTGTTGTCGTGTCCAATGAAGAAGCTCAGATGTCTCCATGCATCTATATCACAGCAGTCGCAATGTCCTCTATCTTGGGTGTGTAAAGCTGTTGTTCTGGGTCCATGCCAATTTTCTGTTGTTGTTGTCGTATCCAATGAAGAGCCTCAGATGTCCCCATACATCTCTATCACAGCAGTAGCAATGTTCACTATCTTGGGTATGTAAAGCTGCTGCTCTGGGTCCATGTCAATTTTCTGTTGTTGTTGTCGTGTCCAATGAAGAGTCTCAGATATCTCCATACATCTCTATCACAGCAGTAGCAATGTCCTCTATCTTGGGTGTGTAAAGCTGTTGTTCTGGGTCCATGTCAATTTTCTGTTGTTGTTGTCGTGTCCAATGAAGAGTCTCAGATGTCCCCATACATCTCTATCACAGCAGTCGCAATGTCCACTATCTTGGGTGTGTAAAGCTGCTGCTCTGGGTCCATGTCAATTTCTGTTGTTGTTGTCGTGTCCAATGAAGAGCCTCAGATGTCCCTTTACATCTCTATCACAACAATCGCAATGTTCACTATCTTGGATGTGTAAAGCTGTTGCTCTGGGTCCATGTCAATTTTCTGTTGTTGTTGTCGTATCCAATGAAGAGCCTCAGATGTCCCTTTACATCTCTATCACAACAATCGCAATGTTCACTATCTTGGGTGTGCAAAGCTGTTGCTCTGGGTCCATGTCAATTTTCTGTTGTTGTTGCCGTGTCCAATGAAGAGCCTCAGATGTTCCCATGCATCTCTATCACAACAGTCGCAATATCCACTATTCTGTTTGTTCTTCATTGGAAAATGGGAGCCGTTGCCACGTTAGTCACCCTGGACCAGAATTGGTCAAACATTCCAAGGGTCCAAGGGGGACTGGTGTGGTCGGACTTCTCCCCAAACTTTGCTATTAAATCTCTTTAAAAAAACACACTTCAGTCAGAAAAGGTTTTATTTTCTCAACGTTTCGACACGAAAGAGTGTATATGTAATATAAAAATTATTTCATTTAAAATTATCATTTCTAGAATAAATTACTCTGTTAAGACGACCACCAGATGTCGCGGCTTTCCCTATATAAACTCATTGTTGTTTTTTCCCGTTGGCCGGCTCAATATTTTTCACATATGTAAATAAGTCTTTCATTTTCTTTATTCTTACGCCTCTAAATCATAGTATTTCTTCCTTAATTATGTCTTTTGTATTTCATAAGCACAATTAAAGCTAATTCAGATCTAAACTGTTTCGATTCATATTTTCAAGATTTTCTACGATTTCATACCAATACCATTTAATACTATAGTACTCAATAGAACCAGCAAATATCATAATAATATACCTGTATCAAGCAAATGATCAATAATTCTATATAAATATTCTAAAAATAAACAGAAAAATATTTAATATAATATATATATATGTTATATTAAAATATTATTTTATTTAAAATTATATTTCATAGATACAAATACTCTGTTAAATAGACTGCCAGAGGTCACGCTTCCCATATAAAAACTCATTGTTGTTGTTTCCCGATGGCCGGCTCAAACTTTTGTACATTATGTAAATAATCTTTTGTTTTCCTTATTCTACTCGCATTAAGCCAGGCATTACTTTTATCAAGTTATATTTTTATATATCCCATAAGCTCAATTAAAGCTATTTCTAATCTTCATTATTTTAACTATTTTTATTTTCAAGATTTTTAACCACAACTGCATTACCATAACATAATCCTCAAGATAATCAAAATCACGCAGAAAATCTCATTTTTTATATTATATATATGGTTTTTTAAATTGAAAAATCGATTAGATGTGAGATACTTATTTCTGCCGACCACTGGTGACAATGTTGCCTCCGAGTATATAAAAACTTGTGTTTTCTATTATCTACATTCTTACATATACATTAGATATGCAAATCTTATATATTATTCACAGACATATATAGATGGATATTTTTCCGGCAGGATATTGATCTATAGAAGCAAAGGTCGTCTCTCACGTCAAAATAGACGTCAAAACTAGACGCCATCTATTGACCGTCGCCGCAAACTAGCGAAGTCAGGTCGGTGACAAAGCCACAACACCAGCTTTGGCAAACTGAGAAGCGTCTATCTAGAGATGATGTCTAGTTTTGGCGTCTATTTTGACGGGAGAGGCGACTATAATGCCTTTATAGATCATTATCCTCTCGGCAAAAATTCCATCTAAATTTCGGCCATAGATTTGTTCCAGTCGCTTAGCCAGCTAAACACATCTTTGGAAGATTGTGAAGATTCCATTAGATTCCTTGTGAATCTCATGGAATAAAGTCCGCCCTAGACTGACGAGGGCCATTAGCCCAAACCAGGGTCTCTAGGTGACGCTTCTCAGTTTCCAAAGCTGATGTAGTTTTGTCACCGACCTGCGGCCGCTAATTAGCGGCAAAGGTGGCGTCTATTTTGACGGGAGAGGCGACCAATGCCTTTATAGATCATTATCCTCTCGGCAAAAATTCCATCTAAATTTCGGCCATAGATTTTTCCCAGTCACTTTGCCAGCAAAACACCTCTTTGGAAGATTGTGAATATTCCATTAGATTCCTTGTGAATCTCATGGAATAAAGTCCGCCCTAGACTGACGAGGGCCATTAGCCCAAACCAGGGTCTCTAGGTGACGCTTCTCAGTTTCCAAAGCTGATGTTGTAGTTTTGTCACCGACCTGCAGCCGCTAATTTGCGGCAAAGGTGGCGTCTAGTTTTGACGTCTATTTTGACGGGAGAGGCGACTTTGGCTTTTAAACACATATATATATATATTCTCATATATACTCTTGATTTACAACACATATGCAAAAGTTGACATTTTAAATATGGAATTTTATAATCACATAAATAGAAGAAATAAAATTGACACAATAATTATACAGGATAATTAAGATATATTAGTATAATTATTATAATATAAAAATTTTAACATACTTGCATATTAAAATTCGAAACTATTATAGACGCGTAAGATTCTTTTTTAAAATAAACAATTTCTACTGTCCTTACTGCAATGGAAAAATTAATGGGATAGCCTAGCTCATCAGTGGTGAACCCTCCCAGCGGTTTCGCCAGTTTTAAAAGGGCATATCCTGATCGTGCAACTAAAAGTTTCTGATGTCTTTCGCCATCTGTCGGTATAAATAAAAACTATTCGTTGATTTTTAATTATATTCCTGAAAATTGTCTTCAACATTCATACATATAAATACACATAAATAATACCCTAAAAGGTAAATATAAACTGGAAATAGTATTAAACAACTAACTGAACACTTTTTAAGATTATTTGAAAGTTGTTTCAGAGAAAAATACAGCCAAATGAATCAATAGTTTATTTCAACTCCTGAGTTACTTTCTGTCATTCTTTCAGGAAGTTACTGAAACGTTGGGAGTTAAAATAAACAAGTAAAAGAACACTTTTGAAGATCATTTGTTAGTTTGAAGTAGATTCAGAGAAAAACACAGCCATACCAATCAATAGAGAGAGTTTATTTCAACTCCTGAGTTACTTTCTGTCATTCTTTCAGGGAGTTACTGAAACATTGGGAGTTAAAATAAACAAGTAACAGAACACTTTTGAAGATCATTTGTTGGTTTGAAGTAGATTCATAGAAAAACACAGCCATACCAATCAATAGTTTATTTCAACTCCTGAGTTACTTTCTGTCATTCTTTCAGGGAGTTACTGAAACATTGGGAGTTAAAATAAACAACTAACAGGACGCTTTTAAAGCTCATTTGTTGTTTGGGAGTTGATTCAGAGAAAAACACAGCTACATCAACTAATAGTTTATTTCAATGACGTTCCAATGACTTTCTTAGAAACAGTGACCCTCGCTCCTTAATATACCAACACATGTATTCCACAGGCCACACATTCAACCTCAGCCAGCCGACCATTCACTACCATCACGTTCCAAACCAGCACCAAAGATTGGTGTTGGAAGCTATATAACCTCTGTCAACCTGAACAGTTTTAATAGAAAAATAGACATACCAGATATTTATAAAGTATTCCTGTCCTGATGTGTTTAATCTGTTTATTCTGTCTTCCCTTCACAGTGATATTCCAGTCTTTCCTAATGTGTCAGATTTAGAATTTACCTCATTTGTCTTTTTCCCTATATTTGCATATCTTAATTTGTAATCAAAATTGTATTTTGTTTCTCCGTCTATAAGAAAAAAAATGTAAATATGCTAAAATATTGCTTACCATAGTATAAATAGGCTTGTATCTTTTTGAATCTCTTAGCTTTTTGTAAGTAGAAGGGCGTGTGGCCCGAAAGCTCGCTCGTTTTTTATTAAAAAGAAACTCATCTTCCTTCATGCTTTACTTTATTTGATTATCTAAACAGGAATAGTTCTATCGCTTATTCCCTTTCTGTCATTCTTTCAGGGAGTCACTGAAACTTTGGAAGTCAAAATTGTTATGTAATTAAAGTAAGTGATAAGGTTGAATCCGTAACCAATTTAACTTTACATATTATATATATACTAGCGGATGTGCCCGGCTTCGCCCGGGTTTTACCCGAGTGAATGTTTGTCTAACGAACATTTGTTAAAACAATTCTCTATAAACTTATAAAACGTACTCGGCTTCGCCCGGGGTTTTACCCGAGTAAAGGTTTGTCTAGCGAACATTTGTTAAAACAATTCTCTAAAAACTTATTTAAAAAAAAAAGATATATTTTGATAATTTGAAACTCGTAAATTTGAATCTCTCGATATATTGTTATCATCGTCACAATGGGGGCGCTGCTTGCGAGTTAAATCTACAAATCTGCAAATAACTCTAAGGATATTCAAGATATTCAGGAAATTATTTTTCAAAAACCTTCCCGGTGATATACCTAATAATATCCCAAAATTTCACGGCGATTGGATGTATGGTTTTTGAATCTATAGAGTGCAAACAAACAGACACACAGACATTCAATTTTATATATATAGATAGATTCACTCTTCATTGTTGGTGTTCCAGCCTTAAATATGCAAAATTGTTAGAATTTACTTTTGTTAATTATTGTTAAATTATGTAAATTTTAGAAATGTATATAATCTTGATTTTAGAAAATAAAGTGAGTTATTAATGTATACGTGGTTGAGTCATTAGAGTTAGTGAGACGAGACAATAGCAGTTATTCAAGTTTGAATGAGTTATAGTTAGCTCGCTGAGTCAAGAAGCATATAATTAAAACCAGCGTTAAAATAAGAATTAGGCGGTGATTCCTCCTTATTGCCAGGAGGCCAAAGCCAGTTCGATTCATGGTCCCTCGATATCTGGATTAGGATTTGAAACAGAAGAAATTTAGCAAAAACTCAGTGAGAATACAATTGCGAAATGTCTCGAGACGAAAGGATCCTTCAAAGAAAGTTAAGTTGCCAAATAAGGCGAATTGATGGATTTAATGAAACTGTGGATTCAATTATTGAGGCAGGTGAAACAATACGCTTAGAAATAATGGGTGAAGAATTAAAGGAGATCAAAGAAAAAATTGAGAAACTCTACGACGAGCTGTTTTCTTTGGATGAAGTTGATATAGATAAAGAAAGTGAGGCATATGATGGTTCAATGAACAAGATTGGAAGCTTGAGGGTAAAAATAGAAAATGAGAGAAAACTCAAAGACAAACTGGCGGACATAAAGCCAAATGGCTCTCAGGCAAATATAAAATTGCCTCAATTTGACTTACCGATATATGATGGAGATATGGGCAATTGGATCAACTTCAAAGAGCTATTCCTCACCACCATCGATGCACATCCAGGGCTAACTAATATACAGAAGTTACAATATTTGAATTCTGCAGTAAAAGGCGAAGCGGCCAGATTAATAAGGGGTTTCCCTTTACTAAGTGAAAATTATGGCCAAGCATGGAGTACACTGTTATCAAGATATGATAACCCGAGAGAGCTAGCTTATGCCCAGGTGTCAAAAATCTTTTCTCTCCGGGCAATTAAGAATCCATCGGCTAAGTGTCTCCATGAATTCATGGATGTTTGTAATGAAGCCATAAGAAACTTAGAAACGCTGGAATTGAAAAGAAATCAATTTGTGGATGTGATCCTGGTGCACTTCCTCCAGCAGAAGTTGAGTGAAAATCTAAGGTTGGATTGGGAACTGTCAATGGACAATACTCTTCCATCTTATGACAAGTTCATAGCATTCATTTCCAGACATGCGAGAAGCATGTCTTGTGCTGTCAAGGAATGTTCAAAAAAGGAAGAAACCACCGGATCGAGATTTCCCAAATGCCAAAGCTACGGGATGCTAATTGAGAGTTCGGACACTTGCATATTATGCAAATCTAAGCATCATCCACTATACATGTGCAACTTATTTTGCAAAATGCCTTTAAAAGAAAAATTAAATGTAGTAAAGAGTCATAAATTATGCTTCAATTGCTTGAGGAAAGGCCATTTCTCATGGAATTGTAGGCTGAACCAACGATGCAAAGTATGCAAGGGGAAGCACCACACGATGATTCATTATGATAAACCGAGCACGGAAGGCGCTTCGGCCCAAGTGGAGAACACAACTCCGAAGGAACATGAAAGTGCTATCAATTTAACTAATACTCAACAGGCAAACTGCAATGATAGCCACGTACTACTCGCAACAGCTAGAATCAAGATAAAAAATGGACTCGGAAAGTTATGCACCTGCAGAGCCCTACTGGACAGCGGTTCCCAAGTCACCATGATAACAAAAGAATGCTGCGAAAGATTGGGACTTGTCCAAAGGAAATCAGATCGGATGATTATAGGGGTTGGAAACACACCAGTGCAGCATTCTTCATCGACAGTAAGTGTGACATTTTGTCCACTGAATAATTCTGAGGAATTCTCGGTGGAGGCAGTAGTCACGGGAGTGCTCACTTCAGAAATTCCGAATTTCAGGTTGAAAGACCCTAATTGGCCAACTTTGAAGAACCTCAAATTGGCAGACCCAGAGTTCTACATACAAGCCCCAATAGATATGATATTGGGAGCAGATATATACACTGAACTTATGTTGAATGGCTCTATATCTCTCGGAGAAGGATTGCCAATGGCTATTAATACAAGACTAGGTTGGGTACTTCTAGGAAAACTCATAGGAACATCGGAGAGTAATACAGAAGTCTGTAACCTGAGTTTACAATCTGAACCAGAACTAGAATTCGTAATGAAAAGATTCTGGGAAACTGAATCTGTGCCGTCACCGGATCTTTGTACACAGGACGAAGATTGTGAAAGTTTATTTTCGAATAACCATGGCAGAGATAGCCATGGAAGGTATTGGGTAAAATTGCCATTCAGACAACATCGACCGCTTCTGGGTGAATCAAGAGAAAAAGCTTTAAGAAGGTTCCTTTCGTTGGAAGGAAAATTGTGTAAGAATGTGAAATTATATGACCAATACCGGGGATTCATGAAGGAATATGAACACTTAAACCACATGGAAAGGGTCCCAATTGCAGAAGTGAAGCGAGAATTGTGCAGATGCTATTACATGCCTCATCATCCAGTAATTAGAGAGCAATCCACTACAACAAAAATGAGAGTTGTGTTTGATGCATCAGCTAAATCTGAAAATAATGTTTCTTTAAATCAATTTTTGCACAAGGGACCAAAAATTCAACAGGATGTATTTTTCATTCTCCTCAGATTCAGAACGTATCCTGTCGCCATAACTGCTGATATAGAAAAGATGTACCGCCAGATAAGAATTCATCCAGAAGATGCGGACTATCAGAGGATATTGTGGAGACCATCGCTAGAAGAGCCTGTGGTGGACTATCGACTGCTGACTGTTACCTATGGTACAACTTCGGCTCCATTTTTGGCAATGAGAACATTACAACAGTTAGCAGAAGATGAAGGCCAAAATTATCCTGAGGCTTCTAGGGTGACCTTGAATGATTTCTATGTCGATGATCTGCTAACAGGAGCTCAAACGATTGCTGAAACCAAAGAACTAATAGACCAATTAAAAGACTTAATGAAAAAGGGAGGATTTCACTTAAGAAAGTGGAATTCAAATTGCCACGAGATAGTGTCTCATGTCGAGGAAATAAACGAAGAGAAGAAAATTAACTTGGAGAAAGGAGCCATATCCAAGATTTTAGGAATTGTATGGGATCATGTACAAGATACGTTTAGAGTTAATATAACTCTTCCTGAAGAAGTTGTTACCAAAAGAGATCTTCTCTCCAATATTGCGAGGATTTTCGATCCACTTGGTTTCCTCTCACCTACTACAGTGGCTTTGAAAATAATAATGCAGGAGTTATGGAGAAGTGGGACAGGCTGGGATGAGCATATTCCGAACGACATCAAGGAAAAGTGGAATAATTTTAGAGCCGAATTACTAAAATTAGGGGAGTTGAGTATCCCAAGATATGTATGGGCATGTGAAGGGGATCGAGATGTTCAACTCCACGGATTTTGTGACGCGTCAAGTGTAGCTTATTCGGCTGTGTGCTACTTAAGAACAGTCTCTCTGGATGGACAAGTCCATATATCAATGCTTGCAGCAAAAACCAGAGTTGCCCCATGTAAGTCTCTAACTCTACCTAGATTGGAATTGTGCGCGGCTCTCCTCCTGTCTCAGCTCTACAGATCTGTTATTGATTCATTGAAGATTGATATTGGCAGGGCATATTTGTGGTCAGACTCTCAGATCTCATTGAGTTGGATCAAATCAGATCCTAACAGATGGAAGACCTTTATACACAATAGAGTTGTGAAAATACAGCAACTGTCTGATAGAAACTCATGGCGTCACGTATCTGGGAAAGATAATCCCGCCGATTGTGCCTCTAGGGGAATAATGCCTGCTGCGTTATCTGGACATACACTGTGGTGGCAAGGACCGACTTGGTTGAAAGATAATAACTTTGTTCAGAATCAGGATAATTGCTATGGCCGAGAATGCCATGAGGAAGAAAAAGTAGCCTTAGCTTGCCAGTCCCGAGTTTCAGTCTGACCAGAAGGTGCGAGTTGCCCAAGTTCGGGCTGCTACCGGAGTCTACCTACGACCTATTACGAAGTTGGCTCCGCTTCCCTTCAAATCTGAACCAGGGTTCAGCGGCCGGGGGGAGTATGTTCCAGCCTTAAAATGCAAAATTGTTAGAATTCACTTTTGTTAATTATTGTTAAATTATGTAAATTTTAGAAATGTATATAATCTTGATTTTAGAAAATAAAGTGAGTTATTAATGTATACGTGGTTGAGTCATTAGAGTTAGTGAGACGAGACAATAGCAGTTATTCAAGTTTGAATGAGTTATAGTTAGCTCGCTGAGTCAAGAAGCATATAATTAAAACCAGCGTTAAAATAAGAATTAGGCGGTGATTCCTCCTTATTGCCAGGAGGCCAAAGCCAGTTCAATCAGTTGGCTTTTTATCTTACATTCATTCTTCATTGTTGGCTTTTTATATTACATTCACTCTTCATTGTTGGCTTTTTATCTTACATTCATTCTTCATTGTTGGCTTTTTATATTACATTCACTCTTCATTGTTGGCTTTTTATCTTACATTCACTCTGTTGGCTTTTTATATTACATTTACTCTTCATTGTTGGCTTTTTATCTTACATTCACTCTTCATTGTTGGCTTTTCATCTTACATTCATTTTCATTGTTGGCTTTTTATATTATATTTACTATTCATTGTTGGCTTTTTATCTTACATTCATTCTTCATTGTTGGCTTTTTATATTACATTTACTATTCATTGTTGGCTTTTTATCTTACATTCACTCTTCATTGTTGGCTTTTTATCTTACATTCATTCTTCATTGTTGGCTTTTTATATTACATTCACTCTTCATTGTTGGCTTTTTATCTTACATTCATTCTTCATTGTTGGCTTTTTATATTACATTCACTCTTCATTGTTGGCTTTTTATCTTACATTCACTCTGTTGGCTTTTTATATTACATTTACTCTTCATTGTTGGATTTTTATCTTACATTCACTCTTCATTGTTGGCTTTTTATATTATATTTACTCTTCATTGTTGGCTTTTTATCTTACATTCATTCTTCATTGTTGGCTTTTTATATTATATTTACTCTTCATTGTTGGATTTTTATCTTA
The DNA here is from genome assembly GCA_030710605.1 of Cordylochernes scorpioides. Classification (NCBI taxonomy): domain Eukaryota; kingdom Metazoa; phylum Arthropoda; class Arachnida; order Pseudoscorpiones; family Chernetidae; genus Cordylochernes; species Cordylochernes scorpioides. Next base: position 88,555,034 of record CP092872.1, on the reverse strand, counting down.
CATTCATTCTTCATTGTTGGCTTTTTATATTACATTTATCCGAGTGAAAGTTTGCCTAACGAATATTATATATTATGAAGTATAATAAACAATGTTAAAGATTAGTTTTAATTATTAATCAAGATTTTGTGTGAATATGTGAGAAAGATGTAATATCGTTGTTGTTTTCTTGGCCGACTGTTTTACATATGGTGTTATCTTAAAATTGCTTGTTTTGAATATTTTTTTAGATTGAGTTGAATGAATTGCTGATTTTTTTTTTTTTTGTATTTATATATAAATAAAATTAACTCTGTTGATTTTTTTGTATTTAATCGATAACAGCGAAGTTACGCATGTTAATGTTAGGGAAAAATATTTTGACGTTAAGCAAAACCTGCTCCATCTCGTTTTACATAAATGTTGAAAATTTGGTTGAAATTGATGCATTGTAACGAAAGTTTTTAGTGATGTCCTCTTATGAAATTTGCATTTTATTAATATAGATTTCGTGGATGGCTTTTCTTGATTAATCAAGAAATTGGGTTGGTCAAATATCAGAGAACAGATTAAATCAATGTTATTTGATTTCTGTTCCACCAGATAGCGCTCTGCCTTCTGTAAAACACATATGCTCTTGGTCAAGATATGCTTTCTTTATTTTTAATATTATTTTTTATTAATAGCAATTATACAAACACAAATCTTGGTATATGCTTTACGTGAAAACAACAAAAACAATAATTATTATATACATACAAGTTCTTTTTCAAACATGAGCTCATCTATAGCCATTATTACTCTGTGTAATATTCCAACAAAAATAAACAACAGAAAACTTTTGAATATCATTTGGAAGTTTAAAGCTGATTCGAAGAAAACACCACAGCCCCATCAAACAATAGTCTAACTCCTGACGTTTCAATAACTTTCTGTCACTCTTTCAGGTAGTCACTGGAATTTTGTTATTTAAAATAAATAACTAACAGAACGCTAGCAAATAATTATCAATTATAATAAGACTGGAATTATCTATTAACCTTAATATAGGTTCTAAAGTACCTCATCATTATACATTATCAATCAATTTAATATTCCAAATTGAAACCTTTTTTTCTAAGTACCTATATGATTTATTAACTGGGATGGATTGGTTACTGATCAATCAATTTAATTCCACAATTTAATTATCACGAATTTAGTTTTTTTTAATAGTCTTTAGGGTTGTTAGTATCCCTTTTAAACTAGTATTTTATTATCCTAATTGTTAATAGTTTATTTTTATATTGATATTGACTTTTTTAATTGAAGAATGATTAATTGTGTTTATAGAAAAAGTTTATCTTTGTGATATACTCAAGTTAAGATCAATTTATCTTGACATTCTATATTATACACACAAAGCTTCATTAAGACCAGCGGTCTTATACAGATTCACCACAGGGAGAAATAATAGATGGAGCTCCTATACTCCAGGCAGCGCAGCACCCAACAATCTTGACATTCTATATCACACACACACACAAAGCTTTATTAAGACCAGCGGTCTTATACAGATTCACCACAAGAAGAAATAATAGATGGAGCTCCTATACTCCAGGCAGCGCAGCACCCAACAATCTTGACATTCTATATCACACACACACACAAAGCTTTATTAAGACCAGCGGTCTTATACAGATTCACCACAGGAAGAAATAATAGATGGAGCTCCTATACTCCAGGCAGCGCAGCACCCAACAATCTTGACATTCTATATCACACACACAAAGCTTTATTAAGACCAGCGGTCTTATACAGATTCATCACAGGAAGAAATAATAGATGGAGTTCCTATACTCCAGGCAGCGCAGCACCCAACAATCTTGACATTCTATATCACACACACAAAGCTTTATTACGACCAGCGGTCTTATACAGATTCACCACAAGAAGAAATAATAGATGGAGTTCCTATACTCCAGGCAGCGCAGCACCCAACAATCTTAACATTCTATATCACACACACAAAGCTTTATTAAGACCAGCGGTCTTATACAGATTCACCACAGGAAGAAATAATAGATGGAGCTCCTATACTCCAGGCAGCGCAGCACCCAACAATCTTGACATTCTATATCACACACACAAAGCTTTATTAAGACCAGCGGTCTTATACAGATTCACCACAGGAAGAAATAATAGATGGAGCTCCTATACTCCAGGCAGCGCAGCACCCAACAATCTTGACATTCTATATCACACACACACAAAGCTTTATTAAGACCAGCGGTCTTATACAGATTCACCACAGGAAGAAATAATAGATGGAGTTCCTATACTCCAGGCAGCGCAGCACCCAACAATCTTGACATTCTATATCACACACTCAAAGCTTTATTAAGACCAGCGGTCTTATACAGATTCACCACAGGAAGAAATAATAGATGGAGTTCCTATACTCCAGGCAGCGCAGCACCCAACAAGCTTGATATTCTATATCACACACACAAAGCTTTATTAAGACCAGCGGTCTTATACAGATTCACCACAGGAAGAAATAATAGATGGAGTTCCTATACTCCAGGCAGCGCAGCACCCAACAATCTTGACATTCTATATCACACACACAAAGCTTTATTAAGACCAGCGGTCTTATACAGATTCACCACAAGAAGAAATAATAGATGGAGTTCCTATACTCCAGGCAGCGCAGCACCCAACAATCTTGACATTCTATATCACACACACAAAGCTTTATTAAGACCAGCGGTCTTATACAGATTCACCACAGGAAGAAATAATAGATGGAGCTCCTATACTCCAGGCAGCGCAGCACCCAACAATCTTGACATTCTATATCACACACACACACAAAGCTTTATTAAGACCAGCGGTCTTATACAGATTCATCAGAGGAAGAAATAATAGATGGAGTTCCTATACTCCAGGCAGCGCAGCACCCAACAATCTTGACATTCTATATCACACGCACACATAAAGCTTTATTAAGACCAGCGGTCTTATACAGATTCATCAAAGGAAGAAATAATAGATGGAGTTCCTATACTCCAGGCAGCGCAGCACCCAACAATCTTGACATTCTATATCACACACACACAAAGCTTTATTAAGACCAGCGGTCATATACAGATTCACCACAGGAAGAAATAATAGATGGAGTTCCTATACTCCAGGCAGCGCAGCACCCAACAATCTTGACATTCTATATCACACACACACACAAAGCTTTATTAAGACCAGCGGTCTTATACAGATTTACCACAGGAAGCAATAATAGATGGAGCTCCTATACTCCAGGCAGCGCAGCACCCAACAATCTTGACATTCTATATCACACACACACAAAGCTTTCTTAAGACCAGCGGTCTTATACAGATTTACCACAGGAAGAAATAATAGATGGAGCTCCTATACTCCAGGCAGCGCAGCACCCAACAATCTTGACATTCTATATCACACACACACAAAGCTTTATTAAGACCAGCGGTCTTATACAGATTTACCACAGGAAGCAATAATAGATGGAGCTCCTATACTCCAGGCAGCGCAGCACCCAACAATCTTGACATTCTATATCACACACACACAAAGCTTTATTAAGACCAGCGGTCTTATACAGATTTACCACAGGAAGAAATAATAGATGGAGCTCCTATACTCCAGGCAGCGCAGCACCCAACAATCTTGACATTCTATATCACACACACACAAAGCTTTATTAAGACCAGCGGTCTTATACAGATTTACCACAGGAAGAAATAATAGATGGAGCTCCTATACTCCAGGCAGCGCAGCACCCAACAATCTTGACATTCTATATCACACACACACACAAAGCTTTATTAAGACCACCGGTCTTATACAGATTTACCACAGGAAGAAATAATAGATGGAGCTCCTATACTCCAGGCAGCGCAGCACCCAACAATCTTGACATTCTATATCACACGCACACATAAAGCTTTATTAAGACCAGCGGTCTTATACAGATTCATCACAGGAAGAAATAATAGATGGAGTTCCTATACTCCAGGCAGCGCAGCACCCAACAATCTTGACATTCTATATCACACACACACACACAAAGCTTTATTAAGACCAGCGGTCTTATACAGATTCACCACAGGAAGAAATAATAGATGGAGCTCCTATACTCCAGGCAGCGCAGCACCCAACAATCTTGACATTCTATATCACACACACACAGCTTTATTAAGACCACCGGTCTTATACAGATTCACCACAGGGAGAAATAATAGATGGAGCTCCTATACTCCAGGCAGCGCAGCACCCAACAATCTTGACATTCTATATCACACACACACAAAGCTTTATTAAGACCAGCGGTCTTATACAGATTCACCACAGGAAGAAATAATAGATGGAGCTCCTATACTCCAGGCAGCGCAGCACCCAACAATCTTGACATTCTATATCACACACACACAGCTTTATTAAGACCACCGGTCTTATACAGATTCACCACAGGGAGAAATAATAGATGGAGCTCCTATACTCCAGGCAGCGCAGCACCCAACAATCTTGACATTCTATATCACACACACACAAAGCTTTATTAAGACCAGCGGTCTTATACAGATTCACCTCAGGAAGAAATAATAGATGGAGCTCCTATACTCCAGGCAGCGCAGCACCCAACAATCTTGACATTCTATATCACACACACACACAAAGCTTTATTAAGACCAGCGGTCTTATACAGATTCACCACAGGGAGAAATAATAGATGGAGCTCCTATACTCCAGGCATCGCAGCACCCAACAATCTTGACATTCTATATCACACACTCAAAGCTTTATTAAGACCAGCGGTCTTATACAGATTCATCACAGGAAGAAATAATAGATGGAGTTCCTATACTCCAGGCAGCGCAGCACCCAACAATCTTGACATTCTATATCACACACACACAGCTTTATTAAGACCACCGGTCTTATACAGATTCACCCCAGGGAGAAATAATAGATGGAGCTCCTATACTCCGGTCAGCGCAGCACCCAACAATCTTGACATTCTATATCACACACACACACAGCTTTATTAAGACCAGCGGTCTTATACAGATTCACCACAGGAAGAAATAATAGATGGAGTTCCTATACTCCAAGCAGCGCAGCACCCAACAATCTTGACATTCTATATCACACACACACACACAAAGCTTTATTAAGACCACCGGTCTTATACAGATTCACCACAGGGAGAAATAATAGATGGAGCTCCTATACTCCAGGCAGCGCAGCACCCAACAATCTTGACATTCTATATCACACACACAAAGCTTTATTAAGACCAGCGGTCTTATACAGATTCACCACAGGAAGAAATAATAGATGGAGTTCCTATACTCCAGGCAGCGCAGCACCCAACAATCTTGACATTCTATATCACACACACAAAGCTTTATTAAGACCAGCGGTCTTATACAGATTCACCACAGGAAGAAATAATAGATGGAGTTCCTATACTCCAGGCAGCGCAGCACCCAACAATCTTGACATTCTATATCACACACACACACAAAGCTTTATTAAGACCAGCGGTCTTATACAGATTTACCACAGGAAGCAATAATAGATGGAGCTCCTATACTCCAGGCAGCGCAGCACCCAACAATCTTGACATTCTATATCACACACACACAAAGATTTATTAAGACCAGCGGTCTTATACAGATTTACCACAGGAAGCAATAATAGATGGAGCTCCTATACTCCAGGCAGCGCAGCACCCAACAATCTTGACATTCTATATCACACACACACAAAGCTTTATTAAGACCAGCGGTCTTATACAGATTTACCACAGGAAGCAATAATAGATGGAGCTCCTATACTCCAGGCAGCGCAGCACCCAACAATCTTGACATTCTATATCACACACACACAAAGCTTTATTAAGACCAGCGGTCTTATACAGATTTACCACAGGAAGCAATAATAGATGGAGCTCCTATACTCCAGGCAGCGCAGCACCCAACAATCTTGACATTCTATATCACACACACACAAAGCTTTATTAAGACCAGCGGTCTTATACAGATTTACCACAGGGAGAAATAATAGATGGAGCTCCTATACTCCAGGCAGCGCAGCACCCAACAATCTTGACATTCTATATCACACACACACAAAGCTTTATTAAGACCAGCGGTCTTATACAGATTTACCACAGGAAGCAAAAATAGATGGAGCTCCTATACTCCAGGCAGCGCAGCACCCAACAATCTTGACATTCTATATCACACACACACAAAGCTTTATTAAGACCAGCGGTCTTATACAGATTTACCACAGGAAGAAATAATAGATGGAGCTCCTATACTCCAGGCAGCGCAGCACCCAACAATCTTGACATTCTATATCACACACACACAAAGCTTTATTAAGACCAGCGGTCTTATACAGATTTACCACAGGAAGCAATAATAGATGGAGCTCCTATACTCCAGGCAGCGCAGCACCCAACAATCTTGACATTCTATATCACACACACACAAAGCTTTATTAAGACCAGCGGTCTTATACAGATTTACCACAGGAAGAAATAATAGATGGAGCTCCTATACTCCAGGCAGCGCAGCACCCAACAATCTTGACATTCTATATCACACACACACAAAGCTTTATTAAGACCAGCGGTCTTATACAGATTTACCACAGGAAGAAATAATAGATGGAGCTCCTATACTCCAGGCAGCGCAGCACCCAACAATCTTGACATTCTATATCACACACACACAAAGCTTTATTAAGACCACCGGTCTTATACAGATTTACCACAGGAAGAAATAATAGATGGAGCTCCTATACTCCAGGCAGCGCAGCACCCAACAATCTTGACATTCTATATCACACGCACACATAAAGCTTCATTAAGACCAGCGGTCTTATACAGATTCATCACAGGAAGAAATAATAGATGGAGTTCCTATACTCCAGGCAGCGCAGCACCCAACAATCTTGACATTCTATATCACACACACACACACACAAAGCTTTATTAAGACCAGCGGTCTTATACAGATTCACCACAGGAAGAAATAATAGATGGAGCTCCTATACTCCAGGCAGCGCAGCACCCAACAATCTTGACATTCTATATCACACACACACAGCTTTATTAAGACCACCGGTCTTATACAGATTCACCACAGGGAGAAATAATAGATGGAGCTCCTATACTCCAGGCAGCGCAGCACCCAACAATCTTGACATTCTATATCACACACACACAAAGCTTTATTAAGACCAGCGGTCTTATACAGATTCACCACAGGAAGAAATAATAGATGGAGCTCCTATACTCCAGGCAGCGCAGCACCCAACAATCTTGACATTCTATATCACACACACACAGCTTTATTAAGACCACCGGTCTTATACAGATTCACCACAGGGAGAAATAATAGATGGAGCTCCTATACTCCAGGCAGCGCAGCACCCAACAATCTTGACATTCTATATCACACACACACAAAGCTTTATTAAGACCAGCGGTCTTATACAGATTCACCTCAGGAAGAAATAATAGATGGAGCTCCTATACTCCAGGCAGCGCAGCACCCAACAATCTTGACATTCTATATCACACACACACACAAAGCTTTATTAAGACCAGCGGTCTTATACAGATTCACCACAGGGAGAAATAATAGATGGAGCTCCTATACTCCAGGCAGCGCAGCACCCAACAATCTTGACATTCTATATCACACACAAAGCTTTATTAAGACCACCGGTCTTATACAGATTCACCCCAGGGAGAAATAATAGATGGAGCTCCTATACTCCGGGCAGCGCAGCACCCAACAATCTTGACATTCTATATCACACACACACACAGCTTTATTAAGACCAGCGGTCTTATACAGATTCACCACAGGAAGAAATAATAGATGGAGTTCCTATACTCCAAGCAGCGCAGCACCCAACAATCTTGACATTCTATATCACACACACACACACACACAAAGCTTTATTAAGACCACCGGTCTTATACAGATTCACCACAGGGAGAAATAATAGATGGAGCTCCTATACTCCAGGCAGCGCAGCACCCAACAATCTTGACATTCTATATCACACACGCACACACAAAGCTTTATTAAGACCAGCGGTCTTATACAGATTCACCACAGGAACAAATAATAGATGGAGCTCCTATACTCCAGGCAGCGCAGCACCCAACAATCTTGACATTCTAGATTATATTGTAACAAAGTATTTTTTAAGCAAAATATTATTTATTTGTTACGTCAGCACGACTAGGCGACTACAATTATCCTAAAAAAAAGTACATACAGCTAGAGAATATTGTCGAGGAGATAAATAAAGCAAGGGAAAATTTGGGAATAATTAATTTATTATAAAGGTGGGTATTTACCTTTTAGTTCTCCAATAAAAATATATACAAGAGGTATTTATAGAGAGAACAACTTATTCCAAGGTAAATATAATAATGAGAGTGGTCAGCCACCGAGGTGTTTTCCTTATTTGCCGATAAGATTCCGAGAACCCCTCACACCTGTCCCCCCGGAGTCCAGTGATGATTGACAGATGTCCCATGGAGCTTCCTGTGCTTGTATAGCTCTCTCTCTACTTGACAATATATAAAAATCTATTGAATGCTGGGGATTGTTGTTATCAAGTAAAAAATTGTTCTTTTTTTAGTGAAGATTTTACCAGCCCGCGTTGGGCGCTTTCATTGAAGAAAGGAAATTAGAAATATTTTAAATGTGAATCTAGAAAATAATAAAAAGAGAGATTTTGATAAGTGGCTATGGAATGGTAATAAGTATTTGTATGTCAATATCTCTAAGTACATTCAGGAATGATGTCTCTATGACTGTTTACGGAGATACGACCACAAGGAGTGTAGCGTCAAACTGACAACGTACTGTCTACGGAGATATAACCACGAGCAGAGTGGCGTCAAACTGACAACGTACTGTCTACGGAGATATAACCACGACGAGAGTGGCGTCAAACTGACATCGCTCTGTCTACGGAGATACAACCACGACGAGAGTGGCGTCAAACTGACAACGTACTGTCTACGGAGATACAACCACAAGGAGTGTAGCGTCAAACTGACAACGTACTGTCTACGGAGATATAACCACGAGCAGAGTGGCGTCAAACTGACAACGTACTGTCTACGGAGATACGACCACAAGGAGTGTAGCGTCAAACTGACAACGTACTGTCTACGGAGATACAACCACAAGGAGAGTATCGTCAAACTGACATCGCTCTGTCTACGGAGATATAACCACGAGCAGAGTGGCGTCAAACTGACAACGTACTGTCTACGGAGATACAACCACGACGAGAGTGGCGTCAAACTGACATCGCTCTGTCTACGGAGATACAACCACGACGAGAGTGGCGTCAAACTGACAACGTACTGTCTACGGAGATACAACCACAAGGAGTGTAGCGTCAAACTGACAACGTACTGTCTACGGAGATATAACCACGAGCAGAGTGGCGTCAAACTGACAACGTACTGTCTACGGAGATACAACCACGATGAGAGTGGCGTCAAACTGACATCGTACTGTCTACGGAGATACAACCACGAGGAGAGTGGCGTCAAACTGACAACGTACTGTCTACGGAGATACAACCACGAGCAGAGTGGCGTCAAACTTACAACGTACTGTCTACGGAGATACAACCACGAGCAGAGTGGCGTCAAACTGACAACGTACTGTCTACGGAGATACAACCACGAGCAGAGTGGCGTCAAACTGACAACGTACTGTCTACGGAGATACAACCACGAGCAGAGTGGCGTCAAACTGACAACGTACTGTCAACGGAGATACAACCACGAGCAGAGTGGCGTCAAACTGACAACGTACTGTCTACGAAGATATAACCACGAGCAGAGTGGCGTCAAACTGACAACGTACTGTCTACGGAGATACAACCACGAGCAGAGTGGCGTCAAACTGACAACGTACTGTCTACGGAGATACAACCACGAGCAGAGTGGCGTCAAACTGACAACGTACTGTCTACGGAGATACAACCACGAGCAGAGTGGCGTCAAACTGACAACGTACTGTCTACGGAGATACAACTACGAGGAGTCTGGCGTCAAACTGACAACGTACTGTCTACGTAGATACAACCACGAGCAGAGTGGCGTCAAACTGACAACGTACTGTCTACGGAGATACAGCCACGAGGAGAGTGGCGTCAAACTGACAACGTACTGTCTACGGAGATATAACCACGAGGAGTCTGGCGTCAAACTGACAACGTACTGTCTACGGAGATACAACCACGAGGAGAGTAGCGTCAAACTGACAACGTACTGTCTACGGAGATACAACAACAAGAAGAGTAGCGTCAAACTGACATCGTACTGTCTACGGAGATACAACCACGAGGAGTCTGGCGTCAAACTGACTTCGTACTGTCTACGGAGATACAACCACGAGGAGAGTGGCGTCAAACTGACAACGTACTGTCTACGGAGATACAACCACGAGGAGTCTGGCGTCAAACTGACAACGTACTGTCTACGGAGATATAACCATGAGGAGTCTGGCATCAAACTGACATCGTACTGTCTACGGAGATACAACCACGAGGAGAGTGGCGTCAAACTGACAACGTACTGTCTACGGAGATACAGCCACGAGGAGTCTGGCGTCAAACTGACAACGTACTGTCTACGGAGATATAACCATGAGGAGTCTGGCATCAAACTGACATCGTACTGTCTACGGAGATACAACCACGAGGAGAGTGGCGTCAAACTGACAACGTACTGTCTACGGAGATATAACCATGAGGAGTCTGGCGTCAAACTGACATCGTACTGTCTACGGAGATACAACCACGAGGAGAGTGGCATCAAACTGACAACGTACTGTCTACGGAGATACAACCACGAGGAGTCTGGCGTCAAACTGACAACGTACTGTCTACGGAGATACAACCACGAGGAGAGTAGCGTCAAACTGACAACGTACTGTCTACGGAGATACAACACCGAGGCAATGATGATCCAATACACGCCACCTCCCCCCTCCCCCATCAATCCTACTTACACGTGAATCCCCTCCGCCCCAAATTGATTCCAACACCACACAGCTAATTGTGGTGTATCCCCGCTGTGCTTCCTGTTGTTGACCTTTCTGCCGCCAGAACTGCTGCCACTTGAGAACAACGCTGCTCTTCAATTCACTTCCTTATCTCCCAATTTTCCCTTCGGTAATGCTTTTAGATCTTGAAGATTGAATTTGTCTTGCTGGCCTCATTCATATCGCATACAAGGAGATTGAAACTATTTTATTTCAAAGTCCATATAAGATTATATAAGGTTAAATTAAATGTGAAAAAATAAGATTATATAATGATAAATATATGAATAGATAGATATAAATATATTAAATAATTTATAAATATACATTTATATATAAATAAATATATACAAGTCGTTATTGGTGGCGCCCAACTCGGGAAAGACTCCGCCACCGGTGGACTGGGAGAGTTCTGACAAGGAGACAAATCCTGTTCACACTTGGTTATCTCGTATGTCTTCAATAAAGGTCACTGTAATATCTTTCAGAGTTATTGTTTGAATCCCGATATACATGCTAAAAGGTACAACTTCCTTAAGTTTTGTCCATGAGTGTATTATGTTCACACTTGGTTATCTCGTATGTCTTCAATAAAGATCACTGTAATATCTTTCAGAGTTATTGTTTGAATCCCGATATACATGCAAAAAGATACAACTTCCTTGAGTTTTGTACCTGAGTGTATTATGTTCACACTTGGTTATCTCGTATGTCTTCAATAAAGGTCACTGTAATATCTTTCAGAGTTATTGTTTGAATCCTGATATACATGCTAAAAGGTACAACTTCCTCAAGTTTTGTACATAAGTGTATATTTAATAATTAATATTTTTGAAAAAATTTTAATAAACAAAAAATAGTACAATAATGAAATAATACTGGTATAATTAGATAGATAAAAATATCTTCTTGTCTTGTAACATCAACTCGTTGATTTATTCCGACAGATGGCACAATCCATCATCAAAATTTTAATTGCACTACCAGGAGATGCTTTTTCTCTAATTTTCCGTTTTTGTTCCCTTTTTGTTTTATTACGAAATTACGAGTTTTAAGGTGTACAAAATAATCGTTGAAAAAGTCTTTTTAGATGTGTCGTTATCTTTTACATTACCTTCTCCCCTTTTTCTTATGGTATACACACATTGACAAAACTTAAGGAAGTTGTACCTTTAGCATGTATATTGGTATTCAGACAATAACTCTGAAAGATATACAGTGACCTTTATTGAAGACACACGAGATAACAAAGTGTGAACAAAATTGCCTCTGTCTCCTTAAATATATATATTAAGATTAGAATTATTTTTGTGTGTTGTTGTTGAAAAGAGGTGCAGTCATGGAAAAGTAAAGATAATTATTTACCTTTCAAGCAGATTTTTGTTTTGAATCACTTGAACAATTTACACCTAAAATTATTTATCACAGGAGTATCGAATTTATATAATGAATTCTATAATCGTGATTTTAATTAGAAAAGGTAGGGTTAACTATACATATTTACAACAATAATAATTAAAAGTGGTATGTTTTTAATCTATGGTCAAAAATATGTAAAACAGTCAATGAATGAAAATAAAATATATGTTTTTTTTTAAATAAAATATTTGCATTTTAGATTATATAATATACAGGGTGTACCAGGTAAATTGGGACTAACTTTGACAGTCCATAAGACAAAAACTACTTGAGATTAAAAACTTGTTTTTTTTTCATTACGTAGCCATATTCATGTAAAATGCAACAGTACATGTGTGCGCAGTGTAGTGATGAAGAGTAACCGAGAATTTGAAAATCGAGCTGCCATCATCGTTGCTCTGCGCGCCGGAAGGAGCCCCAAAGAGATAGTGGATTTTCTTAAGTTGCCCAAAACCACTATTTATCGTGTCAAGAAGCAGTTTGATGAGGCCGACAGTAACAAAGAGGGGATAGCTACAAGGAAAAAGCACTCGCGTCGATCGGACAGGGTAAGAGGCGAAGAATTTGTCAAAAATGTCAAGGAGAAGATTGATGGAAACCCTGGGAAGAGCATGAGGGCCATAGCCAAGGAAATGGACGTTGGCTCTATGACAATTGTCAGAACTATCCATGAGGACCTTGGTCTCAAGTCTTATGCCCTTCGGAAAGGTCAGTTGCTGACTGAGAATATGAAGAATAACAGAAAAGGAAAGACTGCTGCCCTCCTCAACAACCTGAAACACGACTCTTTTGGCATGCTAAGGTTCTTCTCTGACGAAAAGAACTTTGACGTGGACCAAAAGGTAAATTCCAGGAATGATCGCTGGATCTGTAAAGACCCCTCAGAGATACCTGTCGTGATGCACACGAAATTTCCTGCCTCCGTAATGGTCCTTGGCGTTATCAGCAGTGAAGGTGATGTCATGCCTCCCCATTTCTTTGAGAAGGGCCTTAGGATGAACGCTGACACCTACATCAATGTTCTGGAGACCGTTGTGAAGCCTTGGATGGACATGGTGGCCGCAGGAAGGAAGTATGTCTTCCAACAGGACTCAGCTCCAGCCCATAAGGCAAAAAAGACACAATCGTGGCTGACACTTAACGTCCCTAGTCACTGGGGTCCTGATATTTGGCCCCCTAATTCTCCAGATTGCAATCCCCTCGACTACTATGTATGGGGCGTTGTTGAGAGAGATGTCAACAAAGCTCCTCATGCCACCATCCAGTCTGTCAAGAAAGCAGTTCACACGGTGATGACCCAAATGGACAAGGTCATCGTCGCCAAGGCCTGTGCTTCATTCCGCACTCGCCTCGAGACTGTTGTAGCTAATAATGGAAACTACATTGAATAAATAAAAACTATATCATTTTATCTACTACTGTGTTAAATTTCATTCGGATATTTTAATTTTTACTTGCAAAAAATTTCAGTTAAAATACCATTGTTGAAATTCCCAATTTACCTGGTACACCCTGTATATATATATATTAAAATAGAACAATCCATAAATAAATCTATAATTAAAAAGCCAAATATTGGATCAAAATATCATATTTTTTACTAATATTTGTCCAATAATACCAACCTTGAAAAAGGTTGGCGTTCAGCCAACTGAAATATTGGTAAAATAAATGATATTTTGATCTAATATATGGTTTTTTAATTAAATATATATATATAGACAACCGGAGAATTCAAAAACTAGCACTTCCCTAAGTTTTATCCATGTGAGTAAATATATTCCTTGGATCTCCTTTTGAAACTGTTGGGTATTTAAATAGATTTGCATTCTTTAAGGCGTCCATTATGTAAATTTTTATGTGTATATAAATCAGACATTAATTGTTGTCAGGCAGTTGAAAGGATAAAAGCGAAATAAAAGGTTATTCTCAAGTGTTAGTTGCTGTACTTCTAATATCGACACAGCAAAAGTGGCGACGAGGATGGGATCCGAACCCACGCGGGTAAATTGCATGCAAATTTGTATTCTTTAACGCGGGCAAATTACATAATGGACACCTTAAAGAATGCAAATTTATTTTCATACACAACAGACATAAACAACACATATCACAATAATATATAGGAAACTATGTTGACATCAATTTTCGATTACCAATAACTATATTGTAAGAATTATAAACTCAAAAGGAGCTTCTTCTATAGAACATGTTTATTTTGATAGCTTTCGAACGACATCGTACTTCAACGGGGGTAAAGACAAGGTGTGATGTGTGCAATTATATAGACGTACATTGAGCATGCATCTCACATCACACCTTGTCTTTACGCCCGTTGAAAAACGATGTCGTTCGAAAGCTAGCGAAATAAACATGTTCTATTTAAGAAACTCCTTTTAAATTTATAATCTTTAAAATATACATTTATCAGAGTCATCAATCAACAATTCTGTCACCGTTTGCTTTGTGAATGGAATAAATACCCAAATATGGCCATTTCTCATAACCATCGGTGGTTCAGTGGTAGAATGCTCGCTTGCCACGCGAGCTGTCCGGGTTCGATTCCCAGCCGATGCATTTTTTTTTTTTACAATTTTTAAAACTCATTTATATATTATACAAGAATGACATCCACGGCGCCAATTTATAATTGTACCGAGAAGTATTTGAATAAAAGCATTTAATCGGGTAAAACCCGGGCGTTGCCTGGGTCATTCGGCTAATACAATATAAAGGAAACAATTCTCAGAGTCTAAGCCCGTGTTTACCACTCTACCCTATAAGGTCTTAGAGATTTTTTCCCTCAGACCGTTTATCAAGAACTGAGAGAATTAATTACAATAATAAATTGACTAGTTCCTTTCTTAAAGAATTAAATACGAAATACAAGACAACAGTTGGAGCAATTAATTTTAATTCATCCAATAGACAGAAATGGATTAGGAATTGACACAATGGCTACTATCTCTATATGAATTTACTCAAAAAGGAGAACATTTTCTCTAAATATCTCTCTCTCTATATATACATTTTAAATCTAAAATTCAAACACAAGGTAATAATTTAAGATAAAGGCATCTCCATATCGTGCAACTGAGAGTTGCTGATGGCTTGCGCCATCTTTCGGAATAAATATCAACTATTCTCGTTGATTTTTAATTATTCCAGAATTGGCCAAATACCCATTCTTGATTAATTAAGAAAAGCTAACCACGGACGCGTTTCGGGCTGTTGGCCCTCATCAGCGTGATGCAAGCTGTACCTCAACGACCAAAAAATTAGTCATTAAGGCATCCTGAAAAAACATGAAACGGGTAGTTAAGGCCAGAATTGTGTGAGAACGCTTCCGATAGATGGCGCAAGCCATCAGCAACTTCCAGTTGCACGATAAGGAGATGCCTTTTTCTTAATTTATGCACCTTATCCCAGTACAATATTACAATTGTACTATTTTTTCACAAGATAATAAGACCAAATTAAAATAAATAAATAGTGTATGACGCCTCAGTAACAGCGTTATTATAATCTTCAGACAAAAGTACCTAATGAGAAATTTTACCACAGCATGTTTTAAGTAGTTACTGTTATCATTTGTGTAAACAAGATAGCAGATAAGAAGAAGATAGTTTTTTGAGAAACACAGAATATAATTCTTAAAATTAAAAGTGGAAAAAAGATAGTAATAATGCTGTTACCGGAACGTCACACACTATTTATTTATTTGGATTTGGTCTTATTACCTTGTGTTTATAATCAACAACAACCAAAAGCTTTATTAAGACAATTTAGTCTTATACGGATTCTTCAAGCACAGAAATGTAGGGTACATACAAGAATATCAGTAATAACAACAACAAAAGTCCCTGTTATGACCCTTTGGTCTTATACAGCTTCTCCAAGTAGAAGAGGGTATATACAATAGTTACAATAATCAGCAATGTTATTTACAATGTGTCAAGGGGGAGAGAATCAAGAAAGAGCTTACTGGGGAACTAGAGTATTATCATGGGTAGATGTTCTTGTGTTTATAATCTATAATCCAAATTGTGCCTTATCAATCTAAAATTTAGGTATTTTTGATATAAATTCACACAATATTCAATCGTCGATATTCAAAAGGAGAAATAATAAAAAAGAATGCTACTAATAGTTTTCAATCTTAAAGCGTATGTATTGATTTACACACATGGACCAAACTTAAGAGAGTGCAATGTCTTTGATATCAACTGTCGTCTATTTATTTATTTATTTATTTGTTTGAAGGAGACACAGGCAACTTCTTTCATATTTGATTATCTCGTGTGTCTTCAATAAAGGTCACTATGTTTTCTATTTCCACAAATTCACGTCAAATCGATACAAGAACAAAAGACCAAACTAAATAGAGGAATATCCATAACAACTCCCACAAATTCCCAGAAAAAAACTTTCTCTTTATTTAAGAAAATTGGCTTACTTTTAAAGAGGCCTTTAAAAAAAAGCGTTTCACAATTTTTTAAAAATCTAATTTCCATTTCTAACCAAAATTTACGATAATCAAAATGCAAGAGCAAAGTAAATATAGAGTATCGATGACAAGATCTTCTAATTTCGAAGAAAGGATGTTTCCAATTTGAAGAAAAGAACAAGCCGAACTTCAATAAGAACGTCAAACAAGGGGTGTATTAGAAGTTTCTTCCGGTCTCGAAGGATGAAGCAAGAAGGTGTACGGCGCCAGAGGCCGGACAATGTCAATCACACCGCTCTGAACACAGGGCGGCATCCCCTTATCTGACCCCCCACAACGAACCAACACCTCCTAAATCATTTCCTGAGGTCACTATGTTGTCAATTAGCATATCTAAAAATATCGTTAAACATACACACACTTCAAAGCAGCTTTGTCATTAGAAAACTCACATTCGGTAGAGTATAGGTATCATTGTTAAAGATACTGTTGGGATTAATTGTTGTAAGATCATTTAGAAGGTAGGTAGGTCACTGGAAATGCCATTCTTAAAAATGGAAGATAATCCAAAGAGCTTCTTCCGTATTCATTGGCCAGCGAGAGTCTTGTTTATTCATGCTAACAACTAGTTCTGCAGTTTAGTAGATAAGTTGAGAATATCGTTAGAAAATGATAAAGATGACAATTTGAAGACACGCAGTATCTATTATAACTATAGATCAAGACTATATATATCTGTTTATATATTCACTTATTGATTCTTTTGATATTGTAAAACGACATTTGAAAATTATCCCGCATGTGTTTCTTTTCAACGAAAAATCAAAATTTATTTTAAGGAGAAATAACGACTATTTCTAACCTTAGGGATGAGGTATGAAAGGATGAATTGTGAAGAGTAATGATAAACGGAAAAATAAAAGTTTCCAGGGATGGGAATCGAACCCACAGCGTTCCGCTTACCGGGCAGATGCCATGTCCACTAGGCTACCCTGGACATATTTTTCCGTTCGTAAATAATACATAAAGTAATTTATAATATAATATAATGCGGCTTGTGATTGCAAAATGACATTTGAAAATTATCCCGCATGTGTTTCTTTTCAACGAAAAATCAAAATTTATTTAAATTCAATTTATTTCACAATTCATCCTTTCATACCTCATCCCTAAGGTGATAAATTTCGATTTTTCGTTGAAAAGAAACACATGAGGGATAATTTTCAAATGTCGTTTTACAATCACAAGCCGCATTATAATGTATTATAAATTACTTTTTAATATTCCCTGTTTTTTTCTTTCTTTCTTCGACTACAAGATAATTTTATAATCTTTAATTAAAAAGGCATATATTGGATCAAAAAATCATTTATTTTACCAATATTTCAGTTGGCTTATCGCCAACCTTTATCAAGGTGTTATAACATTTTAAAGTGTGTCAACAACAAACTCAGCGCCACATAACGTCAACAGCATTAAGTTTTTTAAAATATTTTGTTATATTCAATGGGGAGAAAAAAAGTGATATATATATTTATATTATGGACAAAATAATTTTTGTAAAATATGGGTGTGAATATTTTGAAAATTAACAATAACGCCTATTTTATGTTTTAAAATTATTTGTACTATGTGTAAAAAGATTTTTCGTATAAAAATAAATAAAAATAACAAAATATATATAAAAGAAATGTTAAACTAAAATTTTTTTTTACTGAAAACACAAAACGTAAAAAATGTTTGAAAAGTTAATTCAAAAAGATAATTTTATGTGAGACAAATTATTTACTAGAAAGCTTCTGATGGTTGTTGATATGTCTAAGTGAAAAGAAAATCTAAGTTTTCTTCGTAGATCACTAAATACGTGGTGTCGCTGGAGACCCATTGGCAATTCTCCACCAAACTCTGCAGCGGTGGTAGAGGCGTCATATCCATTCTACATAGTAGATATATCTAATTATTTTTAATTAATAGTTATATCATTACATAGATAATGAAGACTATGTACTTTTTTTACATGTATATTGACGTGATATCAATAGTATTATGTTAATTGTCTAATTTTCTAAGTAAAAAATCGTTTAGAAAATATTATAACTGATTTACTTTATTTATTGTTACACCATGAAGCATCTGCGATTCTTGGATTGAATTATTCTCTGTTATGTAAAACCTGAATACTAAATGTACTATTACTAAACATTGATAATTTATTTATCGCTAAGCTGAAAAAATATTTAGAAAAACTTACAAAGAATATTGTTTTAATGAAATATGTGTGATTTGATACTTAAAATCTTCCCTGTTATGTAAAACGTGAACACTATCTGGTAAGTCACTATTAATGTACTACTAATAAACATTGATGATTTAACGCTAATCTGAAAAAAACATTTATCGGTTCCAAAATCACTTTATTAGGTACCGCTCAACAAGAGCAACCTAGTTTATGATATTTGCAACAATTATAATATGTGAAGGTCATTCACAAAATATTAACGTGGGATTTAATCCCAGTTAATGACTGTCGGGAATCGAGGGTGTTACCCACTCGTCCACTGACTTCTTTCATAAAAATCATTTAGAATTGGACACAAAGTATATAATTTTATTGAAATATGTGGGAATTGTTTCTTGATTTCTTCCCTGTTATGTAAAAGGTGAACATTATCTGGTAAGCCACTGTTAATGTAGTACTAATAAACATTGATGAAATTTAGCGCTATGCTAAAGCAATCATTTAGAATTGGTCACAAAAATAATATTCTTTTATTGAAATATTTGTTTGAATTTTTTCTTAAATTCTTCCCTATTATGTACATCTTGAGTTATCTGTGCTGTTGGCAATTCATCCATTCCCCAATGTTGTCTATCCAGATTGTTTGAAGTTGTCAAGGCCCTAACTTCTATTTTTATTCGAATATTGAATACAATATTTGTAAATTATTACCACATCACATCACCCAAATATCTTTATTTTATCAAAGTTTCAACATAAGTTTATATGAAAACTTTGAACTATGCAGCATATTAATAAGTCCATATAAAATACAATGTTATACACCCAAGTATGAACGAATTACTTGAATTATTCCTTATCAAAACTCTTATAAGTTTGAATAAAGTCACAAACAATAGGAAACCTATAAAATGAAAGGATTTAAAAGCACGAATGTTTCTTTTTATACACAATACAAACTTCTACTGTCCTTACTGCGATGAGAAAATATATTGGGAGGGCTTGGATCATCAGTGGTGAACCCTCCCAGCGGTTTCGCCAATTTAATCCACCAGACCGCTTCTCAGAGCTCTAATACTGTATTGAACGATTCTGCTTATATATGCTACACTGAAGGATGGAATCTCAGAAATGGTTTTCAAGAAAACTATGGACATAAGCTTATAGGACAGTAGAATTACATTCAAATGTAATAATAAGAAACCTAAAATTAAAAAAAAAAAATCTTCAGATTAAAATTAACAATAATTTTTGTGAAAAATTAATACAAAAGTGAAATTTTTACTGAGATCAGGTGGATGAATTAAGAAAAACACCTCTCCTGATCGTGCAACTAGAAGTTGCTGATGGCTTACACCATCTATCGGAATAAATATCAACTATAATCGTATATTTTTAATTATTCCAATGTAATTAATAATTATAAAATCAACGGTTAGTTTATATTCATTCCGACAAATGGCGCAAGCCATCAGCAACTTTTAATTTCATGTGATCAGAAGATGTATTTTTCTTAATAATTTTACTCCTTGTTAATTTTATCAAAAAACTTTTTTTTTCTCGATAAAATAGACACATATTGAGGGTTTATCAAACAGTAAATCAATACAAAGCAATAACGCGCCATCAATATATAACGACTGAAGACATTAAGACACAAATGTTTCTTTTTACAAATAAATCAAACTTCTACTGTTCTTACTGGAATGAAAAAATATTGGGAGGGCTTGACTCATCAGTGGTGAACCCTCCCAGCAGTTTCGCCAATTTAATCTACCAGACCGCTTCTTTAGAGCTATAATACTGTATACTGTATTTTTTTTCATTGCAGTAAGGACAGGAAACGTTTTATTTATTTATGAAAAGAAACATTCGCGTCTTAATGTCTTCATTCGTTATAAGTCTTCTTCTTCTTTCTTATCTCCACTCAATCATATTTGGGTGTCAAGCTTGTAAAGCTTTAGATTTGACAACCATCATGATTGGGTGAAGTAGAATGCGTCTGCCTTTGTCATTAAGACTGGAAGCACTACTCAGTGGCAAGCCGACTTAGCTCCAAAAGAAATGGCCGCCTCTGACAGCCGCTCCTAACATGGAGTACAAACGCTGCTCATCCTGTATCCCTGGATTAGAAACCCTTACAGGGTAACATCAGCCGGGCCATCTGAGCCCAGGTTTTTTAGTTAGCTTGTTTACTGCTTCCCCTCCGTTTTCATCCGGGTTTAGGCCCGCAAAGGCGGAGTTATTCGTTATAAGTAAATAAATACATTTAGTAAGACTTTTACTATACCCTACTAGACTGAGACTAGATGCTCCAACTCCACTGCAACTCCAGCACATATCCTGGACTGTATTAGAGCTAAGAAGGAAGACCTATACAACAACTCCAAAACTATAGTAGAAAAATTATTGCTCTCAACCTTCATGACCTGGTGTTATCTTACCCATGGAATAATTTAAAAAGAGACTTAATGAAATACATATTTTTCTGAGAGATACAGAAAAGATGGAAAAGAAATTCAAATTTACCAAGTTTTTGAGAAATATGTAAATATGTTTTATTGGTATTCTCCTGCTCCAAATTACATATCCCCGTAAGAGAGTTAAGGAAGAGGGTATAAAAACGATGGTCACACAAAACGGCATCAAAAAATAGAAATACAAGTGTATATGCAAATATTGATTGTTGTCGTTGTTTCTTATTGTACAAAGATTACACAAAAAGCCATGAGTCCATGCTACTCGAGCTGTTTGATGATTAGCAGCAGCCTCTATTAAAGTTCCGCACAAATATTGATACATAAATAATTTATAATTGATTTGTTTATGTTATTATTATTGTCCAATGAAGAACCTCAGATGTCTCCATACATCTCTATTACAGCAGCAGCTATGTCCACTATCTATAATTACTTTTATACGTATAATAAAAAAGGCGAATATGGTTAAAATAGTTATAAATTTAATCAGAGAGCATTGTTTTTTATAAGATCAATGATAGGTAATATGGGAAAGACTATAAGTAAGCGATATGAGAAGGAAAATATTATTTTGTTGAAAAGTCGTTTGGAAGGAAAAGATCCGTAAAGATTCTGTGTTTTAGTACGTTAGAAAAACGTTTATTTCAATTCCTAAGTTGTCAGACAACGGGATAACTGGCCATGGAAGCAACTCCACACTGGTTGTTCTTGTTCCTGGACATCCGGACATATCCCTTTTCTCCCCAATCAGCACCCCAACTGTTCTTGATCAGCCAGTAGTCCTTGCCATTTTCGCTGCCATATCCCACAGCCAGAACTCCGTGATCTAAATCCGCGTTACAATCAGGATCATCCAAGATTCCTCCAGAATAGGTCTGTAAATCATTAGCATTAACGCCAACGGAAACTGGACCTTTGGTTGCCACAGCTTCTTTCAGTGCTTTCTCATCGCCTTCAGCAATTTCCACATAGCTACTATGTTTTAGTAGCATAATGGATTGTCCATCTGGAAAGTAAACCACAATATACTGTATAAAACTTTATATGTATCAAAATATTGTAAGAGAAGAACTCATTAGAAAAAAAAGCATACATCAAAAACGTTAAAAAAAGATTCCAATCGCACAAAAAAAAAACACGAATTATTTTATCGACATCATATTTGCATAATGTTTCTATATTAGTGATGCAATTAAAGAAATGCCCACCAAGAAATCTGATGGAAGAAAAAAATATATTACAAAAGAGTTCAAAAACGTTGTCAATCAATCAAAGAAAAAAAAATGTCACGGTGAAAGATGATTGGTGTTTAATAGCGGCAAAAAGCATCTTTGTTCTAAGCCTTTTGTGAGCAGACGATCCTAACCCTCTCGTGCCACGCAGTCAGCCATCTGCTCGCTAATTGGTGGATTCGATGGTCCGTGGCGTCTGCGTGCCACCATGACTCAGCAGAACGTCAA
The DNA here is from genome assembly GCA_030710605.1 of Cordylochernes scorpioides. Classification (NCBI taxonomy): domain Eukaryota; kingdom Metazoa; phylum Arthropoda; class Arachnida; order Pseudoscorpiones; family Chernetidae; genus Cordylochernes; species Cordylochernes scorpioides. The sequence goes on along the minus strand of CP092872.1, from coordinate 88,531,884 downwards.
TTGCCGTTTTTTTTTTTCTATGGACTCGTCGCCTCTGGGAGTTAATAGTCAATTGGGGGTTAGGTCAACATGGATGGTATGACTTTGCATAACGGCGGCTTCGCCCGTTTTAAATCATTTTAAATTGTTTTTTTTTTAGTAGTGAGTGAGTGAGTAAGTTATGTGTATGTACTGTTAGTATGTCCTTTTTCAGAGCATTCTAGAATGTATATTCATGATAATATTGTTGCACCAGGTTTCGGCTTGGAAGACTCTTCAACCTTGATTCTCTCCTGTGCCGGGTCTTGCATCTTACCAGAGCGTGTTTCAACCATCCTACAAATTTATATGAGGGAATAATGAGATAACTCTACTTTAAATCTACCAAATAAAATAGATGCATTAGCCATTCATAATGCAACAATATTGTTGTGTGTTTTAAAAATAGACCTATAAATCTTTAATTAAAAAGGTATATATTGGATCATGATTTTTTTCTTATCCAATATATGCCTTTTTAATTAAAAATTGTTGTGTGTGTGTGAAAAGTGTTTAAAAACTACCTTTTTTATCACAATAAATTTCTTTTTATTTTAAAATGCAAGCTTCCAAAGCGATAATCGCTCTTCAACGGGCTTATTTTAAAACATCGACTATTTCTTACAATATTTACTAAAATAAGCGTGCAGGGTGGATATTTACATGCGAAATTTTAAAATGGAAATTCTAGAATGTATTTGCTACAAGTTTTACAATGAATACGTCCTAAGACTGATGTTCCTTTTCAAATAGGTTATTCTATGGTGATCAATCTATAGCCATTGTTTTCAAATGTTGGTAATACGTAGTCTTGATTTATCTCTAAAGTTGATTCATAAAGGTACAAAGAGGGAATTAAAGATTGCCTGGGATTCTGGATTACCAAAATTCTAACTACCTCAGGTATCTATAATCCTAGGATACCAGTCTAATCATATCATGTGAAAGTTATGCTCTGAAATACACCCGTGGATAAAACTTGAGTAAGTAGAAAGTTTTGATGTGTTCATCTGTTATTTAGGGAGACAGGTAATTTTGTGCACACTTTGATTATCTGTTGTGTCTTTAATAAAGGTCACTGTGTATCAAATATATATTTCAAGAGTTATTGTCTGAATCCCGATATACATGCTGAAAGATACAAATAACTTCCTTAAGTTTTTTTCATGAGTGTATAATGTTCACACTTGGTTATCTCGTGTGTCCTTAATAAAGGTTACTGTGTATCAAATATATTTCAAGAGTTATTGTCTGAATCCCAATATACATACTGAAAAATACAAATAACTTCCTTAAGTTCCATGAGTGTAGTTAACTTCATGCTGGCAGCGAGTCTGCGAAATTGGGCAAAGAAGCAGGATCAAAATGTTCAAATAGTAAGAATGCTTGTATCCTATATCTCAAAAAAGAAGGGCAGCTGATGCTCCAATTTCTTTAAATCTTCAGAACAGAAATATCATATTGGATACGAATTAGGATCCTTAATAAAAGACATGTCAGGATATAAGAGACTTAAGACCTGTTAGCAGAAACTGGCAACTCAGGCACCAATAGCATTCTCGGAAAGTAGATGAACATACACTGCGTGACATTGAAAATGGAACACCAAGAAATAGTGGCCAGAAAGTGATGAAACTCGGCAGACAGAGAGAGACAAGGACGAACAATAAGTGATCTTTATTTCAAAATGATAGTCATAATACAGAGCGAGAACGGCGTCGGCTTAGTAGCAAGTAGGACCACCGCGGACGGCGATGCACGCAGCAACACGTCTAGGTAGAGAGTCAATCAGAGTACGGATGGCGTCCTGAGGGATGGCTCTCCATTCCCTCTCAACCATTTGCCACAGTTCGTCTTCTGAACGCGGCTGTGGCAAGGCATGCAAACGGCGTCCAATGATGTCCCAGACGCGCTCGATTAGTGAGAGATCAGGAGAGTACGGTGGCCAGGGAAGCATCTGTATATCTTGCAGAGCTTGTTGGCTAATGCGAGCAGTGTGCGGTCGGGCGTTATCCTGCTGATAAAGGGCATTGGGTACCCCCTGAAGGTAGGGGAGTGTCACCGGTCGCAGCACATCATCAACGTATCGTTGAGCCATCATAGTGCCCTGAATACGAAGTAAAGGTGACCTGGAATCATACGCGATTGCGCCCCAAACCATGATTCCACGTTGTCGCACGGTGGGGCGTTCCACAATTGCTGCCGGATTGGACCTTTCTCCACGTCGACGCCACACGCGTACACGGCGACTATCACTGGACAAGCAGAAACGCGACTCATCTGAGAACACGACCCTGTGCCATTCCGTCATCCACGTCGATCTAGCCCGGCACCATTCCAAACGTTGGCGCCTATTCGGTGGGGCATTGGCAGTCTTCTTAGCGGACGGCATGAGTGCAAGCCATTAGCAACCAATCGACGGGAAATGGTTCTGGTCGAGATGGAATGATCTAGGGTGTCTTGCACATGTTGCAGGATGGCGGTACAAGTGGCTTGTGGGGCCGCCACTGCTTGTCGAAGGATACGCCGATCCACACGTGCTGACGTCACTCTGGTTGCACCGACATTCCTATAAATTGCCACATTTCCTTGTTCCAACCATCTTCTCCACAGTCGGTGCACCGTGGACGCACCAAGGTGTGTATCAGCTGCGATTTGACGTATGGACCAACCTGCCCTTTTCAGTCCGATCACCATGCCCCTCGTAAAAGCGTCTGTCTGCTTGAACTGCCTCCGTTTACGATGACCTGGCATTCTCTGTTATTACACGTGTCTTTTGACACAAGAACAAAATTTCTACAATGATTTTCCTTGAAGAAATAACGACACGAATACTGTCCTTTCTGCAAGTTCCTTCCCTTATATCTTACTCCATGTGCGCACGAGAGCTGCGCATTTTACATCATTTGCATAACTCGGTTAGGCGCGTCTACCCTGAAATTTGCATAATTTTCTGGCCACTATTTCTTGGTGTTCCATTTTCAATGTCACACAGTGTATATCACATCATTTGTACCGGGATAAAATAAATGGCTCGAGAAGAAAGGAAAGTCTACAGTATTTCAATAAAAAAAATCGTCTATACTCCATCTTTGAATAATATTCTTTCATGAAAATATAAATCATTCACTGAATACCACCTACCAATATCATCATCAAATTATCAAATTAATAGTCATATTAATAGTCAAAGAATTATCTTTACAAGAATCCAAAATAAACAACATTTCAGAAGAAAGAAAAGAGTCTACAGGATCCTAATGATAATAGCGTATATACTCCACTGGAAACTCAGGTAGAAACAAAATTCTAGGAACGTAGATGAACGTATAGCACATCCCTTGTATCAGGATAAAAGAAATCGTTTCAGAAGAAAGAAAAGAATCCAAAGGATTCAAAGAACAAAAACGTCTATACTCCACTGTCATCTCTGGCACCAACAGCATTCTCGGGATGCAGATGAACAAATAGCACATACCTTGTACCAGGATAAAAGAAATGGTTTCAGAAGAAAGAATAGAATCCAAAGGATCCAAATGACCAAAGCCTCTTTAATTCACTGGCAACTCGAGATGCAACAGAATTCTCGAGATGTATATGAAAGAATAGCACATCATTTGTACCAGGATAAAAGAAAGGAGGTTCTATAAAGGATTCCAAAGACCAATACGTCTATACTCCATATTTGAATCATCTTTTTTCTTTCATGAAAATATAAATCATACACTAATACTACCTATCCAACACCATCATCAAATTATCAAATTGATAGTTATATAAGGTCTATCAAAGAATTATCGTTACAAGAATCCAAAAGAAACAATAATATTGATTAGCTGATGCGGGTAGATTATCCCCAATCAGGTCTTGGATGATATAACCTCAGATAAATGAAAAAGAAGGCTAAGAAAAAACTGGGTTGATAGTATTAAGAAATTGACGAACTTAAAACATTTTATTCCATAAATCTCTAGCTGTCGGGAACGAAAGCCCTTGTTGTTGTTGTTGTCGTGTCCAATGAAGAGTCTCAGATTTCTCCATACATCTCTATCACAGCAGTCTCAATGTCCTCTATCTTGGGTGTTTAAAACTGCTGCTCTGGGTCCATGTCAATTTGCTCTTCATTGGAAAATGGGTGCCGTTGCCACGTTAGTCACCTTGGAAATGAACCAAAACGAAAGCTCTTCTACACTCTACAATAAATCGCCAATAGAACTAGTTAAAAAATCAAATACAATTGGTGTTTACAGTTATATTTTTAATGTGAACACCCTATGTTGAAGGACATTCGTCCGAAAGTTAGAGATTTATGGAATAAAAAATGTTTTAAAAGAAACTTATCCCCGGAATCTTGATATTTCCATCTTGTAAACTAATAATGTTTAAGATAAATTAGAAAATAGTAAAATATTTGTTTTCCTCTTGAAAAGAGGAATCAACTAAACGTTTATTTAACCGTTTCCTTGATATTTGGCCAACCCATTTTCTTGATAAATCAAGAAAAGCCATCGGTCGCAGTGATACAGCCTGCAACAACGCTGACGAGGGCTAACAGTCCAAAACGTGTTCATGGATGTCTTTTCTTGATTTATCAAGAAAATGAGTTGGCTAAATATCAGGGAATAGACTAAATCAACGTTTAGTTGATTTCTGTTCCACTAGATGGCGCTCTGCCATCTAAAAAGTACATGTGCTTGTTGTCAGGATATGCCTTCTTTGTTTTTACTATCAACACCTGATCTTTTTAATTTTTTATTTTATTTATATTACTTTTTTCACATATATATATACAGACACAAAGCTTTATTAAGACCAGCGGTCTTATACAGATTCACCACAGGAAGAAATAATAGATAGAGCTCCTATATTCCAGGCAGCGCAGCACCCAACAACAGCCTCCTGGTCCGACGCATGTCCAATGGTCACACGTTCCTTCGTACATACGTCATGGTTAGCGTATCACTGAACAGGTTAGTGTGGAATCAGCCGCGTTCTAGTCTTCACTTTCCTCATCCAAATGGTACCTATATATACATATCTTTCATTGTTTGTCTATATCTGTGCTTATATGCAAATTTAATTGCATAAGATGATTATAGACTTTTTTGTGCAATGGCTTTATCAAAATGAATTAATAGTCTTTCTCTCAATTTATTCAATAATTGACACCAATTTCCTATAAGGGAATATTAACTTAATTATGATCTGGAATAAGTAGCAATTCTCAAAAGCCGGCTTTAAGTAAAACAATTGATTGATATATAAAAAAAGCTAATTATTGAGTTATCATTGGTATAAAAATCAATGCAAGCAGCTGCAACGTTCTATGAGGATAATTTGTCTTTTGAAAAAAAAAAAAATTGGAACTTAGGTTTCTTATAGAATGGAAACAGATGTCATAGAAATTTGAGACTTCAGGGCAAAGATAAAAAGTATTTTGGTTTTACTATGACTTTAATTGTAGCCTGCTTTTTTTTTAAATATACCTGTAAATATAAGAAAATTGAACTATTTTTTGACTCGTATGATTCTTTTTCTTTATATATATATATATATATATATATGTTATATAAAATATTATTTTATTTAAAATCATATTTTCATAGATTCAAATATTCTGCTAAATCGACCGCCAGTGGTCACGCTTTGCATATAAAAACTCATTGTTGTTGTTTCCCGCTGGCCGGCTCAAAACTTTGTACATTATGTAAATAATCTTTTGTTTTCTTTGTTCAACTCGCCTTAAGCCAGGCAGTACTTTAATCAAATTATGTCTTTTATACATTCCTTAGCTCAATTAAAGCAACATCTGATCAAAACCATTTTTATTTTTATTCCCACGTCTGCACCACCATAGCTTAATCCTCAAGTTAACCAAAATAAAAATAATCCAAAATCAGCAGGAAATCTCTTTTTTTATTTATATAATATATATATATGAACGTTTCTATGATGATCTGTGCACGCCAATATGCAGATGATATTGTTTTACGTAAAGAAAGAGAACAATCAATTGTCAGACTAACTAACTTTATTTCAATCCTTTTATTTATAGTTACATATATTTACATAATTCCTAACAGCGTAAATATTTACATCTATTAATAATTTATAAGCAGAATGTGACATATATATATATTTGGGACCAAATATCTTTTTGGTCGCAGTGGTTACAGCCTTCTCCACGCTGACGAGCGCCAACAGCGCGAAACGCGTTCGTGGATGGCTTTTCTTGATTTATCAAGAAATTGGGTTGGCCAAATATCTCGGAGCAAGCTAAATAAACGTTTAGTTTATTTTTGTTCCACTAGATGGCGCTCTGTCATCTAAAAAGCACATGTGCTCGTGGTCAGGAGATGCCTTCTTTATTTTTAATATAATCTTTATAAAACAAGAAAAGCCCTGACGAAGTTAGGCGTATAGCCTATTGAAATATTGGCATTTATATTAAATAAAATGTTTATTTTATTTTTGATCCAAAATATGCTATTCAATTAATATATATATATGACATAATAAAAATATGATTTTTATTATTCATTAATATAATTATATTTTAAATAATCATAGAACCAAACACAGAGTTGATTTTTAAAATCCTCAACAAAAAGAGTACAACCCAAGATGTTTTTTGTTTATACTTAGATTATATCATTATAAAATTGAATGTATGCAAACTGTTTTGTTCTTAAAATATAATCATTAAAATAAATACAATTTTGGAAATAAAAGTTATCATTCACTTCAATCCACGACTGCATGAATGAATTGGTAACGTACCTAAAATACATCTTTTTTTATGACATATATATATCAATTTTCAACTGCCCTTACTACTGCAATAATAAAAATAATGGGGAAAAAAGCCTGGCTAATCAGTGGTGAACCCTCTAAGCGGTTTCGCCAGTTTAATCTGGGTTCACTACTGATGAGTTAGGCCCTCCCATTATATTATCATTGTAGTAAGGGCAGTAGAAAATTGATTGATTTGAATAAAGAAAAATAATTATATGCGTCAAAATAAGTTAAAATTTCTTCTAGTAGATGTCGCACTAATTCATCGTATAATTATAGAATTTTAAATGATAAACTTTTTTTTTAATGGAAATTTAGCTGGGAGGAGATTAATCTATAAAGGTTGTCTCTCCCGTCAAAATAGACGCTATCTGTGGTTATGGCTTTGTCATCGACCCGAGGTCGCTGGTTTGCGAAGACGGTCAATGGCGAGAGAAACGACCATTATTTTTACAAATCAATATTCTTCCGACAAATGTGCCAGAGCCTTGTTTGGTTACTTATACTCGCTGGTGGGGTTGGGCTTTTGCAAGAATCGGTGGCCATTGAAGCATTTTTTTTTATCAGAAAAAAAAGTGCCCAATGCGGGAATCGAACCTGGGTCGTAACGGCCGAAAACTAACGGTTTAGACCATCCTTCTAACGACCCTCATATTAATAAATTAACTATGAAAAGTAATGATAACGATCGATTTTTGATCCGTAGAATACAAAGATGCATTTAACCTATCATGAAATTCATCCAAAAATAATGTATAATATTGGTTTCTCCTAGAAGTAGTCGTTCATCGGAGATTGATTCCGTTCAGGATTAAAACCAATTGAGATTTTACAAAAGTGGTCGTTCAGGGTGGTGATTGCTGATAAAAGATATCATTCACAGAAGCTTCCATTCTTTCTTTAAATATCTAACCTATGTTTACTTAGTGTTAATTATGAGAAAGAAAAAAATCAGCAGCCATTGTTGTGTTAAGAACAATTTGAGTTTGTCATTATGTGTGAGTCGGCCTTGGAGGAAACAATAAGTCCCTCCAATGTAAACTCCCAAATGTAAACTCCCAGTTATGTGGAAATTTAATAAATCTCTTTTCCGTGACTATTCTATTACCCAGTAAATGGGTGTCTACACTCGACTGAATCGATAAAGAGCTATGTCTGAAGGTAAAATTTCTTGTTCAATGTCATGTTTTTTTCTTATTTCTAAGAATAGAACTGGTATGAAAAAGATTTGAAAACATGTTTATATCCTAAAAATAACAGGTAAAAACATTATGAAATTTTTGTAGCGAAATTTTTTAAGAATTTCAATTATGGATATTACTAAATGTTAAGAAATAGCAAAGGTATTTAGGGAGAGCACCTCAGCGTTGGGATGTACAAAAAAAAATGCGACTAAGAGTACATCACAGCACCGGCCAGGACAAAGGAAACACTATCGGTAGTACATCTCAACACCGGCCAGGATAAAGTAAACACTATCGGTAGCACATCCCAGCACCGGCTGGACAAAGGAAACACTATCGGTAGTACATCCCAGCACCGGCCAGGACAAAGGAAACACTATCGGTAGTACATCCCAGCACCGGCCAGGACAAAGGAAACACTATCGGTAGTACATCTCAACACCGGCCAGGACAAAGGAAACACTATCGGTAGTACATCCCAGCACCGGCTGGACAAAGGAAACACTATCGGTAGTACATCCCAGCACCGGCCAGGACAAAGGAAACACTATCGGTAGTACATCTCAGCACCGGCCAGGACAAAGGAAACACTATCGGTAGTACATCCCAGCACCGGCCAGGACAAAGGAAACATATCGGTAGTACATCCCAGCACCGGCCAGGACAAAGGAAACACTATCGGTAGAACATCCCACTACCATCCAGGACAAAGGAAACACTATCGGTAGTACATCTCAACACCGGCCAGGACAAAGGGAACACTATCGGTAGTACATCCCAGCACCGGCTGGACAAAGGAAACACTATCGGTAGTACATCCCAGCACCGGCCAGGACAAAGGAAACACTATCGGTAGTACATCTCAACACCGGCCAGGACAAAGGAAACACTATCGGTAGTACATCCCAGCACCGGCCAGGACAAAGGAAACACTATCGGTAGTACATCCCACTACCATCCAGGACAAAGGAAACACTATCGGTAGTACATCCCAGCACCGGCCAGGACAAAGGAAACACTATCGGTAGTACATCCCAGCACCGGCCAGTACAAACACTATCAGTAGTACATCACAGCACCGGCCAGGACAAAGGAAACACTATCAGTAGTACATCCCAGCACCGTCCAGGACAAAGGAAACACTATCGGTAGTACATCCTAGCACCGGCCAGGACAAAAGAAACACTATCGGTAGTACATCCCAGCACCGGCCAGGACAAAGGAAACACTATCGGTATTACATCCCAGCACCGGCCAGGACAAACACTATCAGTAGTACATCACAGCACCGTCCAGGACAAAGGAAACACTATCGGTAGTACATCCCAGCACCGGCCAGGACAAAGGAAACACTATCGGTAGTACATCCCAGCACCGGCCAGGACAAAGGAAACACTATCGGTAGTACATCCCAGCACCGGCCAGGACAAAGGAAACACTATCGGTATTACATCCCAGCACCGGCCAGGACAAACACTATCAGTAGTACATCACAGCACCGTCCAGGACAAAGGAAACACTATCGGTAGTACATCCCAGCACCGGCCAGGACAAAGGAAACACTATCGGTAGTACATCCCAGCACCGGCCAGGACAAAGGAAACACTATCGGTAGTACATCCCAGCACCGGCCAGGACAAAGGAAACACTATCGGTATTACATCCCAGCACCGGCCAGGACAAAGGAAACACTATCGGTAGTACATCCCAGCTCCTTCTATTCATCCATGAAAAATTACTACAGAAACCATCATCAACCTAATAATTTTTATAATTTACATTCATATGAAAAACAAATCCGCTCTTTATATATCATAAATTTATATATAATCTAAATATATATATTACCATATATATATAAAACGTCTTTTTACCTATGCTTAATGGGAAAAAATAAACACATTATCTCTATTTATCATAAAGTTATTCGAAAGATACCTCAAAGAGAAGACCAATCAAAGCACCGTTAGCTATACGTTATTCACAAACAAAGAAGAAAGGATTTACCATCCAAAGAGCTATTGGTAATTACCAGAGCCGAGCATAGAGGAAGAAGAAAAAGGAAGAGAAGTAGAGAAAGGGGATGGGAGTTTAACTTAATGGCGAACATCAAATAGACAGCCCTCTACCCATCAGAGAAAGTGGCCTAAAAGGATGGGCCATATAAAACAGCCGAACACCATCTTTTCCAGAACAGTCTTGAATAATTAATGTTATAGGATGAGTGGAATAGGATTTACTTTCAGAAAGGACCAATGGGAGTTGAGGGGAGGTCCTTTTATAATCCAATTAAATCTTGAAGTAGATTGGTGCAAGTGATTATGCCATTTGCACAGCTCCAAGGTCATCATAAAAATACCCTTTCTTTGTTGACCCTTCACTTGAGAGCATTATTAGATTTAAACCTGATAGCTTGTCTATTAGAGGAATGACCAAAGGGCAGTGCTCGGCTGTAATTTTCTTTAATGATCCCTTTGCCGACCTAAAACGTAAAGAGACCCTCATTCTTAAACGCTTTTCTTTCTTGATAAAAAGGTCCTTGGCGGAACTTATCTCCCTCTTCTTTTTTTACTTGAAGGAGTTTTTTTTTTCACTCCCACTTTGACCATTACATGAAAAGGGAGATAATGGTTTTTGTAGCACGTTGGTGGAATTGTTGACCTCAAGTTAGACCCTTATCATCTCACTAAGGAATGTTTCAGTATCCGTTTGGATAGAAAATGATCCTTTGAAAGCCATCATCTTTGTCCTTTTTCGGAAACATTTAAAAGTTCCCTAAGAGAGAATCATATGAGTAACACTATTATTTCTATAAACCATCAGGTTTATTACATAAGTACAGGGGCGGCTTCGATTTCATAATATCCCACGAGAGAAATTATAAATTCAGTCAAATTTTACCATAAAAAGAAGTGTTTAAGCTCTTTCAGCCCAGAATACAACATATTGCCACGTGGAAAATTAGGGAAGACCAACTTCGGGATGAGACAACAATATATTTCAGGCAAGGACAAACTATGAATGATTTTTATTTATTTATTGTTACAAAAGCACGAAGTCCAAAGGACTATTGTGCTGTGCTAGTATTATTTACATATATATGATTAAATATTTACACGATGGATTAGTAGTGTTTTGTAAATTATTGCACAAATAGTTCTAAACTTAACAAAGTTCTCATAAGATAGAGTATATACACAAAGAGAATTTGGTGATGTTTCAAAGTATCTACATACAATTTGATTAGTCAGAGGGCAAGTCAAAACTATGAGTGATAAACAAAAGATAAGCCACGAGGGAAATTTACAGAGTAGCAAAAATATAAACATAAATAGTTGTTGTAAATGACGAATCTAAGCACTCCACATTTTCACTACAGACACAGCTGACGATACTTTAACCACACGTGTGAACTTGTATTATGACGCTTTCTTGTTTTTCCAACGCCAAGAACGTTCGAGAAAGACAAAGACAGAGACAAGCATGCGCCGATTCAATGCGCCTAATTCTCTAGCGCTGCGCGCGCAGCTGCGCGCGCAGCACTCTCGTTCGATGACTCATCGTAACGTTACCGGGCGTTACACTTTTTCATAAGTGACTCCCAGCCGCAACCTAATTTAAGACGTTGTCACGTCAAAATGACCACTCTGTTAATAAAAATAATAAAATTAATAAATACTTTGTTACAATATAATTACCGGAAGGGTGCTATTCATGTACCCAAAAAGGCACCTCTATTTTAAAAATGCATCAAAACAACTCAGTACACAAAGTAATGGTAATAATAAAGAATGAATCACTACCCCTTTATTTTGGTAAATTCGACCGATTTTATGAATCTTCTCGTAGGATGTTATGAGAAATCGAAGCCGTCCCTGTACTGATGAGGGACATAGCCTGAAATCATGGTATACTGGTTGTGGACCTTTTGTCTGAATTCATCAAAGTTGGTGTTGTGGATCTTTATTCATCTCCACCATAACGCTTTGTACTGAGGGAGTGATAAACAAAAATGAATTGTTTTAAATAATTTTTAATGAAAGAGTTGTTTCTTTTGATATACATGAATATCACCTTACCGCAACTTTATGTTCTGCATATATATTGGATAGAAGTTATATATTTATTTACAATATATATCATATATCTCTATATATATATAAAAGTCAATTTCTGTCTGTCTGTTTTCGCGATATACTCAAAAACTACTGAACCAATTGGTACCAAATTTTGCATGTCGCTTTTTATAAACCTGAGGAAAATTTTCGGCTGCATTTTGATTAGTATTTTTGGCTATTTCTTTTTTTCATTTGAATAACTTTTTTTTACGCGGACTAATCCGGAAAGGAATGAATACTTAAATATGGCCATTTTTTTAAAGCATCGGTGGTTCAGTGGTAGAATGCTCGCCTGCCACGCGGGCGGCCCGGGTTCGATTCCCGGCCGATGCATTTTTTTTTTTACAAATTTTAAAAATCATTTATACTCATAGATTCAAATATTCTGCTAAATCGACCGCCAGAGGTCATGCTTCCCCTAAAAAAACTTGTTGTTGTTCTTCCCCGCTGGCCGGCTCAAAACCTTTGTACATTATGTAAATAATATTTTGTTTTCCTTATTCTACTCGCCTTAAGCCAGGTATTAACTTTTTGTCAAATTATGTTCTTTTATATATTCCTTTAGTTCAATTAAATTACTCATCAAAACTATTTTTCATTATCATACTTTAAGGATTTCAACCACGACTGCATTACCATAATCCTCAACATGATCTAAATTCAAGCATAAAGTATCTATTTATTTTTATTTATATAACATATATATTATAGAATAATATGAGCTAAAGGAAAGGAAAACGTCAGTATTTGACGCTGATGCTTTGGAAAAATACAAGATATTTTAACAAAAAATAAGAAAAAATCAAATATGCGAAATAAACTCTGAGAGAAGAATTGCAAAAACTATAACAAGACTCAGAACGAAACACTATAAAGGAATGACAATACATCCAGATGGCACAAGAACCTATAGAACATGTAACAATTGTCCTGGTGTGGAACTAACACCTACCTACATATTCTCATGTCCAGCAATGGCCGCAGCCTTGCAAAAAAAAAAAAAATGACATGGACCCAGAGTAGCAGCTTTACACACCCAAGATAGTGGACATTGTGACATCTGAGGTTCTTCATTGGACACGACAACAACACACAATAGAGAACATTGCGACTGCTGTGATAGAGATGTATGGAAACATCTGAGGTTCTTCATTGGACACGACAACAACACACAATAGAGAACATTGAAACTGCTGTGATAGAGATGTATGGGGACATCTGAGGCTCTTCGTTGGACACGACAACAACAACTATAAAAAATATTTAACGAACGCACCAGTTTATTATTTTTTAATTCTTATTTCAAGTATTGTTTAAGTGTGCAGCTATGAAATATAAGCTTTGTAAACATACACCTTATATAGGTAAAAGTTCCTAAATTGAGATAAACACATACTCTAATAGACAAAACTTAAGGAAGATATACCTTTTTGTATGACTTTTGTATAATCAAGAAAAGCCATCCATGATTTATCAAGAAATTGGGTTAGCCAAATATCAGGGAACAGGCTAAATCAATGTTTAGTTGATTTCTTTTCCACAAGATGGCGCTCTGCCTTCTGTAAAGCACATCTGCTCCTGGTCAGGATATGCCTTTTTTATTTTTAATATTAACACCTGACCCACTTTTTTTTTTCTATTGTTTTTTCATATATATACACCTATCCCCCGATTTACACGGTAGATACGTTCCTGAGAAAAACGTGTAAATCGAAAATTAAAAATTTTAAAAAATTAGAAATACAGACACAGTGTGCGTGTGCAGCAAGTCAACACATAAGCTCGGGATTCTTCGTGAGATGTGTACACAGCGCATGTGTTCAATCACAGTAGCATTTAGTATAGTGCGATAAAAACAGAAAAAAAAAAACTTATTTGGAAAACCGTGTAAAAGCGAAAACGTGTAAAACAAGTACCGTGTAAATCGGGGGATAGGTGTATATTTAAAATTAATAACGCTTATTTTGGATCAAAATAATTTATTAAAATATCCAAAATTTCGATGAGGCTGTTCGCCTATCTTCCTCGGGGATTCTAACCTTTCTAACCCGAGAAAGATAGGCAAACAGGCGCATCGAAATTTTGGATATTTTAATAAATTATTTTGATCCAAAATAAGCGTTATTAATTTTAAGTATTTAAAATGGATGGCTCGATTTCCAACAAGATATATGTTATTATATAATACACTGCGGCCTGTGATTGTAAAACGACACTTGAAGTTACACCGCATGAGTTTCTTTTAAACGAAAAATCAAATTTTTATTCCAAGGTAAAATATCGACTATTTTTAACCTTTTTGGATGAGGTATCGTCATTACTCTTCATAATTCACCCTTTCATACCTCATCCAAAAAAGTTTAAAATAGTTGATATTTTACCTTGAAATAAAAATTTGATTTTTCGTTTAAAAGAAACTCATGCGGTGTAACTTCAAGTGTCGTTTTATATATGTTATTAATAAAATAATATTTTATATACAGTGGTACCTCGACATACGAGTTTAATTCGTTCCGCAACCTTGCTCGTATCTTGAATTACTCGTATCTCGAAGCAAATTTCCCCATACAAAATTCCCATTTAAAATCACAGATTAATATCTTCAACACTACCGAACCGAACTCGTATCTCGAATTTCGCTCGTAACTCAAAGCAAAAAATCACTTGCTCGTCGGCTCGTATCTCGAAAAACTCGTATGTTGGGGGCGCTCGTATGTCGAGGTACCACTGTATTTATATTTATATTTATGTCTCTTCTCGTAGGATGTTATGAGAAATCGAAGCCGTCCCTGTACTGATGAGAGCTAAACCCCGAAACCATGGTATATAAATTTTTACATATATGGGAAATCCGCCGTTATATATGCAAATAAGGAGTAGGTTATTCTTAAAATATGAAATTTCCCTAAGTTTTGTCCATGAGTGTATAAAGATAAAATTTTATCAAAAATTAACATATTACAAATTTAACCGCATAAGTTTAGTTACGAACGGGGAAATATCGTCCAGGATAGCCTAGTGGACATGGCACCTGCCCGGTAAGCAGAAGGTTGTGGGTTCGATTCCCGCTCCTGGGCACTTTTATTTTTCCGTTCGCCATTACTCTTCATATTTTTCAC
The DNA here is from genome assembly GCA_030710605.1 of Cordylochernes scorpioides. NCBI lineage: Eukaryota > Metazoa > Arthropoda > Arachnida > Pseudoscorpiones > Chernetidae > Cordylochernes > Cordylochernes scorpioides. The sequence goes on along the minus strand of CP092872.1, from coordinate 88,516,650 downwards.
CCTCCATACGTCATCCATTCACATATAGACCATCACTCTTCATATATTCAACCTTTTCATACGTCATCCAAAAAGATAGAAATATTAAATTATTTCTCTTTGAAATTAAAATGATTTTTCATAAATAAAAAGAAACTTATGCGGTTAAACTGGTTGTATAGCTTTATAATTATACGCCGCAGTCATTTATAAATATTACAAATTGACGATTCACATTGAGTTATCAAGAAATTGGGTTGGCCAAATATCATGGAGAAAGTTGAATAAACGTTTAGTTATTTTTGCTCCACCAGATGGCGCTCTGCCATCTATAAAAGCCCATGTGAGCCTGGTCAGGATATGCCTCTTTTGTTTTTAATATATATACAACAATTAAGTGAACATTCAAAATGGCCGAGTTTGTCAGCATAAGTGAGAGACATGAGTACCAACATAAAGCCACAAAAAGATCGAAATTCGAATATACGTAACCCGCGAAAATTCAAAAGTCGCGATACTTTTTGAACATACCTCGTTTTAAAAATGGCATATCCTGACCAGGAGCACATGTGCTTTACAGAAGGCAGAGCGCCATCTGGTGAAACAGAAATCAACTAAACATTGATTTAGCCTGTTCCCTGATATTTGGCCAACCCAATTTCTGGATAAATCAAGAAAAGCCATCCACGAACGCGTTTCGCGCTTTTTGGCGCTCGTCAGCGTGGAGTAGGCTGTACCACTGCGACCAAAAAATATCAGGGAACAGGCTAAATCAATGTTTAGTTGATTTCTGTTCCACCAGATGGCGCTCTGCCTTCTGTAAAGCACATGTGCCACTGGTCAGGATATGCCATTTTTAATAATGATTTCAACACCTGATCTTTTTATCTTTTTTTTTTTTCTTTCGTTTTCTCATATATATATATATTAAAAATAACCTCATTATTTGAAAATATATACAAAATTTTAATGTTTTTCCGAATTTATTAATCTCAATTTGCAAGACCTTTATAGGAAAATGAGGTATTTTTAACTTTAGAATGTTTCAATTCCATTTAAACGAATTATATACGATTGTATATTTAAAAGATTAATATATTTTACGCAATATCAAAATATACATTCACAATGTCACTTTTCTTTGAATATTTTACATACAAAATAGTCAAAATAAATTTTTAAAAACCATCTAATATATGAATACCAAAAAAGCTTACATCTTTTAATTTTAAATATATCTTTTAGAATTATTCATAGATATATCATTTAATATTGATAACATTCACAGAAAAAAAAAAGACATTTTTTTAAACAAATGCAGACGAACATAAAGAACCACTATATTCTTATGGAAATGACATTTTCCTAAAAGCTCTTATGACGTTTTGACAGCTGCCTTATTAGTTGAATTTTTAAGTTATTTTTTTAAGAGCTATATTTTTATTTAGTTTATTTAATCATCTTAAAAATGCCCTCAAGAGAACGCTTAGCGTCAGTTTGAATAAAGCTTCTTCAAATTTCTGTTACTTTTAATCATAATCTGTCAGATGAAATGTTTCTGTTAAAATTACAGACGATTTTTTTCCACTTCCCGCCCATTTTTTAGGGTTAACTACTAAATTATTCATTGGAATTTATAAATGCTAACTCTCTTTTTCTTTATACTTAGCTATCTTTTTTTAAAATATTACCTAAAAGGAAAGCAAAAGAAATATGTTTAACTAAAATTCGAATATATATTTAATAGAGAGATAAGCATTAATCTCTATTTTTTATAAAAATTTGACCATTATTTAGATATATATAGCGCACTATCGTTTGATATAAATATAATATATTATTTTGTTTTATGTATATTACAGGAACGTGTTCTATATTTTATGCATATATCTTATATTATCTCTAAATATACTCAAGCTTATAATATACTGCATTAATCACTAATATTTTATAACCACATTCAAACCATTACCATAATGGTTAAGTAATGAAAATTTGTTTATATATACATCAAATATCTTGTCATGGTTGTCTCTACCCATTTGATTAGGAATTACCTTCCTAAGCTTCCAATTTCATAAAATAAATAACAAATAAGAATGACGACTTTATCTAATTCAACCTCCAATAACGACTATCCCCAGAAGAGACCAAGGGAATACTTGTTTTTGGAAGGTCTTTCATGCGGATTCTTCTGTATGAAAACACAAAAGTAATTATAGCCATTTTGAAATAAAATAAATAAAGCTTCCAGGGCTAAGTTTCTTATATGGCCTTTTATTTTTTCAAACTTTTTCGGACTTATCAGCTCTTCGAAGGAAGTCCTTATTCCATATAAATATAGGTTATATGTTTAAATAGCATTTTCTAAGCAAGCTTTATGTATATAAGGTAAATATATTAAATGTGTATGCAACAGTTTGATATAGACTTAATTGCCCAAATTGGTGAAAGAATTCACAATTTCTTAACCACACTCTCTCCCTATATATATTTTTATATCAATTTTATATATTTATACTTAAAATGTTATAACACCTTGATAAAGGTTGGCGTTCAGCCAACTGAAATATTGGTAAAATAAATGATATTTTGATCCAATATATGTCTTTTTAATTAAATATTTATCTATATATATCCTTGTTTTATCTTATTTATTTATATATTTATTCGGTATTTAACCCTATATAATCTCATATGCACATTGTAATAAAGTATTTTCAATCAATCTTTCTCTCTCTCTTTTATCTCTGTGTCTCAATATGTTTTCTTCACCATTGCAATGATAATAGACGCGTTATATTTATAAATGGAAAAAAAATAAAATAATCGTTTCCATGTTTGAAATTATGCCTATACAAGAAAGGTAAGGTAAAAATAATAAATACTCTCTATTCATAAATTATTTTCTAAATATCTCTCTTTAGAGAAAGAGCATATACACAATTGAAAAAAAAGATCTTTAAAAAAAGGAGCATAAGAGATTTTAAAGTTTTAAAATAATCTTTTTTTTTTTTGTACAAATGGATTTCAATAATGTATTTTTATGGTACCATTCCATGTTTGGAAGCTAATCCCCTGAGTTTAAGATATCACATAAACAAGTGCCTAATGTTACAAGGAACAACCTAAATGTCGTAAATACAAAGTGCATCTTCATAAATTTAAAAGGTAGTTTCGACTTTGATAGCTTTTTAAATCGAATAGCGCCCTTGGGTCATAAATTACTTTAAGAAGGGAAAGAATTTTGAGGAACGTTGTGGCCAACTTTGTGTGTAACAGTCTTCTGCTTTCTTTTTAAAAAAATAATTATTTTAATTAAATATCTTAATAGGATTAATATTATTATTTTATTGTGTATTTTTATATTAATATTTTTAGATTAAATAAAAAATATATAAATATTAATTGAATAAATAATTGTATTCATCAGTGAATTTAATTTGCTACACTGCTACTTATTATGCTTTTTAATAGTTATAGTTGTATAAAAGTGAAAATATCAGGCTTACAGGGATAGGTTTATTTTAATAATGATATAAATAAATAAATAAAATTAAAATTTTGATATTTATAAAATAAAAAAATGAATAAAAAGAAAGTTATCCCTGGATTTTTCCACCTTAATATTGATACAAAAAATTATTTTATTTTCAAATAATAATTATGAATAAATTTTAGAGATATGATATAGGCCTTTTTATTTTATCATTTGTCATTCATTTTAATTTGAAATATTCTTCATCCTCACTAATGTGGTAATATTATTTGAAATATATATATCTGTAATATATATACGCTTTAAAACATATTATAATTGCCTATTTCAATTGTATTTTTGCTTTTAAAAAGAGAAATATTTATAACCCAGGATCCTGGAGCACAGAACACCAAGTTTTCGGATTTTATAAAATATATATGATGCAATTTTATCATTTTACTTATTTGAGAAATATCAATTCTTTATTTATATATTTAGCTGAATTTATCTTTATCAAAACATATTTTCAAAACTTGTTTTAATAACCAAAATGCATAAATAAAGAGCAGGTGTTTAGAATATTTTAGAGAAATATATTTAATTTATTTTTGTTAATTATTATGTTTATATATACATTTTATATATTTAGCTCCCTAATATTTTGCTGAAAATGTATTTCGAATAATAAGATATTTAATTAAAAAGGCATATATTGATTCAAAAATATAATTTATCTGCCAATATTTCAGATGGCTGAACGCCAACCTTTTTTAATGTATAACAACGTATTTATTTTAAATAAACAACCCTTTTAAATATATCTAAAACAACCAAACCAGAAGATTTTATTTTATTCTAAAATATATTTCAGACGATACTCAAATTATATAAAAAATGGCGGCAAGGTTCGCAGACGACGCACGCATCATTAATGTAGTTGTCTGCATTAAATTATTTGATTTTAAATATATATAAAATAAATCAACGCTTTTAGTTTCATTCTAAAATATATTTCAGACGATACTCATGTTATCTTAAAATGACGGCACTGGCATTATTAACGCAGTTGCCTGCATTAAATTATATGATTTTATATATATAAAACAAACAAAATGACACTTTTAGTTTTATTCTAAAATATATTTCAGACGATACTCAAATTATATAAAAATGGCGGCAAGGTTCGCAGACGCCATTCGCATCATTAACGCAGTTGTCTGCATTAAGAGACGCTAATGTCTCGCCAACTGAATGTCCCCCAACTTAATGAGAGTCTACCAAACGAACGACATCGCCATTTCTTCGAAGCCGATTATTTCAAACAGTCCTAATGGCTAGAAACATGGCGTCTTTATAGACTGGAATTTTAGATAATTTCCTTCAGGGTCATTCAACGATTTTTTTTTGGCATGTTCAAATTTAAATAATCGCTATGAATACGTTTATAAAGAATTCACTGAGATTGTTAAATGTTTTTAAGCAATTGTCAAATAGATTATTTTGTTCTTTTTGCCTTAGGATATGTTTAAATGGTATTATATTTTATTTATTTATTCATATTACTAATTGAGGGAATGCTTTAATTTGACCTCATTCTTTTTAATGATGACAATGGGTTGCTTTTTTTTTTAAATAATAATTTGTATAAGTGAATATAAAAATATCTAGATGAAATATGTAATTATGTTTTGAATTAAAAACGATTTTGTTAACCTTAAATAGCTCATTTTAATAATTGTTATTTCTAATTTGATTAGGTTATATTTCATATTTGCTTAAAGAGTAGTTTTGTGATTACCAATTACTAACAATTCAAATATATTTATTTATTTGCAATTGAAAATAAAAAATCCTTTTAAATATATTTCTTTTGCCTTTTAATTTGTATAAATAATATTTAAAATGTTTTGTACAAGATTGGGTCAAAATATAATACACAATCACCCATAGCAAAATATATAAATAATTTATTATCATAAAATACATGATATCTGGTAAATAAAACATTCTGCTTTCCATATCTGCAATCAGAATTGATTTATCATTTTTATTTATTAAGATATGGAGCCTAATGTGAACACAAGAATCCGACAACGATCGGTGACCGAGTTCCTCTTTAAGTCTGGTGATATTTCAGCCACAACAATTCACTCAAAACTTCAGCAGCCAGTATATGGAAACGAAACATGCTAATATATAGCTAATAGTTAGGTATTCATATATACAAAGTTTCATCTTTATAGGTTATCAAATAAAAAAGATATTGATGATTGTGTATTACCTATTGACCCAGCCTTGTATATTAGGAACTCATCTTTTTCACATATGCTATTATGTAAATATGTAAATTTTAATTCAATTTCCAATCCTCACTGTGTATTGTAGGTACATGCACTTGTGAGGCTTTTCTTACACAAATAAACCTTTGTTACATAGAGAATATTTCGAAAAAATTGTTAAAAGCTTAAACCTTTTTAAACATTCAATCAAATCATCTCTAAATGATAACCCTAATTTCCATCATCAGTATAAAAAAATACCAGACGAGACAAAGATACTCATAATTATGCACATAATGCACACACACATATCCATAAACCCACTCATAAAAGACATCTTAATAAATCATTAATAATTACCAATTACAAATATTAATTTATAAATAATTACCCAAAATTAACATGTAAAAAGATAGAAAACACACACACTATGTAAATTTCAATAAATAAACAAGATATATTAGTGCTATCCTCTAACGGTAATCTATTAGGCCTAACATTATTTATCCGCGGACAAAGATATAATTCAAAAGAGAAAGGAAGGAGGGAGGAAGCTTTTAAGCAATAAATTTTAAAACTACACCTCTACTAAGGGAAAGAATTTAATCAAAATCCAAAATATATTAAAAATATCATTAAAGAAGGCCATTCTTCATTTAAATTACCCTTATTTTTCAGGATTAAAGCCATCAGCGAAAATGTTGACGAGATACACTGGGATCAGGATGGATTGCCAGCCAACAGAATCTCTAACTTGGTTAATATGCGATAAGATGCTTTTTGGAAGGAAAACAGATTTTTCTTTCGTCTTCTGCTAAAAGATAAGAGCAAACAGTAAACCACGTGATCAAGGAAGGAAGGGGGGGGGGTTTTGCGTTAATTCAATTTCACCCCCCTCCCCCCCAAATATTAAATTATATAGGCAATAGCGAGCGTTGTGATTGGCGGAGCCTAGTAATGACTCAATTACCTCAATATTTAATTAGCTTCCATTATTAATTTAAATGTATTTTAAATGACTATAGGGGAGGTAGCAGGTGAGGTAAGATGTCTTATTAACCAGTACCTGATTACTTACACCTTTATTACGTTAGAATTAACGTTTTATTAAGATTAGCCTCTTTCATTAACTAGATTTGTATTAATTAGTTAGAGCATTGGATTATTGGAAATACATATTTTTATTGAGTTGAATATACAACAACAACAAAGACTTTATTATGGACACTCATCCAATACAGGATTCTCCTAGATAGGTAAACAGAAAGAAACATAACAGTTATCTACAGAAAATGTAGAATTACATCAATCTTTCTTCAAGTTGGGTTCCTCTTTTGTAGAATTGAATAAACAACAAAGACTTTATTAGGTTCACTCGTCCCATACAGGATTCTCCTAATTGGGTAAACAGAAGTAAACATAACAGTTATCTACAGAAATTAGAAAATAGCTTCAATCATTCTTTAGGTTGGGTTCCTCTTTTATAGAATTGAATAAACAGAACAAAGCCTTTACTAGGAACACTCATCCCATACAGGATTCTCTTAGATGGGTAAACAGAAGTAAACATAGCAGTTATCTACAGAAATTAGAAAATAGCTTCAATCATTCTTTAGGTTGGGTTCCTCTTTTGTAGAATTGAATAAACAACAAAACAAAGACTTTATTAAGAACACTCATCCAATACAGGATTCTCTTAGATGGGTAAACAGAAGTAAACATAGCAGTTATCTACAGAAATTAGAAAATAACTTCAATCATTCTTTAGGTTGGGTTCCTCTTTTATAGAATTGAATAAACAGAACAAAGCCTTTACTAGGGGCACTCATCCAATACAGGATTCTCCTAGATAAGTAAACCGAAGTAAACATAGCAGTTATAACGCGCCATCTATATATATATAATGAAAGTATCTAAGCAAGAATGTTTCTTTTATACACAATACAAACTTCTACTGTTCTTACTGCGATGAAAAATATATTGGGAGGGATTGGCTTATCAATGGTGAACCTTCCCAATATATTTTTTCATCGCAGTAAGGACAGTAAAAGGTGGATTAAATTGGCGATACCGCTGGGAGGGTTAACCACTGATGAGCCAAGCCCTTCCTATATATTTTTCATCGCAATAAGAACATTAGAAGTTTGTATTATCTATAAAAGAAATATTCATGCTTAGATCCTTTCATTTTATAATAGTTATCTACATAAAATAAGGAATAACATCAATCTTTCTTTAGGTTGAGTCCCTCTTTTAACAAGTTAAATCAATAAACATAAAATTATAATAGAGTAGGACCTATTGGTAACACCAACACATAGTTTGTAGAGCCAAAATGTCCAATAGGAAGAAATGTGTCCTCTTACAGAACAGCTGATTAGTAAAAATGGTAATTTTGGCGATGAAAACTGTTCTTTGTAGAGAGTTGTCCTCTAACTAGAGGGTCCTCTCTCATGAACTTTCTACTGCCTTGCATCAAAAAATTATAATTGACTTTGAATTAAGTAGAACCTCCATGAAAGGACACTCGTGCTAGAAAACACCTCTCTACAGTAGAACCTCCATGAAAGGATACTCGTGCTAGAGGACACCTCTCTACAGTAGAACTTCCATATAAGGACACTCGTGCTAGAGGACACCTCTCTATAGTAGAACTTCCATGAAAGGATACTCGTGCTAGAGGACACCTCTCTACAGTAGAACCTCCATATAAGGACACTCGTGCTAGAAAACACCTCTCTACAGTAGAACTTCCATGAAAGGATACTCGTGCTAGAGGACACCTCTCTACAGTAGAACTTCCATGAAAGGACACTCGTGCTAGAAAACACCTCTCTACAGTAGAACTTCCATGAAAGGATACTCGTGCTAGAGGACACCTCTCTACAGTAGAACTTCCATGAAAGGACACTCGTGCTAGAGGACACCTCTCTATAGTAGAACTTCCATGAAAGGATACTCGTGCCAGAGGACACCTCTCTACAGTAGAACCTCCATATAAGGATACTCGTGCTAGAAAACACCTCTCTACAGTAGAACTTCCATGAAAGGATACTCGTGCTAGAGGACACCTCTCTACAGTAGAACTTCCATATAAGGACACTCGTGCTAGAGGACACCTCTCTACAGTAGAACTTCCATGAAAGGATACTCGTGCTAGAGGACACCTCTCTACAGTAGAACTTCCATGAAAGGATACTCCTGCTAGAGGACACCGTTCTACAGTAGAACCTCCATATAAGGACACTCGTGCTAGAAAACACCTCTCTACAGTAGAACTTCCATGAAAGGATACTCGTGCTAGAGGACACCTCTCTACAGTAGAACCTCCATATAAGGACACTCGTGCTAGAAAACACCTCTCTACAGTAGAACTTCCATGAAAGGATACTCGTGCTAGAGGACACCTCTCTACAGTAGAACCTCCATATAAGGACACTCGTGCTAGAAAACACCTCTCTACAGTAGAACTTCCATGAAAGGATACTCGTGCTAGAGGATACCTCTCTACAGTAGAACCTCCATTAAAGAACACTCGTGCTAGAGGACACCTCTCTACAGTAGAACCTCCATGAAAGGACACTCGTGCTAGAGGACACCTCTCTACAGTAGAACTTCCATGAAAGGACACTCGTGCTAGAGAACACCTCTCTACAGTAGAACTTCCATGGAAGGATACTCGTGCTAGAGGATACCTCTCTACAGTAGAACCTCCATTAAAGAACACTCGTGCTAGAGGACACCTCTCTACAGTAGAACTTCCATGAAAGGATACTCGTGCTAGAGGACACCTCTCTACAATAGAACTTCCATGAAAGGATACTCGTGCTAGAGGACACCTCTCTACAGTAGAACTTCCATGAAAGGACACTCGTGCTAGAGAACACCTCTCTACATTATAACTTCCATGAAAGGATACTCGTGCTAGAGGACACCTCTCTACAGTAGAACCTCCATTAAAGAACACTCGTGCTAGAGGACACCTCTCTACAGTAGAACCTCCATATAAGGACACTCGTGCTAGAGGACACCTCTCTACAGTAGAACTTCCATGAAAGGACACTCGTGCTAGAGAACACCTCTCTACATTAGAACTTCCATGAAAGGATACTCGTGCTAGAGGACACCTCTCTACAGTAGAACCTCCATTAAAGAACACTCGTGCTAGAGGACACCTCTCTATAGTAGAACCTCCATGAAAGAACACTCGTGCTAGAGGACACCTCTCTACAGTAGTACCTCCATATAAGGACACTCGTGCTAGAGGACACCTCTCTACAGTAGAACCTCCATGAAAGGATACTCGTGCTAGAGGACACCTCTCTACAGTAGAACCTCCATTAAAGAACACTCGTGCTAGAGAACACCTCTCTACATTAGAACTTCCATGAAAGGATACTCGTGCTAGAGGACACCTCTCTACAGTAGAACCTCCATTAAAGAACACTCGTGCTAGAGGACACCTCTCTACAGTAGAACCTCCATGAAAGGACACTCGTGCTAGAGGACACCTCTCTACAGTAGAACTTCCATGAAAGGACACTCGTGCTAGAGAACACCTCTCTACATTATAACTTCCATGAAAGGATACTCGTGCTAGAGGACACCTCTCTACAGTAGAACCTCCATTAAAGAACACTCGTGCTAGAGAACACCTCTCTACATTAGAACTTCCATGAAAGGATACTCGTGCTAGAGGACACCTCTCTACAGTAGAACCTCCATTAAAGAACACTCGTGCTAGAGGACACCTCTCTACAGTAGAACCTCCATGAAAGGACACTCGTGCTAGAGGACACCTCTCTACAGTAGAACTTCCATGAAAGGACATTCGTGCTAGAGGACACCTCTCTACAGTAGAACCTCCATGAAAGGACACTCGTGCTAGAGGACACCTCTCTACAGTAGAACCTCCATGAAAGGACACTCGTGCTAGAGGACACCTCTCTACAGTAGAACCTCCATTACAGAACACTCATGCTAGAGGACACCTCTCTACAGTAGAACCTCCATTAAAGAACACTCGTGCTAGAGGACACCTCTCTACAAAGGACAGTTTTCATTTGTAGAATTATCATTTTTACTATTTAGCAACTCTCCCGTAAGAGGAGACCTCTCCCTAAAGGACACATTGGCTCTGAAATTAGGTGTATTTTACAAGGAGATTCCACTGTATATCCTTTTTTAATTTTTAAATTTTGAAGAAGCTATTTTGACCAATTTGATGGGTCTTAGGTAGAGCCTGTCCGACCCTGAAGAGAGCTGACAGCTCGAAACGTGTATATGGTTGACTTTTCTTGATACGAGAACGTTGATACTCTCAACAAGAATAGTTTATATTTATTCCGATAGATGGCGCAAGCCATCAGCAACTTTCAGTTGCACGATAAGGAGATGCCTTTTTCATAATTTATGCACCTTATCCCAGTACAATACGACATTTGTACTATTTTTTCAAATCTAAATAAAATTATAGAGTTTTTAAAATATCACTAACTTACAGATTTAGTCAATTAGATCATATTTTGGCAATAAGAGATAATTACAATAACAAGAATGGTTAAATAACCTGAAGAAATACATTCATCAATTCCAGGAGAGAGAAGGATCATTACATTAAATACATAGCTTAGGGGGATAGCACACTGTGAAAATCCTTGGAAATGGACAACCAACTCGAAGAATAGCATTAAGATGATTATCAGATACTGTCTCGAAAGTTTTTTTCTTTCATATCTATGGTTACCTCTTCAACAGCCAATGTGGCCAATTTCAGCAAACCACCTGCACTTCCTAGCTATAGATAACATCCGGTGGGGAAAGATTGCAGGTGACAATGGTAGCTGTTCGACCTCCATTGTCATCAGGGAACTTCAATAACCATCTTTTTTTGGTGCATGTGTTAAGTTACATATGTATGTGTACATACTTCTTGTTTCAGTTCTAACTGTAAAAATTGATTTTTAATTGGTGAATTTTAATATAACGAAACTGAAGAGATAAAGAAAAGAAAGTATAATAAGGCAATAATGCCTCATCATTAATATGAAATAAAGAGTAATTTGAAAAAAAAAAGTTTTTTTTCTTTTACAATTAAAGAAAAAGGTTTTACTGTTCTTTCTGCAAAGAAAATTTATTAGGAGGGTTTGGATCGATAGCGATGGACCGTCGCTGTGGTTTTGTCAATTTAATCTATCAGAATCTATCAGAAGTATTTTAAGAGTATTGGAGGATTCTGCTTAGATAATCGACTGAAGAATGCAAAATCATAATGAAAGGTATTTAAATAAAAACTATGGATAAGGGCTTTTAGAACAGTGGAATTATACACACTCACAAACATGCAAATATATATATTATATTGTTATATATATGCTTTTTTATTATTAAAAACATTTTTTTTAAATTTCTGGGACAACCCATCACTACAACATAGCGGAGCAATAACTGCAAGAAACCAAACAAAGAAAACCTATCACTCCAAGATAGCGGAGCAATAACTGCAAGAAACCAAACAAGGTCAACCCATCACTCCAACATAACGGAGCAATAACTGCAAGAAACCAAACAAAGAAAACCTATCACTCCAAGATAGCGGAGCAATAACTGCAAGAAACCAAACAAGGACAACCCATCACTCCAACATAGCGGAGCAATAACTGCGAGAAACCAAACAAGGACAACCCATCAATCCAAGAAACCAAACAAGGACAACCCATCACTCTAACATAGCGGAGCAATAACTGCGAGAAACCAAACAAGGACAACCCATCACTCCAAGAAACCAAACAAGGACAACCCATCACTCTAACATAGCGGAGCAATAACTGCAAGAAACCAAACAAGGACAACCCATCATTCCAACATAGCGGGGCAATAACTGCAAGAAACCAAACAAGGACAACCCATCACTCCAACATAGCGGAGCAATAACTACAAGAAACCAAACAAGGACAACCCATCACTCCAACATAGCGGAGCAATAACTGCAAGAAACCAAACAAGGACAACCCATCATTCCAACATAGCGGGGCAATAACTGCAAGAAACCAAACAAGGACAGCCCATCACTCCAACATAGCGGAGCAATAACTACAAGAAACCAAACAAGGACAACCCATCACTCCAACATAGCGGAGCAATAACTACAAGAAACCAAACAAGGACAACCCATCATTCCAACATAGCGGGGCAATAAGTACAAGAAACCAAACAAGGACAACCCATCACTCCAACATAGCGGAGCATTAATTGCAAGAAACCAAACAAGGACAACCCATCACTCCAAGAAACCAAACAAGGACAACCCATCACTCTAACATAGCGGAGCAATAACTGCAAGAAACCAAACAAGGACAACCCATCATTCCAACATAGCGGAGCAATAACTGCAAGAACCCAAACAAGGACAACCCATCATTCCAACATAGCGGAGCAATAACTGCAAGAAACCAAACAAGGGCAACCCATCAATCCAACACAGCGGAGCAATAACTACAAGAAACCAAACAAGGACAACCCATCACTCCAACATAGCGGAGCATTAACTGCAAGAAACCAAACAAGGACAACCCATCACTCCAACATAGCGGAGCAATAACTGCAAGAAACTAACCAAGGACAACCCATCACTCCAACATAGCGGAGCAATAACTGCAAGAAACCAAACAAGGGCAACCCGTCACTCCAACATAGCGGAGCAATAATTGCAAGAAACCAAACAAGGACAACCCATCACTCCAAGAAACCAAACAAGGACAACCTATCACTCCAACATAGCGGAGAAATAACTGCAAGAAACCAAACAAGGACAACCCATCACTCCAACATAACGGAGCAATAACTGCAAGAAACCAAACAAGGACAACCCATCACTCCAAGAAACCAAACAAGGACAACCCATCACTCTAACATAGCGGAGCAATAACTACAAGAAACCAAACAAGGACAACCCATCATTCCAACATAGCGGGGCAATAAGTACAAGAAACCAAACAAGGACAACCCATCACTCCAACATAGCGGAGCATTAATTGCAAGAAACCAAACAAGGACAACCCATCACTCCAAGAAACCAAACAAGGACAACCCATCACTCTAACATAGCGGAGCAATAACTGCAAGAAACCAAACAAGGACAACCCATCATTCCAACATAGCGGAGCAATAACTGCAAGAACCCAAACAAGGACAACCCATCATTCCAACATAGCGGAGCAATAACTGCAAGAAACCAAACAAGGGCAACCCATCAATCCAACATAGCGGAGCAATAATTGCAAGAAACCAAACAAGGACAACCCATCACTCCAAGAAACCAAACAAGGACAACCTATCACTCCAACATAGCGGAGCAATAACTGCAAGAAACCAAACAAGGACAACCCATCACTCCAGCATGACGGAGGAATAACTGCAAGAAACCAAACAAGGACAACCCATCACTCCAAGAAGCCAAACAAGGACAACCTATCACTCCAACATAGCGGAGCAATAACTGCAAGAAACCAAACAAGGACAACCCATCACTCCAACATAACGGAGCAATAACTGCAAGAAACCAAACAAGGACAACCCATCACTCCAAGAAACCAAACAAGGACAACCCACCACTCTAACATAGCGGAGCAATAACTGCAAGAAACCAAACAAGGACAACCCATCACTCCAACATAACGGAGCAATAACTGCAAGAAACCAAACAAGAACAACCCATCACTCCAACATAGCGGAGCAATAACTGCAAGAAACCAAACAAGGACAACCCATCACTCCAACATAGCGGAGCAATAACTGCAAGAAACCAAAAAAGGACAACCCATCACTCCAACATAGCGGAGCAATAACTGCAAGAAACCAAACAAGGACAACCCATCACTCCAACATAGCGGAGCAATAACTGCAAGAAACCAAACAAGGACAACCCATCACTCCAAGAAACCAAACAAGGACAACCCATCACTCCAACATAGCGGAGCAATAACTGCAAGAAACCAAACAAGGACAACCCATCACTCCAAGAAACCAAACAAGGACAACCCACCACTCTAACATAGCGGAGCAATAACTGCAAGAAACCAAACAAGGACAACCCATCACTCCAACATAGCGGAGCAATAACTGCAAGAAACCAAACAAGGACAACCCATCACTCCAAGAAACCAAACAAGGACAACCCATCACTCCAACAGAACACACGCCATTGCTAAAGACTGGATGTCCCTCCGGAATTGCACGCAGGGTGTCCACTACACCTGCACGTCACATGATTGGCTTTTAATTGAAGGGTGGGGCATTCCCTATTTATGCTGCCATATGAATATACATGGTGCACCTCCGCTTGATAAAGTGGAAGATCTTCTATGTTCTGGAACATGTTCCTTTCTAGGTTATTATGATGTAAACGTTTCCTTGTTCAATAGACATGTATTGTTGCGTTTTCGTTTTTTGCCCCATGTGATGGTTGTTGTTGATTGTCATAAATATTCATAGATTTAAAGATAACGTTATAAACACTTCTGTGGCTAGCCATATCTAACTGTTACACGTAGAATTCTATACAATTTGCATAGATATGTATATATGCAATTAATATTTATCTTAACTATCTAAATTAAAATGATTATATATAGGATAAATAATGATATTTGCACAATGATTATGATTTTTTTAAATGGATAATTTACATGCTGTTTTACTTGCTGAAAAATTGATGTTTGCGCCACAAATAAATATTTTGATAAACAATTGTAATTTGGAAATGTGAAGAATTAAATAAAGATTCTAAATTTGTTGTTTAGAGATTAATATTGCCACGTGGAAAATTAGGGAAGACAAAAACTTCAGGAGGAAACAAAATTTATTTCAGGGAAGGACAAACTATCAAAGGTAAACAAAAGATAAGCCACGAGGGAAATTTACAGAATCGCAAGATATAAAACATAAAAATGACCACTCTGTTAAATAAAAAATAATAAAATTAATAAATACTATGTTACATAGCTTCTCCCCTATAGGAGCTGTGACCCACAGCTAGCAATTATTGTAGATACTGACGTGGATTTGACGTGCTTCTGCCAAGGATTCCATCGAAGTCTTGGAACTTTGTCCCTAGTAACTTTGCGTCCATTTTCTTACGGCGTGAAGAGCGGCTTTGTCGTCGAATCGTCGTCTATAGGGACATAGTCATCTTGGAAGGAAGTCTTGGCTTTGACACGGCGGTGGAATCCTGAAGCCAGTCTCTAAAAATGTAGATCACAGCACCCATGGCTTCAAGTTCTTCTCGGCGATCTTCAGGTTGTCTTCCCTAACTTACCCGGCACCGGCATCTCCACCAAAATGCCACGTGGAAAATTAGGGAAGACAAAAACTTCAGGAGGAAACAAAATTTATTTCAGGGAAGGACAAACTATCAAAGGTAAACAAAAGATAAGCCACGAGGGAAATTTACAGAGTCGCAAGATATAAAACATAAAAATGACCACTCTGTTAAATAAAAAATAATAAAATTAAGAAATACTATCTTACATAAATAAAATTAATAAATACTATGTTACAATATATAGGTTCTCTTTATTAATTACATTAAAAAAAGAGTATTGCACGAGACGCGTATATATGCAAATATGTATAAATAGGGGTAGGTATTTATATATATTTATATGAAAAATAAGAAAAAATATATTTATAAAAAGTTATTTGTTCATATTAAAAACTAAAAAGGCATAACCTGACCGTTCATATGAGCTTTTTAGATTGCACAACGCCATCTAGTGAAACAAAAATTAAACACACGTTGATTTAACTTGTTCCCTGATATTTAGCCAACCTATTTTCTTGATAAAGCAAGAAAAGACAACCACGAACGGTTTTCGGGCTTTCAGCTCGGGTCAGCGTGGTGCAAACATAACTCAACGACCAAAAATTAGTACAAGAGGCTTTCTCAAAATAAAGATATGGGTATTTGGGGAAAATTTGCATAAATATACTATTCATTTGAAAATAGAGAGTAAATATAAAAAAAGGTCAGCTGTTAATATAAAAAAACAAAACATTACGGATATTAAAAGATAAAAGACGGTCAGGGTATGCTTTTTTTGTTTTTAATATATGTTGTAAATAGAATATTTTATTTTTCAAAATATTTTCTAGGACAAGTCTATGAAATCGGTCACCAGATGGCGCTACTTAAAACAAACTAAATCCATTGTTGGTTTTCTATTAGCTCCACAAAGTTTTTTTGTAAACATGTAACAAAATTGACATTTCTTTTTTTTTTTTCTTCACGCATCAAGAATCAGGTAATTCTTTCTTAAAATTACTTTATGTCAAAAAAAGAACTTGAGGGAATTTATTTTCAAGAGATTCTTCTTTATTCTTTTTAATGATTAATTTGTTTATATTATACCGAATATTACCAGTGTAATTAATACAGTGATTAGAGTTGTTTTAATTTCTTATTATTTTGTCACGAAGTTCACGACTGCATTACATTATCAAAAATACTCATGTATCTAATCGGCAAATAATATGAAAACTATATGACATCTAAAATAAGAATATATGATTAATTAAACAGGACAAAATAAATTTTAAAAAAAGGTTGGTGCCTTATATGTATCGCGCTGAATTATACAGTCCTAAAAGCTTATGTCCATAGTTGGCTTAAATACCATTTATGAAATTCAACCTTTCATTGTATAAGCAGAATGGCACACACAAAGCTTTATTAAGACCACCCTTCTTATACAGATTCACCAAAGGAAGAAAGGAATCATAGATGGAGCTCTTGTACTCCAGGCAGCGCAGCACCCAACAACAGCCTTCAGGTCCGACGCATGGACCGGTGTTATACAGATTCATCACAGGAAGAAATAATAGATGAAACTCCTATTCTCCAGGCAGCGCAGCACCCAACAACAGCCTCCAGGTCCGACTTATGTCCAATGGCCACACGTTCCTTCGTGCATACGTCATGGTTAACGTATCACTGAACAGACTAGTGTGGAATCAGCCGCGTTCTAGTCTTCGCTTTCCTCATCCAAATGGACCACGACATTCGGCGATTCTATTAATCTCCTCCGAACGGTGACTGCGGCCGTATAATCAGAATGATCCAATACAGTATTAGAGCTCTAAAGAAGCGGTTTGGTAGATTAAATTGGCGAAACCGCTGGGAGAGTTTACAACTAATGAGATAAGTCCTCCCAATATTTTTTCATCGCAGTAAGGAAAGTATAAATTTGATTTATATGTGAAAGAAACATTCATGTCTTAATGTTTTCCTTTTCTAAATCAAATTTTCTCTATCAACTCTACTTTTTAGATCAGTGTTTATTAAGTGCAGTTTTATACACAAAATATACATTTCTAACCTCAATTTGTACAATTATAAATCACATATAAAGTATGAGTTCATATATATATTATATAATCTAAAAACTCAAATATTTCTATATATTAAAATATATATTTTTTATTTTATTCATTGATAATATTACTTTGTTATCATCGTTTTTAGAAAGACTTTCAGTTTAGATGTATAGTTTTGTTGTAAATATGCGTAGTTAATATATATATTTATCCTTTTAAATCACTAATATAGGATTAACTTTATAAATTCTATATAATGTGAAACTAACTAATGTGTAATATTTCCTCAAGTCATTGAAAATAAAAGCTATTTGACGGTAAATAATTATCTTTTTTTATATCACGACTGCACCTCAACCCTTTGTCTTATCAACCCTTTATCAACAACAACAAAAATATTCATAACATATATATGACTGGAATCCCCAATATTCGGTGTATACTTGGATTGGAGAGAACCGTAAACACACTTTGATGACTGTTACATCTACCTAGGAAATGTTACAGGAATCAATCAAAGCACTCGTAGAAAGATCCTGATTTAGTCTCTGCAAGACGCAGAGATTATTGCTTATAGTCAAATATATGCTCTGTCAAATATATATTCAGTATTAATGGAAAATATTTTGCAATATAAAAATAAATAATTAAAAAATTGGAGAATAAAATATTATTGCTGCATTATGTTTGATGAATATGATTTAGCAATATAGACAACACCTTGTAAATTTAACAATAAGCTTTCCAGCTTAAGAAATTATAATCATTTCAATATATTAATATTTTTTATATAATAATAATTTATATAATACCATATATCACAATTAAAATGTATGTTAAGTATAAAGAGGATCTATATATATATAGGTTTTTAACTTTTAATTAGACAATTTCTATAAAAAGTCGATGTGTCTAAATTAAAATGAAAAATGTCTAAATTGAAATGAAAAATGTCTAAATTAAAATTAAAAATGTCTAAATAAAAATGAAAGTGTCTAAATTGAAATGAAAAACGTTTAAATATAAATTGAAATTGTCTAATTAAAAGTTAAAAACCTATATATGGCATAGAATAAATATATAAAAATACTAAATAGTGAGATATTATATGGAAAATTTCAATTTAAAATTGTAAATGTTATTATTTATCATCAATATCGTTATTAAATTTCATAATGCTATGTTAAAACATCATAAAATATTAATTTCACATTAAATATGGTTTTAAAACTTTAAAATATATTGATAATATCCCATAAAATATGTGAATATCTAAATTTTAAATGTTTTCTTAAAGCTATAAAACATTATAATTGTACAAACATTTTAAAAATGCTCTTTTCAAAATAAAAAAAAAATATATATCTAAAATGAAATCAAAAATGTATATATAATATATATAAAAATTCGAATATATCTTATTATATATAATAATCAATATAAATTTATGCATTATCAATTATAGGGCAATATATATCCCCAAAATGAATATCTCAATAAATTTAACATATCGCATTAAAATACCTATTAAATTCCTACTTTTATTAATGATCAAACGATACTATTAAAAATACATTTAATTTAATCATAAGAACAAAATAAATAGAGCTGGTCAAAATAAATTATTTTTATTATTTATTATTCGAATAAAATAAAATACAAACGTAATAATAAATTAGAAAATAAAAATAATAGTTTTTAGTAACACAATTGTAAATAAGAGATATATATTAAATTAATATGACATTATCATAAATAGAAATATGGGGAAATATATCGTTCAAGTTAATATCTCAAAGGGGTTGGTGAGATTTATAAACTACACTCTTTACCTTCATATATTTGATGGATATTTATTACACATCTCAATAAAATCTCCATATTGATGATGGAAGAAAGAACAATTTGTCTTAAAATATATTAAAATGGATTTAAAAAATTGGAACGATCCAAGCATTGCGCTTTCAATATCGAAAAATCAAGTTATGTTATCAATATTTGATTGGTTAAGGGAACAAAGGAAGACTTCAATTGGGTGGGTCGCAGTATTTTTTTATCTTTTCTAGCCATTCACCAATTCAGAAGTACTTTCAATTTGATAGCATCTTATATTTCCCTCCTATTTCAAGAAAAAGGGGGAGAGCGTTTAGGAAGATTACAATAAAAATTTCAAAGCTTTTTTTTTTCTTTCTTTTTTCCCTTTTTTCTCCCTTTTGTTTTGATTGCTGTTGTGGTTATCGTGGTAGTTGTGTTCTCTGGGAGAAGCTTTTGGCGAAATGGCTATCAAGCTACTCTTGCGGCTCCTACTGGTCAATATTTCACCAGTAGCCAATCAAGAAGCTACGGAGACAATTTCATCCGGTAGAGCCCATGCATTTTTGATGATGCCTTCCCAACTTTAACAGAGGCAAGCCCGTAATAAATTGAGTTAGTTGGTTGTAAAGTACGTGGAGGAAAACGTGATCTAGCCCGGTCACTCTGCCCCATTACCTGAATAGCCTTGCGGCCTTCTTCAATCAGCTTTCGGCCCTTACTTGTCGCCTAGAGCGCCTTCTTAAGCTTCCCAAATAAACGATTATTTATTTATTCCTCTTCTTCTAGCCTTTATTTATATTTAGAAGGGAGGCTCTTGCTAAATTGGAGAACACACTAAATGATAAAACGGAGTGAAAGAGGAAATATAGCTACGCCAATGACTTCATAGTCTTCTGTGTTTATTTATTTCTTTGTCTGTCTTTTCTATCTATATTAATCTATGTTTTTAAAAATATATATTTTGTGTGTATGTGATTTTATTTTTTAATAATAATATATATAATAAATTATATATCAATTTTTTTTATTATGGATAATATATTTTAGATAATATATTGCGCTTTAAAAAAAAAATAAACAGGCTTTTTTTGTATTAGAATTTGTATTTTATTATGAAATTTTAGGGTGTCAGAAGAAAATATAGTTTAATATATAAATAAATTAAAATCTCGTAAAGTCTATTAATAAAATATTTAAAGATTTATTATACTGAAAAATTATAAATATTATATTTAATGATTTAAAATATTATAAAAATTAGGTAATTAATAATAATAATCAAAAACACATTAATTTTTCATAACATCAAATTATCAGTAAAACATTTGAATTTTTAAATTTCTATTCTATTTATTTTTATTTTTAAGTTCTATATTTAAATATAGAATCAGCCAACTGAAATATTGGTAAAATGAATGATTTTTTTAATCCAATATATGCCTTTTTAATTAAACACTTATGTATATATATTATATTAAAAAAAAGATAAGATTTCTGTTGTTTTGGATCATCTTGATGATTATGTTATGGTGGTGCAGTCGTGGCATGAATCTTCTTGAAAGTAAAATAATAAAAATAGTATAGATTAAAAATTGCTTTAATTGAGCTATAAGATAAACATAATTCTGTAAAAGTACCGCCTGGCTTAAGGCGTAAGAATAAAAAAAATGAAAAGATTATTTACATAATGTACAAAAGTTTTGGGCCGACCATCGGGGAACAACAACACAACAATTTATTCCGCCTTAAAGGGGGAACAACAACAATGAGTATTTATAGGGGAAGCATGACCTCTGGCGGTCGATTTAACAGAGTATTTGTATCTATGAAATATATTTTTAAATAAAATAATATTTTAATATAACATTTTAAATAATACCTTTATATAACATTTTTAATAAAATATTTTAATATAACATATATATATATAAAAATTGAAATAAGTTCAAAATTTATATATTTTTAGTTAATTTAAAACATAAGAGATTTGTTTTCAAATAAATAAAATAGAATAGTGGAAAAAATACTCAGCATAGCTTCGGCCTTTACACGTCATAAGCTGGGTAGAAAAAGGAATAAAGGAAGAGATATGTTTATAGAAAAGAGAAAAGACAGAACCATGATAATAATTTTCCAATAATTAAATTCTATATACAGTTACGAGCGTCATCCGTTCTTAATTCTTCATCTCCTAATCATCAGTCATCTCTGTCACCGTTTGCTTTTTCTTTGGAATGGCGCCCTCCTATTGGTTGGCTACGATCACGCCACCTTTGGCCCCCCCCCCCCCCCCCCCCACCTCGCTTTTTCGTTTTTGTAACTATTGTGTTGGAGCGGGTCGCTCCTTAAATAAATGCATATATTAGTTAATAACCAAATGGAATCCTCTCTTTCTTTTTCCCAGTAAGAGACGCCTACGGAAGCCAACAGTACATAGACAGATAAAGCACATAGGCTATAGTTATTAACTAATATATGCATTTATTTAAAGTGCCAATTTATAATTGTAACAAATAGTATTTGAATCAAAACATTAAATCGGGTAAAACACGGGCGTTGCCCGGGTCATTCGGCTAGTATAATATAAAGTGAAGAAAGAAAAACGTTTTTTTTCTTATCTTCCCTCTTGAAGAAAGAAGATAAAAAATTTCCTTTTTTTTATTTTGTGATTTTGTGATGTCTAAATTAATGACAATTTAGTGTAAAATTGAGAGACATACATAATATAAGATATTATATTGATTCAATGAACTTAAAATATTTCCTATTTAGATATACTATTAGCCGAATGACCCGGGCAACGCCCGTGTTTTACCCGATTTAATGTTTTGATTCAAATACTATTTGTTACAATTATAAATTGGCGCCTTAAATAATTGCATATGTTAGTTAATAACTATAGCCTATGTGCTTTATCTGTCTATGTACTGTTGGCTTCCGTAGGCGTCTCATACTGGGAAAAAGAAAGAGAGGATTCCATTTTGTTATTAACTAATGTATGCATTTATTTAGGGAGCGACCCGCTCCAACACAATAGTTACAAAGACGAAATAGCGAGTGGGGGGGGGGGCAAAGGTGGCGTGACCGTAGCCAACCAATAGGAGGGCGCCATTCCAAAAAAAAAAAAAGCAAACGGTGACAGAGATGAAAACTGATGACTGATTGATTAGGAGATGAGGAATGACGCTCGTAACTGTATATAGAATGGACAATGGGTACTTAACTTTTCTTTACCTATATTAAATTAGGGAAAAAGTAGTGTTACACACTCAAGCTTTCTATTTATTAGAATTGGTGTTCGAAAATTTTTATTATTCGTAATTTAAAAAAAATATTGGAACTTTCTGGGATATTATTGGACAGACCTTGTATAACATATTATTCATTATTTTTATTCAAAATATTATTAGATCTTTATTAATAAATTATTTACCGAATATTTTTACGTTTTTGGTTGTTTTTGACCAAATTGTCTTATTCTTCTGATATTAGCTTTCTTTATTTTTTATTTTTCCAGATCGTTCTATTATTGTATTGGATTTTTTTTTCCGTATACTCTGCATTTACTAAAAAAGACAGTTTAGTGGTGCTTAGGGAACCTAAGTAGATATGAATACTTACAATTTCAAGAAAATGTATCGAGCAACGCTCTTTCGTTCTTTCATACTTTACCATATTGCAGAATCATCAAAGCCACCAAATAGTATTATTGGAAAATATTGTAAATATTACTCATCAAGATTTTAAGACATCGCCAACTTGCGTAGTTGATCTGAAATTCTATCAATCCAATATTTTGATAATAAAAAACAACATTGTGCATACCCAAAAATTGCTCCCATTTAGTGTCCAGTATATTATTCAAAATTGTGTAGTCGATCTGAAATTCTATCAATCCAATATTTTAATAATAAAAAACAACATTGTGCATACCCAAAAATTGCTCCCATTTAGTGTCCAGTATATTATTCAAAATTGTGTAGTTAATCTGAAATTCTACCAATCCAATATTTTGATAATAAAATACAACATTGTGCATACCCAAAAATTACTCCCATTTAGTGTCCAGTATATTATTCGAAATCTTAAACTTCAAAAATAAAAAAATGATTATAAAGAAACAAAACATATGTATTCAACCTGCTCATCAAATTAATTGTTACTCATCTCAACAATGAGACTATAATTCGAATAGGATTTTAGTTAAATGACTAAACACAAATTATGATCACTAAAGAGCCTCTAATTACTTTCAAACTACAATGAATAAAAGGATGTAGTTAATTGTAGCGTGAAGCCACATCTTCTGACAGCCAACCATTATTGACTCACAGAAAGTTATCATCATCACGAAAATAAGATGGCGGTGCCAAAATACCAAAAGATTTGAAACAATTATCGTTTGGGGATGGCGCCATTAGTCTCTTCCATTTACAGTTTGCTGATTTTGAATGTGTTTTCAAATATTAAAAATGAAAATATGTATTTTAAATTAATATTTAGATTCTTATTTTTACATAGACAGATGGGGGGTCGGTGGAAGTCTGGTTAAACCGTTTGGTTTTCGACCACTACGACCCGGGTTCGATTCCCGCATTGGACACTTTTTTTCTGTTTAAAAAGAAATGCCCCAATGGCCCCCCGATTCTTGCAAAAGTCCAATCCCACCAGCGAGTGCAAGTAACCAAACGGGGCTCTGGCACATTTGTAAGTACAAAGTCGAACTGCTTTTCACATGTGTAGACATGTGGTGCGCTTACAGTAAAAAGCAGTCGCTAACTACCCACCATGATTATCATGGACTGTACCACGTGTACTAGGGATAAGCAAAAAAAAAAAAATAGACAGAACATTTTTCCTATAAAATATTTTATCTCTCTGTACCATAAAATATAAATTATTAAAAATAAAATGCAGTAATAAAACACACACTTCTCTTTTCAAAAAAATCGATTTATATATGATTTAAATATATAAAATGTATTGTGTGTGATACAAATAAACAAGTATATACTTGACCAAATAACAGGGAACAGGTTTAATCAACGTTTGGTTGATTTCTGTTCCACTAGATGGCGCTCTGCCATCTAAAAATGTTTATGTGAATGTGGTCAGGATATGCCTTTTTGATATTGATGAATATCAGATGAATATTGATAAATAGAATTAGTGAATATCAATAAACATTGATGAAACTGAAGATAATGTTAGAGACCTCCTTCTTCAGCAGTTCTGTCAAGACTTCCATATACTACATATAAAATGAAAGGATTTAAAAGCACGAATGTTTCTTTTATACATAATACAAACTTCTACTGTCCTTACTGCGATGAAAAAATATATTGGGAGGGCTTGGCTCATCAGTGGTGAACCCTCCCAGCAGTTACGCCAATTTAATCCACCAGACCGCTTCTCAGAGCTCTAATACTGTATTGGACGATTCTGCTTATATACGCAGCACTGAAGGATGGAATCTCAGAAATGGTTTTCAAGAAAACTATGGACATAAGCTTATAGGACAGTAGAATTACATTCAATATACTTCCATATACGTTTCAAATTTTTGTTTTCCTTTAAATTTATTTATGGAAATTTTATAAAGTTAGAAAATCTAATTGATTTTGATCTGATATGAATTAATTGATGTTTATCGGATATATAAGAAAACTTGTTTTGAAAATAGAGCAATCCATAAATAAATCTTTAATTAAAAAGGCATATATAGGATCAAAATATCATTTATTTTACTAATATTTCAGTTGGCTGAATGCCAACCTTCTTCAAGATATTATAATAATGTGTGTCAACAACAAACTCAGCGCCACATAACGTCAACAGAATTAAGTTTTTAAGGTTGGAGTTCAGCCAACTGAAATATTGGTAATATAAATAATATTTTGATCCAATATATGTCTTTTTAATTAAAGAAAACGTTTATAGTTTGATGTTTGAATAAGTTTCCGAGTTGCATCTAAAAAAAAGATTAAGGATATCTTGCTGAAAAAGTGAAGAATTTGTCTTTGTTCTTTCTTAGCTATACGTAGACCATTCTACCAAACTAGCTCGTAGATTTTTGAAATTTCTTTTTTTTTAATTAAAATTTGAAAAAATCACGTGAGAACGCTCTTGCAACCTCAGAACAATTTTTAACGCCTTGCCAAATGCTTTATTTACTTCTCCTGACGAAGACAAAATATTTTTGTCGAAACGTTGAGAAAATAAAAAAACTCTAACTGTGGCCGAAGTGTCTATTTTTCATATAAATATTTTTCAAGTCTTTTTTTTTAAATTTGATGCTCTAATCTTCCCATAATCAAGAAATTACCTTTACAATTCTTCAATGGTATAAACCTATGATCATTCAAATATAAAAAAGGAATTCTTTCTTTTTGTTCTTTAAAATTTGCCGCCAATCCCCTCTCTATAACAAAGAACAAATGCACTGCTTAAAAACTAACAAGAACCTTAAAAAAAAAACGATTTTCCCAAAATGGTCCTATTATCTCTAAAGGGACTTTAACCCTATTTCTTCTTTTAAAAAGAAAGTTAATGTATTGTTAGGGGATCTTTTTTTAAAAATCTTTTGCTAAATAGGAAAGTCCTTTTAGCGTTGAAAGGAATTTGTGTTTTTTTGTAACGCAGAACTGTTTTTTCAGAATCTACCTTTTTTTTTTTGTTCAAAAAGCGATACATATTTTGTATTTATAAATGTCTTTTATTCACAAACATATTTTTCACAAACAAATAATGTAATATATTAACACAAAGCAATAATTTCTCTCAATTTCATTAAGTATTTAAAATATCTAAAAAATAATTTGTAGAATAATCATTAATTTGTTAATGTGATACTGCTGTTGAAGGACTGACAAATCTGAAATCTTGAAAATAAAAGTTAAACAAGGAACTCAGCCTTGGAAATTTATTTATTTTTATTACAAACATATTTTATTCGTTTAATTTTCAGCATTCCAAAGGCAATAGATAAAATTTTAGAATTTGATTTTCACATTTGTAGACATGAGGTGCACTTACAGTGGTGGTGGTGTTTATCTCCATGGTTAAACCAATTCCTGAAGTCTACTCCTCTTCAATTTTGTGATGGTAGTTATAGGCCTGGAAAATAGGTCCTCTATTGTCAGTTCTGAGCATGATATGTTCCGGAGAAGCTCCCGCACTCTTGCATTTCAAGCAGTTATTGAAGGTTTTTTATCCATTTTGAAATTTTAAGGCTTTTATATGGCCACTTCTTAGTCTTGATAAAGCTGTTTGTTGATTTCTATTGAGTTTTTGAAGTACTTCTAATTGTTTCAATCACAGTAAAAGCAGTCGCTAAAACTACCCACCATGATTATCATGGCCCACATGTAATTGGGATAATTTTTTTTTTAATTCTTCAAAATACATATTATTATTATCTGTGATGGCTTGCTTCCTAACTAAAAAGATTTGTCCAAGGTACCATGACTCGAGTTTGAAGACGAAGAAGTCACTACAAACAAATCCATTTACAGTGTCGACATCCCAGAAATCCATGTTCCATCAAACGGAAAAGGCTGTCGTCTAACAGAAATTCAAACAATACCAATTCTAACCACAAACCATACCAACAATAGATATCCTATTTCGTAAAAATCGATTAACCACAAATTACTACAAATTTAGCAGAAGGGGGGAGGATTGAAAAAAAAAAAAGAGATCAGACGATTTCCGGTCATCAAATTTCTCATTTTAAATCAAACGATTGTAGATAATTAAAGAAAAGTGTTATTGTACTTAGGGTAGACAATACAAAAATTACTACGTCATTTAGTGAAACAATAATTTTGTGCAGACGGTTGTAATCAATGTAATCTATGAAACAGACGAATTGTCAACACGAACTATTAGTGAAGTCTCCCCTTCTACCATCTGTAATGACGATTTTCAAGAAAATTACTATGTACTGAATAAAATGGTTCTTTTTTTCCACGAACTTTCTCTTATTTCTTTTGGAGAGGGGGGAAATAACCTTTTATTCTAATAGTTAGGTATCTTTTGCTTCAATTAGGGGTATGTTTCCTGAAGAAGATAATAAAAAAAAATTATAATATTTTCAAATTGAATATTTTTTCCCCAAATTTTTAGTCGTTTTGAGAATGATTATGAATAATACATTTTGAGTGAAATAGATAGTTATTTTATATAAAATATCGTATGATTTAAGTTAATTTGTGTTAATCATACTTTATTATAGTATTCTTCATCTTTTTATAGCTTCTTTCAACCATATATAAAGGTGAACAGATGCGAAATTTATTATAGTAATCAGAAAGAATTTTAAAATTTTATCTAAAAGCGTGATTTTTAATATTTTTTGAAAGATTGATTACTAAAATGCAATATAAGATTACAATTAAGTATTAAGTCTTTCTTTGTTATGCAAATTTAGATTTGCAATAATTTTATTAAAATATATTTACATATTTTCACATTCTCAATTATTATTTTAAATCTTTTGGTATTTAAAAAACTAGAGATGTAAAGGTGTTTGATAAAAGTTTTGAAAGAGATAAATATAAATTAAACATAACTCTAAACAAAAACTGATTTACAGTAGGTAACACCCTCGATTCCCGACAGCCATGAACCGGGATTGAATCCTACGTTAAAATTTTGTTTAATATGTGAATAACCTTCACATATTATTCATTGTTTCAATTATCATAAACTAGGTTGCTCTTTGTTGAGCGGTACCTAATACAATGATTTTGTAACCGGAACCGGAGTAAATGTTTTAATCAGTCATAAGCCAGCCTATATCCTGAATCCATTGAATATTTCCTTTTTTTTATGTAGAAATGTGTTCGCGAAAATGAAAAAAAAAGGTGAGAAGTTTCATAAAGAACGAAAAAATTCAAGTTCCTTTATTTATTATCCTTAGTACACATATTACAGGCTATTGTAATCATGGTAGGTAATAGTTGACAACTGCTTTTATTGTAAATACTATATTATATCTGGATCAAAAATTTAAGTTTTATCTTTCTCAATCTAATGAGCTGTTCAAGAAATTCTTTCCAATTGCTGTCCCAAATTTCATTTCTTCTGATAAATTCAGTACTTTATTCTTAACAGGCAAAGGACCCTTCTTAAGTTTCCTATTCAAACTGAATGTTATCAATGATCCAACATGTGAATGCCGCTTAGATGTTGAATCACCAGAGCAACTTCTTTTAACTTGCCCTCTGACTAATCAAATTGTATGTAGATACTTTAAAACATTACCAAATTGTTTTTGTGTATATACTCAATCTCATGAGAACTTTGTTAAGTTTAGAACTATTTGTACAATAATTTACAAAACACTACTAATCAATCGTGTAAATAATTAATCATATATATGTAAATTAAACTAGCATAGCACAATAGTCCTTTGGACTTCGTGATTTTGTAACAATAAATAAATAAAATACTCTACATGTAGAGAGCAGTCGTTGAGGTACAGCTTACACTACGCTGACGAGGGCCAACAGCCCGAAACGCGTACGTGGTTAACTTTTCTTGATTTAATCAAGAATGGGTATTTGGCCAATTCTGGAATAATTAAAAAATCAACGAATAGTTGATATTTATTCCGATAGATGGCGAAAGCCATCAGTAACTTTCAGTTGCACAATAAGGAGATGACATTTTTTTTCTTTCTTAATATAGAGAGCAGTTCGTCTTTTTATACTTACAAGTGTGCCAGAGCTCGGTTTGGTTACTTGTACTCATTGGTGGGGTTGGATTTTTGTAAGAATCGTAGGCCATTGGAGCATTTTTTTTAATCAGAAAAAAAGTGTCCAATGCGGGATTTGATCCCGGGTCGTAGAAGTAAAAAACCAACGGTTTAGACCATCCTTCCACCGACCCTCATTTTGAAGAATGATTTTCATTAGCTTCTTAATAAATAATTTAACAGTGATATCGTATTTGTCTTCTTCTATTATCTTTATTTGGATATTTTACGGTTGTTATTATAACTTTTTGTTCAATCTAGTAATATAGCATCTTCAATTTTGTTATTCCATATTGTAATTAGTATTTTATCTGTAAATGAACAAGTGAAAATTATTTTTATTAAGATATTTCGTCTTACAATAAACTTGTTCCCAGAATGTGGGGTTGGACTTCTACAAGAATCAGAATTTTGAAAACACATTGTAGAAAAAAAAATCCTCAATAAAAAGAGATTTTATTCAAAATACGAAGGAAGTGTTGTAATGTCTTTGAAGGTACCGAATGATATAGCAATGAAAGAAGAAGATCAAATATTAGGAATACATTTAGAGGTATGGCGTGGGAATTGTTATGTTTGCTCGCGGTTAACCCCAACGTATCCTCTATGTTTACTCTCCCCTTAAGTAGCACCCCAAGTTTAAACAGCGGCTCCTCTATCTACGACCCCTTACAATAACACTCTACATTTAGAGGCCAATATTCCAACTGCGGTAGGTGACATTGTTGGATTTTCCTTCTTTGTTACGCCCCCATTGTTATATTTTTTCTATATTTTGTAACATACCCGCCGTGTCATAGTGTAAAAATCTACTATATATAACAATGTGTAAAATATAGTGTTATAGTGTAATTTACAATGGTGTCATTGTCACTTATTTTTTTAAACAATTAATATTTTATGAAAAAGGCATCTCCTTATCGTGCAACTGAAAGTTTCTGATATCTTTCGCCATCTATCGGAATAAATATCAACTATTCTCGTTGATTTTTCAATTATTCCAGAATTGGCAAAATACCCATTCTTGATTAATCAAGAAAAGCTAACCACAGACGCGTTTCGGGTTGTTGGCCCTCATCAGCGTGGTGCAAGCTGTACCACAACGACCAAAAAAACTGGTAATTCAGGCATCCTGAAAAATCATGAAAAGGGGAGCTAAGGCCAGAATTGCGTGAGACCGCGATACAAAGATGAAAAAATAGTACAAATGTAATATTGTACTGGGATAAGGTGCTTAAATATGAAAAAGGCATCTCCTTATTGTGCTTTCAGTTGCACGATAAGGAGATGCCTTTTTCTTAATTTATGCACCTTATCCCAGTACAATATCACATTTGTACTATATTTTCACAATTAATATTTTGATAATGTGTTTCTTTTAACATATGAAATATTGCAATTGTAAAAAAACAAGATGCGAATGTTTTTATCATACATATATCAAACTTCTACTGTCCTTACTGCGATGAAAATATATTGAGAGGGCTTGGCTCATCAGTGGTGAACCCTCCCAGCGGTTTCGCCAATTTAATCTACGAAACCGCTAGGAGAGTTCAACACTGATGAACCAAGCCCTCCCAATATATTTTAATCGCTGTAAGGACAGTAGAAGTTTGATATTTGTGTGAAATGAACATTGGCATCTAGGTGTTTTCAATTGCAATTTATATATGGCGCTTTATTGCTCTGTAATAATAACAAATATTATCTATACAGATCTTTTTTATTTATTGTTACAAAAAGCACGAAGTCCAAAAATGTGTGTGGGGGATCCCTGATTCTTGTAGAAGCCCAACCCCACCAGTGAGTACAAGTAACCAAACCGAGCTCTAGCACACTTGTAAGTATAAAAAGACGAACTGCTTTCTATATTAAGAAAGAAAAAAAAAGTCATCTTTTTATCGTGCAACTGAAAGTTACTGATGGCTTTCACCATCTATCGGAATAAATATCAACTATTCGTTGATTTTTTTATTATCCCAGAATTTTCCAAATACCCATTCTTGATTAATCAAGAAAAGCTAACCACGGACGCGTTTCGGATTGTTGGCCCTCGTCAGCGTAGTGTAAGCTGTACCTCAACGACTGCTCTCCACATGTATAGTATTTTATTTATTTATTTATTGTTACAAAAGCACGAATTCCAAAGGATTATTGTGCTGTGCTAGTATTATTTACATATATATGATTAATTATTTACACGATGGATTAGTAGTGTTTTGTAAATTATTGTACAAATAGTTCTAAACTTAACAAAGTTCTCATAAGATAGAGTATATACACAAAAATAATTTGGTAATGTTTTAAAGTATATAAATACAATTTGATTAGTCAGAGGGCAAGATAAAAGAAGATGCTCTGGTGATTCAACATCTAAGCGGTATTCACATGTTGGATCATTGTGTTTTTTCAACGTATATCATCAAATATTATCTCAACAGATTTTACTGCAATGATATAAGTTATTGAATGAGAGATCTTGGGCATCTCATTCAATAACTTTTATAATTGCAGTAACATCTGTAGAGATAATATTTGATTATATACGTTTAAAAAAAAACACATTACCAAAAAAATTATTTTTTGGTCGTTGAGGTACAGCTTGCACCACGCTGATGAGGGCCAACAGCCCGAAACGCGTCCGTGGTTAGCTCTTCTTGATTAATCAAGAATGGGTATTTGGCCAAATCTGGAATAAATAAAAATCAACGAGAATAGTTGATATTTATTCCGATAGATGGCGCAAGCCATCAGCAACTTTCAGTTGCACGATAAGGAGATGCCTTTTTCTTAAAATATTAATTGTTAAAAATTGTATTGATAGATGGCAATTAAATTTAAAAATGTAATTAACCTTTTTAATTATCTTTTTTGAAGAAATGGAGCAATCTATGTTAATATTTGTGATTACGTTATAAGCATATATTGGATTAAAAAGGAAATCAAAAGGTAAACGAGTGAGTAACACCCTCGATTCCCGACAGTCATGAACCATGATTGAATCCCGCGTTAAAATTTTGTTTAATATGTGAATAACCTTCACATATTATTCATTGTTGCAAATATAAACTAGGTTGCTCTTGTTGTGCGGTACCTATTAATGTGATTTTGAACCGGATCCAATACAAAAACCAAGTCGGTGGACGAGTAGGTAACACCCTTGATTCCCGACAGTCATGAACCGGGATTGAATCCCACGTTAACATTTTGTTTATTATGTGAATAACCTTCACATATTATTCACTGTTTCAATTATCATAAACTAGGTTGCTCTTGTTGAGCGGTACCTAATAAAGTAATTTTGAACCGGAAAACCGGATTAAAAATAAAATTTATTTTATGAATATTTTGAGAGGCAATTCTCCTCTCTTTATCGAAATTATTTACAACGGAATTTTGATTAGATGTTTTCTTACTTTGGTCATATGTAGCATGAGTATAACTTACCTAGATGGCGTCTAGTTTTGACGTCTATTTTGACGGGAGAGGCGACCTTTGTCTCTTTAAATCAATATCCTCCCTGCAAAATTTCCATCTATATAACTTACCTGTTAACGTGACTAAGTTTAATTAAAAATATGCGTAGAAATCAAACCTTGAAATATCCTAAGATGTAAAAGTATTTATTGATGACGTCACCGCGACGAGTCGACAATTATCAGCAAAACTATCTACAGCTAGGGAATCTTAAGCAAGTAAGCAAAGAAATATTTTAAAGATGATTTTTACAAATACAGAGTAATATACATTTTTATAATATGTTATATATTTTCATTGAATAATATTAAATTAAATAGAAAAATTGACCTCCCAACCCCCAATATAACAATATCCCTGACAAATAATCTAAATATTAATAATTATTGGAATGTATATATATTTAATCCCAGTATAATATCTATTACTTTAGCTGGTAACAGTCTGATGCACGCCCGCGAGAGCACATACCAATAACAAAAGTTTTCAATTATTCTTATAAATATTATTTAGAGATTGTACATAGAATATCAGACCGTTAAAGAACAGTATATTTGCTCGAAAGGTTGCAAATTTAAATTAAAAGAAACTTTTTACCTGATATTGATTTTTACTTTTTCAAATTAAATTTAAAAATAGAATATTTCTTTGCCACAATATTGTAACATAATATTTATTAATTTTATTATTTTTTTTTATTAACAGAGTGGTCATTTTTATATTTATATTTTGCGACTCTGTAAATTTCCCTCGTGGCTTATCTTTTGTTTACAATTCATAGTTTGTCCTTCCCTGAAATAAATTGTTGTCTCCTCCTGGAGTTTTTGTCTTCCCTATTTTTCCACGTGGCAATATTATATTGCCTCAAAGTGGTGGGGGGTGACCCAGGACAGGACAGTATGTCTGGAGTTCTGAACTCCCCAAGACATGTCCCACTATATCCAGCTAAATGTCGTATTCCAACCTACATCAGATGTCCCATCAACAAACATCTAAATACTTCAACTGCACCACCAAATCAAAATACAGTTAAACCTGTCTATAGCGCCCCCTCTTGGGACTCAACAAAATAGGGTGCTATAGACAGGTCACTTTTAATGTAAATCGCATCGTACTACGTAATTAAAACCGGGCGCTATAGAGAGGGAGGCGCTATTTAGAGGGGACGGTATAGACAGGTTTATAATACAATATAATGCGGCTTATGATGTAAAACGACATTGGAAATTATCCCGCATAAGTTTCTTTTAAACGAAAATCAAAAATTAATCTTCAAGGAGAAATAATGATTATTTCTAACCTTAGAGATGAGGTATGAAAGGATGAATTGTGAAGAGTAATGATAAGCTGTATAAAACTGTATTTAACTGTATAAAACCCAGATAAAGAAAGACTAGTTCCCCTTCGAAATATTAGGAAAATACATTTTATTCTAAATTTAACATACGCTTATATATGGACAAAACTTAAAAGTAGTTGTACCTTTTAACATGTATATCGGGATTGAAACAATAACTCTGAAATATATTACAGTGACCTTTATTGATGACACACGAGATAACCAAATGTGAACAAAATTGCCTCTGTCTCCTTCAAAAAAAAAAAAAAAAAAGACAGACGACCGTCGGCATCAAAGATTTTCCACTTCCTTAAGTTTTGTCCATGAGTGTATTTATAAAGCCTTGCCAAATGCTCTTTTTATTCTCCCTGAGAAGAACTAAATACACAGTGACCTTTACACACGAGATAACCAAATGTGAACAAAAATGCCTCAGTCTCGTTAAAAAAAAA
Organism: Cordylochernes scorpioides; assembly: GCA_030710605.1. Taxonomy (NCBI): domain Eukaryota; kingdom Metazoa; phylum Arthropoda; class Arachnida; order Pseudoscorpiones; family Chernetidae; genus Cordylochernes; species Cordylochernes scorpioides. The sequence goes on along the minus strand of CP092872.1, from coordinate 88,481,696 downwards.
AAAAAAAAAGACAGACGACCGGCGACATCAAATACTTTCAATCTCGATATGGCACAATTTGATAAGGTACAATTTGGATTATAGATTATAAACACAAGGTAATAAAACCAAATCCAAATAAATAAATAGTGTGTGACGTTTCGGTAACAGCGTTGTTACCATCTTCAGACAAAAGTACTGAATATTTATATAGTATATTTATACTTTGCTATTTAAAACATGCTGTGGTAAAATTTCTCATTCAGTACTTTTGTCTGAAGATAGTAATAACGCTGTTACCGAAACGTCACACACTATTTATTTATTTGGATTTGATCTTATTACCTTGTGTTTACTTTCAATCTCCTTAAGTTTTGTCCATGAGTGTATTTTCCATATCATCGCAATAAGAGATTTGAAAGGAGGTTGTTATAATGATTGATAATAAGGAACATAAATTGCCAAAAGATTAGTATAAAATTAATTATTTGCCATTATTGATAAATGTTAACAGTTATCAAATTCTGCTGTCCTCAAAGCTTATGTCCATAGTTCTTCTTAAATACCCATTCCAAGAGTCTAGCAACAGTATCACTATAAAAGGAAGTTCCAAAAAAAAAAAATGCAATATAACAGCGGTATGGTAGATTAAACTGGCGAAACCGCTGGAAGGGTTCACCACTGATGAGCCAGATCCTCCCATTAATTTTTCCATTGCAGTAAGGGCAGTAGAAATTGTTTAATTTCAAAAAGAATCTTACGCCTTTAAAATAGTTTCAAATTTTGATAACAGATGGCGCTCTAGTGCACCAGTTATCAAGTTACAAAATAAAAAAACGATGTTGTACCTTGATAAAGGTTGTCGTTTTGACAATCAGAATATTGGTAAATAAAATAATGTAATGTGTAGCTAGTAATAGTTCTTAAATAAACAAAAATCATTTAAAAATAAAGGTCCCCTCTTCCGTCAAAATAGACGTTAAAACTGAGCGCCGTCTATTGACCGTTTCCCTAAACTAGCGAACGCGGATTGGTGACAAAGCTATAACACTAGTTTTGGCAAATTGAGAAGCCATGATATCTAGGTGGGCGCTTCTTAATTGGCAAAGCTCGGCTTGTCACTGACCCGAGTCCTCTAGTTTACAGAAACGGTCAATAGATGGCACTGTTTTAAGCGACTATTTTGACGGGAGAGCCGACCATTATTTTTATAGATTATCTAATTTAATACAACAACAACAACAAAAGGCTTTTATTAGGGCCCATTGCCCTGTATGGATTCGCCATACAATAACAAAACAATACAGAAATTCTTCTCCCTTTCCCCATGTACACGTGAGCCTTTGTTTGAAAAGGGATTTATTTACACATCTATTCTAAAACTTTCCTCACTACCTCTTTTGTGTATAAATCTATTTACAATTGATCTGTAGAAATTATAGAGTTCTATTGCTATATTTTTCTTTTCTGAAATAGTTCTCAGCGTCTTCAGTAGGTTGCTAAATCTCCAGAAGGTGTTTTTATAGATTATCTAATTTAATATAGATTTCATGTTGTTACATAGTATATGCCACAAATGACAAAGAATAATTTTAAATAGAGATCAGTTTCAGACACATATATTAAGAGAAAAATAGTAAAAAGATGAAATTGTACTGGGATCAGGTAGATAAATCAAGAAAAAGGCATCTCCTGATTGTGAATCTAAAAGTTGCTGATGGCCTGCGCCATCTGTCAGAAAATAAATATCAACAAATAGTTTATTTTTAATTATTCCAGTATTGGCCAAATATCCATTCTTGATTAAATATAGAATGGGTATTTGGCCAATTCTGGAATAATTAAAAAATCAACCTTTAGTTGATATTTATTCCGATAGATGGCGCAAGCCATCTGCAAATTTTAGTTGCACCATCAAGAGAATCAGAAAATGATCAATTTTGACAATTTTATCACTCGAAATATTTTAGCTATTTATAAGAGAAAATTAAAATTGTTTATTAATAATGTTAAGTAATATTTACAGAAAAATCAATGAAAATTAATTGTTTTCGAATTTTTAATTTTCCATATTTTTAATTAAAACAATGAATATGCTTTAATTAATCTTCACAATAAATAAAAGAAATAACTATTCATTATATTGTATGTCATTAAAATTATCTGTGTGCATTTTAATTAGCAGCGATTTTTGAAAAATAGGAAAAATTTGCAATAACTGGACTTGACCTGTGCTGCCATCTAACAGTCAATTTATGAACTAATTTTAATTTATTGCTTGAATATATTTTCGATTTAAATTTTGGGTCTGTATCACTTTTAATATGTATTCTCAAGTGTTTTAAAAAAATATATATATATTATAATATATTTATTATTATATTTTTCATCTTTCAAAATATTATATATTAGTTTTAAAATATTGATAAAATAATCTCAACACACTCATGAGAGTCAACAATAAAATAGAAAAAAAAACGTAGTTTTTCTAATGCTTTTCTTGATCTATCAAGAATATAGAAAATAGATAAAATTATTTAGAGTTTAAAAAATTAAATCAACGTTAACTTTACATTTATTCCGACAGATGGCGCTTTATTATCAAAATATTCAATGCTGTGCTATCAGACGATAATTTTAAATCATATATACACTCATAGACAAAACTTAAGGGAGTTGTACCTTTTTAGCATGTATATCGGGATTCAGACAATAACTCTGAAAGATATTACAATGACCTTTATTGAAGACACACGAGATAACCAAGTGTGAACAAAATTGACTCTGTCATCTTAAAAAAAAAAAAAAAAAACAGACGACTGCAACATCAAAGACATTCCACTTCCTTAAGTTTTGTATATCAGTGTATATATGTTTGTTCTTTTGGTTTTCTTGAAGATTTTTCAAATACTGTGAAACTGTAAATTAGTTAGAAGCATGGGAAAGGCAAAGATATATTGGCCAAATATCAGGGAACAGGTTAAATCAATGAATAGTTGATTTCTGTTCCACTAGATGGCGCTCTGCCATCTAAAAAGCACATGTGTGCTTTTGGTCAGGATATGTCTTCTTTATTTTTAATATATACAGTATATTCTCTGTGAAATATAATTTCTCAAATATTATTTTAATGGTAGATTTTTCTATTGAAAAGTATTAGTAAATACACCAATACCTCGCTTTGCGTCGTTTCGTTTTGCGTTTTTTTCGAAGTTGCGTCTCTACTTAATTTTTACCGATTTTCAATGTGCATCGTTAGATTTTCGAAGTTGCGTTGTTTTGGATTCGAGTCTATAAATTTATTTATTTTTTTCTTTCCTAAAATATGGCAACACCTTTGTTTTTGATTGCGCCTTCACATATTTTCACTTTGCGTCGTTTCAATTTGCGTCGTGTTTTTTTGGAACGTAACCCCGACGCAAAGCGAGGTATGGGTGTAATCCTAATGAATTTTTCAATAGTTAAAACAAAATAGAAACAATATAAAATAATTCATTTTTAAAAAATCTTTAAAAATTAATTATTATTCCTAGTACACGTGGTACAGACCATGTAGAAGTAGGGGACAGCTTTTACTGTAAGTGCACCACATATCTACAAATTTAAATAGCAATTCTATTTTTGCTTTTACAAATGTTCTAGTATTCTGTTTGCTTAATTTCACTCACTGGTATGGTTGGACTTTTGTAAGAATCGGAAGCCACATTGAGACAATTATTATTATTATTTTTTTTTTTTCAGAAAAAAAAAAGTGTCCAATGCGGGGTTTGATCCCGGGTCGTAGCTGTTGGAAATGGACAGTTTGTACCAGAAGTCCACCGACTAAGGTAGGATTATGACACTTTGCTTCTATGTCTCTTAGCTAAGCTTAGTAGAATAGCTTAGGAACTAAAGTTATCCTGACAGAAGTTACTATTATGGGTTATCACACAAAAATGCAATATTCTTTATTTCGACTTAGAGCGCTATGTCCCCCTAGGGACACTTGTACTTTAAAGATAAACAAAAATTTTGAAAGAAAAGAAAGAAATATATTTTAAATATGTACAGAATTAGTATGCAAGTTAGTTAGATGAAAAGATTAAAAATATATAAACACAATTGATATATGTACTAAAGGGTTGGTATGCAAATTTAGTTAAATGAAATCAAATTGTAAAGTATTGTGTGTATTCGAGAAAGGTAATTTACAGATTTTAAAAAGGTTTTAAGGAATATTTTAGAATTATTTATTTATTTATGCTTATGAGGTGATACAGCAGCGTATTTACAATTAGAGAGGAGACAAAATGAATTAAATCTAGAAAAAAAGAAGTGAGGACATATCGGTCATTAAACCTTTTTTAGAATGAAAATATGCTAGATATTAGAGAATTATTCAATTAAAACAATATTAAAAAATTTAATAAACTAGGGCCTACCGTGAGAGTAACTTAATACACAAATAAAACGTACACTCAAGAGTACAACACCAACAACAAAAAGGAATGTAAATAAAAAAATAAAACTCACGATTTGTTAAATAAAATAAAAACAGTACTTATCTTTTATTTGCAGCGTTGATAAGGAGTGGACCGGGGTTACACAGGTATGCGAAGAGATCACCAGACAAACACACAGAGAACGCTTTAAACGTCTCCACCCGAACACCACTCCACGACTCCTCACATCCCGTTTCAACCCTCTTTTATGTACAAACATGGCCACATTGGTCCAATGACGTGAGAGATCAGTTCACTTAACAAATAAACAACATTCTTCCCGCATAACTGAGAAGATCAAAACTGCTTAAGTTTGTCAAAAATTTGACACTCCCAGACCTTTCGGTTTATAAGCTGGGGACTTAATAGGACAGCCTTCATGTCTAGGATACCAGGAGTGCAAGACTCCAGACATACTGTCCTGCCCTGGGTCATCTCCCCACTGAGGCAGTTAACAGTACCTGTGGAGAAGATCTGTTTCATTTACACTCATAGCCAAAACATAAGGAAGTGGAAAGTCTTTGATTTCAACGGTCGTCTTTTTTTTTTTTTTTTTTTTGTTAAGAAGACAATAGCAATTTTGTTCACATTTGGTTATCTCGTGTGTATTCAATAAAGGTCACTGTAATATCTTTCAGAGTTATTGTCTGAAACCCGATATACATGTTAAAAAGTACAACTCCTTAAGTTTTGTCCATGAATATATATATATATGGATTTTTAAAGTGCTATATATGAACTTTCCTATCCTAAAAAGGATCACTTAACTTTGGTTTAGATATGATTCCTGAAGGAAACAAATTTATTAATTTTTACAATAAGAGCAATTTATAAAAAATATTTGGTAGTTATTCCACGCCATCTAGTGTCAATATTCTAAACAAATTTGCTACGAATGTCATTGAATTTATTTAAAATATAATATTAATATATGTTTTCTATATGGTATTTTTTATAGTTATATAAGATTTTAATAAAATAAACATTTTTTTTAATATACAAGAATAAAATTAGAAACTCATTAATGTTCCATCTAATCTTGTAACGGGCTTGTATCGCCATCTAGGGACAACTTATGAAACTATTTTTTATTTTCTCTCAATAAATTAATAAACGCGATTTTATTTTGAAAATATAAATAATTAAATATTATTTAAAAATATATTTTCTTATTACACTCTGATATTATATATAGGTATTAAATAAAAATTTAATTAATTAAATGAATCAAAATAAATTTAGACATAATTTATATTTTTAAAATTATATTTTAAGGTTGATGAGCATGAATCTTTCAATGTGAAATAGTGTAAAATATTTAATGATAAAAACAAGGATATTTCGAAAAAAAAGTAATTTTTTTCTAATATGGCTTTAACCTTATCAATTTTTGATTTTTTTTTAATATAGATTCATAAATTATCTTATATTTCTGCACTTATACACCATTGTATTTGGCTAGTTCAGGTTTAAAATACAGTTAAAACTGTCTATAGCGCCACCTCTAAATAGTGCCTTCCTTTCTATAGCGCCCGATTTTAAATACGTAGTACGAATCTATTTACATTAAAAGTGACCTGTCTATAGCACCCCCTCTCTATAGCTCCCTATTTTGGTGAGTCCCAAGAGGGAGCGACAGGTTTAACTGTATTTAGATATTTAGTTAAACCTGTCTATTGCACCCCTTCTCGGGACTCACCAAAACAGGGTGCTATAGAGAGGGGGTGCTACAAACAGGTCACTTTTAATGTAAATCGCATCGTACTACGTATTTAAAATCGGGCGCTATAGAGAGGGAGGCGCTATTTAGAGGGGGCGCTATAGATAGGTTTAACTGCATTTTATTCATTATTGTTACGTTGCCACTGACCCTGTATTAAGGATGGTCAAATGATAAAGCAGGATAGGTAAGGATTTCTGTTCAATTCTTCCTCATTTACCTTCGTGTAATATGGAGAACAAGTTGGTAAAATACAAATAGCTGGCGTAAACAAAAGGAAAAACGACTTCACTGCTAGCCAGCTGAGCTTCCTCCTGATTGGTCCATCCGTCCCCCCCCCGTTCCACAGGTGGTGAACGGTTTTAACCTCCTCCTTTAGACACATATTGTCGTAACAAATCATTATTTGTGACTGGATACAATATTTTCCCGTTAGGAATTCCATCATTTTTCCGTTCTAACTTTTATAATACCCAGTTTACAACGAACCACGGAAATTTAAAGGGATTTTTAGCAATAATTGGAGCGGTTCAGGACTCTAGCTGTCATTGTGGCAAGGAAACCCAAGACTCGAGACACCTACTGCTGGAATGTCCACTCTTCTTTAGCGCTAGACAACAGACAATAAATAATATTGTAGATCTATATCAATTTGTAAATAGCAGAGAGAATTATCACAGATTTAACTATTTTTGTAAATAACAGAATATTTACAGATTATCTTTCTAACCTGGAAGGATCAGGTTCCTAATTTAATTTATTGTTTTATTTCGTTGGTTTTTTTTTAGATTTATTTATAATTTTATATAATATGTTTATAACTGTTTCTGTTTAAAAATGTAAATCGATGCAATTATCCCTAGCCGGGATATTGCGTTTTGTATGTTGAAATAAAAAAAAAAAAAAGACTGAATACAATTAATATAAAATATTTTAAACGACTTGTTTTACATAATTTAAACTTGTTACTGGTAAAAACGTGTAGTTACAAAGCCTTTTTTTTTGAAAAACATAAAATAAATATGTAGCAATGTGTTTCTTTATTTGCATGACGAGCTTTCGGATATTTATAGTTCTTCTACAGGCAGTATTTATGCATATATCCCTAGATATACCTTTGTAGGAAACGAAACACTCATGGACAAAACTTGAGGAAGTTGTATCTTTTAGCATGTATATCGGTATTCAGACAATAACTCTGTAAGATACACTCATGGACAAAACTTGAGGAAGTTGTATCTTTTAGCATGTATATCGGTATTCAGACAATAACTCTGTAAGATACACTCATGGACAAAACTTGAGGAAGTTGTATCTTTTAGCATGTATATCGGTATTCAGACAATAACTCTGTAAGATACACTCATGGACAAAACTTGAGGAAGTTGTATCTTTTAGCATGTATATCGGTATTCAGACAATAACTCTGTAAGATACACTCATGGACAAAACTTGAGGAAGTTGTATCTTTTAGCATGTATATCGGTATTCAGACAATAACTCTGTAAGATACACTCATGGACAAAACTTAAGGAAGTTGTATCTTTTAGCATGTATATCGGGATTCAGACAATAACTCTGTAAGATACACTCATGAACAAAACTTAAGGAAGTTGTATCTTCTAGTATGTATATCGGGATTTAGACAATAACTATGAAAGATACACTCTTGGACAAAACTTAAGGAAGTTGTATCTTTTAGTATGTATATCGGGATTCAGACAATAACTCTGTAAGATACACTCATGAACAAAACTTAAGGAAGTTGTATCTTCTAGTATGTATATCGGGATTTAGACAATAACTATGAAAGATACACTCTTGGACAAAACTTATGGAAGTTGTATCTTTTAGTATGTATATCGGGATTCAGACAATAACTTTGAAAGATGCACTCATGGACAAAACTTAAGGAAGTTGTATCTTTTAGTATGTATATCGGGATTCAGACAATATCTCTGTAAGATACACTCATGGACAAAATTTAAGGAAGTTGTATCTTTCAACATGTATATCGGGATTCAGTCAATAACTCTGAAAGATACACTCATGGACAGAACTTAAGGCAGTTGTATCTTTTAGCATGTATATCGGGATTCAGACAATAACTTTGAAAGATACACTCATGGACAAAACTTAGAGAAGTTGTAGCTTTTAGCATGTATATCGGAATTCAGATAATAACTCTGAAAGATACACTCATGGACAAAACTTAAGGAAGTTGTATCTTTTAGCATGTATATCGGGATTCAAACAATAACTCTGAAAGATATAATCATGGACAAAACTTAAGGAAGTTGTACTTTTCAGCATGTATATCGGGATTCAGACAATAACTTTGAAAGATACATTCATGGACAAAACTTAAAGAAGTTGTACCTTTTAGCATGTATATCAAGATTCATACATTTGTACATATTGTACCATAACTCTGTAAAATATTTGATACATAGTGACCTTTATTGAAGACATACGAGATGACCAAGTGTAAACAAAATTGCCTCTGTCTTCTTAATAGAAAGACGACCGGTGATATCAAACTTTCTCAAGTTTTAACCATGAGTGTATATCCGAAAGCGTTTGTCATCAGGAACAAACAATCGATCATTATTTATTTATATATATATATATAGAACACACAATTCCTATTCATAAAAACCTTTTTTTATATTAGTATATCTAACTATTAAGAAATTCTATTCATATAAGCAGGAAAGACTAAACTATAAAAATAAAAATACAACCTTTCGCAATGAGAAAAAATAGTATAAATGTCATATTGTACTGGGATAAGGTGCATAAATTAAGAAAAAGGCATCTCCTTATCGTGCAGCTTTGGTTAGCTTTTCTTGATTAATCAAGAATGGGTATTTGGCCAATTCTGGAATAATTAAAAATAAACGAGAATAGTTTATGTTTATTCCGATAGATGGCGCAAGCCATCAGCAACTTTCAGTTGCACGATAAAGTGATGCCTTTTTCTTAATTTATGAACCTTATCCCAGTACAATATTACATTTGTACTATTTTTTCACATTGTGTAGCGTTCTCACGCAATTCTGGCCTTAACTACCCGTTTCATGATTTTTCAGGATGCCTTAAGGACCAATTTTTTGGTCGTCGAGGTACAGCTTGCACCACGCTGATGAGGGCCAACAGCCCGAAACGCGTCCGTGGTTAGCTTTTCTTGATTAATCAAGAATGGGTATTTGGCCAATTCTGGAATAATTAAAAATCAACGAGAATAGTTGATATTTATTCCGATAGATGGCGCAAGCCATCAGCAACTTTCAGTTGCACGATAAGGAGATGCCTTTTTCTTAACTTTCGCAATGAGTTTATTTTAAAAGAATGTTGCATATCTATATCAATTTGTAAATATCAGAGAAAATGATCATAAGTTTAACTATTTTTGTAAATATACAGGGTGATCCAAATGTCCCGCACAACTTTAAAAATTAATAACTCCGCGAATATTTGCGCTAGAGCAATGCGGTAAACACCATTGTGTTCAGGATGCAATGGGATTTTTTATGGCAAATAATGAAAAATTCGAAATTGATTTTAGTTACAATTTTATTCGCCAGATGGCGCACTACCAAAATGAGAGATTCAGCGACCAAATTGTTTGATAAATTGAAAAATATAACTGATCGACACGTATTTTTCCTTTTTGAATACCAGGAAAGAATCCTAATAACATCAAATAACAAATTAATAAAACACCACTTCGCCAAAAGTATGAAGAATTGGTTAACAATTTTTAAATACAATCAGAGATATGTAAAATAGGTAAATGCAAATTTAAACATGTAGCAAAAAAAAAAATTGATATTTTAGATACGGTTTGTGTTTCCGAAGATAATAAATTTCTAATATTTTTAATTCAACTCTCTCTCATACTGTACCCAATTTTAAAAAATGTGTCCCCTCAAATTAAAATATTTTTCAAATCGACATTTTGCGTTGAAAAACGTGGTAGTAAAATCATTTTGTATTATTTTTTGCACAAAATTTCTAAAGTTATTGGTGTACAGAAAATATTCCCTATGCTATTTCTTCTAATGAGCGAAAAACTAAACATGAGGGAAAAAAATGTGTGCACCAGTGTTATTCGAGAAGTTATAACACTCTGGTTTGCACGAAATAATATGTGAGCAAATACAAACAAAATTTTACTGTTCACAAAAAAAAAAAGAGTCAAGATGTGAGGACAGCATTTATTATCCCATATCCCAATTATCCCCCTTATCCCATTCTCTCTTGTATTAGGTCACAATACTTGCTCAATGTGGCACCCTTCATTCTCAATCACCGCCTGCAGACGACAAATGACAGAATGGACAGCATTAAGAAAAATATCTGTTGAAATTAATAAAACGTGCCATCTGATAGAAGCCTTTAACATGGCCAATGTGGTATGCCAGCATCGATAAGCACACGATTTAATGTACCCCCATAAACAAAAATCGCAAGGCGTCAAGTCTGGTGATCTTGGAGGCCACTGGTATATAAAGTGGCGACTTATCACACGATTTTCAACGAACGTATTCTTCAGCAATTGTTTGGCACCGCGGGAGATATGAGGAGGTCCTCCAACTTTCATGAATGTTATTTCGCTTAGTGCATTTTTCCCTGCAATATGGTAATACCCCATATGAACATAACGTTCACCAGTTACAAAAACGGTTTTAAAAGTTCTTCCATTGATTTTTCAAAGAAAAATGGCCCAATAATAAAAGAAGAAGTGAACCCACACAAAACTGTAACTCTAGGCTGATAAAGTGGCATTTCTGTAAAAATTCTAGGGTTTTCTGTTGCCCAAAAGCGGCTGTTTTGAATGTTAGATTCTCCGTTTAGAGAAAAGTGAGCATCATCTGTCTACAGAATATTAGACAGCCAGTTTTCATCAATATCAATTTTCCGGAAAACCCATGAAGCGAATTCTTGACGCATCTCAAAATCGCCAACTTTCAGCTCGTGAAGCCTCTTCGGATATCACAATCATACTCGGCGATTTTAACGCCAAAAGTTCAACTTAGGGATCATCTGTCCAGGATAACAAAGGTCACCGACCTCGACCTTAAACCATTAAATAAGGGAGAGAACACCTATCTATCCAAGTCGACAGGCACAGAATCCGCAATAGACATCACAGCGATAAATTTCAACATCGCACCCACAACACAATGGAAAATCCTGAGAGGTGCAATCAGTGACCACAGACCAATTTTAACAACCCTAAACTTCAAAATTGAGAATGTCCAACAGAATAAAAGAGCATGGAACTTTAGGAAAGCCGACTTGAAAAAAAATTCACAGAAAAGCTTGAAAAACTGTGCAACGAAAAATTGTATTACAGAACGCTTGACAAAAACTTAGAAAACTTCTCTTCGAATATATCAAAAGCTGCAAAAGCATCGATACCTAGAAGGAGACGTTAGACCTGTGGATACCTTACTGGAAGGACCACAACATCAAGGCAATGATTGCAGAGAGAGACAATATCAATGAACTTCTTTAAAAAAATAAAACAGAAGAAAAGAGAAAGTAACACATTGAAATTAGTCACAAAATAGAACAAGAAATTTGGATATGCAAACAAGAGAAAATGGCAGAGTTCTGCGAAAAAATGGATCCAAGAAAGGACAGCCAACACTGGAAAATGATTAGAGTGTTAGAAAAGAATCAAAACCAACACCAATCCTCCAATACTCTAACCGATATGAATAGAACAGAGAGAACGAGAACAAACAGATGACTAATATAATTGCTGAATATCTTTCAAGCACTTCCATACTCAAATATACGATTGAAGACAATCTAAAAATAATATAAACCAGTTAGTTAAACAAGCAAGAAACTTGCATCAACAAGATATTTTCTCGAGAGACTTCACACTGAATAAGCTAAACTCATCAATAAAAAAATCTAAGAGGTCACCAAGAGATAATCTAATCTTTGGTCAAATGATTAAACACTTTGAAGACAAAGCTAATAAACAACTCCTACGAATACTGAACATTTCATGGTAAACTGGTGAACTACCAAAGAATTGGAAGATATCAATTACTGTGCCAATACTGAAACCAAACAAAGATGCCAAGGAATCCAAAAACTATCGGCCAATTGCTCTCACCAGCATACTTTGTGAAATAACAGAACGAATTATCCACTCTAGGCTCATAGTCTGGCTCACTAAAAATAATAAAATAAACTTCTACCAAACTGCCTATAGATCCCAGCGCTGTACGACTGATCAACTGTTCTACTTCTGTCAATCAATAATAGATTCTTTCCAGGAAAAACCGCCAAAGAAGACCACGGCTATATTCCTTGATATGACCTCAGCTTTTGATCGAGTGTGGAGGGAGAAATTACGTGAAAAGCTGCACAACATCGGAGTAAGAGGAGAAACCTTAACCTGGATTGCAGACTTCTTAAGGTGAAGAAGGTTAAAGGTTTGGGTCAATGGAGAATTTTCCAAGGAAGGAAGAACGTGTGATACTGCAGTCCTGGATCTTTCCAGTTGGTCTCGACGACCAGGCCATCACCGAGATGTACGCGACGAAGTACGCGATCTAGGTATTCATCGTAGATCGCAAAATGCGTGGTGTCGCTGGAGACCCACTGGCGATTCTCCACCAAACTCTGCAGCGCTGGCAGAGGCGCCATATTCATTGTACATAGTGTATGTGATGATTTAAGACCATGGAATTGTTGTAAATAGTCCAGATATCTACTACCACCTGTTCCACCACGTAATTGTATATAACTTCTTATTTACTGCAAATAGAAAGCCTCAACTAACATCAATCAGTACCGCGTAAGAATCTAATAAAGTATAGCAACTGCACAGATAGAAGGAATGGAGACTAACAGGAAAAATTTAAAGTTAAAACTAATCAGGCTTATGTGAAAATAGGAGAGAAGACCTAGCAAACCCAGCCCAACTTTTACAAGGTCGTGGCCCTCCTGGATAATAAATCTTCCCCCCCTATTTACGTCAGAAAAGAGCAGTGACCTGTTCGGACCCAGCTCAGCTATAAAAGGAGGCCCCGATCCTCAGTTAATCAGTTCTTAGTTAGTCTTCGTTCCAGTCCCTGTCCACCGGACGCTCCGATGAAAGGTAAACCCTTTCCTGCCAGAAATCTCCCCGTCCCATTCCTTCTTGGCGTTCAGACGCTTCTAAGTGGAATCTCTATTTGCTTATTTCACCTTTGGCCCAGCTGTGTCGCCTTCCACCAGAACTGAACGGTAGAGTTGACATCGAGGTTCGTCTGACATCAGGTAACACTGGTCCCAGAGGTCCCAAGATATCACATGTATATAATGCATATTATCTTTTTTTTTTAAATAGTGCAGACTGTGCACTTAGTATGTATTGACAAGATGTCAATAAAATTATTTTAACTGTCATTGATGAATTGGAATTTTCAAAACACATAATTAGCACCTCAAATAGAGCTACCAGAAAACTAAACATTCTGAGATGGCTATGTGGAACAAATTGGGGAAAAAAACCCAGAATTCTCAGAACAACATATATCACCTCAATAAGGCCGATAATGGAATATGCAACACCGGTCAGGGCTCCCTCAAGCTCATCACTAAAAGTAAGACTAGACAGTGTTCAAGCAAAAGCGGCCAAAATAATCACTGGTGCTGTTTCATCCACCAACGATGAGAAAATTCAGAGAGAATGTGTTCTAGACCTACTCGCTCGAAAGCAGAAGATAAAATAAAAACAACTTGGATCGGCATTTCGGAAACGAGGAACCAGAGGACGAGATCTCTCTGACCACTTGTGGTTTGGTGGATCCGCCCTTTTCTGAGAATGAGGTGAAACTGACGGCTTTCAAGTTCGGGAAAAGGAAATCTCCTGGTCCAGAATGGATTGATAACACGGTCGTGAAAGCCCTGTTAAGAATGCACCCATCACTTCTTGCCAGGTTTTTCAATAGGTGCCTGGACACTGGTACTTTTCCTGAGGCATGGAAGGTTGCCCGAGTAGTGGTTCTCGAAAAGTCTGGTAGAAAGGGTAATTCTCCTAATGATTATCGTCCGCTTTCTTTACTAGTGTGTCTAGGTATGGTCCTGGATAGCCTACTAGCTCAGCGACTGAAGCACTGGCTAGAGAGTAATGAGCTCCTTTCCTCTTTCCAACGTGGTTTTAGGGAAGGGAACTCCACAACCACGGCTCTGAACGAGGTGTTAGAGGGGGTTGAGATGGGCTTAAATAAGGGTGCTTGGGTTCTTCTCGTGGCCCTGGACATTGATGGCGCGTTCAACTCCATGAGCTGGAACAAGCTGATGAAATTTGATGGACATGGGTTGTCCTGATAATTTGTGCAGCTTGGTTTGTGACTTCCTGAGAGATAGACGGATTAGCCTCAGTTTTGGTGGGCGGAAGTTGGAAAGAAACTGTGCTAGGGGTTGCCCCCAGGGCTCTTGCTGCGGACCTATTATGTGGAATATCCTGGTAAACACTGTTTTCCAGGAGGAGCTACCTGAGGGAGCCTGGCTGGTTCTCTATGCTGACGACCAGTTCCTTATCATTGAGGCTGCTTCGAGAGCGAAGGCTGATAAGTGTGTTGAAGCTTCTCCCCAAATCCTCTCGAACTGGGCCCATGACTCTGGCCTTAAGTTCAATGTCTCCAAAACTAAAGCCCTCAGCTTTAAGCCTAGGGACATAAGAACTAAAAGGAAAGGGATCAAATGGGAGCACAAGCCGGCTATCCGGATGAAAGGACAGAGGGTAGCGTTGGTCAATAGGATGACCATCCTGGGGGTGGTCATTGATGAAAAGATGGGTTGGCAATACCAGGCGGAGGAGATGGTGACGAGAGGCAGGGAGGCGTTGTGCAGGCCTGTCCTGGTTGACTCTCAATAGGGGGGGGGGGGGGGGGAGAAGGAGGGTACTATTTTTAGGAACCTCTGCTTCTCCTGTGTCGAGCCAATCCTGCTATAACAGGGATAAGAAGGTGGCAAAAACTCTAGAGAGCGTGCAGAGGACAGCGGCACTCAGAATCACAGGGGGATATCGCACTACCAGCAGTGAAGCCTTTTTGGTCCTCGCTGGGCTTATTCCCCTGGGATTGAAACTAGAGGAGGAGACCATCAGACAGAAGATCTGGGAGAACAGGGAAGATGCCCTGGGACTTGAAGCGGGTGCCCTGGAATGGAAGAGGGACCCAAGGAAGCCTCCGCAGTGGTTGCCAAAGTGGAATTGGAGTCCTGGAGGGCCGACAGGGATTGAAACGGAGGTTTTCACTGATGGTAGTAAGTCTGGAGCCAATACTGGAGCTGGAGTAGGGATTTTCACTAATGGAGAGCTGATCTTCCAAGAAAGCTTAACACTCAGAGTAGACGAATTGGTCTTTTCAGCCGAGCTGGTTGCTATCAGGGTAGCCCTCAGAGTGTGTGCCGAGAAGAACTTCAGCTCGGACCGCCTCTATTCAGATTGTATGTCGGCCCTCGTCGCCATCAATCTGGTGAAAGGGCAACTTGCGCATCAAATAATCCAGGAGCTGGAGATGATAACGCGGGCTCCGGAGGGTTAGGGGACAGCCTCATCGAAGGTAATGAGTTCGCAGACAGGCTCGCTAAGGCAGGATGCTTTAGAGGTAGATCACTGAGGACCCCAGTGACCAAGAAAGAAGTTTATAGGAGGATCAGGGGGCACGTCCAGGACTTATGGTTGGACAGATGGAGGAACAGTGTGAAGGAGAGAGAGGTATTCAATGGGGTAACAACACCCAAGTACCTCTGTAAGGTAATATCCCACAAATTCATTAGGGTAGTTCGGGACATGGGCTCTTCCCCAAGTCTCCACAGATTTAAAATTAAGAGAAACCCTGATTGCGTCTATGAAGAAAGGGATGTGGATACACGCCACTACGTCTTGGATTGTCCAAGGGTAGTGGGTGTGCAGGAAGAGAGAAGGAGGGCGAGGGGCGCGATCGAGAGTACGCTGCTGAGAAACCACAGCAAGCTTCTTGAGAAAGCCCACGACGTGGCATCTGAGCTTTTCCTCAACTGTGAGTTAACAGAGTCGACCGGGGGCCACCTTCCCGCGGTCCCTGCTGGACACAGTAAATAGTTTCCTCTTTTGCTGTGTTTAAAGGCCAACGGTATAGAAATCCTTCCAGACACGTTGTCTGGGAGGTGGTGTTTCCAGGTACAATGTCCAAGCTCTAGCTTGGATACCGTTACTTGGCTTATGCGTTGAACAGAATAGCAGCGAAGGGCATGCTTCGGATGCCGGCTTGTGGACCGAAAGGTCTGGGTGGCCATCTGCTTCTAGGGTGTACCAACTGTGCTTAGGTGGGATCCTCCAGTTCTTGTTTATTTTTGTTTTGGCTACTGTTTCTATTTCTTTAAAAGTAAGTTTATTTTTCTGTAGTAAGGGTTCTTTTGTGCATTTTTTCGCTAGCGCATCAGCAGCTTCATTGCCTTCAATGCTTACATGTAAGGGTATCCATTGAAGGTGAATTTTTGAGGTATTGAGAGTTTTTGGAGATAAACAATTATGTTCCTGCTTACTTTGTCTCTAAGTTCCCTTGTGTGACTAAAGTGTTGTATGGCACTTCTACTATCAGTAAGAATCCATATATCGTGATGTTTAGTGTTTCTGATGGATTTTAAGGCTTCATAGATGGCTATAAGTTCGGATCTGAAGACTGAGCAAAAATCTGGGTTTCTTCTGTTCATTTTCTCATTGCTATTTGTGGTTTTAATGAGAGAGTCACTGTCAGTGTGTCCCAACTCTTCTCTGCTACCATCGGTATAGATAGTTATTACATTTTTAGGAATTTTATTAATTATTTCTAATGATAATTGTTTTAAGTATTCTGGATTTTGGTATTGTTTGTTGGTGGGTTCATTTAAAGTGGCATTAAAAATAACATTTTGTTAGTGATTCGCATGGAGATATTTTTTCTGCTAAATAATATTTTTCCACTTTATATTTTAAAAATCCATTTCTTTTGGCCAGGTGGAGAGGGCCTTCTTTTTTTGAGTCTTATATTGGATTCCCAATTAAGTATGTAAGTGAAAGTTCTGTGTTTGTTTTCATAACTCTTGATTTTGTTTATATATTTTGGCAGATTGTAGCTTCTTCTATCCTTAAGGGCATAATGTCTGCCTCGTTAAGTACAATATTATTAGGGCAGGTATTTCGAAGACCTGTAATAATTCTAGCTGCATTTAGTTGTATCCTTTCCAGTGATTTTAGATTTGTTTCAGATGCTGTACCATAGATTTGATATCCATATTCCAAGATAGGTCTCATTAGAGATGTGTAAGTTAATTTTAATGTTGTTGCTTCAGCTCCCCACTCTTCCTGAAATACATTTCAAGATTTTTAGTCGGTCTCTTCCTTTTCTAACAACTCCTTCAATATGTTTACTGGAGTTAATGTCTGGATCCAGGGTGTAGCCGAGATATTTAGGATGTTTATTATATTGCAATTGTTGTTCTTTCAGAATAATATTTGGTCTTATTTTGTATAGTTTCTTATCGGTAGTAAAAATACAGGTTTCAGATTTTTGGGGGTTAAATTCTAATTTATGTTTATTGGCAAATTTTTCTAGGTGGAGAAGAGTCTTGTTCAAATCTCTTTCAGCTTTTTTCCAGTTAGTTTTGCTGCTCCATAGAATAATGTCATCAGCGAAAAGTCCAATATTGGTTTTATGTGAAAATTTTTCTTCTATGCCTGCAATAAATAGGGTGAAGAGATTTGGGCTAAGGACTGATCCTTGTGGTAATCCTTGATACAATTTGAAGGTTTTAGATAGAGTGCCATTATATCTGACCCTGATGTATCTATTTTTAAGGGAATCATTTATCCAAGTGATAGCTTTTCCATCAAATTTGAAATGTTTGTATAATTTTGTAAATAACTTGTTTTTCCATACCTTATCAAAAGCTTGTGTAAGGTCTAAAAAAGCAGCTATTGTGTGGTTAGTTGTTTTTCTGTTTTGTGCATCTTTTACCTTTTGTGTGAAAATAAGAGTTGGTCTATTGTCCCATGTCCTTTCCTAAATCCATATTATTCTTCTGGTAAGAGATTTCTTGTGTTGGGGTAGTAGGTGAGTCGTCTGAGTATAATTTTTTCCATTAATTTTCAGCAAATACTTGTGAGGGAGATAAGTCGGTAGTTTTTTGGGTCATCAGCAGATTTGTAAAGTTTTTAAATGGGAATTATTGTGGCATTTTACAGTCTTGAGGCAATTTTCCAGTTTTCCAGGAGTTATTGAAAATATTAAGAAGTCTTTGTTTGCCAATTTTGCCCAAGTTTGATATCATGCGGCCATGGATTCCATCTGGCCCAGGAGTCTTGTTTAGGTTAGTGTTTTCTAATGCATAAGCTAGCTCTTTCATATTGATTTTTTTCATGGAAAATATTATGAGTGCTGGTGACATTTTAACAGTCATGAATAATTCTTCGGGCCTTTGTTTCAACCTTGATTTTACTACTTATTTGATATGAATTACCTGAAAGATTGGCAGCAATTTTGTCATTAGTTGCTGGTGTACCATCTGTATTCTTAATCATATTAGTTTTTTCGGTTTGTGACTGGGATCTGTCAATTTGTTTTGCCAAATTCCAAAGTTTTGTATTTGGGTTTCTTGGGTTCAGGTTTTCACAAGTTTGTTTCCATTTTTCCCCTATCACATTTACGTATAATCTTTTTATTTTTGCATTCACAATGTTCAGTTCAGTTCTACAATTTGTTTGGTTTTGGGTGCTCTTTTTTTGTAGTTCATTTCCTTTAGTTATAAGTGTTTGAATATTTTTTTGCCTGGTGTGTATAATTTGGAATCCATTTCTTAATATTACCTCTTGGTATTGAAACTGTGGCTGCTTTAATAATGGTGTTTTCGAAAGATATCCAATTAGCCTTTTTGAAGTTCCAGATTTTTTCTTAATTGAGCTGGGTTTGGTCTTGGTGCTAATTTCTATCAAATTAGGCAAATGATCACTTACAATACTTGTTAATATTTGCTATTTGCATTTGTGGAAAATGTCAGGATAGTAAAAACTTATATCAAGGGCTTGTGCAGTATTATAGCTGTATGAATGATGGGTAGGATTTCCATCATTTAAGCACATGATGGCATTGTCGTCAAATATGTTTGAAAGTATTTTGCCTCTTGGGTTTGGCGTGGAACATCCCCATAGTTGATGTTTGGCATTAAGGTCACCTACAATAAGAGTTGTCTGTAAGAAATTGAGCCATTGTTCCATCGTCAATAAGTGTATTGTTTGGAGGGTGATACATATTGTATATGTTAATGGCTTTGTTTTGATTGAGGTAGACTTTGATATCTTGGGCTTCGAGGTCTAATGTGTTTGAAATATTAACGGCTATGTCCTCATAGTACAAATTATTGATTAAAAATGCTAGGCCACCCCCTTTAACAGCATATACAGATGGATCTTCAGACCCTACCCTGAGTTATGGAGGGGGGCCGGAATTAACATAATACTGCAAGATGGAACGCACATCAAAATCAAAGAAGGAGCAGGACAGATTTCGTCAAACTTCACTTGTGAACTGACGGCTATCTGGAAAGCCCTTGATGTATGCCTTAACCAACCATCCCTGCATCAAGCAGAAGGAAATTTAATATACAGCGACTCCATATTCGCTCTAGAAGCAATTCAGAAGGGCAATACTAAAATCACACGGAAAATACACTCGTTACTTACCCAACTGGAACCATTGGAGAATAACTGCATTCTACAATGGATCCCTGCCCATGCTGGGATCGGGGGTAATGAAATGGCATCTGAATTGGCAAAGTAAGCCAGAAAGTTGAGCCAAAGGAAAGAACAAATGTCATTATTTGACGCTGATTCTTTGTCAAAATACAAGATAATTAAACAATAAATAAGAAAATATCAAAATGCGAAATAAACTCTGAGAGAAAAATGACAAAAACTATAACAAGACTTAGAACAAAACACTATAAAGGAATGACAATACACCCAGATGGCACAATAACCTATAGGGCATGCAACAATTGTCCTGGTGTGGAACTTACACCTACCCACATATTCTCATAGCCAGCAATGGCCGCAGCCTTGCAGAAATTTGACATAGACCCAGAGCAGCAGCTTTACACACCCAAGATAGTGGACATTGCTGCTGCTGTGATGGAGATGCATGGATACATCTAAGGCTCTTTATTGGACACGACAACAACAACGGCATTCCAGAGTAAAATAAATTATCAGAGATAGATACATATTTTTCAAATGAATTAAAATGAATATAATCGATATTGAGAGAGAGTTGAATTAAAAAAATATTAGAAATTTATTATCTTCGGAAACACAATCCGTATCTAAAATATCAATTTTTTTTTTTTGCTACATGTTTGAATTTGCATTTACCTATTTTACATATCTCTGATTGTATTTAAAAATTGTTAACCAATTCTTCATACTTTTGGCGAAGTGGTGTTTTATTAATTTGTTATTTGATGTTATTAGGGTTCTTTCCTGGTATTCAAAAAGGAAAAATACGTGTCGATCAGTTATATTTTTCAATTTATCAAACAATTTGGCCGATGAATCTCTGATTCTGGTAGTGCGCCATCTGGCGAATAAAATTGTAACTAAAATCAATTTCGAATTTTTCATTATTTGCCATAAAAAATCCCATTGCATCCTGAACACAATGGTGTTTACCGCATTGCTCTAGCGCAAATATTCGCGGAGTTATTAATTTTTAAAGTTGTGCGGGACTTTTGGATCACCCTGTATTTATGATTATCTTTTTATCCTGAAAGTTTCAAGTTCCTAATATATATTATTGTTTCTCTTTTTATTTTTGATTACTTTTTCTTGTATAATATGTTTATAACTGTTTCTGTTTGAAAAAATGTAAATCAACGCAATTATCCCTAGCCGGGATATCGCGTTTTGTGTGTTGAAATAAAGAAATAATACATTTTTTGTTATTAAATTGATAATAAGAGAAACTCATTGCGAAAGGTTGTATTTTTATTTTTATAATTTAAAGCGCAATATTTTCGTTTACTTCAAAGACTAAACTCTAAAAAAATCAATTCAATGACAAAAAATGTAGTATTTATTTATTTCAACACACAAAATGCGATATCCCGGCTAGGGATAATTGAGTCGATTTACATTTTTTTAAAACAGAAACAGTTATAAACATAAAAAAAAAATACAAGAAAAGGTAATCAAAAATAAAAAGAGAAACAATAATATATATTAGGAACCTGAACCTTCCAGGTTAGAAAGATAATCATAAATATATTTTTACAAAAATAGTTAAACCTATGATAATTCTCTCTGCTATTTATAAATTGATATAGATCTACAACATTATTTGTTGTCTGTTGTCTAGCGGTGAAGAAGAATGGACATTCCAGCAGTAGGTGTCTCGAGTCCTGGAATTCGTTGCCACAATGACAGCTAGTCCTCAACCGCTCCAATTTTTGATAAAAATCCCTTAAAATTTCCATGGTAATTTTAAAAAATGTAGCATCTTCTCGTCTCTTTACTTAATGTTCTAAAAACATCAAAAAATACCATTCAAATATTAATTTTTAAAACATCATTAAGATTTTTCAAATATATATCTCTTTAAATAAATAAATAAAAAAAGACAATTAACAATATACCCAAATAAATAATAATAAAAACTTTTTTTTTCATATAAATATGCAATTTAAATGATTTAACAGAATTAGGCCTAAAAAAAGTTTTTTTCTAGGCAGACGATACTCATTAAGAGATGTTTTTTAAGGATAAAGAAACCTTTTAAAAAATTCATTTCCAGCAATTAGACATCTATGAAAGGTGATCGTTAGTTCACTTGTTTAATTACAAAAAAAAAAAATCTTCTCTATAAAGATAAAAAAAAGTTGTTTTTAATGGGATTAATGTCACTTAAGACTTCAACCCAAAAAGCTAATCAAGCCAAAAACATCTCTGGGGTCGAGGTTAGCTCAATAGTGGATAAAAATTCAATTTGAAACACCCCGGGTGTCTCTCACCAATTCAATTAAAAACCTTTCCTAATTACTTGATGTTAATAATAAATAAGACGAAAGTTTTTAGATCTCTTAAAATAGAGAGTTTTTTTTAATGATAAAAGCTCTTTAGATTTATTTGAGAGATATCTAAAGAGATGATATAAACTAACTGAGTTTTTTTGGTTGTAAAGTTTTTTTTTGTTGTTGCTATTCGCTTTCGAAAATATTAGGCTTTATATCATTTGGGGAGAAATTCATTCCCAGAGAAAAGTGTCTTGAAAAAAAAAATCAATTAAATCAAGCTTTCGGGTTTTGTAGATTTTCTACAGAAGTTAACTATAAGAAAGTTTGTTATATTTAACCCCTTACTCTCATTTCTTTATAGATTCATTTATAACAGGAGAATCCTCTGAATAAGACGGCAGAGATGGTGGAATTTTTTGGGCATCTATGTCCAATCAAAGACTAGCCGATCTATTTTTGTTCTCTTAGCTACTTGGACAATGTCAATAATCTGTTATTCAACCTTACTGGGTGGCGCGACCTCTTTTTCCGGTGGTGGATTTTATCGAACTCAATTTTGAAGTTAAATCAGGCGCTTGGTGTTTCTATGTCGAACATTACAATGTACAACATTGTATATGTACAACAAATATATAATATTAGATCGAAATTTGAAAATTATATGTTTCTTTTGAACGAAAAATCGAAAACCATTAAATTAATCCGTTTATCATTACTCTTCATAATTCAACAACAACAACATCCGCTTCAAAATGTGGACGGGTTACACTTACATTGCCCGGTCAAGTCCATCTGGGAACTTTTCAGGGCTCATCTTAAGAAGGTTCAGTGAAAAGGTGGTTTCGGTAAGGAGAGCAAGTTAAGAGGTGAGTCCTGGATATGTACAGGGATACTGTAGTGAGCAGATAGTTAAAGAAAGGTTATGAAAGTATAAATTGGTACATTACATTTATAATACAGTTACATGGGCAGCCAGGGGAATGATGTGGGGATTTAATTATTTTATTTATTTACTTATTCATTACTATTTATTTATTTATCATAAATAAAAACTCTTCATAATTCATCCTATCATACTTCATCCCTAAGATTAGAAATAATCGTTATTTCTCCTTAAAATAAATTTAGATTTTTCGTTCAAAAGAAACATTTGCGGTATAATTTTCAAATTTCGTTCTACAATCATAAGCCGCATTATATTGTATTATAAACATATAATACGACAAACATATATATAAAGGTTTGTGGAATATATTTTACGGAAAATTAAGTTTATATGAATTTTTAATAATATGTTAATATGATAATAGGTTAATAACAAGCATGGTAATGATTTAATATGCAAATCAATCACACTATAAGATGCGTCACTCATTTCGTTCTCTCGATTGTTATCAATAAATACTGCATAGTTATTTAATATATAATTTTTTTAAATATGTATTTGGTATGAAAATATATTTGCGGAAGAGCTTTGCTCGATGCAATACCTTGAAATTATATGTATGTACCTCTACAGATTTATTAGCTTATGTCCATAGTTCACTAAATACCCCTAAGCTGCCTTCCAAAGAGAATACAGGGTATATTCTAAACCAATCCAATACAATAGTAGAGCGGTCTAGATATTAATTTGGCGAAACCGCTGAGAGGGTTCAATACTGATGAGCAAAGCCCTCTCATTCAATAACTATATCATTGCAGTAAGGTCTGTAGATATAATATTTGATGAAAAGAAACATTTCCAGTAAATTTATGTGTGACAAACTGTATAAAAACAAAAGAGACATTTCCTGACCAGGATCACATGAACTTTTCTTGATGGCAGAGCGCCATCTAGTGGAGAAAAAATAAACTAAACGTTTATTTAACTTGCTCCGTGATATTGGCCAACCTAATATCTTGATAAATCAAGAAAAGTCAACCACGAACGGCGCTCTGCCATCTAGAAAAGCTCATGCCAGCCTGGTCAGTATATGCCTCTTTTGTTTTTAATATACACACCTGACCCATTTAATATTTTTTATTGTTTTTTTTTTCACATAAAAAGCGTATTTACACAAACTTTATAGTATATATCGTGGTGGTTCGTCTGGTTTTGAAGAAATGATTCAATTATTCATATTCCAAGGTATTTTAATTATTACAGATAAAAAATAAAAATAAATATCAATGTTAATTATTATTTTTACAAATTAAAATCTAGTAAAGAAGAGTTTAAAAAGGTTTGATGAAAATGGACGTTGGCTCGTGGTGGCCGTCAAAACAATGGTATCCTCCCACGTGCTTACTACGTCACCACCGCCGCCGCGCATGCGCCGACTTAGCTTACCCAGCCGGCCGAGGTGGTGGCGGTTGAAAGGGCTGTTCAAAATTGGCGGTGGGTCAAAACACCGTCACAATATAATAAATAAATACTTTGTAACTCTAGTATCATTGTTGTGTTGTTAGTGTCCATCAAGGTAAACTTTCGGTAACTATATGGTGACAAATATTCTCCAATTTGTGATCTATTAGTGACAATCACTCGCAGATTATCTAGCGACTGTATTTTCCTCTACACCTTCCATCCAGCTCATTGGAGACTTTCCTTTTTTAACTCCGCCTTTGCCGGTCCCAAGCCCGGATGAAAAAGGAGGAGGGGAAGCAGTAACAAGCTCGCTAAAAAACCTGGGCTCAGCTGATAGTATCCTGTAAGGGCTCCTAATCCAAGGATACAGGATGAACAGCGTTTGTACTCCATGTTAGGAGCGGCTGCAAATGGTGTCCGTTCCTCATGTCAGAGGCGGCCATTTCTTTTGGAGTTAAGTCGGCCTGCCACTGAGTAGTGCTCCCAGTGTTAATGACAATTGACA
This sequence comes from Cordylochernes scorpioides, assembly GCA_030710605.1. Lineage (NCBI taxonomy): Eukaryota > Metazoa > Arthropoda > Arachnida > Pseudoscorpiones > Chernetidae > Cordylochernes > Cordylochernes scorpioides. Next base: position 88,456,620 of record CP092872.1, on the reverse strand, counting down.
ATTGAAAATAGTTTATTGTCTTCTAGACAATGTTACATCTCAAAGAGAAAGAGAGAAGAGAGGGGTATATACATTAGGTTAGCGCTTGCCGCGGTGACGTCTAGTCTTGGGAGCCAAGGCCCTCCTGAGCTCGGACAACCCGCTGAGGATCCTGGGATGGGAATCCCGAGCGCGCTCGATGGCCGCCTCGAAAAAGACAGCGTAGTTTTTCTTCAAGATAGGCGAGAGTCTCGCAAGGAAAGGCGCCCTAGAATGGGGATGTAGGATGGCATCAATGGCGTCGGTCCAGGAGGTTTCATCATCGACCAAGGGTCCAACGTCGATTTTGGAACTGATGATCTCTGTTAAAATTCTATCAATGCAATCACCCGAGTTCGGCGGCAGGTCTTCCTCCATCGGGGTAGGTGGTGGGGACGGAGGTGTCATAGCCGGTGTCGGATCCTCTTTGTGGGGAGCAGATGGTGTCGGCCCAGCAGGCTGAGGCGCAGGCAGTGGGGGTGTTGAAACTGCGGCTGGTGAGGGAGCAGAGGGCTCCTCAGTGGTGGTCATGTCGACATCCGGTGTGTGGGTCGCAGGTCCGAGGGTCCCCTGTGCAGGCAGAGGGCCACACGGGGCAATGAAGTCCGGCCGGGCGGGAGGCGTCGGCTCAGTTGCTGCCGAGCGAGGGCCCGCGGGATCTACAGGTGCAGGGGCCACTGTTGGAGGAACAGGCTTCCAGTGTTAATGACAAAGGCAGACACATTCTACTTCACCCAGTCATGATGGTTGTCGAATTACCCTAATTTGATTGAGTGGAGATAAGAAAGAAGAAGGAATTCAATTTTATCCCAACATCAACATATTTTCTAATCCATTTTTTTCTATTTATATGCCCGAAATAGGTCAGTCTTTGCATATTGTCATAAGCAAAAATGTACATAGCGTGTAACTGTAAATAATACATCGGCAGCTTGTCGAATGTTATGTACCTAAGCCCCGATAGGTGGCGCGCGCTGTCAGCTCGGCAAGTGTTATGTACCTAAGCTCCGATAAATGGCGGGCGCACTAGGCGGAAAGTTTGTAAACAATAGCCGCCATCTTGAAGGGTGTAGCCGATCACCAGCCGTTTGAGTTTTTGACATTATATATATATGTAATATTATTCGGTGAATATTACTCTTTGAAGTGATTGATGATTGTTGAGGTGATGGCGCAATCGTGGTGCTGAGTGCTAAGGTGTACACAACAGGGGAAAGTAGTCGAGAGTACACGATTGATTGTAGAAATAAAGGCAACTGATCGGAGGAAAGAAAGGATTTGAGAAGGTGGAGCGGCTTGGCTATTGACTATCTATTCACATTGCGGTAAGATTGACTTAGCTGAAAGGATGAGCGGGGAGGGATCTCTAGAGCAGGTTTTACCTCGGTGGGATCGATCTAACTACTCGATGGTGTCCAGCCGATGACTGACAATTCTCGGTTCTCGATTTAACACGAAAACCCTTCTTACTTCTCATTGGTTGACCTGTGTGGCGTGGAGGTTCCCTATAGGTCCTCCACTAATGAGTTGCTCCCTGATTGGTGTACGTTACGCCTTTGTCTTTGGACATGTTTCAGCTTGACCAGGAAGTGACAGTTTGTTGAACTCGAACTTTTACGAGTTCCTGGGTAATAACTTTACTAATGATTGTGCTATCTCTAAGCCTTCTTTCTCTAGGCCTTCTTTCTCCAATGTTACCTTGTTCTTTATTGAAACTCAAATCATACATTTTCATACATATTGGATTGGGTTGGCATCTCACTATGTACAAATTATGACATATACTTCCCTATATCATTATTTTTTATCCATTTAACTTAGTTTATCTCTTTTTTATCCCTCAAACTATATTTAACTATTTAACGTCATCTAATAAATTATTATTTTATTCTACGTCACCTTCATTACTGTGACAATATTGTTACATCATGATTAATGGCGTATTTCTTATATTATTTTTAATATATTTGAAATTTAAATTATATATTTATTTATTTTTATATAAAATATTCTATGATATTTATTTAAAACAGATTAGATTATCATCATTTGTATTTAGGTACACTGTGACTTCACTGCTCTCTTTGATGTGAGAAAATAAATAAATCATTCTGGAGGTTACTTAAAGTAGACTTATCTCATTATTCCCTTATATAAATTTGTAGGATGGTTGAAACACGCTCTGGTAAGATGCAAGACCCAGCACAGGAGAGAATCAAGGCTGAAGAGTCTGCCAAGCCGCAACCTGGTGCAACAATTGGTAGAGATGCTAGTTCCGACCCAGTTGTCCTGAATCCCAACATCGACATCCCCAAGTATGATGGAACGGAAGACCCTCGCCCATGGATTGAATCTCTTGAAGAAATTGGCTTCCTGTACCATTGGGCAGACTACATTATCTCTCGTTATGCTGCCATGAATATGATTGGTAGCGCCAAAACCTGGCTGAACCTACACAAGATAAGTTTCACCAGCTGGGAAAATTTCAAGAGCCGCCTAATTGAGGATTTTGCCTCAGACGCCAACAAAGAAGAAATTAAGATGAAACTAAACAGGATGCAACAATGGAATGAACCTGCAATCAGGTTCGCAGAGGATATCCTTGTACTGTGCAACAAGGTCGACCCCCAAATGGAAGAAAAGACTAAAATAAACTGGGTTATTGGAGGGTTAAAGAAAGAATACTCTTTTGCCCTTCACCTAAACCCTCCTAAAAATACCAATGAACTCCTAGAAATTTGTAAGAAGCTGGATTTGTTCGAAAAGAATTACCAAGAACGTGCAGAAAAATCAAAAGCTCTATATAATGGACCACGCTCTCCTCGTCCCCATCATCAAGAGCAATGGAAGAATGCTACGTCGTTCAGAAGACCATATCAGAACACCTCCAAGCCCCAGGCCCCCGCTCCGAGGTACTACCAGAACACCTCCAAGCCCCAGGCCCCCACTCCGAGGTACTACCAGGACAAACCTCTGCCCCAGGTATCTGCCCCTAGACGATCTTACACTCCTAATCCTGAGCCAAAACCGGTCTACCCAAGTAAAACATACAATAAGAATCCAAATTCAATTAGGAATAGGACAGAAGACGGGAGACCAATCTGCTTTAAATGTAACAAGCCAGGGCACGTGGCCCGTTATTGTAGGGTCAAGTTTATAAGAATCTTAGAAGAGGATCCAGCAGATACCCAAGAGAAGGTCGAAGAGAAATGCCAAATGAATGAAATATCAGAGAAATCAGGACCTCGGCTTTATGCCGATGTATGTCATAACACACAGACAAATATTCCTACCCGGAATAGATATTCCGTGTTGGAAGATTTAAACTAAGCGTCGCGCCTGAATCTGTCAATCAAAGCAAGTCGACCATAAACGGAATCAAGAAGTTGGACCCTAAATACAAATTAAAAATTAACGTGGACAAGATAGGGACTTTTGAAGCTTTGGTTGATACAGGTGCTGACCTCTCAGTGGTCGACCTCAGAACGGCCCTCGATACAGGCCATGGTATAAGTAAACTCGCAAAAATGTGTGCAGGACCCGATGGAAAAAAATTGGACATGGTAGGAAGTATATTTTTAAATATAAAAATTGATGACGAATCATTATCACACAACTTTGTGATATTGAAAACGCATTTACGGACATTAATTCTTGGGAGAGATTTCCTTAAGAAAATGAACGCAAAAATAGATTGTAAGCAAGAAACTATCAAATACGATTTGACGAATAATCATGACGAAATCAATTTTGAAATGTTGAAAATAAAGAGTGCCAAGGATTCCATTGTACCGGAATGTTCCATGAAATTGATCAAGGCATTGGTAGAAACAGAGGATGGAGAATATATTATCGAGGAGAGCAGCAAAATGTTTCAAACAAATGGACTTCGTCTAGCAAGAAGCTTGATCAATGTTATAAATAGGGAAACACACATCTGGATAACTAATCCGTATCCTCTACCGTTAAAAATAATGAAAAACCAAACATTGGCTTTTGGAAGTAGTCCAGCGAAAATAAATGTGAGTCGAGAAATAGAGGTAGAAGAGAACAAAGAACCTAGATTCCAAATAAACGAAAATCTTTCACCAAAGGAACAGAAGGAGTTAAAACAAGTTTTAGAAAGGTATGGAGATCTTTTTTCGTCGAGATTAGGGAGAACCAATTTGGCAAAACATCGGATAGACACAGAAGACGCGAAGCCAATTAAACACAAGCCTTACCGGGTAAGTGCTAAAGAACGAGATATTATAAAAGAGCAAATTGACGAGATGCTTACAGAAGGCATAATTAGGCCATCTTCTAGCCCCTGGTCTTTTCCAGTAATATTGGTCAAGAAGCGAGATGGTAAATACAGATTTTGTGTGGACTACAGAAAACTGAATAATGTGACAGTAAAAGATGTCTATCCGATCCCTAGAATAGACGAAGTTATGGATACACTCCGAGGATCTACACACTTCTCAGCAATAGACCTCAGATCTGGATATTGGCAAGTTGAAGTCGAAGAAAGAGACAAAGAGAAAACAGCTTTCACTACAGCACATGGATTATATGAATTCAACGTGATGCCTTTTGGACTTTGTAACGCGCCTGCTACCTTTGAGAGAAATATGGAGAATATGCTTGGAAATCTGAGATGGCAAATTTGTTTGTGTTATCTGGATGATGTTATCATATATAGCCCGGATTTTCCAACGCACCTCAAAAGACTTGAAGCTGTTTTTAGATGTTTTCGTGAATCTAATTTAAGGTTAAACGACAAAAAATGCCGATTTGCTTTTGAAGAATTGGAGATTCTCGGCTATATAACGAGCAAACATGGTATAAAACCCGCGGAACATAACATCAAAGCTGTCAGAAATTTCCCTCGGCCCAAAAAGGTCAAAGAAGTACAATCCTTTTTGGGAATGTGTTCATATTATAGAAAATTTATCAAAGACTTCTCAAAAATTGCTGACCCTTTGACCAACCTTATAAAAAAAAAGTGTATCATTTATCTGGACAGAAAGACAAGAGGAAGCGTTTCAAACCCTAAAAACAGCACTATTAAGTCCACCAATTTTAGGTCACTTCAATCCAAATGCACCTACTTATGTTCATACTGATGCGTCCAACATCGGCATAGGTGCAACACTTGTCCAAGACATCGGTGGTGAAGAGAAGGTGATCTCATATTTGAGTCGTACCCTAAGTAAAGCGGAGCAAAATTATTCAACCACTGAAAAAGAATGTCTGGCCGTTGTCTGGTCAATGTCAAAATTACGACCCTACCTTTATGGAAGACACTTTAAAATAGTAACAGACCACCACGCCTTATGCTGGCTCAAAAACTTGAAGGATCCAACAGGTCGATTGGCAAGATGGGCATTGAAAATTCAAGAATATGACTTCGATATAATACATAAATCAGGAAAGAAACATCTGGACGCCGATGGCTTATCTAGGGGACCCTTACCAGAAACTGATTGGGATGAGGATTTTGAAAGGCTATTTTTAAATCAAATAACAGACGAAGTGGATAAGTTTTTCGAAAGTGTTAAGAAAAACCTTAATGGAAGCAGGCGATCAATTGCGCAAAACTTTAAAGTAGAAGATGGATGCCTCTTTAAGAAAAACCCGAATCCTGAAGGCAGGGCGTGGTTGCTTGTGGTTCCAGAGAAGAAAAAGAGAGAAATTATGAAAGAATATCACAATCATATGTCGAATGGCCATCTGGGTGTCGCCAGAACCATGTACCGAATAAAGAGTAAATACTTTTGGCCATCCATGCTAAAGGATGTCTCAGAGTTCGTTAAGACGTGTCATCTTTGCCAAAGTAGAAAAGGCTCAAACCAATTACCTTCTGGACTACTACAGCCCATTCCCCCAGCCAACTTTCCTTTCGAAAGAATTGGAATTGACTTTGTTGGTCCATTGCCATCTACGAAAAACAGGAAAAAATGGATAATCGTGCTTACGGACTACTACACTAGATATGCAGAAACAAAAGCAGTCTCGGAAGCAACAGTGAAAGAAGTTTCAAAATTTCTAGTAGAGGATATTTTTCTCCGGCACGGAGCCCCACAATATCTTATTAGTGACAGAGGCTCTCAATTTACCAGTAATTTAATGAAAGAGGTGATGAAAACGTGCAAGATTAAACATTGCTTCACAACGAGCTATCATCCCCAGACTAATGGATTGACAGAGCGGTTAAATAGAACATTGATCAATATGCTCAGTATGTATGTGAACACTGATCAGAAGAATTGGGACGAAATACTCCCATTCATCACTCACGCTTACAATACTACAATTCAGGAAACCACAGGATATTCTCCCTTTTTCCTGATGTTTGGAAGAGAACCCACGTCTCTTTTGGACGACAGGAATATCTCGGTGGACATTGACAAGGATGATTATGATGAATACATAAAACATCACTTAGACAAAATAAACAGAACAAGAAAATTAGTTATTAACAACACAATAAAGACTCAAGAAAGAATGAAAAAGAACTATGACAAGAAACACATGGAAAGAAGCTACGAACCAGGAGAATTAGTAGCAGTTTGGACACCAATTAGGAAAATAGGAAAGTGTGAGAAACTACTGAGAAAATATTTTGGCCCATATAAAATATTAAAGAAGCTGTCCAACGTAAATTACTTAATTGAACCAAAAGATAATCCTGGCCAAGACCCATTGATTGTCCATGTCTCAAGAATCAAACCCTATTTTGAAAGAATTGATGAGGTCAATCACGAGGACGTGACGACCTCTGGAGAGGGGGAAGTGTTACATCATGATTAATGGCGTATTTCTTATATTATTTTTAATATATTTGAAATTTAAATTATATATTTATTTATTTTTATATAAAATATTCTATGATATTTATTTAAAACAGATTAGATTATCATCATTTGTATTTAGGTACACTGTGACTTCACTGCTCTCTTTGATGTGAGAAAATAAATAAATCATTCTGGAGGTTACTTAAAGTAGACTTATCTCATTATTCCCTTATATAAATTTGTAGGATGGTTGAAACACGCTCTGGTAAGATGCAAGACCCAGCACAGGAGAGAATCAAGGCTGAAGAGTCTGCCAAGCCGCAACCTGGTGCAACAATATTAAGGGTTGTTTGGATCAGGATTAAAGACTGAAATATTTGTCTTTTTATCTGTTTATGGCACTCTGAGTAGCTTTACCCATGTCCACCCATTCCAATAGAAACTATGAGTATTTATAAATAAACCTCTTTGTTATTAAGAAAGAGGCATCTCCTTATCGTGCAACTGAAAGTTGCTGATGGCTTGCGCCATCTATCGGAATAAATATTAACTATTCTCGTTGATTTTTAATTATTCCAGAATTTTCCAAATACACTTTCTTGATTAATCAAGAAAATCTAACCACGGACGCGTTTCGGGCTGTTGGCCCTCATCAACGTGGTGCAAGCTGTACCTCAACAACCAAAAAATTGGTCATTCAGGCATCCTGAAAAATCATGAAACGGGTAGTTAAGGCCAGAATTGCGTGAGAACGCTACACAATGTGAAAAAGCTTTTCTTGATTAATCAAGAATGGGTATTTGGCCAATTCTGGAATAAATAAAATTCAACGAGAATAGTTGATATTTATTCCGATAGATGGCGCAAGCCATCAGCAACTTTCATTTGCACGATAAGGAGATGCCTTTTTCTTAATTTATGCACCTTATCCCAGTACAATATCACATTTGTACTATTTTTTCCCTTTGTTATTATATAACATTTGTGTGTTATTTGATGTGTTATCTACAATTTGGTAGACTGAGATTATTGCATATCGAACTTTTTGTCTACAAATTCCTAGCTGATAATCTAGGGCTAGGAAATCAATATCAGAAATTGAGGTCATTTTTGATTCTAAAGCAATTGTTGTATAGCAGAAGTTGACAAATTTTGGAAGGTCGTTCAATATTTTCTTAACTCAATTTTAACAGAAAAAGTGTATTTGAAATTGTTTTAGGTTTAAATTATAGAGAATGTGTACAAGTAACTAGATAGACATAGACCGCCATCTATTGATCAATTTTGAAACTGTTTTGAAAATAGAGCAATCCATATATAAATCTTTAATTAAAAAAGCATATATTGGATCAAAATATAATTTATTTTACTAATATTTCAGTTAGCTGAACGCCAACCTTTATCAAGGTATTATAATATGTTATAATACCTTGATAAAGGTTGGCGTTCAGCCAACTGAATAATTAGTAAAATAAATGATATTTTGATCCAATATATGCCTTTTTAATAAAAAAATTTTTTTTTGAAACTATTGGCGCAAAATTTTATTTTTAAAAAATAAAACCAATTTAATGTTAAACTTTCTGAGATGAAAAACTTATTGAGAGTGTCTGGCTTAATAACATTGGTAGGGTTCGGTACTGATGAGCGAGGCCCTCCCAATAAATTTCCATTTAAGAAAGAATAGTGGAAATTATTTTATTTTGGTTAAAGAAATTACGCCCAAATAGTTTCAAATCGCAATCATGTTGTGTATAGACAAAAACACACAATATAGATTTAAATTTATTGATCTACGATAGATATTTTTAGATAAATTAAAAGCTGGCTTTCGATGACATGTCCTTCCAAAGACATATGTAAATAAATTGAAGGTGGGCCCAACACTGAAGAGGGCCATTAGCCCGAAACCATAGTTTCCAGGTCGGCATTCTAAATTTGTCAATTTTGCCGGAAGGATATATTTAAAGAGATAAATTTTCTTGTACTATTTTTTCATATTGTGTAGCGTTCTCACACAATTCTGGCCTTAACTACCCGTTTCATGATTTTTCAGGATGCCTAAATGACCTGTTTTTTGGTCGTTGAGGTACAGCTTGCACCATGCTGATGAGGGCCAACAGCCCGAAACGCGTCCGTGGTTAGCTTTTCTTGATTAATCAAGAATGGGTATTTGGCCAATTCTGGAATAATTAAAAATCAAAGAGAATAGTTGATGTTTATTCCGATAGATGGCGCAAGCCATCAGCAACATTCAGTTGCACGATAAGGAGATGCCTTTTTCTTAAATATAGATCTTTATATACATATACTCATATTATGATACATTAGCGCGCCATCTGTTATGAAAATTCGAAACTATTATAGAGGCGTATGATTCTTTTAAAAATTGAACAGTAAGGACAGTAGAAATTGTTTATTTTTGAAAGAATCATACGCGTCTATAATAGTTTCGAATATATATATATATACTCGTGGACAAAATTTAAGGAAATGGAAAGTATTTGATGTCGACGGTTGTCTGTTTTTTGAAGGAGAGAGAGGCAAGTTTTTTCACACTTGGTTATCTCGTGTGTCTTCAATAAAAGTCACTGTAATATCTTTCAGAGTTATAGTCTGAATCCCTATATACATGCTAAAAGGTACAACTTCCTTAAGTTTTGTCCATGAGTGTATCTTTCAGAGTTATTGTCTGAATCCCGATATACATGCTAATAGGTAAAACTTCCTTAAGTTTTGTCCATGAGTGTATCTTTCAGATTTATTGTCTGAATCCCGATATACATGCTAAAAGATAAAACTTCCTTAAGTTTTGTCCATGAGTGTATCTTTCAGAGTTTTTGTCTGAATCCCTATATACATGATAAAAGGTAAAACTTCCTTAAGTTTTGTCCATGAGTGTATCTTTCAGAGTTATTGTCTGAATCCCTATATACATGCTATAAGGTAAAACTTCCTTAAGTTTTGTCCATGAGAGTGTATCTTTCAGAGTTATTGTCTGAATCCCTATATACATACTAAAAGGTACAACTTCCTTAAGTTTTATCCATGAGTGTATCTTTCAGAGTTATTGTCTGAATTCCGATATACATGCTAAAAGGTACAACTTCCTCAAGTTCTGTCCATGAGTGTATCTTTCAGAGTTATTGTCTGAATCCCTATATACATGCTAAAAGGTAAAACTTCCTTAAGTTTTGTCCATGAGTGTATCTTTCATAGTTATTGTCTGAATCCCTATATACATGCTAAAAGGTAAAACTTCCTTAAGTTTTGTCCATGTGTGTATCTCTCAGAGTTATTGTCTGAATCCCGATATACATGCTAAAAGGTACAACTTCCTCAAGTTCTGTCCATTAGTGTATCTTTCAGAGTTATTGTCTGAATCCCTATATACATGCTAAAAGGGACAACTTCCTTAAGTTTTGTCCATGAGTGTATCTTTCAGAGTTATTGTCTGAATCCCTATATACATGCTAAAAGGTAAAACTTCCTCAAGTTCTGTCCATGAGTGTATCTTTCAGAGTTATTGTCTGAATCCCTATATACATGCTAAAAGGTACAACTTCCTTAAGTTTTGTCCATGAGTGTATCTTTCAGAGTTATTGTCTGAATCCCTATATACATGCTAAAAGGTAAAACTTCCTTAAGTTTTGTCCATGAGTGTATCTTTCAGAGTTATTGACTGAATCCCTATATACATGCTAAAAGGTAAAACTTCCTTAAGTTTTGTCCATGAGTGTATCTTTCAGAGTTATTGACTGAATCCCTATATACATGCTAAAAGGTAAAACTTCCTTAAGTTTTGTCCATGAGTGTATCTTTCAGAGTTATTGTCTGAATCCCTATATACATGCTAAAAGGTAAAACTTCCTTAAATTTTGTCCATGAGTGTGTATATCGGTAGAGAGTACACTACTCCCAGAGACATATCAATGTTTACGTCACTGACTAGCGGCCGTTACTGAATTGATATGTTTTCCTTAATAAATAAAGTACACACATTGTTTATATATATTTATTTAGGTTATTTTGGGGTTTCATGTAAGGTTTCATGAGGAACAAACCTCAATACATCATTTACTGGATTGTCCTGTTTTTCAAGTCTATAGAATCGACAATAATTTAATAGTAACAGATCCAAGTATTTTTATTACCAGTAAAGAAAAGTATATTAAATTCAATACCTTTTGTAGATATATTTTAAATTATATAGCAACAAATATCTTTTAAGAATCTGATATTATTCTTATTGTACATATTGCTAGACACTTCTTTCTTTTGTACACAATTCTTTTCACGTTTTTTTTTTTTTGACGTGACAACGTCTTAAATTAGGTTGCGGCTGGGAGTCACTTATGAAAAAGTGTAACGCCCGGTAACGTTACGATGAGTCACCGAACGAGAGTGCTGCGCGCGCAGCTGCGCGCGCAGCGCTAGAGAATTAGGCGCATTGAATCGGCGCATGCTTGTCTCTGTCTTTGTCTTTCTCGAACGTTCTTGGCGTTGGAAAAACAAGAAAGCGTCATAATACAAGTTCACACGTGTGGTTAAAGTATCGTCAGCTGTGTCTGTAGTGAAAATGTGGAGTGCTTAGATTCGTCATTTACAACAACTACAACAATAAAGGTAAATAATTGTACACTGATATTTCACTATCGTAAACTATGATTGATTGATTAATTGTTAGATTGACACAAAAGTTGAGAAACTGAGTTTATAGGTTATGTCATACTATTGATAAATGTTGATAGTGTTAAGTAAATTATTAGTTTAAAATTAATTAATTAATTAATTATTATTTTACAAATTTTAAATAGTTTCAAATTTATTTAGCAAAAATTTGAACCTTCGATCTGAATAAATGTTTTGATTTTCGAATTGATTCTTTAAAATTACAAATATTAAGAAAAAGTGGCAGATATAAGAAAACTTTATTTAAACTGTGTTGAGCAAGAATTTTAACATCTAATTTAAGTAAATGTTTTAATTTTCAACTTCATCATTTACAATTACAAATTTTATTTAATTTCAAATTTATTTAGCAAAAATGTGAACCTTCGATCTGAATAAGTGTTTTGATTTTCAAATACCAACGCGGCTGGTGGAGTGGCGATCTATCGTAAATTATCATCGACATCTACGGCGGAAGTGTTCCAAGTTGCGATTACAGACGTAACTCGTGTCATTAAAACCAAGGGTGACATGTGCATGACTGAAGTTACTTGCTTCGCCGCTAATACTAGCTTCAAGTTTATACTCGGTGCTGTATATATTCATCCAGGAGCTAGTATGCAGGATATTGGAATGTTACTATGGCAAGGACTCGGTCAGTACATTCACAACAGCCAGTACGTGCCACCGTTCGTGCAAGTTGATTCTAGTATACCGATTCTTCTGTGTGGTGATTTTAACAAAAACGTAAAGCCTGACAACTCGTTTCTTAAATTCATGAAAAATACGTATAATCTTGATTGCGTATCAAACGTTTCTAAGTCAACTACGTTAAAAGGAACAACTATCGACTTGACTTTCGCAAGACACATTACAGCAGAAACACTTCCTTTCATTTCATATTTCTCCTATCATCGTCCTATCCTCAACAAAATCACTCAAATAGGAATTAGTTAAGTTTAAGTTTACATGTACAATGTTTTAGTAAACAAAATATATTTCTATAGTTAAAATTTGTGCAATTCTTATTTTCATTCAATTCCTTGTTCCTATTGTGCAATTTAATTATATTCATATCAATAAATATTCTACCGTTGTCACGTAAAATCTTCGCCCGTAAAACCGACTTTACAGGCAACCATTGTTTTTCTCTCTCTTTATCATTGTTAACATCATATGACTATTCTATTCACGGCCTAAAATTATTGTATATATATATGTTACAACGAAACTAAACAACTAAACTAAAAGTCTTTCTAAAAACGATGATAACAAAAAATAAAATTATCAATGAATAAAATAAAGTATATATTTTTTAAAATATAGAAATATTTGAGGTTTTTAGATTATATAATATTTTTAGATTATATAATATATATATATATGTGTTATATTAAAATATTATTTTATTTAAAAAATTATATTTCATAGATTCAAATACTCTGCTAAATCGACCGCCAGAGATCATGCTTCCTTTTTAAAAACTCATTGTTGTTGTTTCCCGATGGCCGGCTCAAATCTTTTGTACATTATGTAAATAAATTTTCCATTTTTTTTTATTCTTATGCCTTAAGCCAGGCAGTACTTTTTTTTATCAAATTATGTTTTTATATATTCCTTGAGTTCAATTAAATTACTAATCAAAACTATTTTTATAATCATACTTTCAATATTTTAACCCCGACTGCATCACCATAGCATAATCCTCAAGATAATCAAAAATCAACAGAAATCTCTTTTTTTTTCTATTTATAACATATGTATAAACAAATGTAAAGGCATACATGTATGACAGCGCAAGTGTCCCTAGGGGGACATAGCGCTTTAAATTGAAATAAAATTTAAAAAAGAAAATAAAAATGTAAGGATTCATCTTCTACAATAATTGAATTTACAGATATATTAACAAAGTGTCCAGGAATTCCTTTATTAACTATAAATGTCAATTAGTATAAGTACATATTTTGTGTTTATATATTGAAATATATACACTCATTGGGCAAACCTTAAGAAAGTTGTACCTTTTAGCAAGTCTATCGGGATTCAGACAATAACTCTGAAATATCTTTGATACACAGTGACCCTAATTGAAGACACACGAGATAACCAAGTGTGAACAAAATTACCTCTGCTTCAAAAAAAAAACAGACGACTGGCGACGTCAAAATATGAAACATTCTTATATTTATACTCTCTCTTTAAAATGTATAATATATATATGTTTATAATGCGAATATAAGTATTTGAAAATAGCGTGTTTGATTAACAAATTAGTTATATATATTTTTTTATATTATTCCAAAATTGATTTAATTTCAAATATTATTTTGAATATGTAATTATACTTATAAGTTTAGGTGATTTGATATTAATTAAAAAAAAAAGAAGAAATTTTGCTTAAAAAAAAAAAAACGAAACAACAAATATTTTGAAAGTATTTTTAGGTCATGGGAATGGGTCGCCATCTATGAACAGAAAATACAACTATTTACAATTTAAATTTCATATTTTAGAAAAATGTGCATTTTTATTTTTATATGAAATTTGAAAATACGCGTATAACATATTTTAAATAATATTTAGAATATTTTAAAAAACCATTTACAATTTTGAATTCAAATGAAATTTTCGATTATTTTTCTAAATAATTTAATAACAACACGATGATATTTAATATTTTAATTTACAATAATAATAATAAATAAAAAAAAATCCACAGATATTTCAGAAAATTAAATACAAATTGGTATGTCTTAAAAGTACCTCAATAAAAACAATTTGATACATTTTTACCCTAAATTTTTGTTAAAGCGATCTAATACAAACGAGGCACTCTTTATAAAAATTGCTATAAAATCTTTTATCTAAAATTACTAATTTCGTTTAAACAACTTCACATAATATATTTTCATTTGTCGGTGGACGAGTAGGTAACACCCTCGATTCCCGACAGTCATGAACCGGGATTAAATCCCGCGTTAAAATTTTGTTTAATATGTGAATAACCTTCACATATTATTCACTGTTTCAATTATCATAAACTAGGTTACTCTTGTTGAGCGGTACCTAATAAAGTGATTTTGAATATTTTAATTTAAATAAGATGATCATATATATTATATAATTATATTTTATTATCTAGTATGCAATTTTTTAAGTGTCAATGTAATGTAATAATTTGTTTATAAAAATCAATTACCTAGAACATTATATCATTAGAAGATGGAATACACTATGCCGAAATACTCCTCTGGCGGCTAAGCAGGATGTTGTTGTCGGCGTAGGTGAAGACATTCCTGGGACCGAGCGCTGACTTAAGGCGCAAAAGGAGCGTAGCGAGGCTGAACAATGCCCTGGTTGACTCCCTTCAGAAGATGGAAGAATATAGTGTGAGGCCTTCGGTTCGGACCGGCATAGAAAAAGAGGAACAATCCGATGAATGACGGTGACAGCCGCAGGGAGACCATCAGAGACACCAGGAAACCACGGTCCAAGGTGTCGAAGGCTGAATCAAGTCCTGTTAATTTCTAAACGGTAAAATCTTCCCAATTACATGCGTGGCAAGGATAAAATACTCAGGAGATAAGTTTCTTCATTGATTTATTAAGACATCAAGCTTTCGGGCACAGCGTGGCCCTTCTACAGGATCAATTTCTACAGAAGGGCCACGCTGTGCCCGAAAGCTTGATGTCTTAATAAATCAATGAAGAAACTTATCTCCTGAGTATTTTATCCTTGCCACGCAAGTCCTGTTAAGATGACAGCCAGCTATTCCTAATGGTCGTGTCCGACTTCGTTGGTAACGCGTGCTATGTTCCAACTAGGAGACCTCCCCGGAACGGTGCAAGTCTGGCACTGAGGTACCAGGACTTAGAGATGGTGTCGCAAACGCTGGAGGAGGATATTGCCCAGGACGCGGTAGACCGCCGTGAAGAGCGAGATCGGCCTGTAGCCGCAGAGCTCAGGACCACCGTGGAACTTGGAGACCAGGCAGATGGTGGTGCGTCGCGTCGCGTCGATGTAGGCAAGGCGCTACAGAGTTGGGAAGCTTCATACACCCGCACTAGAGCATCGACAAAAAAGTTCACGAATACCATGTATGCCTCGAAAGGAAAGTTGTTCCACCCGGGGACTTTTCAGAGCGGTAGGCGACGGATGGCGATTTCTTCCTCGGAAATCCCGGAGCAGAGCAGGGAGTAGTCCACCTCAAAGATGAACGTTTCGTAGTCCCTCAGATGAATACGGCGGCTGCGATGGGGTCGCACGACTCACGGGCGAAGCGGCACTGGTAGATGGAATGGACCCTGCGTCGCAGCTCTCTGCCTCGATGATATTCCCTCTCTCATCGCGGATGTTTGTCCTAGCAAGCCGGCGTACGAGAAGTGTGAGGTCTGGTAGTAATGGATAGTTGGCTCCTGACGACGCCGTTTCCAGTCTGGTTTGCAAGAACCGCCTGACGCACGCAATGTGGCCGTTGTCAGCAACGCAAGGGACTTAGAGGGATCTGACCTCTGTAAGGTGTTCAGCCTTGATATAAGACTACCTGCTCCATAAATCTTCGACGGTCATATCTGCGATGACTTCAAAGTAAGATTCAATGGTCGGTTCCAGATGTTCAACAACAAACAGAGCGAAACATGGCGGTCACGTAGCGTTGGCAAGGTGGAGAAGGTGCGTCCATATAGAGAAAGATAGCTCGATGGTCCAAGAACCAGTAATGGATTGTTTTGTATATGTTGACCCGTTCTGAGAATCTCGTTGGTATAAGTAGTCTGTCTAAACGAGAGGCGTCAACCCGACTCTCACAGCTGGCCACTCTGATTGGAATGTATTCGCCGTTGAAGAGTCTGGCTGCATCGACGAGGGCTGTACGATCCATTAGCTCCGTGAGGGCCTCCACCGAGCCGGATGTTGTGTCACGCATGCTCTCCTCACTGATGTTGAAGTCCCCCAACACCCACAAGTCTCTCTGGACCGCGGTGGCTGCGATGATCTGCAGCTGCTGGTGCCGCTCGCAAGGAATTTGAGAAATATGTCAGTTAATGACACTCACTTCCTGTCCGTGGACGATGAAGATGTGACCCGGCCATAGAACGCGTTGCCTCAGGACAGCGACGCCCGGTGCGAAGACGCAGGCGAGGCCAGAATCCCTGATGGATTGTATGAGACACGACAATGGCGCTGTAGCCTAGGACGAGGTCTCGTACATCATCTAGTGACGAGGCGTTCGTCTTCTGTATGAAGGCGACGTCTATGCAATGTTGGCTCAGAAAGTGGCAGAACTCGATGCTCTTCCCGCGAGTGGCAAGCCCGCGGACGTTGATGGAAGTCAGAATGAAGTTCATTGGACACTCTTCGTCTGGGCCCTGAAGGTCAAAAGGTGATTATATAGAGAGCTGTGTGTGGCGGGCAGGTAATCCAGCAACTTCTGGGCAACAGTGTGGAGCCCAATATTTTGGGATCACCCCATCTTCTTTAGAAGGTTCTGTAGGCCAGGGACTGACACGAAGACCTCCAAGATTTTACATTTTCCCAGCGCAAGATATCTGTTTTGTCGAGGAGGAATCTGGGGATACGCTCGATCAGTTATTTTAGTTATTTCAGGGTTCTTGAGTCACCTCCAGAGGGAGTAGAGACCTGGATCTCCTCTTCTTTCCCCGAGATAACCTCCATCGGCTCGTACTTTGCTTTCTGGTGCTGGGGTGCTGACGCTAGAGTGATCGTAGGAGGTAGAGTGGATGCGCCAGTCCTGAGAAGACCGCAGGGGCAGCAGTCACAGTTGAAGACACAGGAATGAGGGAGGTCGCCGGTCTAGTGAGCGCTGGGGCAGATAAAACTACACTTATGTTGGAGGGCGCCTGCCCGGAGACTTCTGCAGGCGTCTTTGTATTCAGGGGGTAGTTGGGTCTATGGTTCCCTGCCTCTGGCATCTTGAGTATTTAACTCCGTAGGTGAGAAACGCAGAGAGGATGTTCCCTTTGGACTTGATGTTGAGGCGCAACGGCAGCCTTTCCAGCTTCATACCTTTGTTCAGCAGGATAAAGAACTCTCTTCTGCTGTCTTTAAATGTGAAGCCCCCACGGTGAGGAATACTGGGGCGATAGTGGTATTTGTTTATAAGGCCTCAGAGCAGCGATGATTTCTGCGTCTTCTATACAGAAGAGAAAGTTTCTAATGATGACCTTCACCCTTCTACCGAAGGGGAAGGCCTTAAGAAGGGTCTTTTCATTTTCCAAGCCATCTTTGATAAGGCGATAAGCGTAGCTTTGTTGGCATGGCCAACGAGGACATGGCCGTTTATTCTTGCCAGCTGTAGGATGTTGGTATCTCCTATCAGCTTGTCCAATGCCTTCAGGTATTGTAGTTGGCTGAAGTTAGGGCAATGTTCTACATAGACATACTGTTCCCGGGTGTCCGTGGACAGCTGTTCCGTGGATTCCGCGATTCTCTGTCGCGTGACTTTGATCTCCGGGGCAAGCGGTGGACGATTCACAGCAGGCTTATTGTGGGTTGTCACTCTTCTGACTGCTAGTGGAGCTGCCGGGCTGCGCCGTTGAGGATCGCGAATCAGCTGAAGTCCTCCATCTCTTCCTGCTAATCACAGTGAAGGGAGCATCGTGATGATACATGACGTCCCTCCAGGGGACATCGCGGGGATGATCACTAACAACAGCTGGGGGTCGGCCGCTGCGGTCAATGACCCGACGCTGAATATGGGGAAAGTGACGTCACCTTGACGTCCATTCTTTACTTTTCTGCTGATTCATCAACCATTGTTTAGTCGATTTTATTGAAATTATATCATCTTGTAGGGGAATATTAGAGCTTTCAGCCAGTATATTGAACAAATTGGAGTATTCCATATTGTCTTCGCTATACGACAAAAAATAACGGAGCTGGGGCAAAGCCTGGCAGGTGTACACGGCAAGTGTCATAGATCCAAGCTGTATTATATTTCAAACACTAAAAAATATTTATTCCGATAGATGGCGCAAGCCATCAGGAACTTTCAATTGCACCATACGGAGTTACTTCTTTTCTTTAAAATATTTTATGATGCTGATGTTGATTGGAGTTAAGTGCTAATTTCGGGTTACATTGTCGTATTATGAACACGATTACCTGTTTCTTCATGAATTTACTTTTTCGTTATACGGTGAATTTCTTGGGGTTTATGCACTCAAAATTATATATATAGTTTTATACAAATATATAATTAGACAATTACTTACTCTTATGGACAAAGATTTCGTCAAGTTTTTTTTGTGGCTTAGTAGGTTTGTCGACCTTAATTTTCTCTTCGCACATAACCTGCATCTTTCCAGAAATTTTGTTTCAAGAATAATTAAACATAAATAAAATTTTGGTTCTAGAGGCTTCCTGAAAAATCAAGAAATGGGTATTTATGGCCGAACTTACTTAAATACGCTAAACATGAATAGAAAAACAATTTAAAAATAAATAATAAGAAAGAGAGATCAGGTATTGAAATCAAAAATAAATTAGGCATATCCAGACATCTAACTTGATTATGTATTATTATAGTTTCAATATTTTTATAGTGTCATTCCTTTTATAACATTTTTATTGTTTATATCTTGGTTATTTATTTTTGACAGAAGAGGGTGAAAAATAAGCATTAATTCAATTTTTCCATTGCAGTAAGGGCAGTAGAAATTGTTTAATTATCAAAAAGAATCTTACGCGTCTGATATTGTTTCTAATTTTCATAAATAAAGGAATGACAAAGCAATCTCCTCCAAATATATTCAACGTAAATTTTTCACCCTCTTCTGTCAAAAATAAATAATCAAGATATAAACAATAACAATGTTACAAAAGGAATGATTCTCTAAAAATATTGAAACTATAATACACAATCAAGTTAGATGTCTGGATATGGCAAATTTATTTTTAATTTCAACATCTGACCTTTTTTATTATTTATTTTTAAATTGTTTTTCTATTCATGTTTAGCTTATTTAAGTAAGTTTAGCCATAAATACCCATTTCTTGATTTTTCAGGAAGCCTCTAGAACCAAATAGATTTTTTGGTCGCAGAGATACAGCCTGCACCACGCTGATGAGGGCCAACAGCCCGAAACGCGTTCGTGGTTAGCTTTTCTTAATTAATCAAGAAAATAGGTTTGCCAAATATAAAGGAACAGGTTAAATTAACGTTTAGTTGATTTCTGTTCCACTAGATGGCGCTCTGCCATTTAAAAAAACTCTCATGTGAACGTTGTCAGGATAATCCTAATTTATTTTTAATACACACACATAATCTGGTAAAGTTAATGTTAAATAAAATTTAAAATATCATAGAGTATTTTAAATAAATAAAAGTACACATAAAACATAACAATATGAAAATAAATAAATCGAGATTACATTATGAAATAATAAATACAAAACTATATTTTTAAATTTTTTTAAAAATAAAATACCAAATTTAGTTTAAAAATTTTAATATATCTACAATATATATGCACAATATTATATATAGATGTTTGTAGTAATAATATCTATAAAGATAAATAATAAAATATATTTAGAAATATCGCGCCTGCTTTGTTAAAGTTCTTTAAATTCATCGTCTGTATAGAAAATCTAGTATTGTGCCGCCATCTATTAACAAAAGATATAACTATTTTTAAAATATTGAGATGCAAGATTATATTTAAAAATTTAGCTAATTCAATAAGATATTAATTATTAATATAGTTATTGTATATTATATATTACACATTTGGTATTATATATAGTGTTAAAAAACATAATATTTAGCGCTACCTATGCTATTTCTCTTAAAATGCTTTTTAAAGAAATAAAGATATATAGTTTTTTTTTAATAGACGTTTTATGTTTTAGTAGGTACATTTTTCTATATATATTATAGAACGACATTTGAAAATTATCCCGCATGTGTTTCTTTTGAACGAAAAATCTAAATTTTTAATTTAAAAGAAACACATGCGGGATAATTTTCAAATGTCGTTCTACAATAATAAGCCGTATTATATTGTATTATATATATTATGTTTATATTATATTGTTTTCAAATATATAAAATAAATTTCTGACGCGTATGGTTCTTTTGAAATAAAATAAATTTCTAATCAAAAGAATCATACGGGTCAAAAATAATTTTAAATTCTTATAATAGATGGCGAGATAGTACAACATATATATTGTAGGTTTATTATTGTTCCAAGTAAATCTATATATGCTCGTTAAACACTGTAATATTTCATATATATACTTGTATATGTTAGCAATAGTTACCCAGAAATTATTTGAAAAAGTAAAAATAAATATTAGATAAAAAGTTTCTTTTAATTTAAATTTGCAAGTTTTCGAGCAAATATACTGTTCTTCAACGGGCTGATATTCTATGTACAATCTCTTAAAATTAAAAGAAACCTTTTACCTGATATATATTTTTACTTTTACAAATATATTTTTTATACATATTCTATACACATTATTTATCACAAACAGTACGTTCTGTGTTTATATGGTACACAAAAATATGCATTGTTTTAATGCATTTTTAAAGGGAGAGGTGTTTATTTTGATATATGAATATCATTCTACCGAAATTTTATGTTGTATTTGTGCCTTAGAAAATCGGCCTTACCACTTCGCTACTTTAAAAACCTTTTTTTTTTCAGAAAATTCGACTAATTTTTTATCTCTCTTCTCGTAGGAAGTTATGATATCGAAAACGCCTCTCTACTGATGAGGGTCATAAGCCCGAAACTATGGTATACAGGTTGTCTGAATTTACCAAAACTGGTGTTGTGGTACATTATCCAAAAATCCAATATAACAGCGGTATGGTAGATTAAACTGGCGAAACCGCTGGGAGGGTTCATCACTGATGAGCCAGGCCCTCCCATTAATTTTTCCATTGCAGTAAGGGCAGTAGAAATTGTTTATTTTCAAAAAGAATCATACGCGTCTATAATAGTTTTGAATTTTGATAACAGATGGCGCGCTAGTGCATCACATTCTTTATTGGTAATAACACGCTTGTACTGTGGGTGATAAACAAAATTTCATTGTTTTTACACATTTTAAAGGGAGAGGTGTCTCTTTAATACATGAATACCATCCTCCCTTATGCATACCTCTGGTGAATCCTGTATAGGGTCAGTGACCCTAAATAAAGGCTTTTTGTGGTTGTTGTTGAATACCATCCTCCGGCAACTTCATGTTATATTAGTTTTAAAATATATATAATTTAATATAATAAATGGGAACATTAAGACGCGAATGTTTCTTTTCACATATAAATCAGGCTTCTACTGTCCTTACTGCGATGAAAAAATATATTGGGAGGGCTTGGCTCATCAGTGGTGAACCCTCCCAGCGGTTTCGTCAATTTAATCTACCAGATTGCTTCTTTAGAGCTCTAATACTGTATTGGATCATTCTGCTTATGTATGCTACTCTGAAGGATGGAATCTTGTATGTAAATATTACAGAAAATATAATTGGCATTGCACTAAATTTAAAAGGCACAAGGTTTTGTCACGAGTCATCAGTAAAAAAACAAAAAAAAACATAGAACTTATTATATAATATAATATAATGCGGCTTGTGATTGTAAAAAACGACATTTGAAATACTATCCCGCATGTGTTTCTTTTCAGCGAAAATTCAAAATTTATTTCAAGGAGAAATAATCGTTATTTCTCCTTGAAATAAATTTTGAATTTTCGCTGAAAAGTAACACATGCGGGATAGTATTTCAAATGTCGTTTTACATAGAACTTATTATCATCACAACAAAAAAAGGCAGAAAAAGAAAAACAACAAAGTAACAACGGAAAGGAGAATTTTTTGTTATTTAAAAAATAAAGATATTTGTTTGTAAAAATAGTAATTATCTTATGTTATATATAACAAACTGTATTTAAATAAAAATACGCTGATAGTAAGTAAGTTTTAATATTTTAAATACATAACACAATCGAAATTTTGGTAAAATAATACTCTGCAAAGATATTAAATACATGAAAATATATTTTACAGAATTTATCCCCCGGTAATGTTACAGACGTCTACATTTGTGCTGCATTAAATATGTGTATATTTCTCCCCTAATTTTCCTGTTTAATAAAATATTGCTTTTTTTGAATCTTCACAATTCCACAAGGCGGTTTCGAAGATAAAGGCTACAATTTGAAGACAAACAAATTCAGAGATTTTTCAATGTTTTTAAAAACATTCATAACGTTTGTACTCCATGTTAGGAGCGGCTGCACATGGCGTTTTCCTCATGTCAGAGGCGGCCATTTCTTTTGGAGCTAAGTCGTCCTGACACTGAGTAGTGCTTCCAGTCTTAATGACAAAGGCAGACGCATTTTACTTCACCCAATCATGATGAATGTCCCCCGGCAGACACCATCAAAATTCTCAAACTTTACAAGCTTGATACCTTAATATGATTGAGTGGATATAAGAAAGAAGTAGAAGATAAACATTTATGAAAAAAAAAAAAAAAAGAAATGGAATGTCTTTGTTTTCTCCGCTCGTCTGTTTTCTTGAAGGATAGACAGAGACAATTTTGTTCACACTTAGTTATCTCGTGTGTTTTATATAAAGGTTACTGTAATATCTTTCAGAGTTATTGTCTGAATCCCGATATACATGTTGAAAGGTACAACTTCCCGAAGTTTTGTCCATGAGTGGATATACTTATTACACTCAACTATTCTAAAATATAGAAGGGGTCGGTGGTCGAGTGGTCTAAACCGTCGGTTTTCGTCAGTCACGACCCAGGGTCGAATCCCGTATTGGACACTTTTTTTTCTGAATCCAAAAATTGCTTCAATGACCCTCGATTTTTGCAAAAGTACAATATCATTGTGATTGTAAGTAACCAAAAGAGGCTCTGACACATTTGTAAGTACAAAAGTCAAACTGAATTCTACCTACATACATATACAGCTTAAGTCCGCCCTAGACTGACGAGGGCCATTAGCCTAAAACCATGGTCTCTAGGTGGACGCTTATCAGTTCGCCAAAGTTGGTGTTGTTGCTTTGTCACCGACCCGAGGTTGCTAGTTGCGGCGACGGTCAATAGATGGCGTCAGATTCTGACGTTTATTTTGACGGGAGAAGCGCCTATTGCTTCTATATACAGCTTTATTAAGGCCACCGGTCTTATACATATACACCACAGGAAGAAAGCATAGATAGAGGTCCTATACTCCAGGCAGCACAGAACTGCATTTTACATACATACACACACAACTTTATTAAGACCACCGGTCTTATACAGATTCACCACAGGAAGGAAGTATAGATAGTGCTCTTATACTCAGGCAGCACAGAACTGCATTTTACATACACACACCTACAGCTTTATTAAGACCACCGGTCTAATACAGATTCATCACAGGAAGGAAGCATAGATAGAGCCCTTATACTCAGGCAGCACAAAACTGAATTCAAGTCTACTTATGTAGACATGTGGTGCACTTGCATTAAAAATAGTCGCTAACTGCACACCATGATTATCATGGACTGTATGCCATATGTACTCTATGGAATAATTAAAAACATTCTCGAATAGCTCTTGAATCAAAGATATATTCAACAATGGAACATTTTAGTCTCTAAAACTTTACATCAATCAATTTCAATTTAAAATTACAAACATTTCACCCTATCCACAAACAGAATGAAAAATTCTTTCGGGGGGAAACAATTTCATAATTAAAATTTTCGTTTTTACATTCTAAAACTTTTGGTCAAAAATGTTTAAAATACTCCCGCGCGTCGTATTGTCATAATTAAAATATTAATTAGTTTTCCACATAAAAATATCTGGGGCATGTGCAGGTTAATTAATGAAATTCCACTTTCTTTCTCACAAATTGAAAACACGAAACAATTCAGTAATTATAAATTTACGGACGTGATAGTCCCTAACACATTCTTTATTAAATAATTACAGAAACGGCTGCTCTTACTATTCTATGAATGCATATTTTAAATAATCTACTTGTAAATAAAGAAGAAATATTAGTGTACATGTATCAGTTTGTTCCGCATACGTTCATACAATATGCAAATATATAAATTAATCTGATAATAGGCTAATTTGCATATTACGTTTTTACCTCATACGTTTGCGAGTATTTGACCCTTTGCCTAAAAAAATTGTTTTCCCAAACAAACTTCCAACCAAAATAAGATCAAAAGAATCCCCGTAATGTCAGGTTGTGTGTACCTATTTATATATTCTTCTAAACATTTTTGATTTGCATACCTGAAATTGAAAGTGGATCTCAAGTGACGCGCACTGAGCGACGCCAAGAAAACAACGCTTCTGTATTTTGTTAGTAATCTCGATGAAAAGAAAAAAAAGGCATCTCCTTATCATGCAACTAAAAGTTTCTGATGGCTTGCGCCATCTATCAGTTCCTTCCTTCAGTAAACACGATAAGGAGATGCCTTTTCTTAATTTATGCACCTTATCCCTGTACAATATCACATTTGTACTATTTGTTCACATATATATCTATGTTAATAAAATGGAAATTTCATAAGTGGACATCACTAAAAACTTTCGTTACAATGCATCAATTTCAACCAAATTTTCAACATTTATGTAAAACGAGATGGAGCAGGTTTTGCTTAACATCAAAATATATTTCCTAACTTTAACATGCGTAACTTCGCTGTTATCGATTAAATACAAAAAAAATCAACAGAGTTAATTTTATTTATATATAAATACAAAATTGAATTTCAACAGAGTTAATTTTTTTACATACTAGCTAATAATCTCAATCTAAAAAATATTCAAAACAAGCAATTTTAAGATAACACCATATGTAAAACAGTCGGTCAAGAAAACAACAACGATATTACATCTTTCTCACATATTCACACACAATCTTGATTTTAAATACCCAATTGTTTTATCATGTTTCTAATTTCGCCTAACAAATATACAAATTTATAGTGACCAACATATGCAAATTTTATCTTTGTTTTTATTTAACTTGATATCGTAAACATAACATCCATTGTAAGCATTTTCTGTTCACCTTCCGTGGTTTCTCTTTTCTCTGATAGTTTTTAGGTGTAGTATATTTTCTTATTACTAGACTACAAACATTCCCTCGAGAAAAACCTGGGCGAAGCCGGGTACATCCGCTAGTATATTATATAATCTAAATATAAAAATATTCTATAATTTAAAAAATATATTTTGTTTTCATTCATTGATAATTCTACTTGTTTTTTGACCATAGTTTTAGAATACGCCGACTTTTAATACTTGTTGTAAATATGTAGTTATCTAACCTATTTTTGAAATTCACTAATATAGAATTCATTTCATAAATTCTATATAACTGTGAAAAATGTCTTATTGTAATTTTCTTCAAGTAATATAAAATAAATAAAAAACTACTTGATAATAAATAATTATTCTTCTGTTTTTTTCTTTCAAGATGACACGACTGCAAACGATACCATTAAGTACTTATGTACTCAAAAGAATCGGCAATTAATTTATATCTTAAAATAATATTTATTGTAACATATTTATATTAAAAATAAAGAAGGCATCTCCTGACCACGAGCACATGTGCTTTTTAGATGGCAGAGCGCCATCTAGTGGAGCAAAAATAAACTAAACGTTTATTTAGTTTGCTCCGTGATATTTGGCCAACCCAATTTCTTGATAAATCAAGAAAAGCCATCCACGAACGCGTTTCGCGCTGTTGGCGCACGTCAGCGTGGAGTAGGCTGTAACCATCTAAAAGGCACATTTGCTCGTGGTCATGAGAGGCCTTCTTTATTTTTAATATCAACACCTGACCCACTTATCTTTTCTATTGTTTTTTCATATATATATATATATGAAAAAACAATAGAAAAAAAAAGTGGATCAGGTGTTGATGTTAAATTTCTATTGTTTTTTTTTTTTTCATTTGTTAAGCGTATTTACGCAAATTTGGCTTTAAATACCCAATTCTTGGTTTTTCAAGAAGCCTCTGGGACCAAAAAATATTTTTGGTCGCAGTGGTTACAGCCTACTCGACACTGACGAGCGTCAACAGCGCGAAACGCGTTCGTGGATGGCTTTTCTTGATTTATCAAGAAATTGGGTTGGCCAAATATCACGGAGCAAGTTAAATAAACGTTTAGTTTATTTTTGCTCCACTAGATGGCGCTCTGCTATCTAAAAAGCACACGTGCTCGTGGTCAGGATATGCCTTCTTTATTTTTAATATATATATAGTTAGGTTTGAAGAAGCAATAGTTTAAACTATATTTTAACTATATATCTAGTAGCCTCAGACCTAATTTCAACTAGGAAATTGCATATTCTAATGATAAAGATCCTATTTGCATATTGCATTCTATGGGTAAACATTTAAACAATATTTGAAATATATCCAGAAGAGAAATTTTAACCTAATATAAATTCAAGTTTTTGATTAAAAAGGCATATATTGGATCAAAATATCATTTATTTTACCAATATTTCAGTTGGCTGAACGCCAACCTTTATCAAGGTGTTATAACATTTTAAAGTGTTTTAACATTTTAACACTTTAAAATGTTATAACACCTTGATAAAGGTTGGCGTTCAGCCAACTGGAATATTGGTAAAATAAATGATATTTTTATCCAATATATGCCTTTTTAATTAAAGATACTTATCTATTTAGTAGAAAAACCTTCTGGTTTATAATATGCTTAGTATCCACTTCAGTGTTAAGAGAGAAACACTAAGTTGGTTTCTACTCATTTTTACAGTTTAATTTGAATGTTTGCAGTGATGTCTTCATTAGGTTGTGCTTAACCTAAATTAACATAGTCAAAACTAAGGATTAAATTGATGTACTAATGCCAACAATCAGCAATATGGGGAGATATGTTTTACAACCAAAACCTTAGTGAAGACATTTTCAAATCATTTCAAATTTGATTTTAGAAAGGCGGGAGACACTTTATCTATATAGTAGACTCTTAAGCATAATTTCAACTAGGAAATTGCATATTATATTGAAGGTCCTATTTACATATTGCATTTGATCTGCATATATTTGCACAATATCCTGAAGAGAATTTCAATCTAATATAAAGTTAAGTCTTGAAGAAATCACTCTCAGTTTCAACCGTGGAATATGCAAATTAGTTAGATTTTTTTTCTGTTTATCCCTAGTACACGTGGTACAGGCCATGATAATCATGGTGGGTAGTTAGCGACTGCTAAATGTGCCAGAGCCCCGTTTGGATACTTGCACTCGCTGGTGGGGTTGGACTTTTGCAAGAATCGGGGGCCATTGGAGCATTTTTTTTTTTAACATAAAAAAGTGTCCAATGCGGAAATCGAACCTGGGTCGTAGTGGTCGAAAACTAAACGGCTTAACCAGCCTTCCACCGACCCCCAATTAGTTAGATAATAAGTTAATTTGCATATTAGGCTTATTCTTTATACGTTTCTACAGCATACGTTGTCCCTATAAAAATCTTTAATACAATAGAGTTTTTATATTACGATGCACTAACGCGCCATTTGCTCGAAGCATATGTATATTTATAATTATACTAGACGAATGGCCAGGGCAACGCCCGGGGTTTACCCGAGTGCGAATATATTTTAAAACCGTTGTCTTGGGTGGTCGCTATTGACAGGGTGGTCTGTATAGACAGGTGGATGTATCACACAGCTGATAACAGGGTTGTCTAGAGTGGTCGCTATAGACAGGGTGGTCTGTATAGACAGGTGGATGTATCACACTGCTGATAACAGGGTTGCCTAAGGTGACCGCTATAGACTGGGTGGTCTGTAAAGACAGGTGAATGTAACACACTGATGATAACAGGGTTGCCTAAGGTGACCGCTATAAACAGGGTGGTCTGTATAGACAGGCAGCTGATAACAGGGTTGTCTAGAGTGGTCGCTATAGACAGGGTGGTCTGTATAGACAGGTGAATGTAACACACTGATGATAACAGGGTTGTCTAGAGTGACCGCTATAGACAGGGTGGTCTGTACAGACAGGTGGATGTATCACACTGCTGATAACAGGGTTGCCTAAGGTGACCGCTATAGACAGGGTGGTCTGTATAGACAGGCAGCTGATAACAGGGTTGTCTAGAGTGGTCGCTATAGTCAGGGTGGTCTGTATAGACAGGTGTATGTATCACACTGCTGCTAACAGGGTTGCCTAGAGTGACCGCTATAGACAGGGTGGTCATATAGACAGGTGAATGTAACACACTGATGATAACAGGGTTGTCTAGAGTGACCGCTATAGACAGGGTGGTCTGTATAGACAGGTGGATGTATCACACAGCTGATAACAGGGTTGTCTAGAGTGGCCGCTATAGACAGAGTGGTCTGTTTAGACAGGTGGATGTATCACACTGCTGATAACAGGGTTGTCTAGAGTGGCCGCTATAGACAGGTGTATGTATCGCACAGCTGATAACAGGGTTGTCTAGAGGGGGGCAGGGAGGCCACGTGTTCGCTGGCAGCCAATGGGCGCGCATTCTATCCGTGAGCTTCAGACATACAGACAAACAGACAGAATAAGGCAAATATATAAGTAGATTATATGTAATTCGGCTGTCCTCAAAGCTTATATCCATAGTTCATCTAAAATAGCCATTCCAAGAGTCTAGCATCAGTATCACTATAAGAGGAAGTTCCAAAAATTCAATATAACAGCGGTATGGTAGATTAAACTGGCGAAACCGCTGGGAGGGTTCACCACTGATGAGCCAGGCCCTCCTATTAATTTTTCCCATTGCAGTAAGGGCAGTAGAAATTGTTTAATTTCAAAAAGAATCTTACGTGTCTATAATAGTTTTGAAGTTTCGCAGAGTTTGGTTATATTGCAAAGTAACAAGAGCTTAAACTATATATTTTTAAAACTATACATATAGTACCTTCAAACAATTTCAACTGCTAAATTGCATATATTATATCGATCCTATTTGCATATTGACCTTTATTGAAGACATAAGATAACCAAGTGTGAACAAAATTGCCTCATCTCTTTTAAAAATAAACAGACGTCCGGCGATATCAAAGACTTCAATTCCTTAAGTTTTTTCCCATAAGTGTAAGGTAAGAATGCTTTTTTACATTGATTGAAAACTTGTTTTGAATTAAAACTTATTTATATAAGATTTAAAAGGCAAAATATAGAGTGACAAAAGTTACTATTAACGGGTTAACACAAAATGCAATAGACTAGGGCCTAAAGTAATAGTAACTAAAAACACAAAAGCGTGCACTCAAGAGTACAACAACAAAAAAAGAGATAAATAAACTTACAATTGGTTAAATAAAATTTAAAAAACAGTACTTATCTTTACAAATATAGATAAAGAATTCTTCCTGGATTGAAATTAGACGAAAAACATGGTGAAGGAAGACTAGTTTCTTTTATTGACGAATAGGTGCAAGCTTTCGGGTAAAAATCCTTCGACAGGCGAGCGCGACTTAAAATATCGAAGGGTTTTTACCCGAAAGCTTGCACCTATTCGTTAATAAAAGAAACTCGTCTTCCTTCACCATGTTTTTCGTCTAAGTACTTATCTTTATTGCTGCTTTGGTAGGGATCGGACCGGGGTTACGCAGGAAATGCAAAGAGATCATCAGACACGGATAAAATTACGAAAAGAACACTATAAGCGTCTCTACACAAAACTTTATCCCACACTCCACTCTCGCATTCCCTTAAACCCCCTTTATATACAAACATGGCCACATTCGTCCAATGAGAAGGCGGGAGAGATTGGTTCACTATCAAACAACATTTTCCCACTAAAATCTGAGATAAGATTTAAAAAATGCAAATATTTGTCAATATAATTGATATCTCGCCTTATCAATGAACAAGGAAAACATTATTTCTTAAAAAAAATAGACATTTCGGCCAGAGTTAAAGTTTTATTTTCTTAACGTTTTAGCAAAAATCTTTTGTCTTCGTCAGGAGAAATAAAAATAAAGTATTTGGCAAGGCTTAGTAAAATTTTTAACGTCTTGCTAAATGCTTTATTTCTATTTTTCCTGACGAAGACAACTATTTTTGTTAAGACGTTAAGAAAATAAAACTTTAACTGTACGAAGTGTCTATTTTTAAAAAAGAAATATGGATACCGGCAACTTTTATCTTCAAGATAAGAAAAATATTAGATATTTCTAATAAGCATTTTTCTATGAAAATAATGAAAAATATTCAAAAAATTGGGAAAAATGTGTTAGAAATCTAATTCTTAAATAGGGAATTAACTTCTAATAAGTATTGTTCTATGAAAAAAAAATATTTAAAAAAATGGGAAAAATATGTTAGAAAAATCTAATTCTTAAATAGGGAATTGTTAAATGGAAGATTTTATAGCAATTATAAATCGTTTAATAAAAGAGTTTGAAAAGTTGAGCGCCCCTCAAAAAAGGAGCTACATCCGAAATCTATTATTAGGGTTATCCATCATAATTTTATAATTACCGCAAATCCCTGCGGTGAACCATAATTGGCAGAAACTGCCGCGGCAACACTGTCAGGTTTATCTACTCTCTGACTCTAATACTCTGTGAATTTTAATACAAGTATTCCTCCTTTTTCACTCTGTAATACTCATAGTGATCATTTATTTTTATAAATATCTATGTAAAAATATAAAAATTATTTTGTATAAAAATAGTATATACATCATCAATATTAAAATTACAATTATATTCTCACAATAAGTATCTTTTTTATTAAAAAAACGCTAGCTTAAAGCCTTAATCGCTCTTCAACGGGCTTACTATAATATCGACTTGATATTATAGTAAGCCCGTTGAAGAGCGAATAACGCTTTAAGATAACGTTTTTTAAATAAAAAAGATACTTATTGTAAGAAAATATTTGTAATTTTAATACTTTTCACATTTTATCATGAATAGAGATTTACATCATCAATATATTATCGTGATATTCCTGTTGAAGGACTGACAAGTCCGAAAGCTTGAAAATAAAAAGTTGCACAAGAAACTTAGCCCTGGAAGCTTTATTTACTTTATAATAAATATCTATAAATTAGGTAAACAATATATATTTGTATATTAGATAATAAAAAGGCATATATTGGATTTAATAAAATATTTATTTTGCCAATATTTCGGCTGGCTGAACGCCAACCTTTATCGAGGCATTACATCTTTGTATACACAAACTCAGCGCCGCATAGTGTCTAGTGTTGTATAGTGTCGCATAGTGTCTAGTGTTGTATAGTGTCGCATATATTTGTGTAGACTTGGTTGGCATATTATTATTTTTTAAACTCTGCCTTTGCCAGTCCCAAACCCGGAAGAAAAAGGAGAAGGGGGAGCAGTAACAAGCCCGGTAAAAAACCTGGGTTCAGCTGGCCTGGCTGATAGTACCCTGTAAGGACTCCTAATCCAGGGATACAGGATGAGTATGTACTCCATGTTAGAAGCGGCCGTACATGACGTCTGTTCCTCATGTCAGAGGCGGCCATTTCTTTTAGAGTTAAGTCAATGGCCTGCCACTGAGTAGTGCTCCCAGTCTTTATGACAAAAACAGACACATTCTACTTCACTCAGTGTGGAGATAAGGAAGAAGAAGATGTTCTTTTTAACTTCTTTTTAATTTTTTAACGGAAAGTTATGTAAAACTGTATGTGATGAGCTGTTAAATTGTATTCTGGTGATATTGTCAGTATTGGAATGTTGATCTTCATCTTTTCCTTATGTCCATGATAGGGTAGTATGGACAATTAACAATTTAAAGTACTTTTTGAAAAATTAATACTAATGTGATATTGTACTGGGATATGGTGTATAAATTAAGCAAAGAAAAAAAAAAGACATTTTCTTATTGTGCAACTAAAGGTTTTGGCTTGCATTAGATGCACTAAACAGGACATTTGGGAGAGGCCGCTTTTTATCATAAAACAGCTCGAGGAGCATGAACTCATGGAATTTGTGTAATCTTTACATAGGGGATAAGAAACAACAACAACAAAGGCTTTAGCTGCAACCTCAAGTTGCACGATAAGGAGATGCCATTATTTTTCTTTTCTTAAAGTTCTTTATTGATTCTCAGTCAATGGTTAAATACATAAACATTCATGAACATTACTTAATAAAGTGGAGTGTCTATGATATCGCCGGTGGTCTATTTATTAATTTTTTTTTTTTAAAGAGACAGAGTCAATATTGTTCACATTTGGTTATCTCGTGTATCTTCAATAAAGGTCACTGTAATATCTTTCAGAGTTATTGTCTGAATCCCGATATACATGGTAAAAGGTACAACTTCCTTAAGGTTTGTCTATGAGTGTAAATCAAAAATCATCTTCTTTTTGTTCACTAACTAGCTATCGTTTTTTTTTTAAATGCAAGGATGAACAAATACAAAACTCCTAAGACAAAGAATATATAACGAATCTCAACAAATAACAATATTTATTCGTTAATCTTTCACTTTTAAAAATTCTTTTGTAATAATAAGAAATAAAAATATTTCTAAAAATCTAAAACGATTAATTTTTGAAAAATTTCCTTTCAATGTGTTACCAATAGTTATATAAAAATTAATAGAGAAATAAATGAAAATATGAACAGATGAAAAGATATTCATGAAAATGTCGATGAGAGAATGCATGTAAAGGATATATAAATTGTTAATTATCCAAGAGAATAGAAATTTAATAAATTCTTTTAAATATTATAATTATATATTATTACAATATTATACATATATTATTTATAATAAATATATTAAACGTATGTTTGCGTACTAAATATTTATTGTGTTCAAAAGATTTCTTTAATGTAAATTAGTAAAATAGTTTTAAAATTCGATGGTAGATGGCGTGACCTCCTTTCCAACGGTAAAATTCTAACGTTATCCGTAAATAGAAGACAAAACACGTAAATATTATTCATATTTACAAAAATTATTAAATTAATTTTATTGTTCACGAATAATTATTATTTTGATTTCTTATACCCCTGAAGAGAAAGTTACTTTTTGATAAATTTGCTAATACCACATAAAACATTTAAAAAGCAGATATATTTTTAAATTTCTTGCTCTCCTTTCTTACTAATAAAGCATAGGGCTTCTCTCCCGTCAAATTAAACGTCAAAACTAGACACCATCTATTGACCGTCATTGCAAACTAGCGGTCTCAAGTCGTTGACAAATCCACAACACCAGCTTTGGTAAACTGAGAAGCATCCACCTAGAGCCCATGGTTTAGGGCTAATGTTTCTCGTCAACCTAGGGCAGAGTTTATTCTATGAGATCTACAAGGGATCTAATGGAATCTTCACAATCTGCCAAAGGGGTGTTTAGCTGGCAAAGTGGCTGGGCCAAATCTATGGCTAATATATAAATGGATATTAATTTGTACTTGAAATAAAGATACAAATAATATTTCAAATACAAATTAGTATGAAATCCTCTCTTTACGATCTATAGCAGTATAAGAAAATCATTTTCCACAAATCCCTCCAATTGTCGAGGTGGCGTTGCAATTTGAGATTCAACATCATATGTCAAGAAATGAATAAAGAAACTCTACAAATATTTTAAAATTTATTTAATTCAATTATAGATGGACATACCTCCTTTCTTACGCTATTTATCTACCATTTTACTTTGATTGCTTTCAACTATGAATTCGATAATTTAAACAAAATTTCGAATTTTTTGAAACAATTTAGTTGAAAGTGATAATAGCTTCACAACAGCCATCAGATCAGTTACATCAAGCTATCTTATGCGCAACGACATATTCCTTCATTCGTCAATTTTACATATGATCAGCACACAACTCACAAATTATCCTCAAAATCAACAACAACAAAAGCCTTTATTGAGGACCTCTCGTCCTATAAAGGATTCGCCAGTTTACAGAGTAAGAGAAGAGAACTAAGAATACAGAGAGAAACCTATATGTAGTAGGTATAGTATAGTATTTTCTACACGGTAACTATATACAACAGCAGCAACAAGCCTTTTACTGGAATCAAAGTCCCATACAGGATTCGTCATTCTAATCCTGACAAAGATTATTTACATATAATTATTTACATCAATTAGATTATGTATATAGCTTCCCTTTCTCTTCAGCCGTCTTCCATAATTTGAACAACGCAAAAGCTCCAGCTCTGTTTCTCACCACCTCATTCAACAGGAGCTCCAAAGAGAGTCCCTCAAGGCCTATTTTATTCTCAAAATCATAATATCATAAGAAAATATCAGAAAGTTCAAAGGATGCGGTATTCTTAGAATAGATTTTGGTTATACATACATAGAAAGAACTGATTTATCTCACTATATTTTCGTCTGCCAGAGTATTAATGAAGAAACATTCATTCTAAAGCTTAACAACAGCCAAATTATTTCAAGGAATCAGCGTCTTGTAAAAAAAACACTTCATTTTTCAAAGTGTCTCAATATAATTTTTACAAAGCTGTAATAAGAAGAAATAATTTCTGTGATTGCATACACTCATGTACAGAACTTAATGTGGTTTATTACAATGTATTTTGATGTCGCCGGTTGTCTTTTTTTTTTAAAGAAGACAGAGGCAAATTTGTTCACACTTGGTTATCTCGTGTATCTTCAATAAAGGTCACTGTAATATCTTTCAGAGTTATTGTCTGAATCCCGATATACATGATAAAAGGTACAACTTCCTTAAGTTTTGTCCATGAGTGTATTTTGTTCACACTTGGTTATCTCGTGTATCTTCAATAAAGGTCACTGTAATATCTTTCAGAGTTATTGTCTGAATCCCGATATACATGTTAAAAGGTACAACTTCCTTAAGTTTTGTTCATGAGTGTATTATGTTCACACTTGGTTATCTCGTGTATCTTCAATAAAGGTCACTGTAATATCTTTCAGAGTTATTGTCTGAGTCCCGATATATATGCTAGAAGATATAACTTCCTTAAGTTTTGTCCATGAGTGTTGTATAAGAAATACATGATTAAGTGTACATTTTTTAAAAAATATGACAATGAGCCTAAACTATAAGCTCAAGTA
This sequence comes from Cordylochernes scorpioides, assembly GCA_030710605.1. Taxonomy (NCBI): domain Eukaryota; kingdom Metazoa; phylum Arthropoda; class Arachnida; order Pseudoscorpiones; family Chernetidae; genus Cordylochernes; species Cordylochernes scorpioides. The sequence goes on along the minus strand of CP092872.1, from coordinate 88,421,090 downwards.
TATATATTTTGTAAATATTGTCTGTGTAAATATATTATTTTCCTAAATGTTCTATATTAAGCACCTAAGCACAGTTGGTACAGTGGAGTGAACCCAGGAGGAGCTCTGAACATCAGAAATAGACAGCATCAAACAACACTAACAAGATCTAGAAAAGGCCATTTTAAGCAACTGAAGATAGAAAATAATAACAAAATCTACCTCACTTGCCCAAAATATAGCTTGGTACCTGCAGCTCTAGAACGCATTTTGGCTTGCATTAGATGCACTAAACAGGACCTTTGGGAGAGGCCGCTGCTCTTCATAAAACAGTTAAAGGAGCATGAACTCATGGAATTCGTGTAATCTTTACACAAGGGGATAAGAAACAACACACACACAACATTATAAGTTCTATATTTTATTAGATTCCACCCTTCATTGTCGCATATATTAGCAGAATCGTGAAATATAACATTAGAGTTTTAAAAAGCGGTCTGGTGAATTAAACGGGCGAAACCGCTGGGAAGGTTCACCACTGATAAGCTAAGCCTACCCAATATTTTAACATCGCTGTAAGGACAGTAGAAGCTTGTTTTATTTGAAGAATAAATTTCCGTGAATAACGATTTTATTTTGGGGGGTCGGTTAAAGGATGATCTAAACCTTTGCTTTTCGACCTCTACGACCCAGGATCGAATCCTGTATTGGGCACTTTTTTTTTCTAATTAAAAAAAATACTCCAATGGCCCCCGATTCTTGTAAAAGTCCAACCCCACCAGCAAGTGCAAGTAATCAAACCGGGGCTCTGGCACATTTGTAAGTGCAAAAGTCAAACTGCTTTTCACATGTGTAGACATGTGGTGTACTTACAGTAAAAACAGTCGCCAAATTTTACCCACCATGATTATCATGGCCTGTACCACGTGTACTGAAGATAATTAAAAAATGGTTTATTTCTTATTTATAGATGCCACCTTATTGCCCCATTAATCATTTTTTAAAAATAATTTTCTAATTAAATATATTTAACATATAGTTATATTTGTTAGGACCTCAGATAAAATCCGACTAACGAAAATTTAATTGTTGCAACCTTAGATATAGTGGCTACCCGTATTTTACATTGTTAGAAACTTGGATACAGTCGTAAAGGAGAAATCTTCATTGTTAGAACCAAAGATATAGTAACTAACCAGAATTATTCCTTTTTAGAACCTTAGATACTAGAATTTCATATTGTTTAAATCTTAGATACAGTGAGTAACCAGATTTATTCATTGTTAGAATTTTAGATAATGTGAGAAACCATAATTATCCATTGTTAGAATCTTAGATACAGTAATATGGTACAGAAATATACATTGTTAGTGGAATCACTAATAGGGTGTCGCCTGGGTATTGGAATCACCAATGGGGTGTCGCCTGGGTAGTGGAATCACAATTGGGGTGTCGCCTGGGTATTGGAATCACCATTGGGATGTCGCCTGGGTAGTGGAATCACCAATGGGGTGTCGCCTGAGTATTGGAATCACCATTGAGGTGTCGCCTGGGTAGTGGAATCACCAATGGGATGTCGCCTGGGTAGTGGAATCACCAATGGGGTGTCGCCTGAGTATTGGAATCACCATTGAGGTGTCGCCTGGGTAGTGGAATCACCAATGGGGTGTCGCCTGGGTAGTGGAATCTCCAATGGGGTGTCGCCTGGGTAGTGGAATCACAATTGGGGTGTCGCCTGGGTGGTGGAATCACCAATGGGATGTCGCCTGGGTAGTGGAATCACCAATGGGGTGTCGCCTGAGTATTGGAATCACCATTGAGGTGTCGCCTGGGTAGTGGAATCACCAATGGGGTGTCGCCTGGGTAGTGGAATCTCCAATGGGGTGTCGCCTGGGTAGTGGAATCACCAATGGGGTGTCGCCTGGGTAGTGGAATCACCATTGGGGTGTCGCCTGGGTAGTGGAATCACCAATGGGGTGTCGCCTGGGTAGTGGAATCTCCAATGGGGTGTCGCCTGGGTAGTGGAATCACCAATGGGGTGTCGCCTGGGTAGTGGAATCACCATTGGGGTGTCGCCTGGGTAGTGGAATCACCATTGGGGTGTCGCCTGGGTAGTGGAATCACCAATGGGGTGTCGCCTGGGTAGTGGAATCTCCAATGGGGTGTCGCCTGGGTAGTGGAATCACCAATGGGGTGTCGCCTGGGTAGTGGAATCACCATTGGGGTGTCGCCTGGGTAGTGGAATCACCAATGGGGTGTCGCCTGGGTAGTGGAATCTCCAATGGGGTGTCGCCTGGGTAGTGGAATCACCAATGGGGTGTCGCCTGGGTAGTGGAATCACCATTGGGGTGTCGCCTGGGTAGTGGAATCACCATTGGGGTGTCGCCTGGGTAGTGGAATCTCCAATGGGGTGTCGCCTGGGTAGTGGAATCACCATTGGGGTGGCGCCTGGGTAGTGGAATCACCAATGGGGTGTCGCCTGGGTAGTGGAATCACCATTGGGGTGTCGCCTGGGTAATGGAATCACCATTGGGGTGTCGCCTGGGTAGTGGAATCACCAATGGGGTGTCGTCTGGGTATTGGAATCACCAATGGGGTGTCGCCTGGGTAGTGGAATCACCATTGGGGTGTCGCCTGGGTATTGGAATCACCATTGGGGTGTCGCCTGGGTAGTGGAATCACCATTGGGGTGTCGCCTGGGTAGTGGAATCACCAATGGGGTGTCGTCTGGGTATTGGAATCACCAATGGGGTGTCGCCTGGGTAGTGGAATCACCATTGGGGTGTCGCCTGGGTATTGGAATCACCATTGGGGTGTCGCCTGGGTAGTGGAATCACCATTGGGGTGTCGCCTGGGTAGTGGAATCACCAATGGGGTGTCGCCTGGGTAGTGGAATCACCATTGGGGTGTCGCCTGGGTAGTGGAATCACCAATGGGGTGTCGCCTGGGTAGTGGAATCTCCAATGGGGTGTCGCCTGGGTAGTGGAATCACCAATGGGGTGTCGCCTGGGTAGTGGAATCACCATTGGGGTGTCGCCTGGGTAGTGGAATCACCATTGGGGTGTCGCCTGGGTAGTGGAATCACCATTGGGGTGTCGCCTGGGTAGTGGAATCTCCAATGGGGTGTCGCCTGGGTAGTGGAATCACCATTGGGGTGGCGCCTGGGTAGTGGAATCACCAATGGGGTGTCGCCTGGGTAGTGGAATCACCATTGGGGTGTCGCCTGGGTAATGGAATCACCATTGGGGTGTCGCCTGGGTAGTGGAATCACCAATGGGGTGTCGTCTGGGTATTGGAATCACCAATGGGGTGTCGCCTGGGTAGTGGAATCACCATTGGGGTGTCGCCTGGGTATTGGAATCACCATTGGGGTGTCGCCTGGGTAGTGGAATCACCATTGGGGTGTCGCCTGGGTAGTGGAATCACCAATGGGGTGTCGTCTGGGTATTGGAATCACCAATGGGGTGTCGCCTGGGTAGTGGAATCACCATTGGGGTGTCGCCTGGGTATTGGAATCACCATTGGGGTGTCGCCTGGGTAGTGGAATCACCATTGGGGTGTCGCCTGGGTAGTGGAATCACCAATGGGGTGTCGCCTGGGTAGTGGAATCACCATTGGGGTGTCGCCTGGGTAGTGGAATCACCAATGGGGTATCGCCTGGGTAGTGGAATCACTATTGGGGTGTCGCCTGGGTATTGGAATCACCATTGGGGTGTCGCCTGGGTATTGGAATCACCATTGGGGTGTCGCCTGGGTAGTTGAAGAGGTGATTTGAGTTGAAGGCCTTGATGGCAAGAAATCCGTTACAGTCCTCTAAAGGTAAACGCCATACGGTTTCTAATCCGTTAAGGACAAGGGAATCTTAATCAAAATGCTAGATTCTACCTCTTTTTAATGATATATTTAAAAAAAGAAAGTTTATCGTTGATCGAATCATGTCTTTTATTGATGGATAAACCTCAAACACACAACGATCTATTGTCTTTGTTTAAGAAATGTCTTTGTCTTTTTTTTCTTTGATCAAAGAATGATATTGCTAACAAAAACAAATATAGAGGAAATATTAACAATAGCACACACACGGACAGATTCATTAAGACCACCGGTCTTATACAAATTCACCACAGGAAGGAAACATAGATGAAATCCTATACTCTAGGCAGCGCAGAACTCCCAACAGCCTCCAGGTCCGACGCATGTCCAGTGGCCACAGAATCCACTGTGCATAGGTTAGCGCATCACTTAAGAGCTATTAACAATAGCTAAAATCTATACTTGAATATGATTTAAATGCCTCATTCCATGAAACGAGTAAAGAATGTACAGTCATGGACAAAAGTTCAGAAAGTGGAAAGTCTGATGTCGCCGGTAGTTTTTTAAATTTTTATATAAAGGAGACAGAGGCAATTTTGTTCACACTTGGTTATCACGTATATCTTCAATAAAGGTTGTGAAATATCTTTTAGAGTTATTGTCTCAATCCATATAAACATGCTAAAGGTAATGGCAAACATCAATCCAGTAGAGGAGATCCATACAGACAAGGCACCTCAGTTGGCCGGTATTGTATTCAGGATGCATGGACCGATCTGAACTGCTCCATGGACAAGACACCACCATCACCTCAGTTGGCCAGTATTGTGATCAGGATGCATGGACCGATCTGATCTGTTCCATGGACAAGACACCGCCACCACCATGCTAAAGGTAAAATTTCCATAAGTTTTCTCCATGAGTGTATTTGTAAAGCTCTACACGCGACTGGACTTATGCCTATCAGTTTATCTTTGATTATTGCTTTTAGAAATTTCTTTCAAATATTCATACATACATATAATCACAAGATATTACATCAAACAAATCTCTTCAGAAAAAATGGTTCTATTTCAAAGCTATTATCAAATTGCATTTATAAATTCTATTTTCTCTTCTATTTATTGATAAAATTTGTAATAATTATTTTTCGGTAATAAATGGTTCTTTACACATGAATAATCAAGAAATTGGGTTGGCCAAATATCAGGGAACAAGTTAAATCAACGTTTAGTTGATTTCTGTTCCACTAGATGGCGCTCTGCCATCTAAAAAGCACATGTGCTACTGGTCAGGATATGCTTTCTTTATTTTTAATATCAACACCTGATCCACTTATTATTATTTTTTCTATCTTCTTTCAGTTTTTCATATATAATCAAATATTATTTATACAGAGTAGAATGTGTAATATTTTCAGTTAAAATTTTACACAAATAAATTTACTGGCAATGCGCTTCTTTTAAATATCATCAAATATTATCTCTACAGACCTTACTGCAATGATATGAGTTATTGAATGAGAGGGCTTGGCTCATCAGTACTCATATTATTGCAGTAAGGTCTGTAGAGATAATATTTGATGATATTTAAAAGAAACACATTGTCAGTAAATTTATTTGTGTAAAATTTTAACGATAGATGGCAATTAAATTTAATTTACTAATATGATCAGTATATATTTTTTTATAGAAATTTTCTTTATTAATCAAAATAGCGTCGAAATATTTGAAATATATTATTATATAAAGCATTTCGATTATTTTCTGCATCTTGACAAATAACACTTATTCTCATACCAATTTTATCTTTCCATTTTTTATCTACTTGAGAAGAACATTATATTTATGAAAAGCATCCAAACACAATACCTCTAAAATTACATTATTAAATTCAAACCTTTTACAAAAGAGAAACCTGTATAAATCACATTTAATTCTCTTTAAATTTTCTATAGAAAAAGGTCATCTTTACAAACGATTCCAAACAACAAAAATTAGGTTTTTTTTCTTCAAAAACTTCTTTTATAACAATTTCATCTCTTCATTCTTTCAAATAAGAATTTTATGCATGGTAAACAATTAACTCTATATACAAAAAATTACAATAAATAGTTAATAATAGACTTTAGGGAAAAGTTGTAATAAATACCAGACGAAGCACCACCACACAATTCTATAATGATACCAGTTTCTTTAGAAATCAACACACTTAGCTTCCAAAGTTTCTTTCACTCGAGCAATTAGGTATCTCCATAACTTAACATTTATTTTCATACATTAACGAATACAATAAAACTCGCTGGCAACACAGGGCGTTAGCCAAACGATTATTTCATCCTTCCTCAATACGTCATACAATAAGTACAACAACCATATCAACTACATCAATTATCAATAATTTCTCTTTTTTTTATAGAACATTTTCCATTCACGATGTTTAGCTCTTTTGGTATCATTTGGAATACATTTCGTTTTCCGGTTAGCTTCAATGATAATTATAGGTTAATTCGAAACGTAATTGCCATCTTTTTGGTATTGGTAATGAATACCTTGCAGCCAATATTTCTTCTGAGATTGAAGTTTTGAATTTATTGAGGTTAATATATTTGATTGATGGACTTATTGCAATATTTATTATATCCATAATTCCATCTGTTGGAAATCAACTCGATGATCACACTATATAACATGTTTTACATTCATTGACAATATTTTAATGTTTTGATTTTGCCAATTCCAAGTTGAATGTGTTCGAATATGCAAATATACACCTATCCCCCGATTTACACGGTACTTGTTTTACACGTTTTCGCTTTTACACGGTTTTCCAAATAAGTTTTTTTTTTATATTTTTTATCGCACTATACTAAATGCTACTGTGATTGAACACATGCTCTGTGTACACATCTCACGAGGAATCCCGAGCTTATGTGCTAACTAAATATTTTAACCTGCCAATGCATTTTATTTTTATTTCTGTGTACACCTATCCCCCGATTTACACGTTTTTCTCAGGAACGTATCTACCGTGTAAATCGGGGGATAGGTGTACTGGTATTGTGTATTAGATATCGCAGCTTTGTTGGATTGTTAGTTGACTAGCGGTTCTTGGATAGGCCAGGCCGCTGATAAGCGTGAACTGCTGGTGTATATAGAATTTTATCTAGTTTAATTTCTTCAATCTCTTATCCTTCCTTATTGTTTATAAATACCTTTAAGTAATAAAGAATCTTCGTAATTATCAATCTCTTCTACAAATATATATATTGTAGCAAAGTATTTATTATTTTATTAACATAGTATCATTTTTTTTAGGTTTATATTATGCTACTCTGTAAACTTCCCTTTTTGCTTATCTTTTGCTTATCATTCATAGTTTGTTCTTGCCTGAAAAGAATTGCTGCATCAGCCAGAAGTTTAATTTTCCTAATTTTCCACCTGGCAATATTTATTTTCCCCAACAGGTTATGAGCCCAGCATCTGCGCAAATATCTTTATTGATTTTTTTTTTGTTAAATTAAATTTTAAAAAAATGTCTTCGAGCCTATACTAAATAGAAATAACAGCTAGCCAATAATACAGGGTGATCCAAAAGTCCCGCACTATTTTAAAAATTAATAACTCCGCGAATATTTGCGCTAGAGCAATGCGGTAAACACCATTGTATTCAGGATGCAATGGGATTTTTTATGGCAAATAATGAAAAATTCGAAATTGATTTTAGTTACAATTTTATTCGCCAGATGGCGCTCTACCAGAATCAGAGATTCAGCGGCCAAATTGTTTGATAAATTGAAAAATATAACTGATCGACACGTATTTTTCCTTTTTGAATACCAGGAAAGAACCCTAATAATATCAAATAACAAATAAATAAAACACCACTTCGCCAAAAATATGAAGAATTGTTTAACGATTTTCAAATACAATCAGAGATATGTAAAATAGGTAAATGCAAATTAAAACATGTAGCAAAAAGAAAATTGATATTTTAGATACGGTTTGTTTCCGAAGATAATAAATTTCTAATATTTTTAATTCAACTCTCACTCAGTATCGATTATATTTATTTTAATTCATTTGAAAAATATGTATCTATCTATGATAATTTATTTTACTCTGGAATGCCGTTGTTGTTGTCGTGTCCAATAAAGAGCCTCAGATGTACCATGCATCTCCATCACATCAGCAGCAATGTCCACTATCTTGGGTGTGTAAAGCTGCTGCTCTGGGTCTATGTCAAATTTCTGCAAGGCTGCGGCCATTGCTGGACATGAGAATATGTGGGTAGGTGTAAGTTCCACACCAGGACAATTGTTGCATGCCCTATAAGTTCTTGTGCCATCTGGATGTATTGTCATTCCTTTATAGTGTTTTGTTCTAAGTCTTGTTATAGTTTTTGTCATTTTTCTCTCAGAGTTATTTAGCATTTTGATCTTATTTTTTTTGTTTAATTATCTTGTATTCTGACAAAGAATCAGCGTCAAATAATGACATTTGTTTTTTCCTTTGGCTCAACTTTCTGGCTTCCTTTGCCAATTCAAATGCCATTTCATTACTCCCGATCCCAGCATGGGCAGGGATCCATTGTAGAATGCAGTTATTCTCCAATGGTTCCAGTTGGGTAAGTAACGAGTGTATTTTCTGTGTGATTTTAGTATTGCCCTTCTGAATTGCTTCTAGAGCGGATATGGAGTCGCTGTATATTAAAATTCCTTCTGCTTGATGCAGGGATGGTTGGTTAAGGCATACATCAAGGGCTTTCCAGATAGCTGTCAGTTCACAAGTGAAGTTTGACGAAATCTGTCCTGCTCCTTCTTTGATTTTGATGTTTGTTCCATCTTGCAGTATTATGTTAATTCCGGCCCCTCCATTACTCAGGGTAAGGTCTGAAGATCCATCTATATATGCTGTTAAAGGGCGTGGCCTAGCATTTTTAATCAATAATTTGTACTATGAGGACATAGCCGTTAATATTCCAAACACATTAGACCTCGAAACCCAAGGTATCAAAGTCTACCTCAATCAAAACAAAGCCATCAACATATACAATATGTATCACCCTCCAAACAATACATTTATTGACGATGGAACAATGGCTCAATTTCTTACAGACAACACTATTATTTTAGGTGACCTTAATGCCAAACATCAACTATGGGGATGTTCTACGCCAAACCCAAGAGGCAAAATACTATCAAACATATTTGACGACAATGCCTTCATGTGCTTAAATGATGGGAATCCTACCCATCATTCCTACAGCTATAATACTGCACAAGCCCTTGATATAAGTTTTTACTATCCTGACATTTTCCACAAATGCAAATAGCAAATATTAAAAGGTTTTGAAAGTGATCATTTGCCTAATTTGATAGAAATTAGCACCAAGACCAAAACTAGCTCAATTAAGAAAAATTATGGAACTTCAAAAAGGCTAATATGATATCTTTCGAAAACACCATTATTAAAGCAGCCAAAGTTTCAATACCAAGAGGTTATATTAAGAAATGGATTCCAAATTATACACACCAGGCAAAAAATATTCAAACACTTATAACTAAAAGAAATGAACTACAAAATAGTGCACCCAAAACCAAACAAATTGTAGAACTGAACTGAACATTGTGATTGCAAAAATAAAAGATTATACGTAAATGTGAAAAGGGAAAAATGGAAACAAACTTGTGAAAACCTGAACCCAAGAAACCCAAATACAAAACTTTGGAATTTGGCAAAACAAATTGACAGAGTTCAGCCACAAACTGAAAACACAAATATGATTGAGAATACAGATGGTACACCAGTAACTAATGACAAAATTGCTGCCAATCTTTTAGGTAATTCATATCAAATAAGTAGTAAAATCAAGGTTGAAAAAAGGCTGAAAGATTATTCATGACTGTAAAAATGTCACCAGCACTCATAATATTTTCCATGAAAAAAATCAATATGAAAGAGCTAGCTTATGCATTAGAAAACACTGACCTAAACAAGACTCCTGGGCCAGATGGAATCCATGGCCGAATGATATCAAACTTGGGCAAAATTGGCAAAGAAAGACTTCTTAATATTTTCAATAACTCCTGGAAAACTGGAAAATTGCCTCAAGACTGTGAAAATGCAACAATAATTCCCATTAAAAAACTTGACAAATCTGCTGATGACCCAAAAAACTACCGACCTATCTCCCTCACAAATATTTGCTGCAAATTAATGGAAAAAAATATATTCAGACGACTCACCTACCACCCCGACACAAGAAATCTCTTACCAGAAGAACAATATGGATTTAGGAAAGGACATGGGACAATAGTCCAACTCTTATTTTTCACACAAAAGGTAAAAGATGCACAAAACAAAAAGCCAACTAACCACACCATAGCTGCTTTTTAGACCTTACACAAGCTTTTGATAAGGGGGGTATGGAAAAACAAGTTAATTACAAAATTATACAAACATTTCAAAATTGATGGAAAAGCTATCACTTGGATAAATGATTCCCTTAAAAATATATACATCAGGGTAAAATATAATGGCACTCTATCTAAAACCTTCAAATTGTACCAAGGATTACCACAAGGATCAGTCCTTAGCCCAACTCTCTTCACCCTATTTATTGCAGGCATATAGAAGACAAATTTTCACATAAAACCAATATTGGACTTTTCGCTGAAGACATTATTCTATGGAGCAGCAACACTAACTGGAAAAAAGCTGAAAGAGATTTGAACAAGACTATTCTCCACCTAGAAAAATTTGCTGATAAACATAAATTAGAATTTAACCCCCAAAAATCGGAAACCTGTCTTTTTACTACCGATAAGAAACTATACAAAATAAGACCAAATATTATTCTGAAAGAACAACAATTGCAATATAATAAACATCCTAAATATCTCGGCTACACCCTGGATCCAGAAATTAACTCCAGTGAACATATTGAAGGAGTTGTTAGAAAAGGAAGAGACCGACTAAAAATCTTGAAATATATTTCAGGAAGAGTGGAGAGCTGAAGCAACAACACTAAAATTAACTTACACATCTCTAATGAGACCTATCTTGGAATATGGATATCAAATCTATGGTACAGCATCTGAAACAAATCTAAAAACACTGGAAAGGATACAACTAAATGCACCTAGAATTATTACAGGTCTTCGAAATACCTGCCCTAATAATATTGTACTTTGCGAGGCAGACATTATGCCCTTAAAGGATAGAATAAGCTACAATCTGCCAAAATATATAAACAAAATCAAGAGTTATAAAATAAACACAGAACTTTCAATTACATACTTATTTGGGAACCCAATATAAGACTCAAAAAAGAAGGCCCTCTCCACCTGGCCAAAAGAAATGGATTTTTAAAATATAAAGTGGAAAAATATTATTTAGCTGAAAAAATATCTACATGCGAACCACTAACAAAATGTTATTTTTAATGCCACTTTAAACGAACCCACCAACAAACAATACCAAAATCCAGAATACTTAAAACAATTATCATTAGAAATAATTAATATAAAATTCCTAAAAATGAAATAACTATCTATACCGATGGTAGCAGAGACGAGTTGGGACACACTGGCAGTGGCTCTCTCATTAAAACCACAAATGGCAATGAGAAAATGAACAGAAGAAACCCAGATTTTTGCTCAATCTTCAGATCAGAACTTATAGCCATCTATGAAGTCTTAAAATCCATCAGAAATACTAAACATCACGATATATGGATTCTTACTCATAGTAGAAGTGCCATACAACACTTGAGTCACACAAGGGAACTTAGAGACAAAGTAAGCAGGAACATAATTGGTTATCTCCAAAAACTCTCAATACCTCAAAAATTCACCTTCAATGGATACCCTTACATGTTAGCATTGAAGGCAATGAAGCTGCTGATGCGCTAGCGAAAAAAGGCACAAAAGAACCCTTGCTACAGAAAAATAAACTTACTTTTAAAGAAATAGAAACAGTAGCCAAAATAAACAAGAACTGGAGGATCCCACCTAAGCACAGTTGGTACACCCTAGAAGCAGATGGCCACCCAGACCTTTCGGTCCACAAGCCGGCATGCGAAGCATGCCCTTCGCTGCTATTCTGTTCAACTCATAAGCCAAGTAATGGTATCCAAGCTAGTGCTTGGACATTGTACCTGGAAACACCACCTCCCAGACAACGTGTCTGGAAGGATTTCTATACCGGTGGCCTTTAATCACAGCAAAATAGGAAACTATCTACTGTGTCCAGCAGGGACCGCGGGGAGGCAGCCCCCGGTCGACTCTGTTCACTCACAGCTGAGGAAAAGCTCAGTTGCCACGTCGTGGGCTTTCTCAAGAAGCTCGCTGTGATTTCTCAGCAGCTTACTCTCGATCGCGCCCCTCGCCCTCCTTCTCTCTTCCTGCACACCCACTACCCTTGGACAATCCAAGACGTAGTGGCGTGCATTCACATCCCTTTCTCCATAGACGCAATCAGGGTTTCTCTTAATTTTAAATCTGTGGAGACTTGGGGAAGAGCCCATGTCCCGAACTACCCTAATGAGTTTGTGGGACATTACCTTACAGAGGTACTTGGGTGTTGTTACCCCATTGAATACCTCTCTCCCCTTCACACTGTTCCTCCATCTGTCCAACCATAAGTCCTGGACGTGACCCCTGATCCTCCTATAAACTTCTTTCTTGGTCACTGGGGTCCTCAGTGATCTACCTCTAAAGCATCCTGCCTTAGCGATCCTGTCTGCGAACTCATTACCTTCGATGAGGCTGTGTCTCCTAAACCAAGGGAGCTCCGGAGCCCGCGTCATCATCTCCAGCTCCTGGATTATTTGATGCGCGAGTTGCCCTTTCTCCAGATTGATAACGACGAGGGCCGACATACAATCTGAATAGAGGCGGTCCGGGCTGAAGTTCTTCTCGGCACACACTCTGAGGGCTACCCTGATCGCAACCAGCTCGGCTGAAAAGACCAATTCGTCCACTCTGAGTGCTAAACCTTCTTGGAAGATCAGCTCTCCATTAGTGTATATCACTACCACAGCTCCAGTATTGGTTCCAGACTTACTACCATCAGTGAAAACCTCCGTGCCAATCCCTGTCGGCCCTCTAGGACTCCAATTCCACTTTGGCAACCACTGCGGAGGCTTCCTTGTGTCCCTCTTCGATTCCAGGGCCCCCGCTTAAAGTCCCAGGGCATCTTCCCTTTTCTCCCAGATCTTCTGTCTGATGGTCTCCTCCTCTAGTTTCAATCCCAGGGGAATAAGCCCAGCGAGGACCAAAAAGGCCTCACTGCTGGTAGTGCGATATCCCCCTGTGATTCTGAGTGCCGCTGTCCTCTGCACTCTCTCTAGAGTTGTTGCCACCTTCTGATCCCTGTTTCGGCGCTACCAAGCCCTGGAAGCATATAGCAAGATTGGCTCGACACAGGAGAGGCAGAGGTTCCTAAAAATAGTACCCTCCTTCTCCCCTCCCCCTGTTGAGGGCCATCCAGGACAGGCCTGCACAACGCCTCCCTGCCTCTCGCCACCATCTCCTCCGCCTGGTATTGCCAACCCATCTTGTCATCAATGACCACCCCCAGGATGGTGATCCTATTGACCAACGCTACCCTCCGTCCTTCCATCCGGATAGCCGGCTTGTGTTCCCATTTGATCCCTTTCCTTTTAGTTCTTATGTCCCTAGGCTTAAAGCTGAGGGCTTTAGTTTTGAAGACATTGAACTTAATGCCAGAGTCATGGGCCCAGTTCGAGAGGATTTGGAGAGAAGCTTCAACACACTTCTCAGCCTTCGCTCTCGAAGCAGCCTCAATGATGAGGAACTGGTCGTCAGCATAGAGAACCAGCCTGTCTCCCTCATGGAGCTCCTCCTGGAAAACGGTGTTTACCAGGATATTCCAAAGAATAGGTCCGCAGCAAGAGCTCTGGGGGCAACCCCTAGCACAGTTTCTTTCCAACTTCCGCCCACCAAAACTGAGGCTAATCCGTCTATCCCTCAGGAAGTCACGAATCAAGCTGCACAAATTATCAGGACAACCCATGTCCATCAAATTTCTCATCAACTTGTTCCAGCTCATGGAGTTGAACGCGCCATCAATGTCCAGGGCCACGAAAAGAACCCAAGCACCCTTATTTAAGCCCATCTCAACCCCCTCTAACACCTCGTTCAGAGCTGTGGTTGTGGACTTCCCTTCCCTAAAACCATGTTGGAAAGAGGAAAGGAGCTCATTACTCTCTAGCCAGTGCTTCAGTCGCTGAGCTAGTAGGCTATCCAGGACCTTACCTAGACACACTAGTAAAGAAAGCGGACGATAATCATTAGGAGAATTACCCTTTCTACCAGACTTTTCGAGAAGCACTACTCGGGCAACCTTCCATGCCTCAGGAAATGTACCAGTGTCCAGGCACTTATTGAATAACCTGGAAAGAAGCGATGGGTGCATCCTTACCAGAGCTTTCACGACCGTGTTATCGATCCCTTCGGGAGCAGGAGATTTCCTTTTCCCGAACTTGAAAGCCGTCAGTTTCACCTCATTCTCAGAAAAGGGCGGATCCACCAAACCACAAGTGGTCAGAGAGATCTCGTCCTCTGGTTCCTCGTTTCCGAAGTGCCGATCCAAGTTGTTTTTATTTTGTCTTCTGCTTTCGAGCGAGTAGGTCTAGAACACATTCTCTCTGAATTTTCTCATTGTTGGTGGATGAAACAGCACCAGTGATTATTTTGGCCGCTTTTGCTTGAACACTGTCTAGTCTTACTTTTAGTGATGAGCTTGAGGGAGCCCAGACCGGTGTTGCATATTCCATTATCGGTCTTATTAAGGTGGTATATGTTGTTCTGAGAATTCTGGGTTTTGCTCCCCAATTTGTTCCACATAGCCTTCTCAGAATGTTTAGTTTTCTGATAGCTCTATTTGAGGTGCTAATTATGTGCTGTGAAAATTAAAATTCCTCATAAATAATAATTAAAATAATTTTGTTGACATCTTGTCAATACATACACAGTCTGCACTATTAAAAAAAGATAATATGCATTATATACACTATGTACAATGAATATGGCGCCTCTGCCAGCGCTGCAGACTTTGGTGGAGAATCGCCAGTGGGTCTCCAGCGACACCACGCATTTTGCGATCTACGATGAATACGTAGATCGCGTACTTCGCCGCTTAGGAGATGGTGATGGCGTGGTCCTCGAGACCAACTGGAAAGATCCAGGACTGCAGTATTACACCTAGGTATTATGGATTTCTAATTTTATCAATTATTTGTTTGTTTATGCTTATTTTGTGGTTATATTTATGCCTTTTTCCCTGGGAGTGGAGAAGACGCATAGGTTTGGTTTTATTGGGTTTATGGTCATTTGGAGTTGCATTGCCCACTTCTCCAGTCCTCTCATTGATGTCTTCAGTATATTTTACGATTTTTCTATGCTGCTACTTGTGTGCCATATGGCTTTATCATCTGCATAACAGGCAACCTTTGTGTCTTCAGTGAGGTAAGGATGTATGTCGTTAATATAAAGCAGATAGAGTAGAGGACTGAGCACAGATCCCTGAGGTACACCAGCCCATGTTCTTCCTTCCTTGGAAAATTCTCCATTGACCCGAACCTTTAACCTTCTTCCCCTTAAAAAGTCTGCAATCCAGATTAAGGTTTTTCCTCTTACTCCGATGTTGTGCAGCTTTCCCGTAATTTCTCCCTCCACACTCGATCAAAAGCTGAGGTCATATCAAGGAATATAGCCGTGGTCTTCTTTGGCGGTTTTTCCCGGAAAGAATCTATTATTGATTGACAGAAGTAGAACAGTTGATCAGTTGTACAGTGCTGGGATCTATAAGCCGTTTGGTAGAGGTTTATTTTATTATTTTTTGTGAGCCAGACTATGAGCCTAGAGTGGATAATTCTTTCTGGTATTTTACAAAGTATGCTGGCAAGAGCAATTGGCCGATAGTTTTTGTATTCCTTGGCATCTTTGTTTGGCTTCAGTATTGGCACTATAATTGATATCTTCCAATTCTTTGGTAGTTTACCAGTTTGCCATGAAATGTTCAGTATTCGTAGGAGTTGATTATTAGCTTTGACTTCAAAGTGTTTTATCATTTGACCAAAGATTAGATTATCTCTTGGTGACCTCTTGGATTTTTTTATTGATGAGTTTAGCTCATTCAGTGTGAAGTCTCTCGAGAAAATATCTTGTTGATGGAAGTTTCTTGCTTGTTTAACTAACTGGTTTATATTATTTTTAGAGTCCTGTCTTCATTCGTATAGCTGAGAATGGAAGTGCTTGAAAGATATTCAGCAATTATGTCAGCCATCTGTTTGTTCTCGTTCTCGCTGTTCTATTCATATTGGTTAGAGTATTGGAGGATTGGTGTTGGTTTTGATTGTTCTCTAACACTCTAATTATATTCCAGTGTTGGCTGTCCTTTCTTGGATCCATTTTTTCGCAGAATTCTGCCACTTTTCTTGTTTGAATATTCAAATTTCTTGTTATATTTTGTGAATAATTTCAATGAGTTCCTTTCTGTTTTATTTGTTTTAAGAAGTTCATTGATATTGTCTCTCTCTCTGAAATCACTGCCTCGATGTTGTGGTCCTTCCAGTAAGGTATCCACAGGTCTTTACGTCTACCTCTAGTTATCGATGCTCTTTTGCAGCTTTTTAAATGTTCAAAGAGAATTTTTCCAAGCTTTTGTCAAGCGTTCTGTAATTCAATTTTTCGTTGCACAGTTCTTCAAGCTTTTCTGTGAATTTTTTTTCAAGTCGGCTTTCCTAAAGTTCCATGTTCTTTTATTCTAATGGACATTCTCAATTTTGAAGTTTAGGGTTGTTAAAATTGGTCTGTGGTCACTGATTGCACCTCTCAGGATTTTCCATTGTGTTGTGGGTGCGATGTTGTAATTTATCGCTGTGATGTCTATTGCGGATTCTGTGCCTGTGGACTTAGATAGATAGGTGTTCTCTCCGTTATTTAACGGTGTAAGGTCGAGGTCGGTTAGCATGTCCTCAACCTACTGACTTTTGTTATCCTGGACAGGTGATCCCCGAATTGAACTTTTGGCGTTAAATTCGCCGAAGTATGATTGTGATATCCGAAGACGCTTCACTTAAAGTCTCTATTGTGTGTGCCCATACAAAATGCAAAGATTTCACGAGCTGAAAGTTGGCGATTTTGAGATGCGTCAAGAATTCGCTGCATGGGTTTTCCGGCAAATTGATATTGATGAAAACTGGCTGTCGAATGTTCTGTGGACAGATGATGCTCACTTTTCTCTAAACGGAGAATTTAACATTCAAAACAGCCGCATTTGGGCAACAGAAAACCCTAGGATTTTCACAGAAATGCCACTTTACCAGCCTAGAGTTACAGTTTTGTGTGGGTTCACTTCTTTTATTATTGGGTCATTTTTCTTTGAAAAATCAATGGAAGAACTTTTAAAACCGTTTTTGTAACTGGTGAACGTTATGAGAAAAGGGTATTCCCATATTGCAGGGTAAAAGCACTAAGCGAAATAACATTCATGAAAGATGGAGGACCTCCTCATATCTCTCGAGATGCCAAACAATTGCTGAAGGATACGTTCGGTGAAAATCGTGTGATAGGTCGCCACTTTATATACCAGTGGCCTCCAAGATTAACAGACTTGACGCCTTGCGATTTTTGTTTATGGGGATACATTAAATCGTGTGTTTATCGATGCTGGCCTACCACATTGGCCATGTTGAAGGCTTCTATCAGATGGCACGCTTTATCAATTTAACAGATATGTTATTTAATGCTGTCCATTCTGTCATTTATCGTCTGCAGGCGGTGATTAAGAATGAAGGGTGCCACATTGAGCAAGGATTGTGACCTAATACAAGAGAGAAGGCAGTTACCTCATGTGTTATATAAGCTGCCATGTATTATATTATCTATCAATATTTTGCAGCTCTTTGTGTTGGGATATGGGGATAATAAATGCTGTCCTCACATCTTGACTCTTTTTTTTTTGTGAACAGTAATATTTTGTTTGTCATTTGCTCACATATAATGTCGTGCAAACCAGAGTGTTATAACTTCTCGAATAACACTGGTACACACAATTTTACCCCTTATGTTTAGTTTTTCGCCTTTCGCTCATTAGAAGAAATACATAGATAATAGATAACATAGAAATACATACATCAGAAATACATGTAGCATAAGGAATATTTTCTGTACACCAATAACTTTAGAAATTTTGTGAAAAAAAATATATATAAAATGATTTTACTACCACGTTTTTCAACGCAAAAGGTCGATTTAAAATTTATTTTTATTTGAGGGGACACATTTTTAAAATTGTGTACAGTATAATAAACAATGATAACATTTTACAAGCCCATAGGATATTTGGAATAAAGTACGACAAATATATTTTGTCACTCCCTTCTATATTTCATTTGTTGGATCATGACAAATATCCAGTTAAATAGTCAAGGGTCGCCCATCAGTCAAGAAACTACACATTTCTTATAGCAAGAAATCCTATTAATAGTGCCATCATAATTTTTGGTACTATATTAACATTTCAAAAATTCGTGTATTGATATCAGCAGTGTTTTTCAAACATTCAATCTATTTCACAAAACCTCATATAAAAATAAATATTTTGCTACATGTTTTAATTTGCATTTACCTATTTTACATATCTCTGATTGTATTTAAAATCGTTAAACAATTCTTCATACTTTTGGCGAAGTGGTGTTTTATTAATTTGTCATTTGATATTATTAGGGTTCTTTCCTGGTATTCAAAAAGGAAAAATACGTGTCGATCAGTTATATTTTTCAATTTATCAAACAATTTGGCCGCTGAATCTCTGATTCTGGTAGAGCGCCATCTGGCGAATAAAATTGTAACTAAAATCAATTTCGAATTTTTCATTATTTGCCATAAAAAATCCCATTGCATCCTGAATACAATGGTGTTTACCGCATTGCTCTAGCGCAAATATTCGCGGAGTTATTAATTTTTAAAATAGTGCGGGACTTTTGGATCACCCTGTATTTCTATATTTTTATATTTAATTTCTTTGTTTATATTTTGTTGTTTTTGGGGTATTGAGGTTCTGCATGTACTTTTTCAATATCAGAGATTATAAATTATATAGAAGTAAACATTATCACAAAATACACAAAAAAAAAAAAAAAGGCATAAGATGCTGCAACTCTTTTACATCGTCTTATGCCATTTTTGTATTTTGTTGAAATCTTCAAACCTGTGATAATGAATTACCAAAATAGTTCCTTGTGAAAATGCCAACAGAGTGTGGCTTAAAAGTTGGAATTAGAGTGTTAAAAAAGGGTTGATTAAAATAATTTAAGAAAAATGCATCTCCTTATCGTGCAAATGAAAGTTGCTGATGGCTTGCGCCATCTATCGGAATAAATATCAACTATTCTCGTTGATTTTCAATTATTCCAGAATTGGCCAAATACCCATTCTTGATTAATCAAGAAAAGCCACCCACGGACGCGTTTCGGGCTGTTGGCCCTCATCAGCGTGGTGCAAGCTATACCTCAATGACCAAAATAAATTGGTCATTAAGGCATCCTGAAAAATCATGAAACGGGTAGTTAAGGCCAGAATTGCGTGAGAACGTGACACAATGTGAAAAAATAGTACAAATGTGTAAAATAATTTATAAATCAAAGATTGACTTTCAGTATACAACTTTATATTCGATAAAATATTGCATTTACCTTAAAGTGCGCTTTTTATCATTCTGTTTGTGTTCTTCAAATTAAATATATTTTGCCAGTAAATATTTTTTATTGTCTCGACGTTTCGACAAAAATATTTATCCTCGTCAGGAGCAAACAAAAATTAAAACATTTGGCAAAGCATTAAAAATTATTCTTTTGTGTTTTTATTTATTCTGTTTGTGTATATTTCTTCAAGCCAATAAGAGTATAGGGTATCCTTCATAAAGGTAGTTCAAGGGCTTAATTTCCAATTTATTTTATATATCTTATTAAGTATAATTAAACCAAATTAAACAAATTAGATCACCTAATTAGAGATAATAAGCAAACACTCTTTCTTTATTTGTAATTTCATCAGTGGAGTATGCGGATATTTCACAAATTACTGTGATTTCATCATAGGTTTTGAAAACTAAAACCATCCATAAAACAGTTTCAATTTTAATTAAAAATAACTTGATTGATAAGTTCAAAAAGAGACACCCAGATCACTCAAACATAAAAAAATAATTGAAAATTAAAGATGATTTATAAAAAAGTAGTTTGAATATAAAAAAATGCGTACCTAAAGAATATGTATAAAAAATCTTTTAAAAAATTATTTCACTTACACTCTCAATTTCTATGTAAATAACACAATTATTACATTACCCAATTGGGAGAATCTGTATGGGGCAAGTCCCTAATAAAGGCTTTTGTATGTGTGTGTTTGTGATTCACTTACACTCATGAACATAAAACTTAAGGAAGTGGAAAGTCTTTGATGCCGACAGTCTGTTGTTGTTGTTGTTGTTTAAAGGAGACAGAGGCAATTTTGTTCACACTTGGTTATCTTGTGTGTCTACAATAAAGGTCATTGTAATATATTTCAGAGTTATTGTCTGAATCCCAAATATACATGCTAATTGGTACATCTTCTTTAAGTTTTGTACATGAATGTATATATATGACAAAAATATGTACCTTTTTACAAACGTTTATTATTCTTTTGTCATTTCGAGGACCCACTGTCATCCTTTCTATAAAATGTGGAAAACCTATTGGTGAAGTATTGTCTTTTTTATATAAAAAGGTTGATTACGTCTTTAAAACTTAAATGAATCTTATGCTATGTTATATTATGTTCCATTTAGTGTTTGAAAATGATATTATGTAAATATTACATTTGTATATGAACATAATGTAAGTTGAATATTTATTGACTTGTCTAATGAATGGAAGAGAGAGATGTTCTTGAGGTTATACCTTTTACCATGTATATCGGGATTCAGACAATAACTCTGAAAGATATTACAGTGACCTTTATTGAAGACACACGAGATAAGCAAGTGTAAATAAAATTTCCTCTGTCTCCCTAAAAAAAAGCGACCTCTGCGATATCAAAGATTTCCCACATTCTTAAGTGTTGTTTATAAATGTAGTTACGTATCATTCTATAAGAATCATAAAATGATCAATAGAAAAAGAAAAAACACCAATATCGTTGAATGTTTACTTTCTCTACCCACAAAGTACGCTTTATAAAAATTGAAAAAGGGAAGGGTCATTAATAGTCAATCCTCCCTTTTTTCAAAATTATCTCTAGTACACGTGGTACAGGCCATGATAATCATGGTGAGTAGAAGTTGACAATTACTTTACTGTGCACATGTGAAAATCAGTTTGACTTTGCACTTACAAATGTGCCAGAGTCCCATTTAGTTACATGCACTCGCTGGTGGGGTTGGATTTTTGCAAGATTTGGGGGCCATTGGAGCATTTTTTTTTTATTAAAAAAAGTATCCAATGTGGGATTTGATCCTGGGGGGTAGCGGTCGAAAACCAACGGTTTAGAATATCCTTTACCAACTCTACTGATTTTGCCAATAAATCTCCAGACTGTTCTACTATTGTATATTAGATTAAATTTCTTATATTTATTGTTCTTATATATATTTGGTTATGCTACTTTAACACAGGCTGTTTTGTATTTGTTTTTTTGCCCTTTAAGTGAATGATCTGTGCTCGATGCTGAAATAAACGCGAAAATTCTACAATTACAGATGCATCTTCCCATAGTTAAACATCATTACCAAGATTTCAAGTACAGATATACTATATAAACAGGATGAACAATAGCTTAGATTTGGTGAATTAAATTGTCCAAATCGCTGATAAAATTTACCACTGATGAGCTAATCCTTCTCAATTCTCTTTTTTTTTTCATATTTAGATCAATAATTGTAGAAATTCGACTTTTATTTAAAAATTCAACAGCATTGACTGTTTATTTTTAAAACAAATGAATTTACTGGCAATGCGTTTCTTTTAAATATCATCAAATATTATCTCTACAGACCTTACTGCAATGATATGAGTTATTGAATGAGAGGGCTTGACTCATCAGTAGTGAACCCTCTCAGCAATTTCGCCAAATTAATCTCTAGACCGCGCTACTATTGTATTGGATTGGTTTGGGATATATTAACTGTTTATATCCTTTACGTTATAAGGCTGTAACAAAGGTTGAGGTCCAGTCAATTGAAATATTGGAAAATAAGTTTTTATTTCATCGTATAATAGCCGGGTTTTACCTGAAAGCATTTTCACCCCGCCAGAGTTCGTATATATAAAAATGTGGTTTTTTATTCAAATACTATTCGTTACAATTATAAATTTATTAAAACATATTTATAAAAACACCCGGGATCTCCCGAAGTAAATATTTTCTCTACGGGTAATGTTTGAAATAAAACATATAATACAAACAAAGAATAATTTCAAGCTTCTAAAATATAATGATACAATTCAGAATTTGACAAAAAAAAAAAAATAGAAAATAGCATAAATATAAAATCATATAAAATAAAAGATAGTAAACTTTCAAACCATGTACTATGAAATAATTTTAGCAAACTTTAAGCTGTTGCTTTAAAATATATGAATAAAAAGTTTTTTACAATGATATTTGAAAATTGTATTACTAAATCCTCATGTCATGAAGGTTCAGCAGGATTTCTGCCAAAACTGAAAACAATCTCTGACTTCGGTCACTGCACGACTCCTTAACGTAATTCTCTCAGTTACCGCAGTAGGGCGATGGTTGCGAGTGAAATTGGCAAATTTGTAAATAACTCTAGAGATATTCGAGATAGAAACTGAAAATTTGACTCTAAGTTTTTCTAGATTCAACTCTATTTACTGTTGCATCATGATTAATGCGCGTATTTTTCAATTTATTTATAACTAGCCGAATGACCCGGGCAACGCCCGGGTTTTACCCTATTAAATGTACCCTGTTTCACCCGTGGTCTCTGTTTTTTGGAATTTTTCCCGATATAATTTTGTATCTGATAATCAAACATGATACAGCAAAAATTTTAAAAGGAAAATTTTAAAATAGCCTATCGTCTTCCCAGTATTCTTTTACCTATGTATGGAAATTTTGGTTTGAATTAGTGAACTACTGAGAATTTGTAGACGAATGACCCGGGCAACGCCCGGGTTTACACGATTAAATGTATATTACATATGGAAGATGGACGTAGTTCCCGGAGGGCACCCGCGAGGTCACTCTGCCCCCGCGCAACTGTCCAACTGGGAGCGCCCCGCGCCGTCAAAATCGTCACGCGTTCTAGAGGGCGCTGTTCGTGAGCTCAACCGGCCGTCAGCCGGGAGATCTCATTTACTCGGCGGGGGGGGGGGGGGGGGGGGGGGGGGGGGGGGGGGGGGGCAGGGGGGAGGGAAGTCACGTGCTGCGCCGGCAGCCAATCGTCGCGCGCCGCCATCGCCCGCCTGAGTGTTCTAGAGGGCGCTGCTCGTGAGCTAAGTTGAATAATTTGAATATATAGTTTTAATAAATGATTTATATATATTTTAAAATAGCCTATCGTCATCCTCGTTATTTTTTACCTATGTATGGAAATTTTGGTTTGAATTAGTGATCTACTGCGAATTTGTATAGGAGTCATACAAACAAAGACACAGACAAACAAACATACAAACATACAAACATTCATTTTTATATATATAGATATTATTTTTAATATATTTAAAATTTAAATTATATATTTATTTTTATTTTAAAACAGATCATTTAGATTTTCATCATTCCTTTTAATAGCTTCATTCTTTTTGTAATATTTTATTGTACATATATCTTTATTGCTTATTGGAGCGAGAGAGGACCTAGGCCAAGACGGTGGATCGCGACCTACGAGGAAGACAACGAATAAATAAACACAATAACTTTAAAAGGTAATTTATTTTTATTTAATTTTATTTATTTACTTTTAATATGGAAACCCGCTCGGGAAACGTGTATAACACCAAGAAGGAAGAAACCAAGGTCGACGACCCTGCAAAGCTGCAACTTGGTGCAACAATACTGTTGAAATATCAGCCATATTAGTTACTTATTTAGAACCTGCATAGAGCCGACAAACATATATACATACATACGTTGACTTTTATATACACCTATCCCCCGATTTACACGGTAGATACGTTCCTGAGAAAAACGTGTAAACCGGGGGATAGGTATACAAAGAAATAAAAATAAAATGCATTGACAGGTTAAAATATGTAGTCAGCACATAAGCTCGGGATTCCTCGTGAGATGTGTACACAGCGCATGTGTTCAATCACAGTAGCATTTAGTATAGTGCGATAAAAAAACTTATTCGGAAAACCGTGTAAAAGCGAAAACGTGTAAAACAAGTACCGTGTAAATCGGGGGATAGGTGTATAAATAGAGAGAGAGATTCATCTTAAATTTCGGGTGCCACAAACCCTCTCATATACTTTTTTAGAAGGGTTTATGATACCTGGAAGCTTGAAATAAATATGAAATAGAATTGGAAGATACCTCTCTCGAAAGCCGTTTGCTTATTATTTATATGTATTTTAAAGGTTTTTTACTTTTCCGAATGCATGTAATTTGAAGATATGAAGATTCAATTTACAGACCATTAAAGGAAACCTTTTTAAAAGCATAGGTGATATTTTTCTGTACTTTGGGGAATATATGTTATTGTATAAAATATATTGCGAAAGATCTAAATTGTATTGGGATAAGCTTAATAAATTGAGAAGAATAAACATCTAATAATTATTTAAAAAGATAAAACTGGCTTATGGAGATGAGTTTATTTCCATTTTCATTAATGTAATCTGAAGCTTTCAGACATCTCTGATTTTCTACAGGAGTACATAAAAACGAATACTAATGATACTAAAACATATGTTTATTGATCAATCAAGAAAAGGGTATTTGGTCAATTTAGAAATTAATTGAAACATCAACGATCAGTTGATATTTATTCCGACAGATGGCGCAAGCCATCAGCAACTTTTTGTTGCACGATCCTGAGATATGCCATTATCTTTAATTTATCAACCTGATTCATCTATAATATTACTCTTCTGTATAATTATTTTTCATATATACTCATGGAATAAGCTTAAGGAAGTGGCAAATCTTTGATGTCGCCAGTCGTCTGTTATTTTTTCTTTTTTTTTAAGGAGACAGATACAATTTGTTCACACTTGTTTATCTCGTGTGTCTTCAATAAAGGTCATTGTGTATCAAATATATTTCAGAGTTATTGTCTGAATCCCGATATACATGATAAAATCTTCCTAAAGTTTTGTCCATGAGTGTAATGTTCAGTCTATAAATGGTCTATGTCAATAATGGAATATTGATCTAATTTCGTTTGTGTTTAGAAGTTTTTCTTCTTTTTATCCTTAATACACGTGTTGGCCATGATAATCCTAGTGTGTAGTATTAACTGACTGCTATTACTGTAAGTGCACCAAATATCTACACATGTAAAAATCAGTTCAACTTTTTCACTTACAAATGTACTCTGATTACTTGCACTCTCTCCCTGATGGGGTTTGAAT
Organism: Cordylochernes scorpioides; assembly: GCA_030710605.1. Lineage (NCBI taxonomy): Eukaryota > Metazoa > Arthropoda > Arachnida > Pseudoscorpiones > Chernetidae > Cordylochernes > Cordylochernes scorpioides. The sequence continues at coordinate 88,395,683 of CP092872.1, read as the reverse complement.
TTTGGACGAAACGGGGGCCATTGGAGCAATTTTCTTTTATTCATAAAAAAAAAGTGTCCAATGCGGGATTCGACCCAGGTCATGGCTATCAAATCGCTGGTTTATGCCACTCGTCCATCAAACCACGTTTTGAAAATAATAAATGGCTTTATATATAATAGTCCTTGACTTACATAAGTCAGAGTTATCATCTGTATCCCGATATACATGGTAAAAGGTTCAATTTCCATAAGTTTTTCTATAAGTGTATATCGTTATTTTGAGCATTCATTGATAAAGTCAAAAATAATTTTATAATAGTTAAGTGAAGAACAAAACCGACTGGATGATTTGATTGGTCCAATAGAGGAAAGATGTGATTGGAAAGTCTTCTTTGTTCCCCATGTCCACCCTGAGGCAAAGGAAGTGTTGGAATCATACATAATTCAACTTCGCCCAGAAGATTTAGGTGTTATGATTATCATGGAGGGGGGATTCTTTAATGCTGGGGTTTCTTTTAAGAAAAATGACTTCAAAAATTGTTAAGAGAGATAATAATGCAGAGGAGAAAATTGTCTGGAAATGTTTCGGATTCAATTTATTTCGAAAGTGGTGCAAAATTTGTGGTTGCTCTAGTTTGATAATGATACTCATGGACAAAACTTAAGGAAGTTGTACCTTTTAGCATGTATATAGGGATTCAGACAATAACTCTGAAAGATATTTGATATATCCACTCATAGACAAAACTTAAGGAAGTTGTACCTTTTAGCATGTATATAGGGATTCAGACAATAACTCTGAAAGATATTTGATATATCCACTCATAGACAAAACTTAAGGAAGTTGTACCTTTTAGCATGTATATAGGGATTCCGACAATAACTCTGAAAGATATTTGATATATCCACTCATAGACAAAACTTAAGGAAGTTGTACCTTTTAGCAGGTATATAGGGATTCAGACAATAACTCTGAAAGATATTTGATATATCCACTCATAGACAAAACTTAAGGAATTTGTACCTTTCAGCATGTATATAGGGATTCAGACAATAACTCTGAAAGATATTTGATATATACACTCATAGACAAAACTTAAGGAATTTGTACCTTTTAGCATGTATATAGGGATTCAGACAATAACTCTGAAAGATATTTGATATATACACTCATAGACAAAACTTAAGGAATTTGTACCTTTCAGCATGTATATAGGGATTCAGACAATAACTCTGAAAGATATTTGATATATCCACTCATAGACAAAACTTAAGGAATTTGTACCTTTTAGCATGTATATAGGGATTCAGACAATAACTCTGAAAGATATTTGATATATACACTCATAGACAAAACTTAAGGAAGTTGTACCTTTTAGCAGGTATATAGGGATTCAGACAATAACTCTGAAAGATATTTGATATATCCACTCATAGACAAAACTTAAGGAAGTTGTACCTTTTAGCATGTATATAGGGATTCAGACAATAACTCTGAAAGATATTTGATATATCCACTCATAGACAAAACTTAAGGAAGTTGTACCTTTTAGCATGTATATAGGGATTCAGACAATAACTCTGAAAGATATTTGATATATCCACTCATAGACAAAACTTAAGGAAGTTGTACCTTTCAGCATGTATATAAAGATTCAGACAATAACTCTGAAAGATATTTGATATATACACTCATGGACAAAACTTAAGAAAGTTGTACCTTTTAGCATGTATATAGGGATTCAGACAATAACTCTGAAAGATATTTGATATATCCACTCATAGACAAAACTTAAGGAAGTTGTACCTTTTAGCATGCATATAGGGATTCAGACAATAACTCTGAAAGATATTTGATATATCCACTCATAGACAAAACTTAAGGAAGTTGTACCTTTTAGCATGTATATAGGGATTCAGACAATAACTCTGAAAGATATTTGATATATCCACTCATAGACAAAACTTAAGGAAGTTGTACCTTTTAGCATGTATATAGGGATTCAGACAATAACTCTGAAAGATATTTGATATATACACTCATAGACAAAACTTAAGGAAGTTGTACCTTTTAGCAGGTATATAGGGATTCAGACAATAACTCTGAAAGATATTTGATATATACACTCATAGACAAAACTTAAGGAAGTTGTACCTTTTAGCATGTATATAGGGATTCAGACAATAACTCTGAAAGATATTTGATATATACACTCATAGACAAAACTTAAGGAAGTTGTACCTTTTAGCATGTATATAGGGATTCAGACAATAACTCTGAAAGATATTTGATATATCCACTCATAGACAAAACTTAAGGAAGTTGTACCTTTTAGCATGTATATAGGGATTCAGACAATAACTCTGAAAGATATTTGATATATACACTCATAGACAAAACTTAAGAAAGTTGTACCTTTTAGCATGTATATAGGGATTCAGACAATAACTCTGAAAGATATTTGATATATACACTCATAGACAAAACTTAAGGAAGTTGTACCTTTTAGCATGTATATAGGGATTCAGACAATAACTCTGAAAGATATTTGATATATACACTCATAGACAAAACTTAAGAAAGTTGTCCAGAACTGCGACTGTGGACAAATACAAACAATGCACCATATCCTAAGGGACTGTCCTCGAAGATTCTTCCAGGGAACACTTGGGGATATCCACCGGTGCACAGAGGAGGCCCTGGAGTGGATTCGTCACCTCGACATTCCACTCTAGAGAAACTTGCCAACATTGTTGTATTGTGCTGTAAAAAACAATATCATACGCAATAATAATAATAATAAAGAAAGTTGTGCCTTTTAGCATGTATATAGGGATTCAGGCAATAACTCTGAAAGATATTTGATATATACACTCATAGACAAAACTTAAGGAAGTTGTACCTTTTAGCATGTATATAGGGATTCAGACAATAACTCTGAAAGATATTTTATATATCCACTCATAGACAAAACTTAAGGAATTTGTACCTTTTAGCATGTATATAGGGATTCAGACAATAACTCTGAAAGATATTTGATATATACACTCATAGACAAAACTTAAGGAATTTGTACCTTTCAGCATGTATATAGGGATTCAGACAATAACTCTGAAAGATATTTGATATATCCACTCATAGACAAAACTTAAGAAAGTTGTACCTTTTAGCATGTATATAGGGATTCAGACAATAACTCTGAAAGATATTTGATATATCCACTCATAGACAAAACTTAAGGAAGTTGTACCTTTTAGCATGTATATAGGGATTCAGACAATAACTCTGAAAGATATTTGATATATACACTCATAGACAAAACTTAAGGAAGTTGTACCTTTTAGCAGGTATATAGGGATTCAGACAATAACTCTGAAAGATATTTGATATATACACTCATAGACAAAACTTAAGGAAGTTGTACCTTTTAACATGTATATAGGGATTCAGACAAAAACTCTGAAAGATATTTGATATATACACTCATAGACAAAACTTAAGGAAGTTGTACCTTTTAGCATGTATATAGGGATTCAGACAATAACTCTGAAAGATATTTTATATATACACTTATAGACAAAACTTAAGGAAGTTGTACCTTTTAGCATGTATATAGGGATTCAGACAATAACTCTGAAAGATATTTGATATATCCACTCATAGACAAAACTTAAGGAAGTTGTACCTTTTAGCATGTATATAGGGATTCAGACAATAACTCTGAAAGATATTTGATATATACACTCATAGACAAAACTTAAGAAAGTTGTACCTTTTAGCATGTATATAGGGATTCAGACAATAACTCTGAAAGATATTTGATATATACACTCATAGACAAAACTTAAGGAAGTTGTACCTTTTAGCATGTATATAGGGATTCAGACAATAACTCTGAAAGATATTTTATATATCCACTCATAGACAAAACTTAAGAAAGTTGTACCTTTTAGCATGTATATAGGGATTCAGACAATAACTCTGAAAGATATTTGATATATCCACTCATAGACAAAACTTAAGGAATTTGTACCTTTCAGCATGTATATAGGGATTCAGACAATAACTCTGAAAGATATTTTATATATCCACTCATAGACAAAACTTAAGAAAGTTGTACCTTTTAGCATGTATATAGGGATTCAGACAATAACTCTGAAAGATATTTGATATATCCACTCATAGACAAAACTTAAGGAATTTGTACCTTTTAGCATGTATATAGGGATTCAGACAATAACTCTGAAAGATATTTGATATATCCACTCATAGACAAAACTTGAGGAAGTTGTACCTTTAAGCATGTATATAAGGATTCAGACAATAACTCTGAAAGATATTTGATATATCCACTCATAGACAAAACTTAAAGAAGTTGTACCTTTCAGCATGTATATAGGGATTCAGACAATAAATCATATATATATTTGATACATAGTAACCTTTATTGAAGTCACACGAGATAACCAAAGTATGATTAAATTTTCCTCTGTCTCCTTAAAAAAAAATAAGAGATGCTAGGCGATATTTTTTTTCGTGAAAATATAGAAAATCATAAAGGTAATAATTTCCTTTTGTGTATTGAAAATTTAGATTTCTACAAAAAAATTATATATTTTTTTAAATTAAAAAGGCATATATTGGATCAAAATATCATTTATTTTATCAATATTTCAGTTGGCTGAACGCCAACCTTTATCAAGGTGTTATAACATTTTAAAGTGTGTCAACAAACCTTTAAAACGAACTTTAAAATGTTATAATACCTTGATAAAGGTTGGCGTTCAGCCAACTGAAATATTGGTAGAATAAATGATATTTTGATCCAATATATGCCTTTTTAATTAAAGATTTATCTATGGATTGCTCTATTTAAAAATATATATATATATTATCCAAACTCCAAAATAGGTGATATCTACACATTAAGGAAAAAAAAACCTTTTAAACGATATTTTAAATTAAAATGATGCAATAGGTTTCTAGTGATGAGTTTCTCTTCATTTTATTATTATTCTCTCAAGCTTTCGGGTATATCCTCTCGTTTACAGGAGTGCAATTTCCAGTTGGTCTCGAGGACCACTCCATCACCATCTCCTCAGCGGAGAAGTACGCGATCTACGTATTCTTCGTAGATCGCGAAATACGTGGTGTCGCTGGAGACCCACTGGCGATTCTCCACCAAACTCTGCAGCGCTGGCAGAGGCGCCATATTCATTGTACATTATATATAATCCATATTATCTTTTTTAAATAGTACAGACTGTGTACTTGGCATGTATTGACAAGATGTCAATATAATTATTTTAATTGTCATTGTCTACAGGAGTATAACTCATTCATGTAGAAGGACTTAAATTCCCGAAAGCTTAAGAATAAAATAATTATATTTTACACAAATAAATTCACTGGTAATGCGTTTCTGTTATATATCATCAAATAATATCTCTAAAGACCTTACTGCAATGATATGAGTTATTGAATGAGAGGGCTTGGCTCATCAGTAGTAAACCCTCTCAGCGGTTTTGCCAAACCGGCTGAAATTGGCGAAACAGCTGAGAGAGTTCAATACTGATGAGCCAAGCCCTCTCATTCAATAACTCATATCATTGCAGTAAGGTATGTAGAGATAATATTTGATGATATTTAAAAGAAACGCATTACCAGTGAATTTATTTGTGTAAGACTAACGATAGATGACAATTGAATTTAATTTAACAATAATAAAAGTAAAAGAAAATAACATCTCCAGAAAACTGTTGCCACATTTTAATTCATATCCAGGAAATCCCCACATATTATAATATGAAAAAATAGTACAAATGCTATATTGTACTGGGATAAGGTGCATAATTATGAAAAAAGGCATCTCCTTATCGTGCAACTGAAAGTTGCTGATGGCTTGCGCCATCTATCGGAATAAATATCAACTATTCTCGTTGATTTTTAATTATTCCAGAATTGGCCAAATACCCATTGATTAATCAACGAATAACTAAAAATCAACGAGAATAGTTGATATTTATTCCGAAAGATGGCGCAAGCCATCAGCAATTTTCAGTTGCACGAAAAGGAGATGCCTTTTTTCAATATTATAATATCTTCAATATAAACACACAAACATATTAACATTAAAAAAACTTATAAAATTTAAAATAATAAAAACATATAGCTTATACATACCCACGCTGCGCGCGTTTGTTTTTGTAAATATTTCTGGTAGGATAAAGTCGATATTATAGTAAGCCCGTTGAAGAGCGATTAACGCTTGAAAGCTAGCGTTTTTTTAATAAAAAGGATACTCATTGTGAGAATATATTTGTCTTCAATCGATAATATTCGAAATAATTATTTTAGTATTGTGTTACCTACGATATATTATAAAATATTATCTCTACAGACCTCGTTGCAATGCTAAAAATGATCATTTTCAATAATTAAATGTCAATAAAAAATTATAGTAATATCTGATAATATTTGATAATAAAAGAAACACATTGACAAAAATAATACGAATATAAAATTTGTATATACAAGGTGGTCAATAAGTCCTCCGCCTTTGCCGGTCCCAAGCCCGGATGAAAAAGGAGGAGGGGGAGCAGTAACAAGCTCGCTAAAAAACCTGGACTCAGCTGGCCCGGCTGATAGTACCCTGTAAGGCTTCCTAATCCAGGGATACAGGATGAGCAGCGTTTGTACTATGTTAGGAGCAGCTGCACATGACGTCTGTTCCTCATGTCAGAGGCGGCCATTTCTTTTGGAGCTAAGTCGGCCTGCCACTGAGTAGTGCTCCCAGTCTTAATGACAAAGGCAGACGCATTCTACTTCACCCAGTGTGGAGATAAGAAAGAAGAAGAAGAATAATAAGTCCTGAATCCTTTTATTTTTTAAATTAAAAATTGAAAGGCAAACTAGAATAGAATAATTATCGTAAAGATAGAGGTTGTCTAGCCGGCATTCATAGTTCTATGAAAAATAGACACTTCAGCCTGTTAGAGTATTTTATTTTTTCAACGTTTCGACAAAAATCTTTTGTCTTCGTCAGAAGAAGTAAATAAAGAATTTGGCAAGGTGTTAAAATAGGCGTTGAGAACGCCCCTTTCAACCTCAGAACAATTTTTAAACACTTGCCAAATGCTTTATTTTTTATTTACTTCATCCTGACGATGACAAAAGATTTTTGTCGAAACGTTGAGAAATAAAAAAAACTCTAACAGGCCGAAGTGTCTATTTTTCATATAAATCGAATGATATAAATGATGCATTAGCGCGCCATCTGTTAATAAAATTGGAAACTAATATAGACGCTTATGATTCTTTTAAAAATTAAACAATTTATAATTTATAACTAATAAAAGACACAAATTGATGTTTTCGGAAGAGCGATTGCTCGAAGCATATTATATATTTATAATTATATGTAATTCTGCTGTCCTCAAAGCTTATATCCATAGTTAATCTAAAATGCCCATTCCAAGAGTCTAGCATCAGTATCACTTTAAATGGAAGATCGAAAAATGCAATAGAACAGCAGTAGATTGTAGATTGAACTGGCGAAACCGCTGGGGGGGGGGAGGGGTTCACCATTGATGAGCCAGGCTCTCCTATTAATTTTTCCATTGCAGTAAGGGCAGTAGATATTGTTTAATTTTTTAAAAGAATCCTACGCGTCTATAATAGTTTCGTATTTGAATAATTTAGAGTTTGATAATTTTAATTCTTTTTCTTTTATATCGAGGGATGAAATTTTCTGAATTAAACTTTGATAGAACCCTGAACACACATATATGTTAATTAGACAAATATTATAAAGTGTAATATACCTTATAATAATATTATAATATATTCTGTTTAATTAATATATTTTTATTGTTTGAATTTGGCAGCACTGTAAATATTTAAAAGCACGAATGTTTCATTTATACATAATACAAACTTCTACTGTCCTTACTGTGATGAAAAAATATATTGGGAGGGCTTGGCTCATCAGTGGTGAACCCTCCCAGCGGTTTCGCCAATTTAATCCACCAGACCGCTTCTCAGAGCTCTAATACTGTATTGGACGATTTTATCATCGCAGTAAGGACAGTAGAAGTTTGTATTATGTATAAAAGAAACATTCGTGCTTATAAATCCTTTTATTTTATATGTATAGATGGCGGGTTATTGCTTTGTGTTAATTTATGTCTAACCGTAAATATTGTTGTTGTTGTTATGAATATATTCAAACTAGCCGAATGACCCGGGCAACGTCCGTGTTTTACCCGATTGAATGTTTTGATTCAAATACTATTTGTTACAATTATAAATTGGCGCTTTAAATAAATGCATATAATAGTTAATAAATATAGCCTATGTGCTTTATCTGTCTATGTACTGTTGGCTTCCGTAGGCGTCTCTTACTGGGAAAAAGAAAGAGAGGAATCCATTTGGTTATTAACTAATATATGCATTTATTTAAGGAGCGACCCGCTCCAACACAATGGTTACAAAAACGAAAAAGCGAGTGGGGGGAGGGGGCAAAGGTGGCGTGACCGTAGCCAACCAATAGGAGGGCGCCATTAAAAAAAAAGCAAACGGTGACAGAGATGAAAACTGATGACTGATTGATTAGGAGATGAGGAATGACGCTCGTAACTGTATATAGAATGTGTAAATATAGCATTAGAAAGATATATAATTAAAATTTGTTTCTTAATTTGGTAAAGCATATTTATATATTTAATCGAAGAGGAACATCACATAAATAATTTATATTATTCCATAAAACAATCCTTTGAATCACTATTAAAATAAGAACATTAAGCCCCCTCCAGGGAAAAGTTTCTTTTAAATATTTTTATTTACAAATATCTCAAGCTTTCGAGCAAGAAACCCCTTCTACGGGAGAAAATATTTTACACTGAAATTCAGCATTGAAACAGATGTAAACACCCAAAGCATTTTAGTTAATTTCAAATCTTATTTTATTGGCGTTTTAATGTAAAATATTTTCTTCTTTTGAAGAGCTTCCTTGTCCTAAAGCTTGAGAAATTTGTAAATAAAAATATTAAAATTATATATTTTCCTTGGAGGCCTGTTATGTTTTAAATAATTTATTAGTTAAATATATTTTTTTAAAATGGTATCAGGATTTACAAGCCAATCTGTATATAACTTAATTTTGCAGAAGATTTGTTATAAAACATCAACAACGTTTAAACACGGGAAGTACTCCCTTCACGAAACCCACCTCCTTATGCAAATTGAAGCTTGTTTGTGCGAGTCAAGAGATATTACTTTATATAACTTGGTTTTGAAGCGTAGATTTGTTATAAAACTTCAACAACGTTTAAACACGGGAAGTACTCCCTTCACGAAACCCACCTCCTTATGCAAATTGAAGCTTGTTTGTGCGAGTCAAGAGGTATTACTTTATATAACTTCGTTTTGAAGTGTAGATTTGTTATAAAACATCAACAACGTTTAAACACGGAAAGTACTCCCTTCACGAAACCCACCTCCTTATGCAAATTGAAGCTTGTTTGTGCGAGTCAAGAGGTATTACTTTATATAAATTCGTTTTGAAGAGTAGATTTGTTATAAAACATCAACAACGTTTAAACACGGAAAGTACTCCCTTCACGAAACCAACCTCCTTATGCAAATTGAAGCTTGTTTGTGCGAGTCAAGAGGTATTCAATCATTTCTATGGGCGGTCCTCGGGTTCACATAATGTTGGAACATGCTGTGGGCGGAGTCTTCGTGATTGAGTTGCCAATGAACTACCTTGATTAATACCTGTTAGCTTGGTGTGTTCCAATTAAGATAGGTTCCCCCCAAATGGCTAAAATATACAATTAAGTAGGACGTGAACCTGCGTGATACCTTTTTCTTGCCTCAGTCCATGTTCAAAAATAATTGTAAGTGGTCGCCTTCACTTATTTATTGACTTTGTCCAAAAGTAGTTGACATTCCTTAACCACACGTCACGACTTCCTATGAATTATTTAGTAATTTGGGAAACATACTACACTCACTGCCTTGTGAATAATACTTATTCTTCAACTTTCTTCTCTTTTATTTTATTTGACATATCGGACGCGATATCCCAGCTCGGGATACTTGCGCCTAAATACATTTTTAGCAACATATATACAATTCATTATATACAACTCAATAACCGGACTAAAAACACAATTAAAACTGAAACGATGGTTTTCTCGAACAAAAAATAAAATCCAAAATGAATATTTACAAAAATTATTGAATTTTACATAAGTGTCCTTGTTATATACAAATTCGCAAATTTCTTTGATGGGATAAAAATGATTACTTCTGTAGCTGTGAAATATCGGACATTCTAATAATAAATGTAATGAATCTTGGTTTCTCTCTTTGGTAATGATTTTTTTCTCTCAATAAATAAACTTTAATTGAGAAAACACGATTTATTTATGTATTACACCGTGAAATTGGTTTATAATAAATTTAAAAATATATGACCATGGAGAATGGCTTTTTAAAAATAATTTTTTGAAGCTTTCGAATGACATTTTCAGATCTTTCTCAAGTTACAATTATAAAAACGTGGAAGAGATTCAATAAGTTAAGATAGAGAAAAAGAAAATAGCTTAGTACACTGTATAAATAAATCTTGTTCAAGCTGATATGCAAAAGTTAAGGAACATAAAACCTTTTATTGCAATTTAAAATTGTTTTTTAAATTAATAGATCCTATATAAATTGGCTAAATATATATTATACCAATCTCCATGTATTGGTTGGAATAAAACCAATTCAAAATGTTTCAAATTTCATGATTTCTCAGAGAGAGAACCTCTTGTACCAAATTTTGAGGTATAGCTTACACTATACTGACGAGGCCCAAAAACCCGAAACGCGTTCGTAGTTTGATTTTCTTTATTTATTAAGAAAATGAATTGTCCAAATATCAGTGAGCAAGTTAAATTAACGTTTAGTTAATTTTTATCCCACTAGATGGCGCTCTAACATCTAAAAATGCTCATGTTCGAGGTCAGGATATGCCTTATTTGTTTTTATTATCAACACTTGACTTTCTTTTTTATATTTTTCACATATATTCCTTAACACAAAGCAATAACGCGCCATCTATACATATAAAATGAAAGGATTTAAAAGCACCATCCATCCATCCCCTTCAGTGCTGCCTATATAAGCAGATTCGTCCAATACAGTATTAGAGCTCTTAGAAGCGGTCTGGTGGATTAAATTGGCGAAACCGCTGGGAGGGTTCACCACTGATGAGCCAAGCCCTCCCAATATATATTTTTTCATCGCAGTAAGGACAGTAGAAGTTTGTATTGTGTATAAAAGAAGCATTCGTGCTTTTAAATCTTTTCATTTTATACATATATTCCTATTACAATTGGAGGAATCGTTGGATAGAATTTCTAAGAAGGAATAAAAACTAATTTATTTTATTTTAATTTAATTTAAAGCTATATAATCTTGGCAAGCTTTCGTACAATAAGGTCCTTCAACAGGCTGTAATACGAATACAAGAAACTAAAAAAGAGAGAAATTATATATATAGAAAGTGACTGATGGCTTGCACCATCTATCGGAATAAATATCAACTATTCGTTAATTTTTTCTTATTCCAGAATTGGCCAATAAGCCAACAGCCCGAAACGCGTACGTGGTTAGCTTTTCTTGATTAATCAAGAATGGGTAATTGGCCAATTCTGGAATAATTAAAAATCAACGAGAATAGTTGATATTTATTCCGATAGATAGCGCAAGCCATCAGCAACTTTCAGTTGTACGATAAGGAGATGCCTTTTTCTTATCCCAGTAAAACTTCACATTTGTGATTTTTTCATACATATATATATATATATCAAAAATAAAAATGGCATATCCTGACCAGGACCCATGTGCTTTACAGAAGGCAGAGCGCCATCTGGTGGAACAGAAATCAACTAAACATTGATTTAACCTGTTCCCTGATATTTGGCCAACCCAATTTCTTGATAAATCAAGAAAAGCCATCCACGAACGCGTTTCGCGCTTTTTGGCGCTCGTCAGCGTGGAGTAGGCTGAACCACTGTTTTTTCATAAAATAAAGGCATGTTTTGGATCAATAAATTTATTAAAATTCAATATTTCGACGAGGCTGTTCGCCTATCTTATTCTCGGAAAAACACCAACATATGTTATATAAAACAACACTTTTCGTGCGCGCATCACGCGGATAATAAGCTTACAAGGCTTTTTAATTTTTCCGAAAAGAAGATAGGCGAACAGCCTCGTCGAAATATTGAATTTTAATAAATTTATTTATCCAAAATATTCTTTTATTTTAAATATCTATATAATATAAAAAAAAGAGTGTTGAGAGTTAGATGTATATCTGTGAATATTTATTTGTTGTTAATCTTTTATTTTGTTTGTAAAATACGTTACTTTTTTTTTCTTTTTTTAAAATTCTTTTGACCACGGGCCAAGATGTATAAATAGTTTTGTTGTTTTTAAATAAAGTGTGTGTCTTATAGTGTTGGTGTTGGCTTGATGGAAATACACGGGGTAGGCAAAGAGGAACCTTATAAAGGAACAAATACAGTCCTAAAGAAATTAAGGAGCTATCAAAGAGATAGAGATTTTCTGCTTGATTTTGGAATATCTTGAGGATCATACTATGTTAATGCAGTCGTGGTTAAATCCTTAAAGTATGATATTAAAAATGGTTTTGATCAGATATTTTTTTAATTGTACTTATAAAATATATATTTAAAAAACAATTTGATAAAAGTAATGCCTGGCTTAAGGCGAGTAGAACAAGGAAAAACAAAATATTATTTACATAATGTACAAAAGTTTTGAGCCGGCCATCGGGATAAAACAACAACGAGTTTTTATAGGGGAAGAGTGACCTCTGGTGGTCGATTTTAGCAGAGTATTTTATCTATGAAATATATTTGAAAAACATTTTTTTTTATATAACATATATATTGAGTAATTTACATAAGTGTGAATATTTACATATTTGTTGAATATTATTTTAATAAAGAATCTCGGAAAATATTCTTAGTAATCCATTTGAGAAAGTAACCTTTAATAATCTTTCTATAATATTCCAAAATAAAATTTGCATTTAATTATTTGTTTCTTAACATGGGTCGCATAATATAAATTTACGGGGGAATATATAAAAACTGTATTTAGGCAACTTATTTTTTCATTTTTTTTTTCAGTCTTAAAGAAATTTCAAGTGTAATTAGGTAAATAGCTAACTACACTTTAAATTTATTTATAATTGTATCATTAGTTTTGTGTGTATGCGGTGGGGAAAATTAATAAGCATCAAACTTCATGTACGATATTCCATGTAAATCCTCTCCAGTCTTCTTCATCAGTAAAAACGGAAAAATCCTGTAAAAAGAAATTAACCATCTCAAAGCAGCTTTCAAAAATCCCAGTTTTCTTTTACTTCAGATCGATCACATGCAATCAAACAAGATCATATACCAGATATCAATAACACTCAAAAGTAATCTATGTCAATTTTTTTCCTGGACATTGGATAAACGATTTTTGTCTAAAGGTCGAGACAATAAAAACCTTTACTGGTCAAAATGTCTCTTAATTTAAATAACTATGAATGGCCGGCCAATCAACATCTATCTTGAAGATAATCTACAAACAACAACAATAGCCTTTATTGGGCACACGTGCCATACAGGATTATCCCGGTAGGACAAAATAAATAAATAACAAATTAGCATCATAGTTATATACAAATATTGGGTATTGACCTCGACCAATTATCGAGTTGGATCCGGTGTCTGTGCTAAACATTTTGATTGAGCTGATTTCCAGTATTTATAAAAAAGCGAATGCAAAGGGTCTGGATTTTACGACTTTTGAAATTAAAACATAAGGCGAATTGCTATTATAGCCGGTCTCTTGACGAATAATTTCTCTTTCTTCTTCCATTGCCGTACAGTAGAACATGTAGTGTGGAAAATCGAGACTAAATTCACCGTTGCATAAGGTGCATTTTATGGTCTTAGTTTTCAATAATGAAACATGATTAATTCTCTGTACTACAAAAAGGCTTCTTACTTGTGCAATGATTCTCTTTAAGGTTAGGGGGATATTGTCATTCAGATAGCATTCCATTGAAGGTGATGAATGAAAGTATTTATAGTGAGAGTAGAGTACTGATTTTCTTATTCTTACATAATCCAGCTGCAAAGACTGATCGGTTGCCGTTCTAATAATTAGGGGGATGTATCTTTAAGATAATCTACATCAATCTACAAGAACAAACAGACAATTTCTGGAGAGCTGATAATCTAATGAAGAAAAAAACAGCATAAAAGGAAGAATCGACATATCAAAGTTTTTTTTTTCGATAATAAAGTAAACTTCTAAAGATGAGTATAAAAAGATGCTTATCCGTGTTGGTGACTCGCAATAATTACTTCTCTTTATAAAATATGAATCTTCTTTGAGTAAAATTAATTTCCAGGCAAAAGTATCTTTTCAAAACATTTTTATTATTCTCCAGCTTTCGGGTACGGATGCCCTTCTACAGGAGAAAACCTGGAGGACTGAATAATTTACTTAATATTGAGGCAATGGATTCTTTCATAGAATAAATCTTCTTTATTGAAGGTACAAAAATAAATTACATAAATTTCCGTTTATTATTACTCTTCACAATTCAACCTTTCATTTTTTTATTATTATTTCAACACACAAAACGCGATATCCCGGCTAGGGATAATTGCGTCGATTTACATTTTCTTTTAATAAAAACAGTTATAAACATATTATACAAGAAAAATAATTAAAGTAAAAAAAAGAGATAAAATAACATATGTATATTAGGCTTGAAAGATAATCATAAAGATGTTTACAAAGATAGTTAAATCTATGATAATTCTCTCTGCTACCTTTCATACTTCATCCCTAAGGTTAGAAATAATCGTTATTTCTCCCCTTAAAATAAAGATTTTTCGTTCAAAAGAAACACATGCGGGATAATTTTCAAATGTCGTTTTACAATTATAAGCAGCATTATATTGTATTATAAATTACTAAATAAATCTAAGTAAACATTACAAAATAAATAACATATCTCTCTAATTCTATATACAGTTACGAGCGTCATTCTTCATCAGTCATCTCTGTCACCGTTTGCTTTTTTTTTTGGAATGGCGCCCTCCTATTGGTCGGCTACGATCACACCACCTTTGCCCCCCCCGCCACTCGCTTTTTCGTTTCTGTAACCATTGTGTTGGAGTGGGTCGCTCCTTAAATAAATGCATATATTAGTTAATAACCAAATGGAATCCTCTCTTTCTTTTTCCCAGTAAGAGACGCCTACGGAAGCCAACAGTACATAGACAGATAAAGCACATAGGCTATAGTTATTAACTAATATATGCATTTATATAAGGCGCCAATTTATAATTGTAACAAATAGTATTTGAATTATTTATTTATGCTTATGAGGTGATACAGCAGCGTATTTACAATTAGAGAGGAGACAAAATGAAAATTTGAATCGGGTAAAACACGGGCGTTGCCCGGGTCATTCGGCTAGTTACAATATATCTACTAACTCTCTAGGGGATCAGTGGAAGGATGATCTAAGCCGTTGGTTTTCGACCGCTACGACCCGGGTTCGATTCTCGCATTGGACACTTTTTCTGATTTAAAATTTTTAAAAATGCTCCAATGGCCCCCGATTCTTACAAAAGTCCAACCCCACCAGAGGATGCAAATAACCAAACAAAGTAGCCTATTTCTATCCACCATGATTATCTCATGGCCTGTACCATGTGTACTAGGGATAAGCAACAAAGAAAACTAGCTCTCTCCTCTCCCATCTCTATATCAGTTTAAATATATACCGACCTAACACCACAGAATATTAAATCACCGATTATTTTTATTCTATGATATTTTTATCGAAAATATTGCTAGTAAAGGATTATATTCTAAACATATCAAAGTTATACCTATGTTTCAAACACACGCATTAAGCATAAAGAACATAAAACGACATTTTAAAACTATTCCGCATGTGTTTCTTTTCAACGAAATATCAAAATTTATTTCAAGGAGAAATAACGATTATTTCTAACCTTAGGATTCCCATCCCTGGACACTTTTATTTTTCCGTTTATCATTACTCTTCACAATTCATCCTTTCATACCTCATCCCAAAGGTTAGAAATAATCATTATTTTTCCATGAAATAAATTTTGAATTTATGTTGAAAAGAAACACATGCGGGATGGTTTTAAAATGTCGTTTTACAATCACAAGCCGCATTATATATTGTATCATAAAGAACGTATCTAGATTCTTAGAATTTTAGGCAAAAAGTTTTTTTTTTTGTGGTTTTGCAAGTTTTTGAGAAATATATTGCTCTTCAAACAAGAAAATACTATTGTTTATAATATCAAAATGATCTTTTTTACAAATATATAATTGAAAAAAAAAACTTTTTGCCACAAATTATATATATTTTTTCTATTAAAAAAATTCCTGGGTGACTATTGGTGACATATATCGTGATTCTCTATACAACACACAAAAAATAAAAATAATAATTTGAAAAAAATGAAATTTATATATACAAAAATGATTCATTGACATCTTTTTTTTTTTATTGTTTCACCACTGATCAGCCAGACCCTCCAATTATTTTGTCATTGCAGTGGGGGGCAGTATAAAATTGATTTGTAAAACGACACTTGAAGTTACACCGCATGAGTTTCTTTTCAATGAAAAATCAAAATTTATTTCAAGGTGAAATAACGATTATTTCTAACCTTTTTGGATGAGGTATGAAAGGGTGAATTATGAAGAGTAATGTTGAACGGAAAAATAAAAGTGTCCAGGGATAGTAAACGAACCTACCGGGTTGACGCCATGTCCACTAGGCTACCCTGGACGTATTTTTCCTTTCATCATTATTCTTCATAATTCACCCTTTTATACCTCATCCAAAAAGGTTAGAAATAGTCAATATTTCACCTTGAAATAAATTTTGATTTTTCATTGAAAAGAAACTCATGCGGTGTAACTTCAAGTGTCGTTTTACAATCACAGGCCGCAGTGCAATATATAAAATTGATTTATTTAAAAAAGAATCATACGTGTACAAAATAGTTAAAATTTCCTCTAACATATGACGTCCTAATGCGTCATATTATAGTAAACTTAGTCTGATCTTTCTTCAACAGCACAGTCAGGATTGTAATCTACATTCTTTCAAGTAGATGTTCCATTCTTCCTTCCTGTCTACATACGGTGGAAGTCTGGTATAAACCGTTGGTTTTCGACCGCTACGACCCGGGTTCGATTCCTGCATTGGACACTTTTTCTGATAAAAAAAAAAAAAAAAAAATTCTCCAATGGCCTCCTATTCTTGCAAAAGTTCAACCCCACCAGCGAGTGCAAGTAATCAAACAGGGCTCTGGCATATTTATTTGTAAGTGCAAAGTCGAACTGCTTTTCACATGTATAGACATGTGGTGCACTTACAGTAAAAACAGTTGCCTTCTACCCACCATGATTATCATGGCCTGTGCCACGTGTACGAGGGATAAGCAAAAAAAAAAAATCATACACACACAAACACACACCGTTCGATAAAAAAAGCATCTAGAAAACTGCTCTTGGAAGAAAATGGGCAATCAGGCCTTGTCGAAATTTAGATTAATATGAATGAATTAACTGATAAAAGATAAAATTATATAATAAATATACACTTATAGACAAAACATAAAAAAGTGGAAAGTTTTTAATGTCGCTGATCGCCTGTTTTTTTTTTTTTTTTTTTTAAGTAGACAGAGGTTATTTTGTTCACACTTGGTTATCTCGGGTATCTTCAATAAAGGTCACTGTGTAACAAATATTTTTCAGAGTTATTATCTGAATCCCGATATATATGATGAAAGGTTCAAATTCCTTTTGTCCATGAGTGTATAGGAATATAATCTATAGAGTGAAACATGTCATAAAAAGGAATTTATTTCATTGTTAGCAAAGTCCGTTAAGTTTCAAAAATAAAATCCGAACCTACAAAACCATGTTTCGGCCAATTATGACCTATATTTTTCCAAAACTTGAAAGGTAAAACTTCTTCTATTTTTGTCTATGAGTGTGCATGCTAAAAGTTGGAGCTTCCTAAAGTTTTGTTCATGAGTGTATATGCTGAATGGTACAACTTCTTTTATTTTTTTCTTTGAGTGTACATGTTAAAAGGTACAACTTCCTTCAGTTTTGTCCATGAGGGTACAGTTTGAAAGGTAAAAATTGTCTCTGAGTGTACATGCTAAAAGTTTCAACTTCCAGAATTTTTATCCATGAGTGTATATGCTGAACAGTACAACTTTCTTCCGTTTGTCCATGAGTGTACATGCTAAGAGGTACAACTTACTAAAGTTTCGTTCATGAGTGTATCTTTCAGAGTTATTGTCTTAATCCCGATATACATGCTGAAAGGTACAACGTACTTAAGTTTTGTCCATGAGTGTATATTTCAGAGTTATTGTCTGAAACCCAATATACATGCTGAAAGGTACAACTTCCTTAAGTTTTGTCCATGAGTGTATCTTTCAGAGTTATTGTCTGAATCCCGATATACATGCTGAAAGGTACAACTTCCTTAAGTTTTGTCCATGAGTGTATCTTTCAGAGTTATTGTGTGAATCCCGATATACATGCTGAAAGGTAAACTTTCTTAAGTTTTGTCCATGAGTGTATCTTTCAGAGTTATTGTCTGAATCCCGATATACATGCTGAAAGGTATAACTTTCTTCAGTTTTGTCCATGAGGTTACATGCTAACCAGTATAACATCCTTTAGTTTTGTCCATGAGAGTACATTTTAAAAGGTAAAACTTATTTTATTTTTGTCTATGAGTGTGCATGTTAGAGGTTTCAACTTCCTAAAGTTTTGTTCATGAGTGTATATGATGAATGGTGCAACTTTTTTTAGTTTTGTCCATGAGTGTCCTTGCTAAGAGGTAAAACTTCCTTCAGTTTTGTCCATGAGTGTACATGTTAAAAGTTTCAACTTCCTCTGAAGTTTTATTCATGAGTGTATATGATGAATGGTACAACTTCCTTTAGTTTTGTCCATGAGTATACATGCAAAAAAGGACAACTTTCTTAAATTTTGTCTTATATATATTTAAGTGTAAATAAAAATTAGATTATGCGTGCGATACTACAAGTACCCTGATAAGCTATACACAATAAATATATTCACTCAGTCTATCCAAACTAATATAACAGACGACACTATAGAATCACCAAACGAAAGAAGGAAATCCAAACGGCGCCATTTTGATTGAGAGATTGGAACACGGCAGCCCGAGGGGTCTAAGGTGTGATGATTACAAGGCAAGATACCGCCGCAACTCTTTATTAATAAGTGAAGGCAGCAGCACCTGTAACAGATTGGTGGGGAGGGCCATGCCAAGACAATCCCTTCTAATTAATTGAGCAAGGGCAGACTCCTTGCTCTTTCACTACTATAATGCTTCCTTTCCTGCAGAAACAAACCCAACATTAACCATCATTTGAAACTCTTTACGGACAATCAACCTTTTTTTTTATATCTTTGATACACTTACCTAAATGAATAAAATTGAATAAGAGGAAGTTACTTATTTAAAAAAAAAATCTTTTTTTTTATTTCAATAAATTTGCAAACGCGCTTATTGTATTTAAATCTAATGATTTCTTACCCATCTTACTAATGTCTTTTGGAAATAAATTATTCTTTTATAATGGTATTGATTCGAATTTGTCTCTATGATGCTGTGAATATTTTTTTATTTAAATTTGACCAGGTGCTAATAATTTTGAAATGATGGAATCAGATCTTATGAATATGAAATATGATGTTGTTTTTTTTTTTTTTAATAAGAGGTGGTAAGTCCTATATCATTAATCATAAACTAATATATTTCCATATATTTTAATTAGATTCTGAAATATAGTTTTTTTTAAATGCTCTAATGGATATTTAAATCATTGAAAGAGGAAATGTGTATTTTATTGTCACCATATTAATAAAAATAATGTCACCTAAATGTGTTTTTGTTTGACTGTTTCAATGACAGTTTTAAATTATCAAATTATCTACGATTTACATCAAAAACACATTAAATTGAAACCATTTATTTGAAAATGAACGTGCTTACAATTCTTTTTTATTATAATAGGCACAGATATATCTATACATTGTTGCACCAAGCTGCAGTTTGACAGATTCTTCAGTCTTGATTCTCTCCTCAGACGTGTCTTGCATCTTTCCAGAACGTATCTCAACCATCCTACAAGGTTAAACCAGTCAATAATAAGACAACTATATATTTAGGTAGCACCTAGAATCTCTCTTTATTTATCACATCAAAGTTTAAAGCAGGTGGGGTATTTAGTGTATCAAAATACAAATGTTTTATAGTACATACTATTTTTTATAGTAATAATCTATTTTATAAAAATAAATAAATATATAATTTAAATTTTAAATATATTATTAAAAATAATATTTTAAATAATTTTAAAATACGCGCATTAATCATGATGCAATAATATTTAAATTTGACAATTATAGGCATATTTATAGGATTTGTTAATCTTTTTATTACAAAAATAACAAAAGAAGATTTTAAAAAAGCCTTTCTTAATAATATCAAACATAGAACAAAAAAGAAATTGTATTTAGATTAGGTGGATAAATTAAGAAAAAAAAAACATCTCCTCATCTTGAAATTTTTCTTGGCAATTTCTGGAAATTTTTAAAACTCAACGTTTAGTTGATATTTATTCCTAAAGATGGCGCAAGCTATCAGCAACTTTTAGTTTCACGATTATTAGATGACTTTTTTCTTAACTTTTCTCTCTCTTTCTCTGTCCTAATAAGTTTGTTTATTATAAAAACCGCGAGCTTTTTTACGATATCTCGTTCTTCAACGAGAAAAATTCTATCTTGGAATTCTATCTAAACAGAAAATAAACTATTTTCTTGTTATGTAAGATACTGGTTATTCTACATCACCTTCAAACAACCGTCAGATATCCCATCCCTGGACACTTTTATTTTTCCGTTCATCATTACTCTTCATAATTCACTCTTTCATACCTCATCCAAAAAGGTTAGAAATAGTCGATATTTCACCTTGAAATAAATTTTGATATTTCGTTTAAAAGAAACTAATGCGGTGTAACTTCAAGTGTTGTTTTACAACCGTCAGATCTGTTACATCACATCTGATGTGAAACCACATATTCCTTCATTAGTCAATTTTACATATGATCAAGTATGCAACTCGAATTTCCATTAAAATCAAAATATCAAAAGAAAAGATCTGGAAGTGCAATGGATATTGGAATACGTGTTACTAGCTACGATAATCATGGTGGATAGTTAGCGACTTATTTTACTGAATATTCAATGTTTACACATGTGAAAAGCTATTCCGCTTTTGTACTTACAAAAGCTCCATTTTGTCACTACAATTACTGGTAGGGTTTGAAAATTTGTAAGAATCTGGGGCCATATATTGTTGCATCATGGCTAATGAACCTATTTTATTCTAATTTGTAATACTAGTTTTCATATAATTCAAATTCAAATTTATGTTTACTTATTTTTTTGAACAGAATATATGTATTATAAACAGAATATATGTATTATAGAATCACCATTTGTATTTAGGTACACTGTGTGAATTCACTGCTCTATTTTATGTGAGAAATAAATAAATACTTCTGGAGGCTACTTAAAGTTATCTCATTATTCCCTTATATAAATTTGTAGGATGGTTGAAACACGCTCTGGTAAGATACAAGACCCGGCACAGGAGAGGATCAAGGTTGAAGAGTCTGCCAAGCCGCAACCTGGTGCAACAATATTAAAGCATTCTTTTTCATTAAAAAAGTGCCAATGTTGGATTCGATTCCGGATGGTGGCTGTCAAAAATGGACGGTTTCTACATTTTTATATTCAATAGAATATTCCTACGTACCAATATTGAGTAAAAATTATCAGGCCTCCAGGGAGCAGTATCTTTTCAAAACATTTTATTATTCTCTAGCTTTCGGGCACGGACGTCCTTCTACGGGAGAAAACATGGGTTTTCTATGGAGGCCTGATATTCTTTTACATAATTTATTTATAATATATGAAATAAATTCTAACATCTGATAGTCGCGTTTATTATTTTGTCTGATGATGGGATCCCCAGGAAATCTCGTTTACTTGTAAATAAAAAAAAAACTCGAAATATTACATAGGTTGTTCTAAAAGAAATGCCTGTTTGGCTATAACTCGAAAAGTACTAAATATTTTAAATCTAAATTTGTATACATTTAAATCAAATATTTGTTAAATATAATGGTATTGTTCAAAATATTCTTAAGTGGGGGGAGTCTATACATTTCCTACAGCGTTGAACCCACGCTGTAAATACATTTTGGAAATATGCTGGAGGTTCTTTTCTCAACCATGTCTTTAAGGCACATTTTCCTCCTTGTAGATCTTCAAATATTTATCCATTCAGATTTTTTTTTCTTTGGGGAGAATAAATAGAAGTCACAAGGTGCCAAATCTGAGATATATGGGGATTGTGGAACCATTGAACAGCCCGTTTGTCCAATAGTCTCTTAAGTCTGGAAGGAGGTGTACGATCCTGCATTGTCATGATGTAACTTGTGGAATCCGTAAGACGATTTTCAGACTTTTATTTCAAATATTCTTTCGTTAGCGACTTATTATACTGAAATTGAAATGTATACATATGTGAAAAGCTATTCCGTTTTTTGTACTTACAAAAGCTCCATTTTGTCACTACAATCACTGGTAGGGTTTGAAAATTTGTAAGAATCTGAGGCCATATTAAAGCATCTTTTTCATTAAAGGTTGTGACTGTCAAAAATTGAGGGTTTATACAATTCTTTTTATGTCATATATAAAATCCATTCTCTCATCTGAAAGTCAATTCAATAGAATGTAAATCAACCTTATCCGGTGATGTTCATATTTTTCAAATTTTTAAATTTCAAAGATCCGTAAGAGGAATCTCTGTTTTTTTTTCTAATAGCTTTCCTAAGCTTTCATGAAGTTTAAACATAGCGAGAACTGTTCACAGTGCTACCTTCATCTAGAAAATCAATCAGTATTATACTTCGCATATCCTAAAAGATAGTTACCATCACCTTCTTGGATGACTTCTTCACTTTGAATTTTGTTTTCTTAGATGAGCTGGGATGATGCTATTCTAATGACTGTGCCTTAGTTTTTGAGTCATAAAGGCATACCCAGGTTTCATCTCCAGTCATTATATTTGAAAATGTCGTCCTTTTGGGCCTCATAGAGATCCAGTAGCTCTTGGCATAATTGAAATCTTTCTTCACGCTGTCAGACGTTTGTTTCTTTAGAACCTATTTTGAACAGAATTTTCTGTACCTTAGTTGTTAAATCATTGTTTATATTGCATTAGATCCAACATTTAGTATATTACACAACTTTTTAATAATTATTATTCGATCATGACTGATAAGGCCATCGACGTTGTCTTCGTTTTCAGAGTTAGTTGCTGTTGATGGCCTTCCACTATTTGGTTTGTCATCCAAAAAAGTCTCACCATTTCGGAATATTTAATCAATTATGGCTTCTCTGTATACATTTTTCAGTCTCTGTCTAATCTCTGAAGCTGAACCATCCCTCTTTTTCCAAAAAAATCAATATAACGACTCTCTGCATAGATAACGTTTTATTTAACAGAATATTACAATTTAAATTAAATAGGTCAATTATTTTTCGAGTTATGGGCAAACATGTATTACAATTACCTCTGTCTCCTTAAAATAATAGAGAACCGGCGATATGCAAAGACTTTCCTGAGTTTTGTTCATTAATGTATTTTGATCCAAACAATCCACATTGATGCACAAGAAAGAATAGAAAGGCAATGAAAAAATGATACTGAGTTACAATATCTTCTTTTGTAATATTCAACAACAAAGAAATAAATTCATAACAAATATAGATAAATAAAACTCTAATTTAATATCTTTTCAATACTATATTTTAAAACAGATTTCATATTTTTAAAATATATATGCATCTATAAAACACTCTAACTAATAATAATAATTACCTAATATATACCAATTTACTCAAAATGGAAATCCAAGTTTAAATTTTTCGTCTTGATAAAGATAAATATGAAATATAACAGAAAAAAAATGTTATTTCTAAACATGTTAGGTTTACATTTCATTGTTTCTATTAAATCTAAATAGACACAGAATCTTACAATTATCTTTTAAAACTCAAAAAATCATTCAAATCTCTTTAGAACTCTACATTTAAAATTTAAAATAAAGAGAGAATGAAGTACTTTTAATAAATCAGCATCTTTTTTTTCCTTATTCTCTTAAAGAAAACAACATAAACAATATAACATTGGAGATAAAGGACGCTTTTAAACACAGAGAGACTCTTAAAGAAAACTTAAACAACGTATCTGATAAAGAAGGTACTTCTTTTTCCAAGGAAATCTAAACAAAGCAAATCCTTACGGTCCGTTTACTTGGTCGTTTCAAACAAAGACAGCGGTTAGGAATGTCTTCATCAAAAGGTATAATGTCAAACACAAGCCGTGATGAATCCGGTCTCTAATCACCAAGAACCTTTCTTTAACTGTAAACACAATTAAGAGAATACACTTTGCTGGAATAAAGATGTTTGATCTAACTGCTATTGTAATGTTGAAGGGGGTGAAGGACTTACAGGAATTTCAAAACATTCAAAAAAGGTTTTCTTTTTTTAAAGATTTTTTTTTCTCTTTGTGAAGAGATGTCTAGATATATAAATAGAGTGTTGAATAAATAAACCTATTTATATATATATATATTTGTAAGTATTTTCTAAAGATGCAGTGTATATTTTTAGATACGTTAGCTTTTATATATTGTAGTGTAGTGTAGAAATTTAGGGTTGAATATGGAGACAGGAGAGAAATGTAGTGTATATATATCCTTGTAAAGAATGCATGACGTGTAAACTAGATCTCAACTTTTTTTTATCCCTAGTACACGTGGTACAGGCCATGGTAATTATGATGGGTAGTTAGCGACTTTTTACTGTAAGTGCTCAAGGAAGTTGTACCTTTTAGAATGTATACCGAGATTCAGACAATAACTCTGAAAGATATTTAAAACACAGTGACCTTTATTGAAGACAAACGAGATAACCTTTTTTTTGCTTATCCCTAGTACACGTGGTACAGGCCATGATAAGCATGGTGGGTAGTTAGCGACTGCTTTTACTGTAAGTGCACCACATGTCTACACATGTGAAAAGCAGTTCGACTTTTGCACTACAAATGTGCCAGAGCTCTGTTTAGTTAATTGTACTCGCTGATTGGGTTGGAATTTTGCAAGAATCAGGGGCCATTGGAGCATTTTTTTTAATTAGAAAAAAGTGCCCAATGAGGGATTCAATCCCGGGTCGTAGCGGTTGAAAACCAATGGTTTAGACCATCCTTCCACCGACTCCCAGATCTCAACAAACGGCGCTGTGATTATAACTCTTTGTTTACCAGCTGTTTACTATTTATATATATTCTCTGTGTCGAGGCTCATTTTTTACCACTACTAGTAGAATTTTTATTGTGATAATGAACATAATGCATTATTCTCTGGTTCTGGTTCAAATCACATTAATAGGTACCGCTCAACAAGAGCAACCTAGTTCATGATAATTGAAACAATGAATAATATATGTGAAGGTTATTAACATATTAAACTATTTTTACCGAGGGATTCAATCCCGGTTCATGACTGTTGGGAATCGAGCGTGTTACCCTCTCATCCACCGACTATTTTTTTTTTGCATTATTCTGATGCCTAATCAAACGGAGATATGCCTCTCTAGATAATGAATATGATCAATCGGAAACTCTTCAATGTTGTACTCTTAGCCTGAAAATCGACCCGTGCTACATATCACCAGTTTAAACAGCATGTTTGGTAAATTCGACAGATTTCATAATTTCTCTCGTAGTATGTTATGAAATCGAAGCTACCTCTCTACTGATGAGGGCCATAGCCTGAAACCATGGTATACAGGTTTTTCACCTCCGCAGAATCATCCTGGTTCCTTCACCGCACCGATAGTTGCCAAAAATTTCCCAAAATTGCCATGATCTGTAATGAATTGGATATTATAAAAATTTGGACGGAAAAATCTTGGAATTCCAAATAAGAAAAAGCTTCTGAAAATTTCATTAGTATTTACAAAAAAGAAAAGTATAAAAATTTTGATCACTTTTGTAAATACATATACAACTTTCTCTTGAATTGGAAAAAAGAGAAGGAATCTTAGAAAAAAAAACTGCGATGCTTGCTCTGTGTGTTTTGCTTTGTTGTTTGTTTTTTCTCTTTGGACAATTTTCTTGAGTTAATTTATGATAAATAATGAATTGAACAGGATTGTATATAGCCGAATTGCTGTGATGCAGTGAAAGGTATTGACGCAAATATCCCTGAGTTTGGAATATCGCGTTTCATGATGTTAATAAAGTTTATAATAAATATGGTATACGGGTTGGATTTTGTTTGAATTTACAAAAAACTGTTGTTGTGGCTTATTCTTGATCACCACTATTATAGGTGTTTAGTAGGATGACGCATTGTGCCTTTCTTCTGATACATAATAAAAAGGAGAGGTGCCTTTATAGATATATGAATATTGCCACATGGAAAATTAGGGAAGACAAAAACTTCAGGAGGAGACAACAATTAATTTCAGGTAAGAACAAACTATCAATGGTAAACAAAAGATAAGCCACGAGGGAAATTTTCAGAGTAGCAAAATATAAACATAAAAATGACCATTCTGTTAATAAAAAATAATATAATTAAATAAATACTTTGTTAGATAGCTTCTTCCCTATGGGAGCTGTGACCCACAGCTAGCAAAATTGTAGATACTGACATGGATCTGACGTGCTTCAGCCAAGGATTCCATCGAAGTCTTGGAACTTTGCCCCTAGTACCTTTGCGTCCTTTTTCTTGCGGCGTGAAGAGCGGCTTTGTCGTCATATCGTCTATAGGGATATCGTCATCTTCGAGGGAAGTCTTGGCTTTAGCACGCCGGTGGAATCCTGGAGTCAGTCTCCGAAAATGTATATCACAGCACCCATGGCTTCAAGGTCTTCTCGGCGGTCTTCAGTTTGTCTTCCCTAACTTACCCAGCATATCCACCAAAATGCCACGTGGAAAATTAAGGAAGACAAAAACTTCAGGAGGAGACAACAATTTATTTCAGTCAAGAACAAACTATGAATGTTAAACAAAAGATAAGCCACGAGGAAAATTTTCAGAGTAGCAAAATATAAACATAAAAATGACCATTCTGTTAATAAAAAATAATAAAATTAATAAATACTTTGATAGAATATCATTCTCCCGCAACTCTATGTTGCATATATCTCTCTATTTACATATATGCTTGGTGGAGGTGCTGGTTGTGGGGAGGCTGGGACTGTTAGATGATTCTCATTCAATCATTACATTACTTGATCGTGAGTCTGGAATATCAATGGAAATACAATCCTTTATAAATATTTCTCTGAGGGAAGAGTTCATCACATCAATATAAGATCTCGGAGCAAACAGCCCTTCGATAGGTATAACTACGCTACTAAAACTTCTAGTACTAAAAGTACTAGTGTACAACACCAGCACCTCTCCCAAACACATATGTAAATAGAGATAATATATGTGAGCAACATACCAAGTAAACGGACCGTAAGGATTTGCATAGTTTAGATTTCCTTGGAAAAAGAAGTACCTCACAGGGTCTCTCTGTGTTTAAAAGCGTCCTTTATCTCCAATGTTATATTGTTTATGTTGTTTTCTTTAAGAGAATAAGGAAAATAATAATGTTGATTTATATTAACAGAGAGAAACTATAAAACGAAAATTGCAATTATACCGCGAATGTTTCTTTTAAACAAAAATCGAAATTTATTTTTAAAGAGAAATAACGACTATTTATAACTTTAAGGATGAAGTATGAAAGGGTGAAAATTTGAAGAGTAATGGCGAACGGAAAAATAAAAGTGTCCAGGGGCGCGAAACGAACCCACGACCTTCCGCTTACCGGGCAGATGCCATGTCCACTAGGCTACCCTGGACATATTTTTCCGTTCGTAAATATTATATAAAGTAATTTAAAATACAATATAACGCGGCTGATGATTGTAAAACGAAAATTGCAATTATATAGAAACTATACAACATAGAGTTACGGGAGGATGCTATTCATGTACCTATACTGGCATCTCTCCTTTTAATTATGTATCACAAGAATGCATTATACCCATCAACCTAGTAAAACCTTCACTAGTGATAATAAAAGTAGTAATAGTTTATTACTAAAAGTATTTTCTCGTTTTTTCTCTCTTCCTCATTGTTAACATCATATGACTATTCTATTCACGGCCTAAAATTATTGTATATATATATATATATATATATATGAAAAAACAATAGAAAAAAATAAAAGTGGGTCAGGTGTTGATATTAAAAAAAAAAGGCATCTCCTGACCACGAGCACATATGCTTTTTAGATGGCAGAGCTCCATCTAGTGGAGCAAAAATAAACTAAATGTTTATTTAGCTTGCTCCGTGATATTTGGCCAACCCAATTTCTTGATTTATCAAGAAAAACCATCCACGAACGCGTTTCGCGCTGTTGGCGCTCGTCAGCGTGGAGAAGGCTGTAACCACTGCGACCAAAAAATATTTTTGGTCCCAATGATTTCCTGAGAAATCAGAAAATGGGTATTTAAGGCCAAATTTGCGTAAAGACGCTTAACACATGAAAAAACAATTTAAAAAAAAAGATATTTTCGTGGATGGCTTTTCTTGATAAATCAAGAAATTGGGTTGGCCAAATATCACGGAGCAAGCTAAATAAACGTTTAGTTTATTTTTGCTCCACTAGATGGCGCTCTGCCATCTAAAAAGCATATGTGCTCGTGGTTAGGAGATGCCTTTTTTATTTTTAATATGTATATATAAAAACCTCTGATAATTTAAAACCCCAGTCATTCTACCATGTCCCTGCCTATGTCCAACCACCTTGTACCCTGTACCAACTTACTGTATGACATAATGTACTGCTAAGAACCAAATAAAATACGGACTGTATGTCAGACAGACAGAGAAAAACAAGGAGATAATACGATTATAGATATTAATAAACGATTGCAGTTAGGCCTAGAGTTAAGAGGAAATATTTCTATCTCGCATCATTAGCGCTAGGTCAACGACACTTTTATTCCAGATATATATGTATAGACAAATGTAAAGGCATACATGTATGACAGCGCAAGTGTCCCTAGGGGGACATAGCGCTTTAAATTGAAATAAAATAAAGTTTAGTACTAAAGGTTTTAGAAAAACTTTGTTATTCCTGTCGAAGGGCGATTACATCCGAAAGCTTGTATTATCGTGATTTGTAAAAGGACATTTGAACATCATCCCGCATGAGTTTCTTTTCAAAGAAAAATCAAAATTTATTTTAAGGAGAAATAACGATTATTTCTAACCTTAGGGATGAGGTATGAAAGGATGATTTGTGAAGAGTAATGATAAACGGAAAAATAAAAGTAAAAGTGTCCAGGGATGGGAATCGAACCCACAGTGTTCCGCTTACCGGGCGGATGCCATGTCCACTAGGCTATCATTACTCTTCACAATTCATCCTTTCATACCTCATCCCTAAGGTTAGAAATAATCGTTATTTCTCCTTAAAAAAATTTTGATTTTTCGTTGAAAAGAAACACAAGCGGGATAATTTTCAAATGTCGTTTTACAATCACAAATCGCATTATATTATATTGTA
The DNA here is from genome assembly GCA_030710605.1 of Cordylochernes scorpioides. Lineage (NCBI taxonomy): Eukaryota > Metazoa > Arthropoda > Arachnida > Pseudoscorpiones > Chernetidae > Cordylochernes > Cordylochernes scorpioides. Next base: position 88,365,776 of record CP092872.1, on the reverse strand, counting down.
TTATCGTGATTTAAATAGAAACTCTTCTCTCAGTGATTTTCTCTCTCTCTCTCTCTCTCTGTCTTTCTCTTTTATTTATAATTTTATGTCTTATAAAGAATTTAGAGCAATCTATAAGATGCCTCCAATGTATGTATTCCAATGTATCCGATCAATAAATGGCGCTTAGTATTAAAGTCCATTTTGCCGTCACAAATTTCCATCTCACGGGAAATATTTCAATTTATCTACAGTTAAACCTGTCTATAGTGCCCCTCTAAATAGCAACTCTTTCTCTATAGCGCCTGATTTTAAATACGTATTACGATGCGATTTACATTAAAATTGACCTGTTTATAGCACCCCCTCTCTATATCACCCTATTTTGGTGAGTCCCAAAAGGGGGCGCTATAGACAGGTTTAACTGTATATATATTTATATATATAAGAAAAAATCGCCTGTCCTATCAAAATAGACATCAAAACTAGACGCCATATATTGACCGTTGCCGCAAACTAGCGGCCTCGGATCGGTAACAAAGCCACAATGCCAACTTTGGCAAAACTGTCAAAAACAACCTCCAGAATCAACCACTTTTGTTGCACCAAGAATTTCCATTCCTGATATGATCAAATCTCCAATGAAAGACTATCTCTAGGAGCGATCACTTTAAAACACCAAAAGTATGAATAATCCTGATCTAATTCAAATCTCCAATGAAAGACTATTTATTAGAGCGAACACTTTAAAACACCAAAAGAATGACCATTCCTGATATGATAAAATCTCCAATGAAAGACTATTTCTAGGAGCGAACACTTTCATAAAACCAAAAGTATGTATAATCCTGATATAAATCAAATCTCCAATGAAAGGCTATTTCTAGGAGCAAACACTTTTATATCACCAAGAAAAACCATTCCTGATATGATCGAACCTCCAATAAAAGACTACCTTCAGGAGCGACCACTTTCATAACACCAAAAGTATGAATAATCCTGATATAAATCAAATCTCCAATGAAAGACTATTTCTAGGAGCGAACACTTCAGAACACCAAGAATGACCATTCCTGATAAGATCAAACCTCCAATGAAAGACCCTTTTCTATAGCGACCACTTTCATAGCACCAAATATTATTAATCCTGATCTAAACTCCGATGGAAGATCAACTCCGGGGCGACCACTTTCATAACATCAAAATAACAACTATTCCTGATATGATAAAACCTCCAATTAGAGACTACCTCTATGGGGCGACCACCTTTATAACCCCGAGTATGATTAATCATGATTTAATCCAAACTCCAATAATATACCATCTCCAGGAGCGAACACTTTAAAACACCATAATAATGACCATTCCTGATATGATCAAACTTCCATTGAAAGACCTTTCTTGGAGCGACCACTTTCATAGCACCAAGTTTGATTAATCCTGATCTAATCCAAACTCCAATGATATACCATCTCCAGGAGCGAACACTTTCATAACACCAAGTATGATTAATCATGGTTTAATCCAACCTCCAACAGACCATCTCCAGGAGCGAACACTTTTAGAACACCAAGAACGACTATTTCTGATAAAACCTCCAATCAAATACTATCTTGAGGAGCGACCACTTTCATAGCACCAAGTTTGATTAATCATGATTTAATCCAACCTCCAATGGACGACTATCTCCAAGAGCGACTCCTTTTAGAACACCAAGAATGACCATTTCTGATATGATCAAACCTCCAATAAAAGACCCTTTCCCGGGGCGACCACTTTTAAAACACCGAAAGAAGAACCATTCATTAAAGATAAAACCTCAAATGAAAGATTACCTTCAGAAGCGACCATTTTTATAACACCAAGTATGATTAATCATGGTTTAATCCAACCTCCAATGAAAGACCATCTCCAAGAGCGACTCCTTTTAGAACACCAAGAATGACCATTCCTGATATGATCAAACCAATAAAAGACCCTTTCCTGGAGCGACTACTTTCATAGCACCAAATATTATTAATCCTGATCTAATCCAAACTCCAATGATATACCATCTCCAGGAGCGAACACTTTTAGAACACCAAGAATGACTGATATGATCAAACCTCCAAAGAACGACTATCTCCATGAGCGACCAGGAGTATCTAGATATCAACAGATGTATCATGATAGATTCTACCATACAGGTGTACTCTATAACTACTCCTCAACTTCACTATCTATAATCAAGTTAATTTTCTTGGCCATCTCTGAAATTAAATAATGAAATAAATTCAGAGACCAATTAACCTCATTTGATAAAGACATTATAGTTAATTATCGTATAGAACATAAATTTTCGAAGTCCATAAATCTTGAGCCCAAAGAGCGGGTGAGAAATGGGAGGTCCATCTATTGAATTCGGTCGGATAATTGGAGGTCCGCACTTGGGAGGCTCTGTAAGGAGACCTAATAACAGGGGCTACCCTAAACCCTTTAATCACAGTACTTAACTTACAAAAATGTAATCGTTCATGGTAATGAGCCAATCCTTTGTAGTTTCTAATTGCTGATCACCATGCCGGATTTTATTTAAGACCCGCCAATGTTTTGTGGAATGTTGTGGCAAGTGGAAATGTACTTGATCACCTTGGAAGATGTGAATACAAGAATTTTAGGATTGTTGTGTTTGAAATTTCTTTTAGAATATATATATATATTATTTTTCATGTTGTTTTCTATTTCTTTAGAATGTTGAGGCAAGTGGTAATTGTGTGATAACCTTGAGAGTTGTGAATATAAGGATTTTAGGGGTTTGTTGTGTGTTTGAACTTTCTTTTAGAATATATATATTCTTCTTTTTTTGTATTTTTTTTCCTTTTCTTTAGAATGTTGGCAAGTGGAAGTTGTTTGATTACCTTGGAAGTTGTGAATATAAGAATTTTGGGATTGTTGTGTTTGAACTTTCTTTTAGAATATATATCATCTTTGTGTTAATTTATACCTAACTCGCTTTTTCTTTATTGTTTGCGGAAGAGCATTGCTTGATGCAAATATTTGAATGTAATTCTACTGTCCTATAAGCTTATGTCCATAGATTTCTTGAAAACCATTTCTGAGATTCCATCCTTCAGTGCTGCGTATATAAGCAGAATCGTCCAATACAGTATTAGAGCTCTGAGAAGCGGTCTGGTGGATTAAATTGGCGAAACCGCTGGGAGGGTTCACCACTGATGAGCCAAGCCCTCCCAATATTCTTTCATCGCAGTAAGGGAAGTAGAAGTTTGTATTATGTATAAAAGAAACATTCGTGCTTTTAAATCCTTTCATTTTATATGTGATAATAAAAATAGTAAAGATCAAAAATAGCTTTAATTGAGCTTATGGGAGATATATAAAAAACATAATTTGATAAAAGTACTGCCTGTCTTAAGGCGATATATATATATTCTTTGTTGTTGTTTTTCTTTTTTTTAGAATGTTTGTAAGTTGAAATGTACTTGATCACCTTGGAAGTTGTGAATATAGGAATTTTGATTTTGTTGTGTGCTTGAACCTTCTTTGGTTCAATTGTTGTTTTCCCTTTCTTCAGAATTTTGGAAAGTAGAAATGTACTATATCTTGCAAGATGGGAATATAGGAATTTTAGGGGATTGTTGTTTGAAATATATATTTTTACAATACATATATATAATATTTTTGTTGTTGTTTCCCCTTTCTCTTTAAGAATGTCTAAATAATTTTTATAATTTTTTGTTTTTATATTTCGCGTTATTTATTTCAATCTACATTATTTATTTTAATTTTTTTTTTGAAGGAGACACACACAGAGGCAATTTTTTTCACACTTGGTTATCTCGTGTGTCTTCAATAAAGGTCACTGTAATATCTTTCAGAGTTACTGTCTGAATCCCGATATACATGCTAAAAGGTACAACTTCCTTAAGTTTTGTCCATGAGTGTATCTTTCAGAGTTATTGTCTGAATCCCGATATACATGCTAAAAGGTATAACTTCCTTAAGTTTTGTCCATGAGTGTAACTTTCAGAGTTATTGTCTGAATCCCGATATACATGCTAAAAGGTACAACTTCCTTAAGTTTTGTCCATGAGTGTAACTTTCAAGATATTGTCTGAATCCCGATATACTTGCTAAAAGGTACAACTTCCTTAAGTTTTGTCCATGAGTGTATATATAAAATATTCATATGACTCTATGCAGAATGTGACAATACATAATTCTTTTTGAAAATAGAGCAGTCCATGAATGAATATTTTATTATAAAGTTATATATTGGATCAAAATATAATTTATTTTACCAATATTTCAGTTGGCTGAACTCCAACCTTTTCAAGGTATTATAACATATTAATGTGTGTCAACAACAAAATCATCGCCACATTTTCAAACTAAATTCTATTGACGTTATGTGGCGCTGAGTTTGTTGTTGACAAACATTAATATGTTATAATACCTTGAAAAAGTTTGGCGTTAAACCAACTGAAATACTGGTAAAATAAATGATATTTTGATCCAATATTTGCCTTTTTAATTAAATTCATAATTGTATATTACCTTTCAATATATTAACTACAATTTGTTGATCTTATTTTAAAATCTTGAAACGGTTTCGTCTCAATATCAATAGATATTCTAGCTCTATTTTACATAGTAAAGTCTTTGTTGGTCTGCAATACCCACTTTTAAAATCATCTTTACGCTAGCTAAAGTTCCAGTTGGTATATACGTGAATTCTCTTTTTTCTTCATCATCGTTTCTTGATGTATACATAACTGGTATCCAAATAATTACTAAATCATTATAACCGCAATTTTTCTTTTTATTAAAATAATATGGTATCGAACGAATGATCTTTATCAAATATAGTGTATAATCCAGCCATTCCTAAGCCATCCAACACCAACTGTGATGTTACCATGAACATTAGTAAAATAAATGATGTTTTGATCCAATATATGCCTTTTTAATTATAATGTATAATTTATAAATTTAATTGCTATCTATCAATAAAATATTAAACAATTATTTATTTAAGAAACTTTCGTGCTTAAAGGTTTTATTTTCTTATATATCGATGGTGAGTTATTGTTTCACTAAATGAGATTAATTTGGCGAAACCGCTGAGAGGGTTCACTACTATTGAGCCAAGCTCTCTCATTCAATAACTCATATCATTGCAGTAAGGTCTGTAGAGATAATATTTGATGATATTTAAAAGAAGCGCATTGCCAGTAAATTTATTTGTGTAAAATTTAACGATAGATGGCAATTAACTTTAATTTACTAATAATTAATTATGCCTAACTTGTCCTTATTGTTTGCCAAAGAGCCTTGCTCAATGCAAATATTTAAATGTAATTATACTGTCCTAAAAGCTTATGTTCATAGTTTGCTTGAATACCATTTCTAAGATTACACCCTTCAATGTTGCATATACAGAGGGTGTTCACACTTAGGAGGGGAAACAAGTTTTATTATAAAATATTAAAAATTAACACCATATTTGAAAATTTTCGAATGTTCTATTAGAAAACCTTTTTGTTTATTCACAGAACGGCACCTGATTTTCCACGATACCAGACACTTTCTGATCATGGTCATATTCAAAAGATCCCATTCTTCCTTTACCACTTTCCAGAGCTAATCTTACCCATTTGGACATAATTAAAATATGCAAACAAGATGATGTCAACATTTCTAAAAAAATGTATTTATAATATTATTCACGACAAAAATGTCAAGTTTTTATTCAAAGCACCTACGGAGAAATGGACAAAAGATTATCACCCTATAGCTGTGAGAACTCCTGCAACTGTCAAAAAAGTGAAAAGATATATTACAAAGGAAAATCCTATGCCACAAAGAGATATAGCCAAATTATTAGGAACATCAGTGTCAACAATAAATAAAATAATAAATAAAGATTTAGGCCCAAAAGTTAAAAAAAAACATGCGGTTCACAAATTGTTTCAGAGCCATATTCGTCAGCGACACACTATCAGCAGATATTTTTATGAAAATTTCTTGGCTGCTGATAGATGGAAATTTATTGTTACATATGACGAATCATGAGTATATTTAACCGATTGCGACAGAAAAAGAGCTATATACTATCAAAAAAGGGTGGAAAAATCTAGGCCAATTTGGTTGAAGGAATGTGCCGAAAGTTACCCCAAAGGATTTATGGTGGCATGCGGTATATCATATGAAGGAAAATTAAAAATAAGAAAAGTTGAAAGAAATGCCAAAATAAATTCGGAGTACTATCAAAACAACATTTTAGAACCTATATTTTTAAATGATATTCCCTCTATCTATGGAAAATAGAGCAACAAAGTCTGGTTTCACCATGATAACGCCACAAGTCATACCTCATCTTCAACCCAAGCTTATTTGGAAGATCTAAGGCAAAGAACAGGAATCAACACTATTCCAAAGAACAGAACCCCTGTAAAATCTCCTGATTCAGCCCCGATGGATTTTAGCATTTTTGGATGCCTTAAAAGAGCACTTGGAAAGAGACACCCTAGGACAATTGAAGGTCTCTGGAAAGTGGTAAAGGAAGAATGGGATCTTTTGAATATGACCATGATCAGAAAGTGTCTGCTATCGGGCAAATTCAGGTGCCGTTCTGTAAATAAACAAAAAGGCTTTCAAATAGAACATTTGAAAATTTTCAAATATGGTGTTAATTTTTAAAATTTTATAATAAAACTTGTTTCCCCTAAGTGTGTGAACACCCTCTGTATAAGCATAATAGTTCAATACAGTTTTAGAGCTCTAAAGAATCTGTCTGGTAGATTAAATTGGCGAAACTGCTAGGAGGGTTCACCACTGATGAACCAAGCCCTCCCGATATTTTTTCATTGTAGTAAGGATAGTAGAAATTTTATTTTATGTTTAAAAATAAACTTTCGTGATTAAATGTTTTATTCTCTTGTATATACATGACGCGTTATTGTCATATAATTAATTATTTTTGGGCAATGTGTTTCTTTTTATCTCTACATTGGGAATCTCATTCAAACACTTTCAACATTGCAGTAAGATCTGTAGATATAAAAAAAAAAACACGTTGCCACAAAATTTAAGTGGACATGTGGACATGGCATCTGCCCGGTAATCGGAACATTGTGGGTTCGATTCCCATCCCTGGGCACTTTTATTTTTCCGTTCATCATTACTCTTCATAATTCACCCTTTCATACCTCATCCAAAAAGGTTAGAAATAGTCAATATTTCACCTTGAAATAAAATTTTGATTTTTCATTGAAAAGAAACTCATGCGGTGTAACTTCTAGTTTCGTTTTACAAAATTTAATTGTTGAAGATTTTATAGTGTATAATTGTAGTAAAATTAATAATCCAACTTTTTGAAGTTGAAGCCTTTCATTTAAAACTACAGATAATTCATGTAAATCAATTTTAAGTCATATTTTTGCACTTTGAAATTGCTAAGTACTTTTTAGAGTATCCTGTATATTGTATAATATTGTATATTCACAAACATAACTTATTTTCGGTTTAAATATGGTAGAATTACCATAAGAAGACACTCTCGCTAGAGGACATCTCTCACTCAAGATGGAGGAGCCTCCTTTCCTGAGAACTGTATATATTTCATCACCAAATTGTAAATAATATTATTTAACTTTGTTTAATTTATCGCTAAATTTTGTAACTATTGGCTAAGTGTCAATAAATTATGTTGAATTATCTATAACAGCCCTGGCCAACCTAAATGACTCCACGGGCCGCACGGAATCGTAAACAAGGTCTAAAAACTTTAACTATATCAAAATTTTAACTTTAAAATGTATTTTAAAAAATACTTAATACTTCCTTGATGGTTAATGTTTTTATTTATTATTTTTTGGCTGCTTTTTATAAATAAAAATAATAATAACTATTTAAAATAAAAAATATTTCTCTATTAATTACCATTATTCCTAATTTTTTTCTTCCTTTTTATGGAATCAAATATGTATTTTTAAAATTGTGGGATATATTTTAAATACAAAAATTATTATAATTATTTCAATATATTTTCTGTTTTTGAAAATACAGTAGAGAAATGAAAGTTACAAAAGAAATATAAAGTTAAATGGCGAGCCGCAAATTTTTTTACGACGGGCCGCGGGTTGCCCAGTCCTGGTCTATAATGTAGATTTATGGTGAAAATGACATTTTTACTATATAATTATCAACTCTATGTTAAAAGAAGATTTCTCTCTCTCTAAAAGACAATGTGACTCTGTATTTAAGTGTCATAGTCGTTCTATTGTCCATAGTAAAGCTTTCTAAATCACCCATATATCTTTCACACAGAAGAAAGCACCAGTTAGCAGAGGTTCTATTTACATGAAGCAAACAGACAGCACGGATGTCTAGATGGCCAAGTAGATGATGTGTCCCAGATAAATATGGCGTTGAGAAATTCCAGCCAATAGATCTCAAGCTAAATTAACACATCACCTAGGACAAAATACTTTCCCCCAACTTTTAATTAATTTTATATAAAAACATGTCAGAAGGAAGTATTTAATTTCCCAGGACTTCCTTGAAAGTGTTGGAAAATGGATGAAATTGCTTCTTTTCATCTCTATTGTTATTAAATTACTTTGTAAATAAGGGAAATTTTGTTTGGATATGTTTCTATTCTCTCCATTTAGAATCTTGGGCGTTTTTGATAATACTATATTTCGTAAAATATGAAAAATATTGGCAATTATTGATTTAAATTTACTGGATATTAATTAAATAATTGAAAAAGCTTTCTGGAGATGATTTTCTTTTTATTTTAAAACCATCTTAAGCTTTCGGACATCTTTGTGTCTGATGCTAAACTATTATAAATCTATATATATATGACCAGGAGCACATGTGCTTTACAGAAGGCAGAGCGCCATCTGGTGGAACAGAAATCAACTAAACATTGATTTAGCCTGTTCCCTGATATTTGGCCAACCCAATTTCTTGATAAATCAAAAAAAGCCTTCCACGAACGCGTTTCGCGCTTTTGGCGCTCGTCAGCGTGAAGTAGGCTGAACCACTGCTACCAAAAAATATTTTTTGGTCCCAGAGGCTTCTTGAAAAACCAAGAAATGGGTATTTAAGGCCAAACTTGCGTAAATATTCTTAGCATATATATATCAAATACAAAGATGAGAGAGATATCTACAAGTTATATTATATCATATTATAACATTATAACTCTTCATTAATTTTGACAGGATTTTACATCTCTATATCTAATAATAAATCTCTATTAGTGATGGTATATATTCGCTTATTTAAAAAATATAAAATAAAAACTCCGCCCTTGCCGGTCCCAAGCCCGGATGAAAAAGGAGGACGGGGAGCAGTAACAAGCTCACTAAAAAACCTGGGCTCAGCTGGCCCGACTGATAGTACCCTGTAAGGGCTCCTGATCCAGGTATACAGGATGAGCAGCTTTTGTACTCCATGTTAGGAGCGGCTGCACACGGCGTCTGTTCCTCATGTCAGAGGCGGCCATTTCTTTTGGAGCTAAGTCGGCCTGCCACTGAGTAGTGTTCCCAGTCTTAATGACAAAGGCAGACGCATTCTACTTCACCCAGTGTGGAGATAAGAAAGAAGAAGAAGAGAAAAAATATAAAGAACAATTCAAATAGTTTCTATATATATATAAATATAGTTTAGGAAATATTTGGAAAAAATTTGACAGAAATCAAAAATACGATGGATTCATATTGTATCTATAGTAAATATACTCATGAACAAAATTTAAGGAAGTGGAAAATTTTTGACATCGTCGGTCGCCTTTTTTTTTTTTTTTTTTGTTACAGAGGCAATTTGTTCACACTTTTTTATTTCGTATGTTATCAATAAAGGTCACTGTATATCCAATATATATCAGAGTTATTGTCTGAATCCCGATATACATGGTAAAAGGTACAACTTCCTTAAGTTTTGTCCATGAGTGTATCTTTCAGAGTTATTGTCTGAATCCCGATATACATGGTAAAAGGTACAACTTCCTTAAGTTGTGTTCATGAGTTTATCTTTCAGAGTTATTGTCTGAATCCCGATATACATGGTAAAAGGTACAACTTCCTTAAGTTTTGTCCATGAGTGTATCTTTCAGAGTTATTGTCTGAATCCCGATATACATGGTAAAAGGTACAACTTCCTTAAGTTTTGTCCATGAGTGTATCTTTCAGAGTTATTGTCTGAATCCCGATATACATGGTAAAAGGTACAACTTCCTTAAGTTTTGTCCATGAGTGTATCTTTCAGAGTTATTGTCTGAATCCCGATATACATGGTAAAAGGTACAACTTCCTTAAGTTGTGTTCATGAGTTTATCTTTCAGAGTTATTGTCTGAATCCCGATATACATGGTAAAAGGTACAACCTCCTTAAGTTTTGTTCATGAGTGTATCTTTCAGAGTTATTGTCTGAATCCCGATATACATGCTAAAAGGTACAACTTCCTTAAGTTTTGTTCATGAGTGTATCTTTCAGAGTTATTGTCTGAATCCCGATATACATGGTAAAAGGTACAACTTCCTTAAGTTTTGTTCATGAGTGTATCTTTCAGAGTTATTGTCTGAATCCCGATATACATGGTAAAAGGTACAACTTCCTTAAGTTTTGTCCATGAGTGTAAATACAAGAATATAGGCATTTATTATTGTGGAGTTTTCAATTTTCGGGAATTAAAAAAAGAGGATTTCAATCATATTAAAGTTTTTTATAAATTTATGTGTAGATATAGACAGGAATTCTATATGAATAAAAATTTTGTAAACACATAGTTTTGATATTCTTTTATGATAAAGGATTTCAATCCTTTAACTTTTTTACTTATTACTTTTTATTATAAATTAGATATTCAATTATATAATCTAAATAAATACATACTTTTAAAGTAAGACGCTAATAAAAAAAGATATCATATATAATACAAATTCATTATAATGATAATAAATAATAAATTGAAGTGTTTTTTTTTAGTTAAATAAATAATTGAAAATATATTTAGGATCATTTTTTAATATCTCTAATATTGAAGACATATAAAATAATCGAAATATTTTGTGAAAATAGAGTTTTATTAATTAGTATTTTCAAAAACGATACAGCAAAATAACCATCTTGTGTTCACAGAAGTAGTTCTCGTGGCTCTCACTATGTGGCGCTAGGGGTTTAGGAGCACACATTACAGATTTATTGAGAATTTTATATTGAGGATATTTGGAAGCTTCCTTATTTGATTTTTACTATCTCCTATTACACATGGTACAGGCCATGATAATCATGGTGAGTAGTTAGCTACTGCTTTTCTTTGCAAGTACACCTATCCCCCGATTTAGACGGTACTTGTTTTACACGTTTTCGCTTTTACACGGTTTTCCAAATAAGTTTTTTTTATCGCACTATACTAAATGCTACTGTGATTGAACACATGCGCTGTGTACACATCTCACGAGGAATCCCGAGCTTAAGTGCTGACTACATATTTTAACCTGTCAATGCATTTTATTTTTATTTCTGTGTACACCTATCCCCCGATTTACACGTTTTTCTCAGGAACGTATCTACCGTGTAAATCGGGGAATAGGTGTACTCCGCATTTCTTCAAATATAGAAAAAGTTCTACTTTTGTAGTTACAAATGTACCAGAGTTCAGTTTGATTGCTACATTGAAAAGTGGATTTGGACTTTTGCATGAAACAGCGACCCTATTGAAGCAATTTTTTTCTTAGAAAAAAAAAAGAGTTCCCAGTGCGGGATTCGATCTTGAATCTTTACTGTAAAATTCGACGCTTTATACCTTTCAGTTATAAATATCCACGCTGCGCGCGTTTGTTTTTTGTAAATATTTCTGGTGGGATAAAATCGTTATTATAAGTAAGCCCGTTGAAGAGCGATTAACGCTTAAAAGCTAGCGTTTTTTTTAATAAAAAAGATACTCATTGTGAGAATATATTTGTAATTTTAATACTTTTTTTACAATTTTATCATGAATAGAGGTTTATATCTTCTTTATCATTATTAATATTATTTATTCAAATCTAAAAGCTTGAGGAATGAGTTTCTTTTGCAAATAAATTTATTTCGAGCTTTCGGGCAACGCCCTTCTACAGGAAAATTAAAAATAAAGTAAATTAAATTATATTACATTGAGATTAAGCGAGGCAAATGTATAACAAACTATAGAAAATAAATATCAGAAACAAACACACGTGAGACTACTCGTGCGTCAGATACATATGAATTTCTGATATTTATTTTATATAGTTGTTATATATTTGCCTCGCTTAATCTCACAGTGTAATATAATTTAATTTACTTTATTTTTAATATTCCTGTAGAAGGGCGTTGCCCGAAAGCTCGAAATAAATTTATTTGCAAAAGAAACTCATCCCTCAAGCTTTTAGATTTGAACATTCTATTAAGAGATTAGCCTATTAATTAATATTATTTATTTATATATTTTTCATCGCAGTAAGGACAGAGTTGAAGTTTGTTTTGTATTTAAAAAGAAACATTTGTGTTTATATGCTTCCATTTATCATATATAGATGGCATGTTATCGCCTTATAATTATATATTGGTATTGTATCAGATTAGAGAACATTTCAGCCTAAATGAAGTTTTTATTGTTCAGTTCATGTTTTGACAAAAATATCTTTAGTTTTCTCGGCAAAACCAAAACACGAGAAAAGAATTTCATAAAGCATCGAATGAAAACACGCATCAGAATTCTAAAGTACATTTTGAAAGCCTTAGTAATATATATATACAGTAAGTTAAGGCACAAACTATTAAGTAATGGTCCACGTTTCAGAAATGACAACGGAACAAACTATAGAAGTAAAGGCACAAGTTTAGAAGTGAAGGCACAAACTATGAAAGTAAAACCACAAGTTTTGATAAGTAAAGGCACCAACTATGGAAGTCAAAGCACAAGTTTTTAGAAGTGACGGAACAGACTATGGAAGTAACGGCACAAGTTTATAAGGTAGGAATAAAATATGGAGGTAAAAGCACAATATTTGAAGTTAAGTCACATACTTTTGAAGAGTAAAAGTGATTATAAAATATAGAGGTGTGTAAAAGCACAATTATGGAAGTAAAAAACATAAGTTTAAAAATGAAGTCACAAACAATAGAAGTAAAACCACAAGTTTAGAAGTTAAGGAAAAAACCATGGAATTCAAGAAACACAAGTTTAAAAGTGAAGTCACAAACTATGGAAATAAAGGCACAAGTTTAGAAGTGAAGGCACAAACTATAGAAGTAAAAAACACAAGTTTAAAAGTGAAGTCACAAACTTTGGAAGTAAAATCACAAGTTTAAAAGTGAAGGCAAAAACTATGGAATTCAAGCAACACAAGTTTAAAAGTGAAAAGTCACAAACTATGGAAGTAAAAGCACAAGTTTAGAAGTGAAGGCAAAAACTATGGAATTCAAGAAACACAAGTTTAGAAGTGAAGTCACAAATTATGGATGTAAAAAATACAATTTAAAAGTGAAGTCACAAACTATGGAATTCAAGAAACACACAAGTTTAGAAGTGAAGTCACAAACTATGGATGTTAAAAACACAATTTAAAAGTGAAGTCACAAACTATGGAATTCAAGAAACACACAAGTTTAGAAGTGAAGTCACAAACTATGGAATTCAAGAAACACAAGTTTGAAGTGAAGTCACAAACTATGGAAGTAAAAAACATAAGTTTAAAAGGGAAGTCACAAACTATGGAATTCAAACAACACAAACCTAATTTAAGGACAAAAACCACTCTCAACAAGAGAAATAACAACAAGGGACTGGAGCTTTGACACTTCGACCTCCCAACTCGACATCAAACACAGTTTTTTTCACCGAATCACAATGTTCGAGGGAGAAAGGAACGGTAAAAAAGGTAACTCGCACCTTTCCATGCCTTGTCGGCCTTTCTTTCACCGTTTTTTACTTCCTTCGGCTGTGAAGTCTCTATTCTCCCTAACAAATTATTGTGGTTTAGCGAGGCGACCAGTGTAATTGAGATCTAATCTTGTTTAGAGCACTATGCCGTGGCGGCTTCCCTTGCTAGCTTCATCTTATTTAGGTATGGATATGGGATAACCTTCCATGATAGACCGATCTGATATGAAATCATACCTGGAGCGGCCACATTCATATATATATCAGAATCACTAATTTGGAGAATGATCATCCAGTATTTCGTAAGATAAAGTAAGTAGGTTGTCGTTGAAAATATGTAAACTAGTTATAGCACGTGTGATTCTTTACAAATAAAACAATTTCTACTGCCCTTCCGTTAGACATGGTCTCTCCATATCTCCCTCCTTCAATGCCTTCCTCTACTGAGGGTGGGCCACATGGTCTTTCCATATCTCCCTCCTTCAGTGCCATCCTCTACTGAGAATGGGCCACATGGTTTCTTCATATCTACTTCCTTCAGTGCCTTTCTATACTGAGGGTGGGCCCCATGGTCTCTTCATATTTCTCTCCTTAGTGTCTTCCTCTACTGAGGGTGGGCCGCATGGTCTCTCCATATGTTCCTCCTTCAGTGTCTTCCTCTACTGAGGGTAGGCCACATGGTCTCTCCATATCTCCCTCCTTCAATGCCTTCCTCTACTGAGGGTGGGCCACATGGTCTCTCCATATCTCCCTCCTTCAATGCCTTCCTCTACTGAGGGTGGACCACATGGTCTCTTCATATCTTCCTCTACTGAGGGTGGGCCACATGGTCCCTCCATATCTTCCTCCTTCAGTGCCTTCCTCTACTGAGGGTGGGCCACAAGGTCTCTCCATATCTCCCTCCTTCAGTGCCTTCCTCTACTGAGAGTTAGCTGCATGGTCTCTCCATATCTTCCTCCTTCAATGGCTTCCTCTACTGAGATTGGGCCGCATGGTCTTTCCATATCTCCCTCCTTCAATGCCTTCCTCTACTAAGGGTGTGCCACATGGTCTCTCCATATCTCCCTCCTTCAGTGCCTTCCTTTATTGAGGGTGGGCCGCATGGTCTCTTCATATCTCCCTCCTTTAGTGCTTTCCTCTACTGAGGGTGGGCCACGTGGTCTCTCCATATCTCCCTCCTTCAGTGCCTTCCTCTACTGAGGGTGGGCCACATGGTCTCTCCATAACTCCCTCCTTTAGTGCCTTTCTCTACTGATATTGGGCCGCATGGTCTTTCTATATCTCCCTCCTTCAATGCCTTCCTCTACTAAGGGTGGGCCACATGGTCTCTCCATATCTCCCTCCTTCAGTGCCTTCCTCTACTGAGGGTGGGCCGCATGGTCTCTCCATATCTTCCTCCTTCAGTGCCTTCCTCTACTCAGGGTGGGCCACATGGTCTCTCCATATCTCCCTTCTTCAGTGCCTTCCTCTACTGAGGGTGGGCCGCATGGTCTCTCCATATCTCCCTCCTTTAGTGCCTTCCTCTACTGAGGTTGGGCCGCATGGTCTTTCCATATCTTCCTCCTTCAATACCTTACTCTACTGAGGGTGGGCCACGTGGTCTCTCCATATCTTCCTCCTTCAGTGTCTTTCTCTACTGAGGGTGGGCCACGTGGTCTCTCCATATCTCCCTCCTTTAGTGCTTTCCTCTACTGAGGGTTGGCCACGTGGTCTCTCCATATCTCCCTTCTTCAATGCCTTTCTCTACTGAGGGTGGGCCGCATGGTCTCTCCATATCTCCCTCCTTCAGTGCCTTCCTCTACTGAGGGTGGGCCACATGGTCTCTCCATATCTCCCTCCTTTGATTCCTTCCTCTACTGAGGGTGGGCCACATGGTCTCTCCATATCTCCCTCTTTCAATGCTTTCCTCTACTGAGGGTGGGCCACATGGTCTCTCTATATCTCTCTCCTTCAGTGCCTTCCTCTACTGAGGGTGGGCCACATGGTCTCTCCATATCTCCCTCCTTCACTGCCTTCCTCTACTGAGGGTGGGCCACATGGTCTCTCCATATCTCCCTCCTTCAGTGCCTTCCTCTACTGAGGGTGGGCCACATGGTCTCTCCATATCTCCCTCCTTCAGTGCCTTCCTCTACTGAGGGTGGGCCACATGGTCTCTCCATATCTCCCTCCTTCAGTGCCTTCCTCTACTGAGGGTGGGCCACATGGTCTCTCCATATCTCCCTCCTTCAGAAGCCTTCCTCTACCGATGGTGGGCCGTATGGTCTCTCCATATCTCCCTCCTTCAATGCCTTCCTCTACTGAGGGTGGGCCGTATGGTCTCTCCATATCTCCCTCCTTCAGAAGCCTTCCTCTACCGATGGTGGACCGTATGGTCTCTCCATATCTCCCTCCTTCAGTGCCTTCCTCTACTGAGGGTGGGCAACATGGTCTCTCCATATCTTCCTCCTTCAGTGCCTTCCTCTACTGAGGGTGGGCCACGTGGTCTCTCCATATCTTCCTCCTTCAATACCTTCCTCTACTGAGGGTGGGCCACGTGGTCTCTTCATATCTTCCTCCTTCAGTGTCTTTCTCTACTGAGGGTGGGCCACGTGGTCTCTCCATATCTTCCTCCTTCAGTGTCTTCGTCTACTAAAGGTGGGCCACATGGTCTCTCCATATCTCCCTCCTTCAATACCTTCCTCTACTGAGGTTGGGCCACATGGTCTCTCCATATCTCCCTCCTTCAATACCTTCCACTACTGAGGTTGGGCCACATGGTCTCTCCATATCTCCCTCCTTCAATACCTTCCTCTATTGAGGTTGGGCCACATGGTCTCTCCATATCTCCCTCCTTCAATACCTTCCTCTACTGAGGTTGGGCCACATGGTCTCTCCATATCTCCTTCCTTCAGTGTCCACGTCGTTTCTATATTAAGATAAAACTGTGATAAGAGCTTTCATGCCAGATGGATTTTCTTAGTAGCTACAACTAAAATCTTATTTATAATCGTTGTTAGGGCACTGAAGATGAACCTTTGGATCGAAAACTAATAGCCTAAGTTTTATCGTAATAAAAAAAACGTATTGCTTTAAGTTATAGTGTGTTTTAAATGAGTGTAACTCATTTTTTCTTTCTCTCATACTCAACCGTTCATTCCTGCAAGATCTACAAGGATCTTATGTATGTTTATCTTGAGATTTTCTATGATTTCTACTGAGGAAAAGTGAACCTGGATACCATCTCTTCTAGATGAATATTCATTTTCACAACATTTTGATGAATTCCAATTACTGATATCAGAAGATTGCCAAAGAGAATCGTTGAAGGAATGTTATAACTAGTCGGTTTCCGACAGCCACTTCCCAGGTTCGAATCTCGCATTGGGCACTTTTTTTATAATGAAATATTTCTTTAATGGCCCCCGATTGTCAAAAAAGACTAACTCCACTAGTGAGTGCAAATATTCAAAGACGAGACTTTGGCACAATTATAAATGTAAAAGACGAACTGTTTTCTACATATGTATACATGTGGTATACTTACATTAAAAGCAGTTGCTTACTACCTACCATGAATATCATGACGTGCTTAAGATAATTACCACCTCTATTACTTATGGATTAAGGCGAAATACACTAATGGACAAAGCTTAAGTAAGTTGTACCTTTTAACATGTATATCGGGATTAAGATAATAACTCTGAAATATATTTGATACACAGTCACCTTTATTGAGGACACAGGAAATAATAAAATTTGAGCAAAATTGACTCTGTCTCCTTAAAAAAAAAAAACAGACGACCGGCGACATAAAAGACGTTACACGTCCATAAATTTTATCCAAGATTGTAGATTGATCAGGTTTAAGAGATAAAAATATCGAATTATATTAATCTAAACAACAAAAAGGTTCTTATAGAATATATTTCAGAAAAAGGAAAATTGATGAAATTCCATATTTTCTCATCATATCAAGGAATCGGCGGCACAAAGACGTTTCAATTCCTTAAGCTCATCTCCATGAGTATATCAGGTTATCTCAAGAGATGAAAATATTTTATTAATCTAAAAAACAAAGACGTAACTGTTCTTGTGTGGAACTAACACCTATCCACATATTCTCATGCCCAGCAATGGCTGCAGCCTTGCAGAAAATTGACATGGACTTAGAACACCGTTTTACACACCCAAGATGGAAGACATTGTAACTGCTGTGATAGAGATACATGGAGACATCTGAGGCTCTTCATTGGATACAACAACAACAGAAAATTGACATGGAACCAGCAGCTTCACACATCCAAGATAGAGGACATTGCGACTGTTGTGATAGAGGTACATGGAGATATCTGAAGCTCTTCATTGGAAACGACAACAGCCACAGAAAATTGACATGGACCCAGAGCAGCAGTTTTACACGCCCAAGCGAGAGGACATTGCGACTGATGTAATATAGATGTATAGAGATATCTGAGGCTCTTCATAGGAAACGACAACAACAACAGAAAATTGAAATGGACCCAGAACTTTACACACCCAAGATAGTGGACATTGCAACTGCTGTGATAGAGATACATGGAGATATCTGAGGCTCTTCATTGGAAACGACAACAACAACAGAAAATTGACATGGAACTAGAGCAGCAGTTTTACACACCTAAGATAGTGGCCATTGCAACTGCTGTGATAGAGATGCATGGAGACATCTGAGGCTCTTCATTGGACACGAAAACAACAACAGAAAATTGACATGGACCCAGAGCAGCAGTTTTACACACCCAAGATAATGGACAATACGATTGTTGTGATAGAGATGCATGGAGATATCTGAGGCTCTTCATTGGACAAGACACCAACAACAGAAAATTGACATTAACCCAGAGCAACAGCTTTACAAACCCAAGATAGAGGACATTGTTACTATTGTGATAGAGATGCATGGAGACATCTGAGGCTCTTCATTGGACACGACAACAACAGAAAATTGACATGGACCCAGAGCAGCAGTTTTACACAGCGACTGATGTGATAGAGATGTACGGAGACATCTGAGGTTCTTCATTTGACACTACAACAACAACAACAAATACATAGATGAAATTTCAAAGAAAGGAAAAATGATGAAATTCCATATTTCCGCATTCATATCAATCAAGGGTTGTTAATAAAGAAGATGATAAGTGTCAGGTTTATAAGATAGGTGAAAAGGATAAACCATCATTTCATTAAAGTAGGACAACATAGCACCTGCAGTTGTTGGCAGGTGGGGAACTATTGTACCAGGAGAATAACACGTCAAATTACCTCTCACCTAATTGGCATTGTGTTTCCTCAACATTACTGACCCACATTCCTCGAACATATTGCTTATAATTACAGTACTGAAAGTTCTACTTCAGCTAGCTCTCTTCACTCCTACTTTACTTTTACTTTCAGTAAACGAAAGAATTTGTGGTGTTTTTTGTTTGTTTTATAAAATAAAGTTTACATTGAATTGAAATGTTCATACTCTGTTGAGTGGAGTGTACATTTAATTTTAGAATGTTTTGCTGGTGTTTTGTTGCCATTACTAATGTCTTATTTCAGTTAATTTGTTGTTTAAAATGACGTTTTCTAATGTTGTCTTTGATACAATATATAGCATTTGAAAAATATTTACTGGTTAAAACTTAATCTCTTTTTGTGTGCAATTTAAAATTAAGTTTCTTAGTGTTTTTTTCTTTAATGTCGCTATACTCAAGTAGGTTTTCTTTTGATTGTGTGTAATATTATTTTGCTTTTTATTTAAAAGGAATTCAAGTGCTTATTTGTTTAAGGAACTGTTGATAAAGACATTTTGAAAGTTAAGAAAATGATTTAATAGGTTTTTAATGTCGCTATGCTCAAGTAGCTTTTCTTTAGAATGTGTGTAATATTCTTTTGCTTTTTATTTAAAAATATTTCAAATGTTTGTTTGTTTAAGGAACTGTTGAAAAAGACATTTTAATAGTTAAGAAAATGATTTAATAGGTTTTTAATGTCGCTATGCTCAAGTAGCTTTTCTTTTGATTGTGTATAATATTCTTTTGCTTTTTATTTAAAAGGAATTCAAATGCTTATTTGTTTAATGAAATGTTAAAAAGGCATATATTACTAGTTAAAAAATTCATTTCTTAGATTTTTAATATAAAATTGACGTTTCGAAATGAGGTCAATATATATATTTAGAGATATGTCTATCTGCAGAAAAAGGTGTAACAGAGAGTTCTATGGAAGAATGAGTGTTTGAGTGGGTAACAAAACAATAGATAAAGATTTAAACTATTCTATATTGACCACATAAGATAATTAATTAAAAAGACATAAATTGTATTTAAAATTACAAGTATTTTCTCACAATGAGTATCTTTTTATTACAAAACTCTAGCTTTTAAGCGATAATCGTTCTTCAACGGGCTTAATAAAATAGCGACTTTATCTTACCAGATTTTTGTAAATATTTCTGGTAGGATAAAGTCGCTATTTCATTAAGCCCGTTGAAGAGCAATTATCACTTGAAAGCTAGCGTTTTGTAATAAAAAGATACTCATTGTGAGAAAATATTTGTAATTTTAAAACTTTTTCACAATTTTATCATGAATAGTGACATATATTGTATCAAAATATCATTTATTTTACCAATATTTGCCTTTTTAATTAAAGATTTAATTATGGGGTGATTGTATTATTTTCAAAACGATATAAGATAATATAAGATTTAATGAAGATTTTTGCTATTACGTTCTAGATTGACGCATTTGTCTGAATTAGACAAAAACTGGTATTGTAGCTCATTCTTTATTACCACTTTTAAGTTTTTTTACTGGGATGATAAGTATAATACATTGTTCTGATGCATATTTATAGGTAGAGGTGCATCTTTTGTTACAGAGAATAATATGATAAATAAATATATATGTTATATAGAAATAAAATTTTTATTTTAAATTATAATTTCATAGATACAAATACTCTGTTAAAACGACCGCCAGAGGTCATGCTTTTCACTATAAAAACTCATTGTTGTTTTATCCCGATGGCCGGCTAAAACTTTTGTACATTATGTAAATAATATTTTTTTTCCTTATTCTACTCGCCTTAAGCCAGGCATTACTTTTATCAAATTATGTTCTTTTATATATCCCTTTATCACAATTAAAGCAATTACTGATCAAAACCATATTATTATTTTTTTTCAAGATTATTCACAACCACGACTGCACCACCATAGCTTAATCCTCAATATACCCAAAATCAAGATAATCTCAACAATTAAAAAAACAACAGAAATCTCATCTCTTTTCTTTTATATATAAGAAATATATATATATGTAGTACAACAAGATATTCATTAGTGACGTCCACCACGGGAAAGACAGATGAACTGCAAGAATTCTTGCCCACAGAATAGGCAGGTCAAGGAAGTATTGCTCGCCTCAAGCCCAAGATGGTAGTGTAAATTAAATATGGCATCATGTTTCTGGAGATGATTTTCTTTCGATTTTCAGTTTTGGATTATTCATTCATAATCTAAAACTGAAAATATAAAGAAACGCATCTTCATAAACTTGTTGACTTTTTAATTCATATATGTGGGGTCAGGAAATGGATGGTCTAAACCGTTGGTTTGCGACCGCTACGACCCGGTATCGAAACACGCATTAGGCACTTTTTTCTAATTAAAAAAAATGCTCCAATGGCCCCTGATTCTTGAAAAGGTTCAACCCCATCAGCGAGTTTAAGTAACAAAATGGAACTCTGGAATATTTGTAAGTGCAAAAGTCGAACTGCTTCCACATGTATAGACATGTGATGCATTTACTGTAAAAGCAGTCGCTAACCTCTACCTACCATGGATATGATGACCTGTACCATGTGTACTAGGGATGATAAAAATAAATCCATATACAGGAGAGTCACATCTATTGCAATGGTAGTGTAAATGGCCGTCTTCGTCGCTGTTATGGCCATTAATGTCTTAGGATGAAGAACGAAATCGAGAATCCAAATTTGAACTTCAGATAGATTCGTTTTCATCTTTAATATTGAAGATTTTTAAACTCCGCTTTTGCCGATCTCAAGCCAGGATGAAAAAGGAGGAGGGGAGCAGTAACAAGCTCGCTAAAAAACCTGGGTTCAGCTGGCCCGGCTGATAGTACACTGTAAGGGCTCCTAATCTAGGAATACAGGATTAGCAGCGTTTGTACTCCATGTTAGGAGCGGCTGTACATGGCGTCTGTTCCTCATGTCAGAGGTGGCCATTTCTTTTGGGGCTAAGTCAGCCTGCTACTGAGTAGTGCTCCCAGTCTTAATGACAAAAGCAGACGCATTCTACTTCACCCAGTCATGATATCAAGCTTTACAAGCTTGATACCCTAATATAATTGAGTGGAGATAAAAAAGAAGAAGAAGATATTGAAGATTTGAATAATAAATTTGAGAATTAAGAAGTCTCGTGTTGTCTAGCATAATTAAATAAAACATATAGGACAAAAAGGAAAAGAAGAAAAAACCTTCCAACAATGAAGACATGAACATTTTAATTGTCTGTGGACCTTCAATTTCAACATACACAGGTTGATGACAGATTCCAGAATTCATTACCCCATTCTTGGGGCGTGAAGGCTGTAATGTACAATGGTACTTTTGCCATTAATGGCAACATTTAGAATGGACAATACTTCGTCCTTATGGCTCTATTACTCTTCTTGTGGGATTCTTTCGTAGGTTCTTGTTTGAAATTTCTTAATTCTTCCCTATTTCTTCACTAAAAAGAGATTCTCTTTCAAAGCAAACCCAGCTAATTTTAATATACAGTAGAACCTCCTTTTAGCGGACACTCCGCTAGCGGACACCTCTCTACAAAAGACAGTTTTCATTTGCAAAATTACCATTTTTACTATTCAG
This sequence comes from Cordylochernes scorpioides, assembly GCA_030710605.1. Lineage (NCBI taxonomy): Eukaryota > Metazoa > Arthropoda > Arachnida > Pseudoscorpiones > Chernetidae > Cordylochernes > Cordylochernes scorpioides. The sequence goes on along the minus strand of CP092872.1, from coordinate 88,342,975 downwards.
CAACTCTCCAGTAAGAAGACACCTCTCTCCCTATAGGACACTTTGGCTCTGCAATTAGGTGTCCTTTACAGGGAGGTTCTACTGTATAATAATATCTCTTTATGATGCATTATCGTGCCATCTGTTATCAGAAATTGAAACTATTTTAGACGCCTATGATTCTTTTCTAAATCAAGCAATTTTATACTGTCCTTACGGCAATGATATATTAATGAGAGTGCCTAGCTCATCAGTGGTATTAGACACGTATGCTTCTTTTGTAAATTCACCACTGATGAGTCAGGCCCTCCCATCAATATGCCATTACAGTAAGGGCAGTAGAAAATGTTCTTAATTTTTAAAAAAGAATCATACGGCTCTAAATTAATATCAATTTCTGATAACTCTTTAATTTGATATTAAAGGGAAGGCCATTAGAATACGCCCCATAGGTAATATCTCAATTTATAAAATTGTTAATATGAATTATTTTTAAAATTTTGAATAGAAATACACACACACACAAAGAACTATTGTATTTTTACTAATGAAAATAATGAGATATAAATGTTGTTGTTATTTTTGTCGTGTCCAATGAAGAACCTCAGATGTCTTCGTGCATCTCTATCACAGCAGTCACAATGTCCACTATCTTGGGTGAGATATACACGTGTTTATATCTAATGAATAATATTTAAAAAATAAAATTAACCCAAATTTGATAATAATATTGATAATAATAAAAATATAAATATGACATTTTGATGATTTACAATTCCTTTTGTATTTTTGTATGCGTGCATGTGTGTGTGAGATTATAAAATCCAGATTAAATATCAATCAAAGGCAGAAAAAACGAATTATTGTAAAATGTGATGATCAAGTTGGGAGTCAAAGAAGTATTAATTTACCCTATATATGAATATACATTCACGAATACATGAGATAACCAAATGTGAACAAAATTGCCTATCTCCTTCAAAAATTAATAAAAAATATATGATCGGTGACATCAAAAACTTTCCATGTCTTTAGGTTTTATCCATGAGTCTATATAGATAAGAAATAATACTATTAAGCACGAAAATATCTCTGTTCTAAATATAATAATTTTTTACTGTTCTTACTGAGATGAAATGTACTGGGAGACCATCATCGAGAATTCTCCCAGAAATTTCTCCAAATTTAATCTACCAGGCCGCATTTTTAAAGCTCTAATTCGGTATTGGAAAATTCTGCCTTTTTATACTAAATTAAAAGGGTGGAATGTCATTTATGGCTTTTAAGAAAACTATCGACATAAGCTATTAGAACATTAGAGAGAGTAATATATGAATATATTTATTCCTGTGTGTGTTTGATTTTATATATTCCAATATATAAATCCATATATAAATATTCGATAAAATAATCCCTTGAACTAATATTAAAATAAAAACATAAAACTACCAGGGAAAAGTTTCTTTTAAAATATTTTTTATTAAAAAAATATCTCAAGCTTTCGGGCAAGTACGCCCTTCTACGGGAGAAAATGCTTTATATGATTAATACGCCAATGAAATATGATTTAAAATTAAATAAAGTCCATTTTACTGTTTACATTTGTTTTAAAGCATGATCAACGCGGGCTTCTGTTGCGCGTGCTTCACTTGGAGGTTATGGGCTGGGCTCAGGGAATATAATGTTATAAATTTCCGGAATATCTATTCTTCTATTAATGCTATTGTGCTTTCTGGATATGATGGATTCTATTATAAGTCTCTGTATTTCTCCATATATCACTATATCAAAAGAAAAATAGGATATCGCTAAAATTAATGATGTTTGAAGTTAGACCTTTAAAAATATACTCATAGACCTAACCTAGGGAATAGAACGTCTTTGATGCCACCGATTGTCTGTTTTTTAAAGGAGACAGAGGCAATTTTGTTCACACTTGGTTATCTCGTGTGTCTTCAATAAAGGTCACTGTAATATCTTTGAGAGTTATTGTCTGAATCCTGATATATATGCTGAAAGGTAAGTGGATATATATCAAAAATAGCTCTTTTGCTGATTATGAAATATGAAATGGTTAATATAACGGATTGCTATGATCCAATTGCATGATCCCGGCATGACAAAGATGGCTGGGGTCCTGGGAAAGGTTATGAAGAGGAGAACAAGACATCAGACCATCCGGACAATGATAAGACAGACCACCCACCTACATTTGTTCCCACACCTCCCAGACGTAATCGGCGCCAATTTTCAGAGGCCTATAGTATCAGCGGTTCGCCACCCGCTCTGGTGGGATGGACCATTGGCCACCTGGTGATGAGATCATCCTGGTTGGAGAGATCAGGATGCAATTACCTCCCTCCACAATCCGGCCATGTTTCCTTTTCAGTCTTTTCCTCAGCTTTTACCTATTGCAATTCGTGTAGGAGATCAATGCTTATAGTTGTTGATTGCTTTGTTTTGGCTCATAGATCAACTTCCTATTATCACTTTTCTATTAAAGACCATGTTTCCCTTTCAGTCTTTTCCTCAGCTTTTGCCAATTGCAATTCGTGTAGAAGAAATAGATCAATGCTTCTAGTAGTTGATTACTTCGTTCTGGCTATTAGATCAACTTCCTATGATACCATGTTTCCTTTCCAGTCTTTCCCACAGCCTTTGCCTATTGCAATTCGTATAGGAGCGATAGATCAATTCTTCTAGTAGTTGATTACTTCGTTCTGGATGCTAGATCAACTTCCTATTATACCATGTTTCTTTTTCGGTCTTTCACACAGCGTTTGATTATTTCAATTCGTGTCGGAAAGATATACCAACGCTTCTAGTTTTTGAACTCTTCGTTCTTATAAACAGAAAAATGATCAGGTGTTAGATTAATTTCCTCCTATGATCATTTTGCTATTGAATACCATGTTTCCTCTTCAGACTTTCCCCGCATCGTTTGTGTATTGCAATTTGTGTAGGAGAGCTAGATCAATGCTTCTAGTTATTGAGATATCTCTTCGTTCTTTGAACTTAAAATTGATCAGGCTGCTAGATTAAGTTACCATATATGGTACATTTTTTAATGAATAACATGTTTTCTTTTAAGTCTTTCCCGCAGCGTTTGCTTATTGCAACTCTTGTAGGAGAGCTAATCTATACTTCTATATACTGATTTCTTCATTCTTTTAAACATAAAATGGATCAGGATGATAGATTAACTTCCCATGGTTTATTTTCAATTGAATACCATTCTTTTCAGTCTTTCCCACATCGTTGGTGTACTGCAATTCGTGAAGGAGAGATAGATAGCTTTATGCTCTTCTTCTCTTCTATTTGTTGATATCTTGGTTCTTTAAAACATAAAAATGATTAGGATCTGCTTGATTAACTTCCTATTATTCACTTTATATTGAGTACCATTTTTTATTTTCAATATTTCCCGCATTGTTTGTCCTATTGCAATTCGTGAAGAATAGATAGTTCTATGCTTCTAGATGTTCCTCTCTCCGTTTTACAGAATTGAAGAAGGATTAGGTAACTGATTTTCCTTCCTCTATTCACATTTTATATTAAAGACGATATTTTCTTTTTAGTGTCCCCATAACGTTTGTTTATTGCAATTCTTGAAAAGGGATGGATTTTTTAATGCTTTTAGTTGTTGATCGCTTCGTTCTTTTAAACAGGAAAAGGATCAGGCTGCTATAGATGGACTTCCTATGATCTATTTTCTATTGAATACCATATTTACTTTTCAGTCTTTCCCGCAGAGTTTGATTATTGTAATTCTTGAAAGAGAGTTAGAAGAACTATGTTTCTAGATGTTCATATCTTCGTCTTCCTGACTTGAGGAAGGTTCAGGCAGCTGAATTACCTTCCTGAGATATCTCTCTTTCTATCATCAACTATTTTATTATGTTCATTGTAGTGCTTGCTTGTTGCTATTCTTGTGGGATATATAGAGATCTATATTTCTAGTTTTTCATCTATTCCTCTTTTGGAATTAGGAAGAATGAGCCAGATAGATAAAAATCGATGATATTTTTTTATTATCGATAACTATGTTTTATTTTACCTTTTACGGTAGCGTTTGCTTTTTTCAATTCGCTTAAGAAAGATAGATCTGTGTTTCTAGTTTATCATTCCTTGGTACTTCGGGATTTAGTAAGATTTGGATAGCTAGATGATCATTTTTCTATCAAATACTACAATTCTTTTTAGTCTTTTTTTTTTCAGAGTTTGCATATTGCAATTCGTATTCGTGTAGGAGAACTGGATATATGCCTCTAGTTGTTCATACTTTCTTCTCTCATAATTGAGCAAAATTTAGGACATAAATTACCTTCCTGTCATCATCTTTCTATTAACAATAAATTTTTCCTTTTTATTTTTATAATGTAGTGTTTTCTTGTTATGATTCTTGTAGGATATATAGAAATCTATGATTCCAGTAGTTTTCATCACTTTGTCAATTACAAATCAGTAAAGAAAAGACACCTATATCAGTTTTGAATTGAAGACCATGTTTCCTCTTTAGTTTTATCTTCAATGTTTGTTTGATTCATTTCTTGTAGAAGAGATAGATGAATGCATCTAATTGCTGATCTGCTTCGCCCTTTTAAAAATAAAAAGGATGCTAGATTGAATTCCTATGTTCTTTTTTCTATTAGCGATCATTTTTTTTTCTTTTTATTCTTCTCTTTTTTTCAACGCTTTCTTGATGAGATTCTTGTAGAAAAGATAAATGTATGCTTCTAATTGTTGATCGCTTCGTCTTTCATAATAGAAAGGAGTTAAGGCTATCAGATTAACTTTCTATGTTTTCTATTCTCATATTGACTACATTTGTTCCTTTTTGGTCTTTCAGCAAGGCTTTGCTTGTTGTGTTTCCTGGTAATGAGATAGATTCAAGTTTATTATTGTTTCTCTCTTCGTATTTTTGGATTGAGAAAGAATCATGCAGCTAGATCACTTTCATATGCACTTCATGGACTAAATTTAAAATATTGAAATTTCTTTAATGTCAACTGTCATCTTTTTTTTTTGGAGGCAGAGAAAATTTTGTTCACATTTGGTTATCTTGTATGTCTTCAATGGATATCACTGTGTATCAAATATCTTTCAGAGTTATTGTCTGAATCCTTAAAAGGTATAACTTTTTTAACATTTGTTCATGAATGTATATGTATACATTCATGGACAAATGTTAAAAAAAGTTATACTTAGCTTGCTAATCTAATACAATTCCCTATTTATCTAAAATATTACTATTATTTCAAGTTTTAAATATAGATTTGTCACTATATAAATACTTATCTTCATGCTCAGCAACAAAAATGTTTATTTATCAAGACATCAATTTGAACAAATTCAGACAAACCCAGTCTTTATGATATGGTCTAGGGGGCTATGATTCTCATCCATAAATATATCACAGAAACTGATCGCTAACTCAATCTGGAAGGGGCAAACAGACATTTCAGATATCAAAGCTTGCTTCAGAATGCGTCCGTCCATTATTATTGTATTATTTAGCGATTTTATGTTCTTTATGGTTGTCATGATCGCATCAGCCGTCTTCAGTTCTCAGTAGAACAGAAGGAAACCAAGAAATGCCCAAAGCGGGAGGTCCAATGTGACGTGGGCCCCTGGGAAATGAAGCGCAGAACCGGGTAGCCCTAAATAATGCCACAGAAAAAAACTGGCGCTGTGGTTAAGTGAGATTACCAGAATCTATCAATGTAATCAAGGCAATTCCAGAATACGTTTTTTTTTCCAAAAAAACTAGATCTTGATGTTTAGAAATATTGGCGTCAGTATATTTCTAATCAGTAGTGATAAAATCCTGATGAAAAAGATCTTTCAATTTTTTTTTCTTATCCTCACGACTCCATATAGGTTATATGCAAGTTACGTTAAAGCGCTGGTTTTATCTAACATTTCCCCGAGGTCACCTACAGAGAGGTGTAACTTGGACTTTGACCTGGTATTAAATGGCCGCCTCTAACATGAGGAACAGACGCCTACTACTGAAATTATCTCCCTCCGCTGTAAGCTTTACTGCAAGCTTTTTCGGAGAAAAAACATCTGGACGACACATGCAAACAGCCCGCTGCATCTGGTAACAGCGCGCCGCTTGCGAGGGAACCAAGGCAGCACCAAGTACGACTAAAGCTCCCTAGGCTTCAAAAATAGGGATCATAAGAGATCAGGAGTCTGGCTTTTATCTTTCGAGCTCCCGTTGGAACTTGGGAACAGACGCCTTGAGCAGCCGCTCCTAACATGGAGTACACACGCTGCTCATCCTGTATCCCTGGATTAGGAGTCCTTACAGGGTACTATCAGCCGGGTCAGCTGAGCCCAGGTTTTTTAGTGAGCTTGTTACTGCTCCCCCTCCTCCTTTTTCATCCGGGCTTGGGACCGGCAATAGCGGAGTCAATATTTTTCTCATTGCAATAAAGACATTTGGATATTTTTACATTCATCGACAAAACTTAAGGAAGTAAAAAGTCTATCACCGTTCGTCTTTTTTTATTTTTATTTTTTTGAAGACAGAGGCAATTTTGTTCACACTTGGTTATCTCGTATTACTTCAATAAAGGTCACTGTATCAAATATCTTTCAGAGTTATTGTCTGAATCCCGATATACATGTTAAAAGGTACAACTTCCTCAAGTTTTAACACTGAGTGTATTTGAAAAAATAAATGAGTAACCGTACTAAATAGTTACTGTTTCTAACTACAAATGGTGCGCTATTGCCTTCTAATTAATTTTTATATAAATCTATACTATTTTCAAGAAAAAAAATTAAAAAAAGGTAATTAAGGAAACATTCGTCAAAATAACACATAGATAAGAACTATAGATTTTATACCTCTTTTTAATGGGAGAGGTGACTTTTTTATTTTAATGAAATTAAACTTATCAACAATGATAATTATAGTTAGGATTTTTACTTATTACATGTACATATGTGAAACAAATGATATTAGTAATCACGATGTGTAGACATCAATTGTTTTTACATGTGGACAATTGACATTAAGCTTAATTTTATTGACATTTTGTTAGTACAGGGAAAGTACACAGTACGCACTATTTAGGTAATGATAATGAGTAATTTACAATGATGATGATTATATAAAAATAAATAGAGATATATACAACTATAATTTAGTCCTTTTGATAGAAATCTCGTAGCATTGGATGTAATTGATTGGTTAGAAAGATTGACTACAGTGTTTTGATGTGTTTGAGAATTTGTTTCTTGTAACCAATTGTTTAATTTTTTTAGATTGAACACTGTACATGACGCCTCTACCACCGCTGCAGAGTTTGGTGAAGAATCGCCAAGGGGTCTCCAGCGAAACCAAGGATTTCGAGATCTACGAAGAAAACGTATATGGAAAGCCGTTAGAATTTGCCTTTACAAGTTATCAAAGTCCAATTTGTTTCTCTAACTGTTGATCCTATGTATGTCAAGGACTATTATAAAGCCATTTATTATTTTCAAAACGTGGTTTGATGGACGAATGGTACAAACCATCGATTTGACTGCCATGACCCGGGTTCGAATCCCACATTGGCAACTTTTTTTATTATTAAAAGAAAATTGCTCCAATGGCCCCCGTTTCGTACAAAATTCTAACCCCATCAGGGAGTGCAAGTAATCAGAGTACATTTGTAAGTGAAAATGCTGAACTGCTTTTTACATGTTTAGTTATTTGGTGCAATTACAGACCTGTTTTCTTTCCTCTTTTCGCTCTCCACTTCTCCCATCCATATTTCCTTTTTTTTTTCTTATTTTCCATAGCATTATTCAGATAATAATCTGTATATACTTACCATGTGTATATAATCTTTCTCCATTTTTACCCCTTTGTATATTTCCCACTTCCATAGGCTTCTCCGTCTTGTAACCCCAAGGAGAATCCTCAGTAAGACCTGTGTGTCTTAATAAAGGTTTTTGTGTGTGTGTGTGTGTGGTGCAATTACAGTAATAGCAGTCAGTTACTACTATACGCCAGGATTATCATGGCCATCACGTGTATTAAGGATAAAAAGAAAAAAAAACTGCTAAACACAAACGGAATTCGAACAAGATTTCATTATTGATATAGACCATTTTAGATTTGAATATTACACTCATAGACAAATCTTAAAGAAGTTGTACCTTTCAGAATGTATATCAGGATTCAGACAATAACTCTGGAAGATATTACAGTGACCTTTATTGAAGACACACGAGATAACCAAGTGTGTATACACTCATGGACAAATCTTAAAGAGGTTGTACCTTTCAGCATGTATATCAGGATTCTGACAATAACTCTGAAAGATATTACAGTGACCTTTATTGAAGACACACGAGATAACCAAGTGTGTATACACTCATAGACAAATCTTAAAGAGGTTGTACCTTTCAGAATGTATATCAGAATTCTGACAATAACTCTGAAATATATTACAGTGACCTTTATTGAAGACACACGAGATAACCAAGTGTGAACAAAATTGTCTCTGTCTCCTTAAAAAAGGCGATATTAAAGAGTTTCTACCTCCTTAAATTTTGTCCATGAGTGTATATATTCCATTTATTCTAATCCCACTGCTGTCATTTTCAATGTAAAACGTCTCAATATTCTGCATATCCATTGCCGAATCTTTTTAGGTCTGATTACTAACATGTAGAGAATACACCGCGTATTGATATTCAAAAACTCTTTGTAAATCTAGTTAAAACTACTTAAATATTTCTAAATATAAAATAGTAAATTGTCTAAATGTCGATTATAATATTTAAAAGATTGATGTGGTTGTGAGTTGATAGAAATACTGAGGAGTTTTTTGACAATTAAAACAAATTTATTGACAACTCAGTCAATATTTACAAAATAAGGAAGAGATCAAAAAATTAATTAGAGAAAATGATTTAATATAAAAAGATAGCGAAAAGCGTGTTCAAACCAGGGACATCAGGTTCTAAAGTCTAAAGCTTTCGCAGCTAGGCTATTTTGCCTTATTATTAAATAATTTAAAGAATAATTTAATATTTACAAATTTAAAAATACTGAGGAGTTGCTATATGGTGATTGGTTATTGAATACAAACAGTAATTGAAGATAAGTAAACATTATAGTTTTAAAGAGTATGATGCATGTCCTGGTTTCCAGGGATAGGTTTCTTCTCAAAATATTAATCTATAGTTTTCGGCACGACGCGGGCACGGAACACCGAGGCGTCTTCCGTGCCCGAAAGCTAAAGAGATTAAAGATTTAGAAAAGAAACTTCTACCAAGAATCCTGATATTTATACTTAATATTTGATACAATGGATTATTCTATTGAAATGAATAACTATCATTAAGAAAAAGTATAGCAATACTCATAAGAAGATACATGATGCCATGAATCGTGTTTTCTCTTTTAGAAGGGCATTCGTACCCGAAATCTAAAGAGATTAAAGATTTTGATAAGAAACTTCTTCCCCTGGAAGCTTGATATTTATACTTGTTGATACGAGGAATTATTCCATGGAAATGGATAACTGAATTATTAAGAAAAAAGTATTGCAATACTCATAAGAGGATACATGATGCAATGAATCGTATTTTCTCCAGTAGAAGGGCGTTCGTACCCGAAATCTAAAGAGATTAAAGATTTTGATAAAAAAAAACTTCTTCCCTTGGAAGCTTGATATTCATACTTATTGATACGAGGTATTATTCTATTGAAATAGATAATTATCATCATTAAGAAAAAAGTATTGCAACACTCATAAGAGGATACATGATGCCATGAATCATGTTTTCTCTTGGAGAAGGACGTTCGTACCCGAAATCTAAAGAGATTAAAGATTTTGATAAGAAACTTTCTCTTTAAAGTCTGATATTTATACTTAATATTTGATAAAAGGGATTATTCTATTGAAATGGATAACTGTATCATTAAGAAAAAAGTATTGCAATACTCATAAGAGGATACATGGTGCCATGAATCGTGTTTTCTTCTGTAGAAGGACGTTTGTGTCCGAAAGTTAGAGATATTAAATATTGTCACAGTAGTTTTTTTTTTGCTTATCCCTAGTACACGTGGTACAGGCCATGATAATCATGGTGGGTAGTTAGCGACTGTTTTTACTGTAAGTGCACCACATGTCTACACGTGTGAAAAACAGTTCGACTTTGCGCTTACAAATGTGCCAGAGCCCCGTTTAGTTACTTGCACTCGCTGGTGGGGTTGGACTTTTGTAAGAATCGGGGGTCACTGGAACATTTTTTTTTTATCAGAAAAATGTGCCCAATGCGGGAATCGAACCCGGGTCTTAGTGGTCGAAAAACCAACAGTTTAAACCATCCTTCCACACCGACCCCACGTCGGTAGTGTCACGGTAGTGTTACAAACGTTCAAGTAAGAATAATTTATTGATTAGAATTCACAACTATTTTATAATTTAATTTACAAGTGATAATATACAAGCATGGTAAAGGGTGATGACGAGGCAAATATTTATGATGTTAAACAACAGTATATTCAAAATAATTATTCTGTGGAAATATTATAGAAACTTCTTCCCCTGGAAACTTGATATTTTTACTTAATACTTAATATTACAAGGAAATATTGGACATATCTTGTGGTTGTAAACAATATATAGGTGTTAAAGACGAGTAATCCTTTCAATATATAAACAAAAATTTTATATAGATGTATATATACATGTCTGATTAACTTGTTTCCTTTAATTCCTGTAGAAGGGCTGCTTGCGCCCCAAAGCTCGAATCGGTTTATACCAATAAAGAAACTCATCCTTTATGATTTTATTCGTGTTATAATATATAGGTGTATGCGTGTATATGTGTGTATATATGTATATATTTTAAATTTAATGATGTAACTGTAAATAAAATTCAAAGAATATCTCTATATGTAAATAATATTTATGAATCTTTCTAAGTTACTTTCTGTGTATATCTTTCCATGTTGAATATTTTCTTTGTTATATTTGTATGTACATTTAGCGCAAGTGTCCCTAGGGGGACATAGCGTTTTGAATTGAAATAAATAAATAAATACTTAATATTTGATACAATGGATTATTCTCTATTGAAATATATAACTATCATTAATAAAAAGTATTGCAATACTTATACGACGTTTTAAACGAAGCTCCATATCACAAATTCAACCGATCAGTTATCTACAAGTGTTAGGGGTGGGGCCCTTCAAGAAAACAATCTTCAGGATAATAAGGGGATCATCTGTCACTTGGCAATGCAAATAATCAATCAGATCGAACAATCGATTAAATTCTTCCAACCGATACTTTTTGCTAGGTGTCAAAGTGCCAAATGAAGACAGTGATTGAAGATCTATTACACAACCAAACATATCGAAGAATGTCATTTGAAATTGAAGGTCCAACAGATTGATTGTCGACCTGACACAACTGGATACCTATTATCCAAACCAGGTGGCAGCTTGCAATTAATTACACCTAAAGGGTGTAATTTTAGGCAATTTCTAACTCCGTGAAATCTGACATCCGTTCTTCAAGAAATCAACTTCCTTGGACCGATTGGTCTTTGTTGCTTTCTCTTCAAAGGTCCTCAAGACAATTGAGCCGTTCTCTCTGTTAGCCCTTGAAGCAAAAACTTACCTATTGTCTTTTTTTCTTCTTCTTTGATTCCAAGTACCGTTATTTCAACTTCAAAATTTACAACCTCTAATTAAATTTAAGCAAGCCTATCACCTTTACATTTGAATGCATATAAGGATAAAACTCAAATGGTAAGTCTAGTTTTTTTTTTTTAGTTATTTTTCTGTTTGAGAAATTAATTTTTATTAATCTAATTGATTTTTTTATTTTGTGTGATAAATATTTAAGAATCTGGGTTGGCCAAGTATCTTTAAAACAATCTAAATCAACGTTTAGTTGATTTTTATTCCACTAGATTGCGCTCTCTGACATCTAAAATGGTTATGTAAGCGATGAGGAAATACCAATTCTGTGTTTTTAATTATCAACACCTGACCATTATTTTTTTTTCACAAGAATCTGTGTTTGTATAAACATATTTTATGTTTATCTCTTTTAAATGTTATATGAAATATATTAAAATAGTATTGAAACAATGTATTTTTTGAATGTTATTCTACTGTCCTATAAGCTTATGTCCATAGTTTTCTTGAAAACCATTTCAGAGCTTCCATCTTTCAGTGCTGCGTATATAAGCAGAATCGTCCAATACAGTATTAGAACTCTGAGAAGCGGTCTGGTGGATTAAATTGGCGAAACCGCTGGGAGTGTTCACCACTGATGAGCCAAACCCTCCCAATCATCAGTTTTGTCAAATTCAGACAAAATTCAAAAATCTATATATCATAGTTTCATGCTATGTTCTTCATTAGTACGGGGTCGTCTGCGATTTCATAAAATTCTACGATAAACAAACAGATTCGCATATGAAAAAAGAAAAAACATTTTCTGATCGTGCAACTAAAAGTTGCCTTTTTATTTTTTTTTATTTTCTTAATTTATTCACCTAATTTAAGAGTGGTCGTTCAAGATGATTCAGTTTGTTCAGTTTAAGTTTTTTTTTTTTTTTTTTTAAGTGGTCACAAAGGATGAATTAATTGAGTTCAGGTAGTTTTTATTTTACAAAATTCATCGCTCAAGAATATCAATTTCTTCAGTTCAAGTCATTTTTTTTATTTTATAATTATGGCCGCTTAAGAAGATCAATGGCCCATTAGTGTCCGATCACTACGACCCGGGTTCGATTCCCGCATTGGGCACTTTTTTTCTGATAAAAAAAAATGCTCCAATGGCCCCCGATTCTTGCAAAAGTCCAACCCTATCAACGAGTGCAAGTAACCAAACGAGGCTCTTGAATATTTGTAAGTGCAAAGTCGAACTGCTTTTCACATTTATAGACATTTGTGGTGCACTTACAGTAAAAGCAGTCGCCTTATACCCACCATGATTATCGTGGCCTGTATTACATTTACTAGGGATAAGCAAAAAAAAAAAAAGATTAATTTGTTCAGTTCAAGTCATTTTTTTATTTTACAAAATTGATGAATCAGAAAAGTTGGTTTAGTTCAATTAATTTTATTTTTTATTTTACTAAAATGATCACAAATGAAGGTTGAATTAATTCTGTTCAAAGTTATTTTTTTATTTTACAAAATTGGATGCGCAGGGAGTTTGGATTAGTTAGGATAAAGTCATTTTAATTTTACAAAAGTGATGCCAATTTGTTCAGTTTAAGTCATTTTTAATTTTATTATATGTAATGGCTCAGGAAGGTCAATTTTTCAATTTATTTTATTTTCCAAAGTGGTCGTTTAGGAAAATAATCGTTTATCAGGTAGGTCTTTTCATGGGAGAATGAACTACATCATTTGACAACCAAAAGACTTCAAGAAATCGAAGCAATTCAATAATCGATCGTCTGCAAAACACATTTAGAATAACAAATTATAGCAGCCGATCATTGACAGCAGATAATCTATAAGTTAATCAGACGATTGGAATAGCTAACCAGACGAACTTAATATAATTAATGACTTGTGTAATTTAGTTTACCTTTTTCTTATTTTTTCACCGTGTTAAATTATTCTTTATCGTGTTTCTCTTTAATTTATTTTAAATGGTGTGTTGATTATTTATATATAGTAATTCATTAATTTATTAATGGGTTTAATGGAACATTTAATAGCCTCCTTTTTAACGCTTTGAATATATATTTAGTAATCTTTTATAATTAATTGTTTTATTATATTCCAATATTTAGAGTTATACGTGACTTAATTCTTACAAGGGCAACAATTTAATTTACAATATTCATTGTTATATTGTTGCATCATGGCTAATGAACCTATTTTAATTTAATTTGTAATATTATTTTTCATATATTAAATTCAAATTTATATTTTATATTTATTTATTTTATTAAACAGAATATGTATTATAGAATCATCATTTGTATTTAGGTACACAGTGTGACTTTGATCTGAGAAATAAATAAATAATTCTGGAAGCTACTTAAAGTAGAGTTATCTCATTATTCCCTTATATAAATTTGTAGGATGGTTGAAACACGCTCTGGTAAGATACAAGACCCAGCACAGGAGAGAATCAAGGTTAAAGAGTCTGCCAAGCCGCAACCTGGGGCAACAATATACACACATTATATCCTGAAAGATAATTATAAATTTAAAGAAAATTCTTAGTGAGTAACGATTTTATTGAGTTCGTTTGAGAATAAAAAGATTAGAAGTTCTCATATAGACATTTATCTCTTTATTTGTCTACAGTAAAGGTTGTAAATAGAATTGATGCTTACATATTTACATATTAGTAACTTATCCTTTTATGATGGTTATCCTCATAGTATGTAGATACATAATTCTTACTAATGACTCCCCCCTCCCATAGTTTGCTTAAACACCATTTCTTAGATTCCACCTTCAGTGTAGCATATATAAGCAGAATGGTCCAATACAGTATTAGAGCTCTAAAGAAGCGGTCTGGTGGATTAAATTGGCATTCCCCACAGATGAGCCAAGCCCTCTTAATATTTTTTTCATCGTAGTAAGGACAGTAGTAGTATTATTGATGTATAAAGATAAACATTTGCGTCTTAATGTTTCCATTTGTTATGGATGGCGCATTATTACTTTGTATTAATTTATGCCTAATTTTCCTTATTGTTTGCGGAATATTGGTTTTTTATTATATTCAATCAATGCATAACAAATACGTTTTAATTTAATAAAACTTTATTTATCATTTAGATACAAACATACATATGTAAAACTAAAATAAGAAGAAGAATAACAACCATTGATGATGATAACTATATTTATAAAAATCTATTGATAAAATATTCCGTGATATATCTTAAATTCAACAAATGCCCCCGTAAGATTTAGCTGAATATTTTATCATGGTTTTAAAATTTATAAGTATAGACAGGTAACTAAGGTAGTAGTTGGAATGGCCGAGCATTGCGTCATAACAATGACGTCATCTAGATGGCGGCGACATCCCCATTTATTTGTTTACAACTTTTAGGTATTGTTAAGCCTAAATATTTGAATAAAGCAATATTTGACAAAAGATATAAAATCAAGTATTTAAACTAATAATATTACAATTTAATTTGAAACATATGATTAAATGAAGTCAACAATCTGTTAACACTTCATATGAATATAGTAAAATATGCCTTATATTATTCAAGTTACAATAACCTTTAGTTATAGGCTAATATTTTCAAATTTTATTAAAGTTCAGTAGTTAAAGTTATGAGATAATATTGCAACAATTTAAAAAATAATGAAATTTCCCTTTACTTAAGGGTTTTGTTAAGATGTCAGCAACATTTTGATCAGTATTTATATACATAATATCAAAGCTATTATATACACATAAGTTGGTATTTAAAAAATTGATGGTTCTAATCAAGTGGTTAGATTTATTGCTAGTTTGTCCAGATTTTATCAAAGTAATTCCTGATTGATTATCACAAAATATTGTTGGCTTACAATTTTTGCCAGTTAATTCTTCAATCAGATATCGTATGTAAATACTTGTCTTTACACCCAGTGTAAAAGCATAAAGTTCAGAATCTGTAGTTGAGAGACAAACATTTGGCAAGCTTTTACATGACCAAGAAATAAGATTATTTCCAAATTTAAAGGCTATACCTCCAAATGAACATTTAAAATTCTTTGAATTCCAACTTGCATCTGTAAAGCCTTCTAGCTTGGTGTCACCCACAGTATAAACTAAACCTAATTTTTTTGTGAATTGTAAATATCTTAATACTCTTTTGGCAGCATTCCAGTGAATTTCTCTAGGATCTGTATTGTATTTACTTAAAACAGTAACAGAAAATGCTATATCTGCCCTAGATTTACATGCCAAATAAAGCAAACTACCAATAAGTTCTTGGTATTTATGCTGATCTATCTTTTTAGAACTGTGGAAATTTCCAAAATCTGTGTTAACATCCATTGGTGTAGAAACACCTTTGCAATCTTGCATATGGTATTTTTGTAATAATTTGTTAATATAGCCCTCTTGTTTTAGAGTTATTTTATTTTCATGCTGAGTAATCTCAAATCCTAAAATGGTAAAATTATCAGCATTTCTTTTTAATTTAAACTTTGATTCAATTTTGCCTATGGCCACATTTAATATATTGATATCTGAGTAAATTATTATCATGTCATCAACATATAGGCCTAAAATAAGATTAGAATTTCCAATTTTAAATTCAAATAAACATTTATCAGAATTAAATCTAGTAAACCCTATTTTAACCAAATGATCAGAAAAAGTATTGTACCATACCTTACTTGACTGTTTCAGCCCATACAATGCCTGGTTTAACTTACAGACAAGATTTTCATCAGTAGGCTGATATCCTTGAGGTGGAAGTAGGTAAATGTCCTCATCTAATTTTCCATATAGGAATGCAGTCTGTACATCACAGTGTATTAAGCTCCAACCCTGTAACACACAATATGCTAAAAGTGTTCTAAAGCTGTCACTTTTCATCACAGGTGAGCAGATATTCTGGAAGTAGGTTCCATCCTTTTGGCAGCATCCAAGAGCCACAAGTCTTGCTTTGAAGATAGTTTGTCCTGTTGATGGATCAACCTTTGATGAATATACCCATTTAGATTTTATGGGTTTTACCCCTTTAGGTAGATAAACATGGTCCCAAACTTGATGTTCTTGTAGAGAATTCATTTCCCTTTGCATGGCCTCAATCCAATATTCTGGATTTTTGCTATTAATGGCCTCTTCATATGAGTTGGGTATAGGAATTTCATCCAAGGCAAAAAGGTTGTGTTCTGTAGGATCAAATGTTGGATCAAGTCTTGAATCATCTGATAATTCTTCTTCATCTGAAGAAAGCTCACAATAATATTTATTTCTTGCACTTGGCCTGAGGTAGGGAACAACATTATTTTGTTGTTGTTGTGTAGCTTCTTCAAGTTCTTGAATGTTGGACTCTTCTGATGGTTTATTTTCTGAATCATAATCAAAATTTTCTTCTGGAAACTTAAAGATGCAATAGTCCTGTACTTCATTTTGATCACTCTTTAGTAATGATACTCCTTTTTTATTTTCTATAAATTTTACATCTCTTGATTCAACTATTGAATAAGTGTTTGGGTTAAAAATTCTATATGCCTTTCTGTTTGATGAGTAGCCCATGAATATACCTGAATGTGTAATCATGTCAAATTTTGCTCTTTTTTCTTTTGGTATCCAAAATTCAGCAATACAACCAAATGTTCTTAGATGTGCCACTGTAGGCTTTTTACCTGTAAAGAGTTCTTCAGGTGTTATTTTCAAATTATGTTTGTTTGGTGTTCTATTTTTAGTATAAACAAAGTTATGCATGGCTTCTGCCCAAAATTTGGTGGGAAGCTCTGATTCTACAAGTAGTGTTCTTGTTCCATTTATGATGCTTCTATTAGCCCTTTCTGCTATGCCATTTTGCGGTGGAGTGTAAATAGTTGTTTTTTGGTGTATAATGCCTTTATTTTTCAGATAATTCTCAAATTCTTGATTTACAAACTCAAGCCCATTATCACTTCTTATGCATTTAGCTCTTTTATTCAATAGGTTTTCAGTACTTTCTAAAAATTCTTTGAATATTTCTAAAGTATCAGATTTTGAATGTAAAAATTTAACAAATATTTTTCTTGAAAAATCATCTACTATAGTTAAAACATATTTTGCAGATCCAATTGAGAGTTGTTTGATTGGACCTATCAAATCCAAATGTAGTAGCTCAAGTGGCTGGTTTGATTGATTTTCAGTAACTGTCTTAAAGGGTTTTCTTGAATACTTTCCTTTTATACAGCTGATGCAATTTTCCATTGATTTCTGTTCATTGTAGTCAAATTTATAAACTAATTGATTCTTTTTCATTATTTCCATGTATTGATCATTTATATGTCCAAGTCTTTTGTGCCACACTTCCCATGGGATATTAGTTACTTTGAAAGTGATATCTATTTTATTATTATTTCCTTTTATAAAATATAGGTCTCCTACTTTGTTTGCTGTAATTATAGTATATCCAGCTTGATCAATAATATGTCCTCCTTTTTGATCAAAAATCACTTTGTTATTTTCTTGTACAAGTTTGTTTACGGAAATCAAATTATCAGTTAAACTAGGGACATGTAAAACATTATTTAGTATTAAAAAATGATTCACACCATTTAGTTTCACATTTCCTATGTAATTTGATTTGGTGTAGCTCCCATCAGCTAGAACAATTTTTCTTTCATCAGGTTGAATGTCTTTCATTTGCTCAAGAGAGGATGTCATATGACAAGTTGCTCCACTGTCTAGAATCCAACCTTGATATTTATCTTCCTTTATCTCCTCTTCTTTACTGATTGTGGTAAATGTCTGTTCTTCTTTTACTTTAGCAGCTGTAGCTCTGGGCACATTTTGTCTTGTTTTCCAAGAATGTGTGTTTGATTGTGGTCCATTGTTCTTTCTTGTGGAATTTTCTCCTTTGTTTTTTGGGTTGTACCAACAATCATTTGCTTTATGTCCATATTTACTGCATATGAAGCATTGAATCTTCCTTTTAGGTCTTGTATTTTCAAATGTTGTATTCCTATTAAAGTGCACATTTTCTTTAGTGAACATTTTATATGCATTAGGATTTTCTTCTTTTTCCTGAAATTTGTATCTCTCTAGATAAAGTTGTACAATTCTTCTTATGTCTAGAATTCCTGGATCACTAATGCTGCTCAATTGCATCACTATGATATTGTATTTTGTTGGTAAAGCCTTTATAAATGCATCTACAAATTCCTCTTCTTCAATACTGTTTCCCAATATCCTTGCAGTTTCTAGTAATTTTTCTGATCTAAGTAAGAACTGATTTAAATTTTCATCCTTTTTCATCTGCATTCTGAAGAGGTTATTTTTAGCCTCAATTTTTTGTTTTTTTATATCTCCTTCATATCTTCTATGAATTGAGTTCCAAATGTCTTTTGTAGTTTTGCAATTCAAAATTAAACTTACTTGACTATCATTCATTGCACTAGTCATTATTCCTTTTGCTTGGGCATCCTTGATACTCCAATCTGTCTTATCATCTAATTGTGGCGGGTCTTCATATAAATACCTTTTTAATCCCTTTCCTTCAAGGAAGGCTTCTATTCTGAATTTCCAGCTATGGAAATTTTCTCCATTAAATTCAGGAATTCTTATATTTTCCGCCATTTTGAATGTTCTTATTTTAATTACGTACCGCTTTAGATTTCAGGAAAATATTTTATTTACTTACTTTTATCAACCACGGACTGCTACCAATTATTGGTTTTTTATTATATTCAATCAATGCATAACAAATACGTTTTAATTTAATAAAACTTTATTTATCATTTAGATACAAACATACATATGTAAAACTAAAATAAGAAGAAGAATAACAACCATTGATGATGATAACTATATTTATAAAAATCTATTGATAAAATATTCCGTGATATATCTTAAATTCAACACGGAAGAGCATTGCTTGATGCAAATATTTATATGTAGTAATTCTACTATCCTAAAAGCTTATGTCCATAGTTTGCTTAAATTTCATTTCTGAGATTCTACCCTTCAGTGTAGCATATGAACCTATATTCCAACCCTACCAAGATTTTGAATTTGATCTATTAATTTAGTCTCCATGACCTTGTATAATTTATACAATGGGATAAATAAAAAGTGCGTTCTGGAGGATTAAATTGGCGAAACCGTTGGGAGGGTTCACCACTGATTAACCAAGCCCTCCCAATATATTTTCATCGCAGTAAAAACAATACAAGTTTAATATATATATGAAAAGAAACATTCGTGTCTTAATTTTTCAATTTTCTGTATACATTTGATATGACAATATAAAATTGTTGGAGGATTGTATTCATGTACCTGAAGAGACTCCTCTCTCTTTTTAAGTTGGAGTTTTTTATTTTCTCAACGTTTTGACAAAATTCTTTGGTCTTCGTCAGGAGAAGTAAATAAAATAAAGCATTTGACAAGGCGTTAAAAATTGTTCTGAGGTTTGCAAAGGCGTTCTCACGTGATTTTTTCGAATTTAGTACAACATCTAAAGCGCGAGTCAAAAACAACTTGCAAACCTCAGAACAATTTTTAACGCCTTACCAAATGCTTTATTTTTATTTACTTCTCCTGACGAAGACAAAAGTTTTTTGTCGAAACGTTGAGAAAATAAAAAAAACTCCAACTGGCCGAAGTGTCTATTTTTTATATAAATATGAATACCGGCCAGGCAGCCTCTATCTTTACTAGCATTAAAACAATGCATTTTGTGTGTAAAAGAAACCATTGTGCTTATATTCTCTCATTTCCTAAATATAAATGGCGCGTTATTGCATTATATTTATCACCCAAGTGCAAAACATAATGATGATGAAAAAGAATGTGACCAAACATCAGAAACCATGGTATTCGAGTTGAAATTTTATCTGTATTTTCCAAAACTGTTGTTAGAGCAGAATCTTTATCATCTTTATTATATTTTGTATTGTAACGGTAAATAAAATGGAGTTTTGTTGATTTTTTAAATGGTTTGCAGCCTTGCAGAAAATTAACATGGACCCAGAACAGCAGCTTGGTACCCCCTAGATAGAGGACATTGCGATTGCTGTGATAGAGATGTATGGAGACATCTGAGGCTCCTCATTGGACAGGATAACAACAACAGAGGGATAGGTGCCCCTTTTTGAAACATTTGATTTATACTCATAGACAAAACTTGAACCTTACAGCATGTATATCGGGATTCAGACAATAACTCTGAAAGATATTACAGTGACCTTTATTGAAGATACACGAGATAACCAAGTATGAACATAATACACTCATGGACTAAACTTGAGAAAGTTGTACCTTATGGCATGTATATCGGGATTCAGACAATAACTCTGAAAGTTATTACAGTGACCTTTATTGAAGATACACGAGATAACCAAGTGTGAACATAATACACTCATAGACAAAACTTAAGAAAGTTGTACCTTTTACCATGTATATCGGGATTCAGACAATTACTCTGAAAGATACACTCATGGACAAAACTTAAGGAAGTTGTACCTTTTAGCATGTATATCGGGATTCAGACAATTACTCTGAAAGATATTACATTGACCTTTATTGAAGATACACGAGATAACCAAATGTGAACATAATACACTCATGGATAAAACTTGAGAAAGTGTACCTTTTAGCATGTATATCGGGATTCAGACAATAACTCTGAAAGATACACTTATGGACAAAACTTAAGGAAGTTGTACCTTTTAGCATGTATATCGGGATTCAGACAATAACTCTGAAAGATATTACAGTGACCTTTATTGAAGATACACGAGATAACCAAATGTGAACATAATACACTCATAGATAAAACTTGAGAAAGTGTACCTTTCAGCATGTATATCAGGATTCAGACAATAACTCTGAAAGATATTACAGTGACCTTTATTGAAGACACTCGCCATAACCAAGTGTGAACAAAATTGCCTCTGTCTTTCTAAAAAAAAAAAAAAAACAGATAACCGGCGATATCAAAATACAAAACTTCCTTTAGGCTTGTCTAAGAGTGTATATTACAAATATATTTATTTATAAACTTGATTTTTTAATTAAAATGTCACCAAACCATACTACATACATTTCAACATTATTTTTGTGTTAAGAAGTTTTTATTCTCCAGCAAGTGACATAGTTGGATTTCTGTGAACTGATATAGGATACTGACTTTACTAGTCTACTTTTGCTTATTCTCAAATATTTTTGATTATTTAGTTTTATATTTTTTCATTTTGTACATTATGGTGTAGTATAACACAATTCCATAATAAGAAATTTTATCAATATTCCAAACTAATTTAAACGCGTAAGATTCTTTTTTTTTTAAATTAAACAATTTCCACTGCCCTTACTGCAATGGAAAAATTAAAGAGAGGGCCTGGACCATCAGTAGAGAACCCTCACAGCGGTTTCGCCAGTTTAATCTACCATACCGCTGTTATATTGCATTTTTGGAAATTCCTTTTATAGTGATACTGTTGGTAGACTCTTGGAATGGGTATTTTATACCGAGAATATATTTAAATATATAATTGTCTTTTACATCATGATCTTAAAATATAATTAGTGTGGTTTTGACAGTTGGATAGTTAGCTGGCGTTATGAGATAATGTTAAAAATTTAAGAAAGTTGTATATTTTAGCATATATACCGGGCTTCAGACAATAATTCTGAAAGATATTTGATACACATTGACCTTTATTGAAGACACACGAGATAACCAAGTGTGAACAAAATTGCCTCTGTCTCCTTCAAAGAAACATACAACTGTCGACATCAAAAATACTTTCCACTTCTTTAAGTTTTGTTGCGGAATATACATTTAGCAATACGATATAGACTCATCTGATGAGTACCATATTTTGTAATATCATAAATAACTCAAACTGAAATATCCAGATTTCCTATATAAGAAGCAATTTCCAAGAAAGATCAAAAAAGAAGTTATCCATATTTTAGGTAGTTTCTCATAGAATATTTCACAGTACTAAAAGTAAAAAAAAACAAACACCAATCATAACACATCCTGTCCTAAAAAACCAGTAAAACATCCCAAAAACATTAGCGTATCAACATAGTTCCATCTTAACATTCATTCCGGAGTCACCAGATGACACCTCAATGTGGGATACTGTCATATGGATATAGTTAAAGCGCGAAGATCTAACAAAATATCGTGCTAAAATTATAGCAAAGAATTCAAGATATAATCTCATGTTAACACCGGTTAAAACGACCTTCATTTCCTGAGGAAGCAGACACAAAAAATACATCGTCACGGGGGGATAGAACATCAAGAAACTAAACCCAAAGAGACGCTCCCTTCTCCCAAAAAAAAAAAAAAAGGTTTGTGCCCGGGCAGGTTAAGATGGACATGTGATAAGGTTGCTTGTCACACTTCGTATAAATCACGTGTTATTTCGGGGGTGAGCGTTTTGCACGTGAAATATACGAACCCACCCCGAGTTAAAATAACCCCTGTACTTATCACTCGAATGTTCCTTATTAGCTCTGAAATTCTTAAACGAACAACATATCTTAAAATTTATAAATTCAATTACCATCAATCGATAAAATTTATAACAAATAAATTTACTATCATCAAAATTCGAAACTATTATAGACGCGTATGATTCTTTATTAAAAATAAACAATTTCTAATGTCCTTACTGTAATTTGAATTTTGATAACAGATGGCGCGCTATTGCATCATAAAATATATTTACTGGCTATGTGTTTCTTCTCAATAATATTGCCACGTGGAAAATTAGGGAAGACAAAAACTTCAGGAGGAAACAAAATTTATTTCAGGGAAGGACAAACTATCAAAAGTAAACAAAAGATAAGCCACGAGGGAAATTTACAGAGTCGCAAGCTATAAAACAAAAATGACCACTCTGTTAAATAAAAAATAATAAAATTAAGAAATTCTATGTTACAATATCATCAAATATTATTTATACAGTCCTTACTGCAACGTTATAAGTTATTGAATGAGAGGGCTTGGCTAGAGTTTACTACCGATGAACTAAGCCTTCTCATTCAATAACTTTTATCATTATAGTAAGGTCTGTAGAGATAATATTTGATAATATTGTGGCGTAGAAATAATTTATTATTTAATTTAATTATTCAATTAAAATATTCAACAGATTATATAAATATATAAAGAAACTCTTAAAGCCTCCCCGCATAAGTTTCTTTTTTGTGAAAAATCAATATTAATTTCAAAGAGAAATATGTACTATTTCTAACTTTTTGGATGACGTATGAAAAGGTTGAATATATGAAGAGTAATGGTCTATATATGATTGGATGACGTATGAAAGGGTGAAAATATGAAGAGTAATGGCGAACGGAAAAATAAAAGTGTCCAGGGGCGGGAATCGAACGGAGGCTTTAAGAGTTGCTTTATAATCATACGCCGCAGTCCTTTATAATATATAAATATATATTACTCTTTTTATGCAGAATAATGATCGAAATATTTCTTTGATTGCTTGCTCAAGATTCTCTAGCTGTAGATAGTTTTGTTGAGTTGTTGATAATTGTCAACTTGTCGTACTGACGTCATCAATAAATACTTTCATATCCCCAGATATACAAAGACTTGATTTTCTAAGCTACAATATTATTGAGAATAAACACATTACCAGTAAATTTATTTTATGATGCATTAGCGCGCCATCTGTTATCAAAATTCGAATTGCATTAAGGGCATTATAAATTGTTTATCTATATATATATAAATGAATGTAAGTGTGTGTGTGTCCTTCATGCCTGACCAAACCACTCATTGGAACGCCATGAAACTTTGAAAAGTTATTTAGTATAGTACTGGGAAGGTTTCTAGCAAATAAAAATTTTGAAATAACTTTTCGCCTAAAAATAATCAAGATGAATATTTTAATTTATCTGTTATAATTCAACAATCTGCTCTAAATATTATCATGATGATACGATGATTTTGTAATGTAGAAAATTAGGAAAGACAAAATTCAGAATGACACGGCAATTTATTTGAGACAAGAATAATGATACAATTCCAAGGCAAGATACTATTCCTTTAACTTCCAATTACCGAGGGAACCAATTAATATTGATTTTATTCAACTTATCGAGTATTTTTCAAGGGACCGGGAAAAAATGTTCATTTTATCGAGAGATTCGTTAGACAAACCTTTACTCGGGTAAAACCCGGGCGATGCCGGGTACATCCATACAAGAATAATGATACAATTCCAAGGCAAGATGATATTCCTTTAACTTCCAAATACCGAGGGTACCAATAAATATTGTTTTTATTCAACTTATCGAGTATTTTTCAAGGGACCGGGAAAAAATGTTCACTTTATCGAGAGATTCGTTAGACAAACCTTTACTCGGGTAAAACCCGGGCGAAGCCGGGTACGTCCGCTAGTTTTTAATAAAGAAACATACGCGTCTATAATAGTTTCGAATTTTGATGATAGTAAATTTATTTGTTACAAATTTCTTACAATTCTTTAAGTTAATATTAACCTATAAAGAAAGTCATAGAGTAAATGAAAATACTAACTCACGAATGTTTCTTTTATATTTAAAAATAACTTTTTTACTGTCTTTATGGCGAAGAAAAAATATTAGGAGGGCTTTACTCTTTAAGTATCTCTTAATTTTAAGCAACTATGAATATCGGCCAGGCAATCTCTATCTTTAAAATTTGTTTTCGTTCTATCTCCTTAGGAGAACTACACTCATGGACAAACCTTAAGGAAGTTGTACCTTTTAGCGGGTATATCGGGATTCAGACAATAACTCTGAAAGATATTACAGTGACCTTTATTGAAGACATACGAGATAACCAAGTGTGTATACACTAATGGACTAAACTTAAGGAAGTTGTACCTTCAGCATATATATCGGGATTCAGACAATAACTCTGAAAGATATTACAGTGATCTTTATTGAAGACACACGAGATAACCAAGTGTGTATACACTAATGGACTAAACTTAAGGAAGTTGTACCTTTTAGCATATATATCGGGATTCAGATAATACCTCTGAAAGATATTACAGTGACCTTTATTGAAGACACACGAGATAACCAAGTGTGTATACACACATGGACTAAACTTAAGGAAGTTGTACCTTTTAGCATGTATATCAGGATTCAGACAAAAACTCTGAAAGATATTACAGTGACCTTTATTGAAGACACACGAGATAACCAAGTGTGTATACACTCATGGACTAAACTTAAGGAAGTTGTACCGTTTAGCATGTATATCGGGATTCAGACAATAACTCTAAAAGATATTACAGTGACCTTTATTGAAGAAACAATCAGAGACATCAAAGAATTCCACTTCCTTAAATTTTGTCCATGAGTGCATTTACCAAATATGAGATGATATGGCTCTTTCTTTGATAAGCATCTGTACATAATTGTTGTTGTATTTCAATTTGATTACAAACACACAGCGCTTAACGTTAATTATTATTTAATTAACTACAACAAGGTGAAAGGATTATATATATATATATTGATGAAATGGTAATCATGGGAAAAGAAAATATGAGTCAGCGCGGCTACACCGATGCAGGATACAAAAACAGAAAGTGAAAATACGGATGTGACGTCAGCTCCGGTGTTGCCGAAGTTAACCGCCCGCCGTCACGATCCAGCAATAATTAATCAACAAAATAAATTGCTAGTAAACATCATGAAAATTTGCAATATAGTAAGGTGTCTTTTTCGTCTTAACCTTTTCGCTGATAGAATTCTAAACATTTACTGTTATTAAGTGCGGCTACTGTAATAGTAGACTTGTCCCAAGTACTGGCATTCTTTTTATATAACACAATTTATCTAATAAATATAACAGGCGCATTGCCAGTAAATTTATATTGGTAAAGTTCTAACGATAGATGGCAATTAAATTTAATTTTCTAATATATATTTGTTATGAAAACCTATTTTGCGGAAGAGCTTTGCTCGATGCAATACCTTAAAATTATATGTATGTTCTTCTACAGACCTATAAGCTTATGTCCATAGTTCACTAAACACTCCTAAGCTGCCTTCCATAGAAATTGCAGGGTATATTCCAAACTAATCCAATACAATAGTAGAGCAGTCTAGATATTAATTTGGCGAAACCGCTGAGAGGGTTCACTACTGATGACCCAAGCCCTCACTGTTTCACTTATCATGAACTAGGGGCTCTTGCTGAGCGGTACCTATTAATGTGATTTTGAACCAGGATCCAACACAATAGTAGAGCGGTCTAGAGATTAATTTGGCGAAACCGCTAAGAGGGTTCACTACTGATGAGCCAAGCCCTCACTGTTTCACTTATCATGAACTAGGTGCTCTTGCTGAGCGGTACCTATTAATGTGATTTTGAACCAGGATCCAATACAATAGTAGAGCGGTCTAGAGATTAATTTGGCGAAACCGCTGAGAGGGTTCACTACTGATGAGCCAAGCCCTCCCATTCAATAATTCATATCATTGCAGTAAGTAATGTGCAGTAAGCATTTAACGATAGATGGCAATTAAATTTAATTTACTAAAATATAACAATGAATTACAAGCAAAAAAAAACAAGCATACCCTGAACGCTCATATGATCATTTTTAGATGGGAGAGAGCCATCTAGTTGAACAAAAATAAACTAAACGTTGATTTAAATTGTTCCCTGATATTTAGCCAGCCTAATTTCTTGATAAATCAAGAAAACCTAACCACGCACGCGTTTCAGGCTGTTGGACCATGTCAGAGTAGTGAAGACTTTATCTCTACGACCAAAATTCTGGTTCTATAGGCTTTCTGAGAGAAATCAAGAAATTGGTATTTAAGGCCATTTATCAATATATTGGGCTAGCCAAATATCACGGAACAAATTAAATCAACGTTTAGTTGATTTTTATTTTACTAGATGGCGCTCTTCCATCCAAAAATGCTTGAATGAGCAGTCAGGATATGCTATTTTAGTTTTTATATCAATATTTGACTTTTTTTTTTCGAATTTTTCTTATTTTTCACATAAGAATGTAAAAACCACAGCCATTTACAACTAGGTAACAACGTTTACTTCTTCCGATACCCCAATATATATTATTGAAATATAATATTTATCGAATCAGAAGAATAAATGTTATATCTTGGATATCTTCAAACGCTGACGTGTTATAGGTTCCTAAAGAAAGGTTGGCAATAACACGCGTGTTTTCGGTAGTGATAGAGCGCTAAAGGAATACAATTTTAAATCAATCCTTCATTTTAAGAATCCACTTTATGGTTAAAAAAACTTAATGTGTGGTTATTATATAACACAATATTTCCTTATTGCAATTATATGAATCAGTGCAATTAAACTCGAACAAAAGGTTGTTCTCTTAATTCCTTACATCTATCAAGGACTTTGTGTTCTTTTTTAATTATAGTAGGAAAGATTAGTGGAGAGATAAGTGTTCATTTGAAGGATAAACGGAACTGTAAAACTGAAAATATGTTTGTGGAACAAAGCAATGCTTCTTGATAAATATTCTTGAAAATGGTGATGGCGAAATTCCCAGTGGTTTCGCCAATTTAATCTACCTCTTATACCCCTTTCTTTTTTAAATAAAGCAAACTTCTACTGTCCTTACTGCGATGAAAAATATTACAAGGGCTTGGTTTATCAGTGAGGAAACCTCCTATCAGTTATGCAAATTAAATTCACCAGATTTCTTTTAGAGCTCTAATACACCAATACCTCGCTTTGCGTCGTTTCGTTTTGCGTTATTATTATTTTTTTTTTTTCGAAGTTGCGTCGCTGCTTAATTTTTACTGATTTTCACTGTGCATCGTTAGATTTTCGAAGTTGCGTTGTTTTGGATTCGAGTCTTTAATTTTTTTTTCCCTAAAATATGGTAACACCTTTGTTTTTGATTGCGCCGATTTATTTTCACTTTGCGTCGTTTCAATTTGCGTCGTGTTTTTTTTTGGAACGTAACCCCGACGCAAAGCGAGGTATGGATGTACTGTTTTGAACAATTCTGCTTATATATCCAACGATGGAATTTTAGTTATGGTATTTTAGCAATCTATAGACATAAGGTATTAGTTCTTAAAATTAAAGATACTTCGGCCAGTAAATCTTTAATTTTAAGAACTATGAATGCCGGCCAGGCAGCCTCAATCTTTACGATAAGGTATTAGGAGATAGTAGATCTGGATATAGGTATATTTACATCGAACAATTGTCTTCCGCAAACAATAAGGGTAATTGTTAGGCATAAATGAATTATAAGGTAATAATGTGCCATCTATTGTGTGGCCGAGTATATGTAATATAATATAAAGGACTGCGGTGTATGATTATAAAGTAATACTTAAAGCCTCCCCGCATAAGTTTCTTTTTTTGTGAAAATCAATATTAATTTCAAAGAGAAATATGTACTATTTCTAACTTTTTGGATGACGTATGAAAAGGTTGAATATATGAAGAGTAATGGTCTATATATGATTGGATGACGTATGAAAGGGTGAAAATGTGAAGAGTAATGGCGAACGGAAAAACCCTTTCATACGTCATCCAATCATATATAGACCATTACTCTTCATATATTCAACCTTTTCATACGTCATCCAAAAAGTTAGAAATAGTACATATTTCTGTTTGAAATTAATATTGATTTTCACAAAAAAAGAAACTTATGCGGGGAGGCTTTAAGTATTACTTTATATGTAATATACAGATTATCCTTTTACATATCTCTTTTACTTAGCGTCTATCTCTCATTGTGTCTGTTTATTTTTCATGAAAATAAGGTAATTGGATGTTTTTTGATTAAATGAATTAGTGCCATTCTCTGTGATGTTTGTCTTTCTTTTTCTACTTGACATTTTGGTGAAGATGCTGGGTATGATAGTGAAGACAAACTGGAGATCATCGTTCGACTTCACGATCATTGTTGTGGATTACGTTTGTCGCGACTGACTCCAGGATTCCACTATGTGTCAAAACCAAGACTTCCCTCTAAGATGACGATGTCCCTATTGACGATATGACGATAAAGCTGCTCTTCAGGCCGCAAGTAAATATACGTAGATCTACTGAGAACCAATTTCAAGCGGTGAGGAAAACTTGACCTAAATATACTAGATTCATGTCAGCAGCAACAGAATTTGCAAGCTATGGGTCACCATTCCCATACGAAGGAAACAAAGAATATTTTCAATCAAAAAGTTAAATTTCATATATTTTGTTAGTTAGCTTCTTTATCTCATTACTTCTGTTTTCTTCATGTAAATAAGTTAGTATTTGCTTTGATAAAATAAATTGCCGTGGAATTCTGAGGTTTGACTTTCTTATTTATGTGTATGTTATGTGTGCGAGCATATATACGTGTGCATTGGGCATATGTGTGCTTGCGAGAGTATGTGTGTGCGTTTCAAGTGTGGTGTATGTATTGTGGGTGTTGTGTACAGCGTGTGTGTAATGTTCCTGTGCATGTGCGAGCGTGTGTATATGTGCATGCCTGTGTGTAAGTCTGTGGTTCATGCGTGCCCGTGTGTGGTCGCTCAGTGGAAATGTTGCTTCTCAGTAGGTCCTTAAAGAAGTATTTTACTATAAAAACATCCGGAAGTTTGTATTTCCTAATTTTCCACGAGGAATATTGGTGGAGATACTGGATAAATTAGGGAAGCCAAACTAAAAATCGCCGAGAAGACCTTGAAGCCATGGGTGCTGTGATCTACATTTTCAGAGACTAGCTCCAGGATTCCACCGCCGTTTCAAAACTAAAACTTCCTTCCAATATGACGATGTTCCTATAGACGATACGACGACAAAGCCGCTTTCACGCCGCAAGAAAAAGGACGCAAAGTTACTAGGGATAAAGTTCCAAGACTTCGATGGAAGCCTTAGTAGAAGCACATCAGATCCATGTCAGTATCTACAATAATTGCAATCTGTAGGTCACAGCTCCCATAATGAAGGAGCTATGTAGCAAAGTATTTATTATTTTATTAACAGAGTATCATTTTTATGTTTATATTTTGATACTCTGTAAACTTCTCTAATTACTTATCTTTACTTCACATATACAATTCTTTCAAATAGACTTCTATTCCCATATGGTAAAGTTCCAATAAGTAACACCAGTTCCTTCCATATTGTATTAGAGATGACCAAACACCACCGTGGCCTATCTATCAATAACCGAGATGTTAAGAAACATCACAACGCGTTAATTATCTAATCAATTATCGATTATTGATGAACAAGATTCCCTTACAATCAATCTGATGAAACACAGGATCGATGTGTGGCGAAAGAGAACCCAATGAGGTATAATGCCTTTTCAATTATAGAGGAAGTTACAAAAGAGAAATAACTCCTCACGAGGTTTTCCTTCTGAACATAAATTTTTCCAACAACCCATCATTATACAGACTTTAAAATATTTGTCTAAGTCAGAAATCACTTATATACCACTTCAACCTACTTTTGTTAGGATACCAACACATTCCACAGTCATAGATGTGGGGTCGGTGGAAGGATGGTCTAAACCGTTGATTTTTCGACCGCTACGACCCGGGTTCGATTCCCGCTTTAGGCACTTTTTTCTGTTTAAAAAAATAATGCTCCAATGGGTTCTGATTCTTGCAAAAGTCCAACCCCACCAGCGAGTGCAAGTAACCAAAAGGGGGCTCTGACACATTTGTAAGTGCAAAGTCAAACTGCTTTTCACATATGTAGACATGTGGTGCACTTACAGTAAAAGCAGTCGTCTACTTCTACCCACCATGATTATCATGGTCTGTACCACGTGTACTAGGGATAAGCAAAAAAAAAAAACAGTCATAGATTTTCTTCAAAAATAAAAGTTAAGGAAATAGTTTTGAATCAAATTTGAGAAAAGCCATATGTGTGTTTGGCGAGACTTGAAAAGAACTGTTCATTACAAACTTGTATCAAATGGTAATTTTATTAATGCATATCTTTATATTATCTTACACTAATTTATATTTCTATAAAAATAGACACTTCGGCCAGTTAGAGTTTTTTTTTATTTTCTCAACGTTTCCCCAAAAATCTTTTGTCTTCGTCAGAATAAGTTTTTAACGCCTTAACAAATCCTTTTTTTTATTTACTTCTCCTGACGAAGACAAAATATTTTTGTCGAAACATTGAGAAAATAAAAAAAAACCTCTAACTGGCCGAAGTGTCTATTTTTATAGAAATATGAATACCGGGCAAGCAACACATATCTTTACTAATTTATATTGTTCACAACTTGTTAATAATTTTTAAAATATTGTTTATTTTTTAACGTCATTTACAAAACATTTTGTTCAACTTTGTAAGCCAACTTCTTACTGTCCTTTCTATGATTAAAAATAGAAGTATATTACTTATATACTTGTATCTTCTTTTGTTTATATAAATGATGGAGATATTGGATTTAAAGTTAGTATCAGACATGACGTAGCCACGCAATAATATTTGAAATGAAGGCGATAAAAACGTGGTGATTTTCTTTTAATTGTAAAAACACAAGCTTTCAGGCAAGAATGCCCTTCTTCAGGTTACAACTT
Source organism: Cordylochernes scorpioides (assembly GCA_030710605.1). Lineage (NCBI taxonomy): Eukaryota > Metazoa > Arthropoda > Arachnida > Pseudoscorpiones > Chernetidae > Cordylochernes > Cordylochernes scorpioides. Next base: position 88,310,777 of record CP092872.1, on the reverse strand, counting down.
GGAAATATTTTAAAACTATGGACATGAAATATAGCCAAATAAAGTAAAATAAAATTTACCTACTTTATTTGGCTATCTTTCATGTCCATAGTTTTAAAATATTTCCAAGTTGTAACCTGAAGAGGGGCATTCTTGCCTGAAAGCTTGTTTTTTACAATTAAAAGAAAATCACCACGTTTTTATCGCCTTCATTTCAAATATTGGATTTAATTTATCCTTATATTTTAATCAATATTTAAAATAAAAATCCAATCTAGGAGAAACCAAGATTCTCTATGTATTTGAGTGGTCTCTTTTAAAAGATACCATTGTATCATATTACATAGATCATTAGATTTATCGTGTTTTTTTTTCTAAGGAGTAACCACCCAAAATTTCCAAGAATAATTAACAAAAGACTCACAACAATTACATTCAATTAAATATAGATTAGAAAGAAAATAATGAAGTAATCAGGTAAAGTGTTCAGAGTATATTATAGACCAAATTTTTCTACTTTTTTTAACCATTAAATGATTGTTTTTAAATAATAGAAGGGTAGGCATTAACAATAATAAAAGTGTTTTTTTTTTAACCTCAAGTAAAATACCAAGGCGGGATGTATCAAGGGCATTTGGGAAAACTTGAAATCAATTACCGTCTTGAACTCCTAAGTAACTTAGAAGTAATTGCTAGGGGCACTGATCATCATTAAATAAATACTTGAGCACAATAAGCGGATGGGAGGCGAAAAAACAGTAGCGATATGTGAGGCAACAATGAAAATAATAACGGGTTCTTTTGAGATGGAGATACTTGTCTTATTGTTGTTGTTAGGTGACAATCAGATCTTCCTGTCGCTTCTTGTCCATCCTTTTCTTGATAAGTCTGTAGATGGACAAGTTATACCTCTTTGTATTACGTCATTTATAAAGTTAGCATATTCATGATGATCATTGTTGATAAAATCTTTTATTAAAATCCTCCGATATTTCGACATGGCACACACAATCGTCTATCTTCTAGAAAATGATCTCTATAGAAAGATTCTATATACTGGAAGGTTTCTTGAGACTTGTTCTTATAAGAAGATAAGTGGGCGGCCTCTTCAAAACACACAAATGGACAAAATTTAAGGAAGTTTTAATTTTTAGTAGTATATCGGGATTCACACAATAACTCTGAAAGATATTTCTGAGAGATAGCTCTGAAAGATTTACACACTCACCTTTATTGAAGATACACGAGATAACCAAGTGTGAACATAATACACTCATGAAGAAAACTTAAGGAAGTTTCACTTTTTAGTAGTATATCGGGAATCAGACAACAAATCTGAAAGATATTTCTGAGAGATAACTTTGAAAGATATTACAGTGACCTTTATTGAAGACATACGAGATAACCAAGTGTAAACATAATACACTTATGGACAAAACTTAAGGAATTTATACCTTTTAGCATGTATATTAGGATTCACACAATAACTCTGAAAGATATTACAGTGACCTTTATTGAAGACACACGAGATAACCAAGTGTGAACATAATACACTCATGAACAAAACTTGAGGAAGTTTCACTTTTTAGTAGTTTATCGGGATTCAGACAATAACTCTGGAAGATATTACAGTGACCTTTATTGAAGACACACGAGATAACCAAGTGTGAACATAATACACTCATGGACAAAACTTAAGGAAGTTGTATCTTTTAGCATGTATATCGGGATTCAGGCAATAACTCTGAAATATAACTCTGATATATACAGTGGCCTTTTTTGAGTGTAAATGTAGGACAATACCATAATTTGAATAATCACCTGGAGCAGTATATTATCAAAAGAAGAAAAAATCGTGAAACGAAGAAGTCTAATTTCTTTATATGCAAATCTTTTAATATGTATATATGTGCAGATATGTATATATATATATATGACAATTTATGCAAATATTCTAAAATGTATAAATGTGTAGATATGTAATATATTTATGACAATTTATGCAAATCTTTTAATATGTATATATGTTTAGATATGTAATATATATGAAACATTAGGCAAATATTTTTATATGTATATGTGTATAGATATGTATATATATATGACAATTTATGCAAATCTTTTAATAGATATATGTGTAGATATGTATATATGACAATTTATGCAAATCTTTTAATATTTATATATGTGTAGATATTTTTATATATGACAATTTATGCAAATATTTTATTATAATAGTATATGTATGTGTTGTGTGTGTGTGTTGCATATATGTATAATAATTTATTCTTTTATACTTTCTTATTTTCATTTCTGTTAAAAGGGGACATAATTGCTCGAACATTACAAGAAACCTTTTGTCTTATGATTTGGTTCTTCTTTTGAAAATACGAAAATACATTGACAATCATGATAGAATCGGGAACCTAAATACACATACAATCCTCATATAATGATCTCCCGTATTTCTTTGTCACACATGTAAAAAAAAATGATTAAAAAAAAATTCAGCATCGCAAACACGAACGCTTCCCCATTTTTTATCTCATTAACGTGACCAATTAGAAAAAAAAAACAGAGCGTTTATTTTCCACCTTTAATATAAGAAATTAAATTACCACTCTCTTATAATTAATTAATCAATTAAAGGTCATTAATTATATTTTATCTCAATTAAAGGTTATCTCTATAAATTTATTTTTGGTTTTAGACCCCTAATATTATAGTTAAATATTTGCTATGCTAAATATAAGATGTAAGGTTTAATTAATGATGGGTTTTAAGACAATTTATAAATTATATTGATACTAAATTAATGGACCTGTCTAAAGACCCTGGTAATTTACTTATATGTAAAAAGAGAATAATGCTCGTTTAAAAAAACAGGTCTAAAAAGAATACTAACTAAGTTTCACCTCAAAAATTATTTTCATTATCATTATTATCTTTTTTTTATATTTTATTATCACATGTTCCAATTGAGACTGGCGAATAGAGTTGTAAAGGCTAGTATATAGTAGAACTTTAATGAGAGAACACTGTAGCAGCTAAAAAATATATTATAATTTTTATAATATATTTATGGTATATAGATTAATTTTTCTCTAATAAGTAAATGTTTTGAATAAGAATATTACTATATATGTCTAACTTGCTATAATTTTGTATGGCTAAAAATAAAAAGATAATTTACATGTATTAAAATAAATACATAAACGTTTCTTCTAACAAAGGGTAAATGAATTTCTGATTCTGAATCCCTAATAACACTTACAACTGGTGAGCCGGACGTGATATATATTGCTAGATGATCTCTCATTACACAAAGAACATCTTTTAACTCCTGAATTACCATTTTACCTATTATCTTATCATAAACAACACGATGTTAAGGAAAGTATTGTAGGAAATAGGGACAAATACCATGAAGAGCTCATAAATAACACGTCGCCAAAAAGATCATCGTGAAAAACAGGGGACGAATCCATAAACAACACGTTGTTTAGAGAAATATATTGGAAAACAGAGGCATAAACCATAAACAGCCCATAGACAACACATTGCTAAGAAAATTTTTGTGGTAAACAAGCAAATTTCATAAACAACCCGTTGCTGAGAATAGTATTGTAGAAAACAGGAACAGAATCCATGAACAACACGTCGCTAAGAAGAGTAATGTGGAAAACAGGAACAGAATCCATAAACAACACGTTGCTAAGAAGAGTAATGTGGAAAACAGGAACAGAATCCATAAACAACACGTTGCTAAGAAGAGCATAGTAGAAAACAGGGACAGAATCCATAAACAACACGCTGCTTAGAGGAGTATTGTAGAAAACAGGGACAGGATCCATAAACAACACGCTGTTAAGAAGAGCATAGTAGAAAACAGGGGTAGAATCTATAAACAACACGCTACTAAGAAGAGTATTATAGGAAACAGGGACAGAATCCATAAACAACACGTTGCTAAGGAGAGTATTGTAGAAAACAGGGACAGAATCCATAAACAACACGTTGCTAAGAAGAGTATTGTGGAAAACAGGGGAACATGGAATCCATAAACACCTTGCTAAGAAGAGCATTGTATAAAACAGGGACAGAATCCATAAACAAAGCGCTGCTAAGAAGAGTGTTGTAGAAAACAGGGGCAGAATCCATAAACAGCACGTCGCTATGAAGAGTATTGTAGAAAACAGAAACAGAATCCATAAACAAAACGTTGCTAAGAAGAGTATTATAGAAAACAGGAACAGAATCCATAAACAACACATTGCTAAGAAGAGTAATGTAGAAAACAGAAACAGAATCCATAAACAAAACGTTGCTAAGGAGAGTATTGTAGAAAACAGGGACATAATCCATAAAAACACGTTGCTAAGAAGAGTAATGTAGAAAACAGAGACAGAATCCATAAACAACACGTTGATAAGAAGAGTGTTGTAGAAAACAGAGACAGAATCCATAAACAACACGTTGCTAAGAAGAGTAATGCAGAAAACAGAAACAGAATCCATAAACAAAACGCTGCTAAGATGAGTATTGTAGAAAACAGGGACAGAATCCATAAACAACACGTTGCTAAGAAGAGCATAGTAGAAATCAGGGACAGAATCCATAAACAACACGTTGCTAAGAAGAGCATAGTAGAAATCAGGGACAGAATCCATAAACAACACGTCGCTAAGAAGAGTATTGTAGAAAACAGGGACAGAATCCATAAACAACACGTTGCTAAGAAGAGCATAGTAGAAATCAGGGACAGAATCCATAAACAACACGTTGCTAAGAAGAGCATAGTAGAAATCAGGGACAGAATCCATAAACAACACGTCGCTAAGAAGAGTATTGTTGAAAACAGGGACAGAATCCATAAACAACACGCTGCTAAGAAGAGTAATGTAGAAAACAGGGACAGAATCCATAAACAACACGCTGCTAAGAAGAGTATTGTAGAAAACAGGGACAGAATCCATAAACAACACGCTGCTAAGAAGAGTATTGTAGAAAACAGGGACAGAATCCATAAACAACACGCTGCTAAGAAGAGTAATGTAGAAAACAGAGACAGAATCCATAAACAACACGCTGCTAAGAAGAGTGTCGTAGGAAGAAAGAGGAGAATCTTCCCGCCAACCGTCCATTAGATCACCCCCCGATAGAGTTAAAATAGAGCTGCCATGGCGAAGGAGCACCTAATCGAGTGGAGAAACCAACTCGAGCGGCAAGAAAGAACTTTTCTGATGAAAGAGTGGGCCATTTCCTGGCAAATTTCGCACCTTTTTATCCGCAAAATATCGATTCCCTCAACTGATTACCCCCTCCGTGCAGGACCCATAGCTACCGCTGCTACCATGGGATCATTTCCACAACCTCTGGAAATTTCCATCCGCCCCATCACCAACTGATTGAATATTTCTAAGATAATTCATTCTATTTAATATAAACAGATTTGGATGATAAGTGAAGACTATACCGCTGCTGATACTACACTCTCCTTTCAGTGATACGCTAACCTTGACATATGCACGGTGTATTCTGTGGCCACTGGACATGCGTCAAACTTGGAGGCTGTTGGTCTTTGCGCTGCCTGGAGTATAGGAAGTCCATCTATGCTTCCTTCCTGTGGCGAATCTGTATAAGACCTGTGGTCTTAATAAGGCTGTATGTGCATGTATGTATTCAATATCTACATATGTTTGTGTATCCATCCATACAACCGCTTTCAAATGCACATTACTTAAATATACTTGACATGATCATATAACAAACGAAATAATTCTAGTTGAAAGCATGTTTATTCGCTAAAAGATGAAGTCTATACAACTGGAAGAACATATACATATCATATGACAGCCTTCTATATGATACTCTAACTAGCTTGCCTGAAGCTTACTATAATTGTGTCTTGTCGTCTTGGAGACTATATTCATTGATCAAATTCACAATCTTGGTAAGGTTGGAATACAGCTCCTGTCTTGAGGCTCCCATACATTCCAAGAGATGGTTAGTAGTAGCATCTTGCTATAATTGAGGCTTGTCCTCTATCGCTCTACCAATGGCGTATTGAGGAAAATCAAGATCAACGTGACAACACTGATGGACAATACATCAACCAGAACTTCAATTTCCAATACCCACAGTTACCTACTGAAATATATATTTACATATTGTCTATTATATTCCTGAAGAACTCGCCCATTACCTCCTCAATTGTACAGCCCTTGATGCAGAAAGGAAGGCCCTATATAAACAAATTAAATGTACCAACATTTCACCCTACGTATTGCTTTCAAAAATATCAGCAAACAAATCTAATGCAATAGCTTATTATATTTTTTTAGATCATCATTATGTAAGGACCAGTCAACAAGTGAATGACTTTGAGACGAAGAGTAAAGCCAGTTCAATTTCTATGTAAACTAGCCGAATGACCTGGGCAACGCCCGTGTTTTACCCGATTGAATGTTTTGTTTCAAATACTATTTGTTACAATTATAAATTGGCGCCTTAAATGTATGCATATATTAGTTAATAACTATAGCCTATGTGCTTTATCTGTCTATGTACTGTTGGCTTCCGTAGGCGTCTCTTACTGGGAAAAAGAAAGAGAGGATTCCATTTAGTTATTAACTAATATATGCATTTATTTAAGGAGCGACCCGCTCCAACACAATAGTTACAACAGCCAAAGAGCGAGCGGGGGGGGGGGGGGGGGGGGGCAAAGTCAAACACAAAGTGTCTCGCGTAGTGGCGGCGCCATCGTAGACACGTGATCGTAGCCAACCAATATGAGAGCGCTATTAAAAAAAAGGCAAACGGTGACAGAGATGAAGAATTGAAGAATGACGCATGACGCTCGTAACTGTATATAGAATAACACAAGATGATTATTACCTTACCCAATTGAGAGAATCTGTATGGGGAAAGTCTCTAATAAAGGCTTTTGTGTGTGTATATTGTCTATTGTCAATATTATATATAACGTTGCTATTTCGATATAATTTATTTCTATCAATAAATCAGACGTTAATCCCATATGATATATGATACTAAAATGAGATGACTGAGGAAAAACGTTTCATTTATTCGGTAAACATTTTTTATAAACTTTCGGACATGCCTCCCTTTTTTGACAGGGGGGTAGATAGAAATTGAAAGAATTATAAGAATGAAGTATTTCCATGTGGATCATTTCTAGAAATTTCTATATTCCTGTTGAGAAATCCATATCCAAAAGCTTGTATAAATAGAAAGAAAAACGCTTCACCGTTTTGCGTGTCTTCCTTGTGCAGGGGCCATGCTAATTTTCTCTGTATCCTTCTTATTGTAGTGGTTGTACCGCCCAACAAGTATCACAGGGGCCATGCTAATTTTCTCTGTATCCTTCCTATTGTAGTAGTTGTACCGCCGAACAAGTATCACAGGGGCCATGCTAATTTTCTCTGTATCCTTCCTATTGTAGTAGTTGTACCGCCGAACAAGTATCACAGGGGCCATGCTAATTTTCTCTGTATCCTTCCTATTGTAGTAGTTGTACCGCCGAACAAGTATCACAGGGGCCATGCTAATTTTCTCTGTATCCTTCCTATTGTAGTAGTTGTACCGCCGAACAAGTATCACAGGGGCCATGCTAATTTTCTCTGTATCCTTCCTATTGTAGTAGTTGTACCGCCGAACAAATATCACAGGAGCCATGCTAATCTTCTCTGTATCGTTCCTATTGTAGTAGTTGTACCGCCTAACAAGTATCACAGGGGCCACGCTAATCTTCTCTGTATCCTTCCTATTGTAGTAGTTGTACTGCCGAACAAGTATCTCAGGGGCCATGCTAATTTTCTTTGTATCCTTCCTATTGTAGTAGTTGTACCGCCGAACAAATATCACAGGGGCCATGCTAATTTTCTCTGTATCGTTCCTATTGTAGTAGTTGTACCGCCGAACAAGTATCACAGGGGCCATGCTAATTTTCTCTGTATCCTTCCTATTGTAGTAGTTGTACCGCCGAACAAGTATCACAGGGGCCAGGCTAATTTTCTCTGTATCGTTCCTATTGTAGTAGTTGTACCGCCGAACAAGTATCACAGGGGCCATGCTAATTTTCTCTGTATCCATCCTATTGTAGTAGTTGTACCGCCGAACAAGTATCACAGGGGCCATGCTAATCTTCTCTGAAGCCTTCCTATTGTAGTAGTTGTACCGCCGAACAAGTATCACAGGGGTCATGCTAATCTTCTCTGTATCTTTCCTATTGTAGTAGTTGTACTGCCGAACAAGTATCACAGGGGCCATGCTAATCTTCTCTGTATCCTTCTTATTGTAGTAGTTGTGCCGACGAAAAAGCGTTAGAGAAAGAATGTGTGTGTTTTTTACTAAATAAAGAAAAAAGCTTTCTCTTAGTTATCCCGATTCACCATTATATACTTTGGTATTTAAAATAGAGCAATCCATTTCTAATTCAATGTATATCTTTTTAACTAAAATATACCATGGTATATTCGCGTGCGTTTAAAATAGATTCTCCAATGAATAATATCTCATCAAAATGGATATTCTTTGTGTCTCCTGGATCTAGTCGTTCATTATAAGTTAGCTTAGATAAAGACAATTCATTCTTGATAGTAAAAAATGGGTAATTGTATTTGAAGTTGTCCATACAACCAATAGGTCGCCTATAGAAGATTCTACTGAAGTTTCAGTAGCAAATAACCTGATTAACCAACATTTTCAACGCCTATTACTGAAGACAAAAAATGAAAATCCAGGATGGGAAGTAGTCAATTATCTATAGGTTCCCTTACAAAGAGAAGCGAAATACGGGGGCCCCTGGATTTTAGTCTTCTCTAGTTGACAGGGGGGGGGGGCGCCACGACGATCTGTCTTTATCAACTACATCTTTAGTCTCCAATTAGCCTTAATTGGTGTACCACTCTCGGATTTTAAAAAGTAATTAACTACGTAACATCTGGTGGATTACAGGACACCTTCTTTTTTTAATGAGGGGTAAAAAATAGATGAGGGTATAGTTAGGTGGTGTGTGAAACAAGAGCTCATTGTCGTCTTGTAGGTTTGGGAGATTTTGGTTGGTTAGATTGTGTCTAATCTTTATGAATAGTTGACCTATTTGATGATAATCTCTTACTTCCTTTCTTCCATTAACGACTCTGAACATGAGACCAGAGAAAACTGATGTATATAGTTGTTCATTTGTTTTAAATAAATATTAAATTGATGTATATAGTTGTTCATTTGTTTTAAATAAATATTAAATTGATGTATATATTTGTTCAGTTGTTTTGCATATTTTTCATCTGTGAATTAATCTTATAATTTGGTCTATGAAAATAAAAATATTGGACCAGTGACCAAAACAAACTGTAAATAGATCGCTTAATGTTATATAGTTAGTATAGAGAATTGTTAGGCAGGATATATATATTTAAATGTTATGCTTATGTAATTTTAATCTTAATTGAATAAAATATATAAATTATAAATGTGTTATAAATCTTAAAACCAAGCATTAAAACAAAAACATACGTAAATATGGTATATAGGAGTTCTTTTATCCTTTATATAGATAAATGAAAGTTTACCCACGCTGTATTTACAAGTTTATCTATATATCCAGCCATAGGTTGGTGGCTGGCAGTATTACTGTCCTCTTAGAGCTTAATTTCTATGGCAAGTCTTTTGAAGGTATCGTAAAGACTTCTCCCAAAATTGTTCGTAAATTCCATTCCTGGCTTCCCTCTTTACGATTGTCGCTCTATACATTCCTCCATTAATGTCTTTATCCATTCCGAGTGTCGGATAAACTTCATCCATGCTGACGAGCGCCAACAGCGCGAAAGGCGTTCGTTGATGGCTTTTCTTGATTTATCAAGAAATTAAGTTGGCCAAATATCAGGGAACAGGCTAAATCAATGTTTAGTTGATTTCTGTTTCACCAGAAGACCCTCTGCCTTCTGAAAATCACATGTGCTCCTGGTCAGGATATACCTTTTTTATTTTTAATAAATGAAATTGTAAATACATTGACTGTTATCTCACATTTATTATGAGGAGAGAAGGGTATTTTCCTTTTAGTTCTTTAATAGAAATATATACAAAAGTATTTATAGGTAGAGAGTAAAATAAAAAAAACCGGCTTATCATAAGATAAATAAAATAATACCAAGCGTGTTTAGCCACCGAGACGTCTCGTTTTTCTTATCTGTCGAAAAGATACCGAGAACCCCTCACATCTGTTCCCCCGGAGTCCAGTGATGATTGACAGGTGTCCCATGGATCTTCCTGTGGTTGTAGAACTACTTGACAATATTGTTACATCACGTTGCCCCTCTATTTATTCAAAATAGTTTTTTTCATTTTGTTAAAACAGTTTATCCGACACTCGGAATGGATAAAGACATCAATGGAGGAATGTATGGCGCGACATTCGTGAAGAGAAAGGCCAGGAAAGGAGTTTAAGGATATTTTTGTAGAAGTCTTTACGATACCTTCAAAAGATTAGCCATAAAAAAAGAAAGCTCTGAGAGGACAGGAATACTGCAAGCCATCAACCTATGGCTGGTTAAGGAGATATAGATAGACTCTACGATACCATCAAAGGACTAGCCATAGAAAGGAAGCTCTGAGTGGACAGGAATACTGCCAGCCACCAACCTATGGCTTGTTGAGGAGATATAGATAGACTCTACGATATCATCAAAAGACTAGCCATAGAAAGATATTATAATTCTTCTTTGTACTATCTTCGCCGGTATAAATATAAGTTAGAATATTCCGCACATCGATATTGTCACAGATTTCTGTTATTAAAATATCGCAACGGCTTTCCAGGAACCTACTTATCCTCAGATCTTTTTAAAACATTTAAACTCAAGCTATACCTGCAATTTTATAGGGTTGTGTAAAATTTTAATTTATAAATGATTAGCAATAAAAATAGAATGGAAGTTTACATAAACAGGTACTATGCAGATCATTGGAAGAATCTATTTTGACCATAGTGAAGGGATGCATCTTCAAAATAAAAGAAATGAAAACAATTGATGTTATTAAGGGGGGAACTCTTGGGTGATTTATCCTTGTCTCAATCCGATAGTCAACAAATTTATAACTGGATGAATGCAATGATGTTTGATCAAGGTCTTCTTTTTGGTTTATATAAATTCTACAAGGCCGCAGTCACCGTTCGGAGGAGATTAATAGAATCGCCGAATGTCGTGGTCCATTTGGATGAGGAAAGCGAAGACTAGAACGCGGCTGATTCCACACTAGCCTGTTCAGTGATTCACTAACCATGACGTATGCACGAAGGAACGTGTGGCCATTGGACATGTGTCGGACCAGGAGGCTGTTGTTGGGTGCTGTGCTACCTGGAGTATAGGAGCTCCATCTATTATTTCTTCCTGTGGTGAATCTGTATAAGACCGGTGGTCTTAATAAAGCTTTGTGTGTGTGTAATTATTATCAATCACCCCTCTTAGCGACTATTAGTAATATATATAAGGCCAATTATAATCTATTCCAAACTCTAATTAACAGACACCTTCAAAAAGAACGTGGAGTATCCTCGTTTTAGGGCAATTTTATAAATATTCTGTTGCATTTAAATCATTCAAAGTGAAGAAGAAATAATAGAAATTATATTTTTTAAAACGAGAAATCAGTAAAGGGTGAGAATGTTTTTAATTCATATTTTTTAATATCTTCAAATCTATATAAAATATTAAGTATATTTATAAAATAAAAGGATTTAAAAGCGCGAATGTTTCTTTTATACATAAAACGAACTTCTACTGTCCTTACTGCGATGAAAAAATATATTGGGAGGGCTTGGCTCATCAGTGGTGAACCCTCCCAGCGGTTTCGCCAATTCAATCCACCATTCCGCTTCTCAGAGCTCTAATACTGTATTGGATCATTCTGCTTTTATATGCTACACTGAAGGATGGAATCTTAGAAATTGTTTTCAAGTAAACTATGGACATAAGCTTTTAGGACAGTAGAATTACATTCAAATATTTGCATCAAGCAATGCTCTTCAGCAAACTATAAAGACAAGGCCATTAGGAATAAATTAACACAAAGCAATAACGCGCCATCTATACATATAAAATAAAAGGATTTAAAAAACGCGAATGTTTCTTTTATACATAAAACGAACTTCTACTGTTCTCATCGCAGTAAGAACAGTAGAAGTTCGTTTTATATATAAAAGAAACATTCGCGTTTTTTAAATCCTTTTATTTTATATGTATAGATGGCGCGTTATTGCTTTGTGTTAATTAAGTATATTATATTTTCTTTAAACTTAATAGAATCAACATGATAAAATTTTATACGTTTCCTTTTTCAAAATAAGTTGACTATGTTTATACTAAAAATAAAGAACTTTTTCATTTTAAAAAATCCACACAAGCAAAAATGTAAAGACATTTCTAAAATTAAATAGTGTTTTGATGATCTTTCAACAGACATCAAAAAGCAAAATGGTATATTACATCAGATCTTATTCCAAATTTGGAGTTACCTTACTTAAGCTTCTTCACCCCCTTGAAACCTTAGCTAGATCTAAACTTGTGTTTCTCTTATCTACCTTTTTTTGCATATCCTTTATTTTTTATAATTTTATTTCGGTATTACATCTTCATTTTCATCATGAAAATAAATACTTATGGGAAATATTGTCTTTCTTTTGTAATGAATTCTATCTTAATATTTTTATAGAAAAAAAAACTGAGCTTTTTTATGAGCTAGGGTTATAGATTTAAATACAGCAGATAAAATGTACGATATATACAAGTATAATTTTATCTATATCTATATATATTATCTAGAATCGTGATTTTTAAGATACTTTTAATAAGTTTTAGTTTTTAAATATTTAGGCTTTATTTATTAAAAAAAGGTTATTTATTTATATTATTTTGAGATGTAATTTGATTATTAGAATAAAAGATTTTAGGAGAAAAAGTAATGGACAAAGCATCATATAAAATTGCCGCAAATGTCTAAAGCAAAGAGGAAAAGCAGAAATCTCTGGAAAACTTTCCTCTATTGAGTGGTTTAGAATTTTTCCTTTCTCACACTTTTGCTTTGCTGTACACTTCATATATTTCAAACTACTTTTTCTTCATTCTACACTATCATTTTTCTTCTACTTTACTGTATCTTCTCTTTCTTATTGTTTACTATAACTTTGCTGTACACTCCATTTCTTTTTACTTATTTTTACTTTACTGTACTCTCCCTTATTCTTGCTTATTTTTACTTTACTGTACACTTCCTTTCTTCGTCTCCTTTACACTTTCATTTTTACTTCTACTTTACTGTATCCTTTATTTCTACTTGCCTACATTTACTTTACTGTACACAGTTTCTATCTTCCTATTTACTTTTTACTTTACTGTACACTTCCTTTCTTCGTCTCCTTTACACTTTCATTTTTACTTCTACTTTACTGTATCCTTTATTTCTTCTTGCCTAAATTTACTTTACTGTACATACTTTATTTCTTTCTACTTTCTTCACTTTAAACTTCCTCTTTCTTATTACTTTCTTTTACTTTACTGTACACTTTTTTTTATTATTTTTCACTTTTACCTAACTGTACACTTCTTACTTTCTTTTACTTTACTGTACACTTTTTTTCTTCTTTCTCACCTTTACCTAACTGTACACTTCCTACTTTCTTTTACTTTACTGTACACTTTTTTTCTTCTTTCTCACCTTTACCTAACTGTACACTTATTACTTTTTTTTACTTTACTGTACACTTCACTTCTTCTTTCTCACTTTTACCTAACTGTACACTTCCTACTTACTTTTACTTTACTGTACACTTCACTTCTTCTTTCTCACTTTTACCTAACTGTACACTTATTACTTTCTTTTACCTTACTGTACACTTTTTTTCCCATATCTATATTAACTTTACTGTACGCTTCCTTACCCCTATAATTACTTGACTATATATATATATGTATACACACGCAATTCATTTCTTCCTACTTACTCTTAATTATTTTCCACTGCACACACTTCTATTCATACTTTTACTTTACATTTCATTTCTTCTTATTTACATTAACTTTACTGTACACTCTTTTCTTTTCGCCTACTTTTATTTTACTGTATATACTTTATTTCTTACGTTTACTTTATTCTGTATACACTCTTCTTTTTTCTTCATATTAACTTTATTCTGTTCTCTTTATTTCTTCTTAACTACATTAACTCTACTGGTGGTACACACTGTTCCACACTGACGAGCGCCAACAGCGCGAAACGCGTTCGTGGATGGCTTTTCTTGATTTATCAAGAAATTGGTTTGGCCAAATATCAGGGAACAGGCTAAATCAATGTTTAGCTGATTTCTGTTCCACCAGATGGTGCTCTGCCTTCTGAAAAGCACATGTGCTCTTGGTCAGGAAATGCCTACTTTGTTTTTAATACATTAACTTTTCTGTGCATTCTTCCCCTTTCTTTTAGTTAGTAGCCCGTAAAACCATATTTCTTTTACATTTCTTGTTACTTACTTTTATTTTACTGTGCACACTTCATTTCTTCTTTATTACTTTTACTTTACTCTCCTACATTCCTTTTCTTCTTACTGACATACTGTATAAGACCACTGGTCTTATACAGATTCACTGCAGGAAGGAATCATAGATAGAATTCCTATACTCCAGGTATCACAGAAACCAACAACAGCCTCCAGGTCCGACCTATGTCAAGTGGCCACACCGTACATACGTCAAGGTTAGCCTATCACTGAAAAAGCGAGTGTGGAATCAGCCGTGTTCTAGTCTTCACTTTCCATATCCAAATGGACCATGACATTCGGCGAATCCATTAATCTTCTCCGAACGGTGACTGCGGCCTTGTAGAATTTATATAAAGTTTGTTTCATTTGAAAATGTAAAAATCCCGTGATAAAAAAGATTTTATTTCTTATAAATATTGTCACAGAATGTGGTAGTCTACTCGGTGAAATCATCATCATCATATGATACCACATCATCATTTTATTTGTAAATTGTTTGTTTGGATATCTCTCAGTTGTATTTAGCGATCTGACAAATTTTGTAAATACTTTCTTCGTAAAAATAAAATTATTTTATAACTACCCGCTATCTACAACACAGCAATGGATCAGTCTACAGATGAAACAGTCGTACAGGTAGATGTAACAATATACAGTAGAACCTCCCTATAGCGGACACCCTGCTAGCAGACACCTCCCTACAAAGGACAGTTTTCATTTACAAAATTACCATTTTTACTATTTATCAATTCTCCAGTATGAAGACACATCTCTCTAAAAGACACTTTGGTCCTACAATTAGGTGTTGTCCTTTACACGGAGGTTCTACTCTATAATGCTTTATAATATTAAAAGCTATACATATTTGTTACCTTCACTCTATGAAACCTGTCTCAATGTTTTCCTCCCTAATGATCAAGATATGGAACAAAAAGCCTGTAATTAGAACTGAGCAATCAGCCAATAATTATCGCGCATCGGTGTTCGGTATAATGCGACGCCTGAATTAATCTTCTTAAAAACAATAGGGAGAAAAAGGATCGCCGAGGACAAAAAAAAGTAAAACAATTGTCGCGACATCATGATTAGAGCTTATGTTTTTCCTTCTACATGGCCTTGAACAGCACTTTCAACCTCATTAGAAAGGTTCGTTGTGGTGTTTTGTCGATGGAGCCATTAGGTTTGTTGGATTATGGCTGTTATAATCTCACTTGTTAGTATTTGGATTAAATACCGTATATATATGTCATATTAAAATATTATATTTAAAAAATTATATTTAATAGATTTAAATACTCTGTTAAATCGACCGCCAGATGTCACGCTTCCCCTATAAAACTCATTGTTGTTCTTTCCCGATGGCCGGCTCAAATCTTTTGTACATTATGTAAATAAGTTTTTCATTTTTTTATTCTTAAGCCTTAAGCCAGGCAGTACTTTTATCAATTATGTTCTTAATATATTCCCTCAGCTCAATTAAAGTTATTTTGATAACTAATTGTATTTAATTATTTCCACGACTGCAAAACAATATCGTAACAAACTCATGGATTTCAAGATCAAGCAAATGCTCAACAATAATCTCTATTTCCAAAATAATCAGCATCAAGTAATAATTCCAAAATCAACAGAAATCTCTCCTTTTTTATATAACATATATATATGGAAATTTGTCGGGAGGATATTAATCTAGACAAAGGTAACCTCTCCCGTCATAATAGACGTCAAAAACTAGACGCCATCACGGTCTCTAGTTGGACGATTTTCAGTTTGCCAAAGCTGGTGTTGTGGCTTTGTCACCGACTCGAGGCCGCTAGTTTGCGGCGACGGTCAATAGATGGCGTCTAGTTTTTGACGTCTATTTTGACGGGAGAAGCGACCTTTGTCTCTTTAGATATATATATATATGTGTGTGTGTGTATAAAGGGCTTATTAATAAAATTATAAATATGAGCTAAAGATATTATATAGTTAAAAGTTACAGTTAAATATTCACTAAGGTATGCACCGTTTCTCTTTAAAAATGCAATAAAACAATGTTTATGGTTTCATCACTCCAGTACAGAAGGTAAAGGTGTTGATAAAGAATCAACCTCAACACCAGTTGATATATTGATATATGAACTTGGCCTGTTAGGTTTATCTCAAGAAGACAAAGAGATTTGAATGGAAAAAGTATTAAGAATAAATGCATTTACCTATAAAGTCCTAAAGAGAGAGTAAAATCAATATACAATATGAATATAATATTAAGACCACCGGTCTTATACAAATTAACCGCAGGAAGGAAGTACAGATAGAGCTCCTATACTCCAGGCAGCGCAACACCCAACAACAGCCTCCTGGTCCGACACATGTCCAATGGCCACACCGTTCATACGTCAAGTTTAGCGTATCACTGAAAAGGCGAGTGTGGAATCAGCTGCGTTCTAGTCTTCGCTTTCCTCATCCAAATGGATTATATTTTGATTGACTATCTGATTGAGACAAGAATATGTCTCAAAATTAATATAAATATACATGAATATACATGAAAATACACGTATAAAGAACGTTAGGAAAAGAGAGAAGAATTGGACCGATGATATGAATAGGAAGGGAAGAAATATCTCTCAAGATAAAGAAGTATGGCGCAAAGGGAAGCAAGAAGTTGCTCAAGAACCAAGAAAAGGAAAAAGAATTAGACTGATAGACTTGATAAGAAGCTATGTAGGAATTTAAAATTAAAATATAAAGAAATGTCGCATCACTCCAAATTTAGTAGGACATGCCTAAGAGTAGAGAAATTCAGGAATAGGTAGGTTTATATTTTGTCCTTTAGAAAGTTGTTCTAAAACGAACATACACTAAACTTTTCTATGAGAATTCGTCTGAATAAATATAAAGACTTCAAGTTGCTCTTAATGGTGGTCGTTCATAAGAGGGGATATATATATTCAAGATAACAATAAAACATCCTTAATGAGACACACCATGGCATTAAAATATGAAATTCCTGGTCTCTAATAGATATATACATGTCATAGTCGTTAATGGAAGTAGTCATTTATCAGATGGATCAGTCATATTATGTTCTATATTCGCGTGTGAACATGTGTATACGCGTGTGTACGTGTGTGTGTGTGTGCGAGTGGATAGAACGATATTATCTATTTTTCTCCAAAAAAATCTTATTCCCTTATATATGTAATTATTGAACTTCAATCATCCACGTGTATTTATTCCTTCAGTTTTATTTAACCAGGAATAATTCCGTATATATTAGAAGAACTTCAAAAACTCAATAGAAATCAGCAAACAGCTTTAGCAAGACTAAGAAGTGGCCATATAAAAACCTTAAAATTTCAAAATGGACAAAAACCTTCAATAACTGCTTTGAATGCAATAGTGCAGAAGCTTCTATGGAGCATATCTTGTCATGCTCAGAACTGACAATAGAGGACTTATTTTCCAGGCCTATAACTACCTTCACAAAATTGGAGAGGAGTGGACTTCAGGAATTGGTTTAACCATGGAGATAAGCACCACCACCATCATAATTCCGTATAAAAGAGCCTTCAAAGCCTTTAAATAAAAGAGCAATGTCAGTCGCCTTTTTTTGTGACGTGGTATTAGGTTTGATCTAATTCTTGTAATTTACAATCGTTAGAACAAAAGCTGCCGGAATATTGCAACAGTGGGAGAGAACAAGCTCCCATACATCACGTACAAGTTGCCAGACTCGAAATAAGCGAAAGTCATTAGAAGACCTGCCAAATGGTAGTGATAAGATCGACAGTCTGCTTGGGCGGTCTGACAAACAGGACCTAAATAGACAGGTTCTGTGTGTCTAACAACGCAGCAACCTTCCTCTCTTTTCTCTGGTAGTGATGTCTTGTCTATCTTCATAGAATGAGGGGGTGACGTCAGTCATCTACATTTCCCTGCAGGACTTCACAGCTACCGTAGCGGCCTCCCCACCGTACTACAGGACTTCACAGCTACCATAGCGGCCTCCACACCGTACTACAGGACTTCACAGCTACCATAGCGGCCTCCACACCGTACTACAGGACTTCACAGCTACCGTAGCGGCCTCCCCACCGTACTGCAGGACTTCACAGCTACCGTAGCGACCTCCCCGCCGTACTACAGGACTTCACAGCTACCGTAACGGCCTCCCCGCCGTACTACAGGACTTCGCAGCTACCGTAGCGGCCTCCCCGCCGTACTACAGGACTTCGCAGCTACCGTAGCGACCTCCCCGCCGTACTACAGGACTTCACAGCTACCGTAGCGGCCTCCCCGCCGTACTACAGGACTTCACAGCTACCGTAGCGACCTCCCCGCCGTACTACAGGACTTCACAGCTACCGTAGCGGTCTCTCCACCTTACTACAGGACAGCCCCCTACTTGTGCTGCTCCATGGAATGAGGGGGTGACGTCAATATATACACCCCACCACCTGTATATATTTATTTATAACATAAATAATCCTTTTATATATTTTAATAGAATAAACTTTTTATTTTTAGAGAAAACCCAGTTACGTCTTTTTCCTCAAATTCTTATATAGTAATCTACTTAGGAGGACCTTCATAATAGACACAATAAATGATGTGGTCTATATTTACCTATTTAGATAGAATCGGTGATAAGATTTGTCTATTCTGGACAAAAATGATAAGGCTTAAATGGTCAAGATTACACACACATTAATATAACCTCAATTGAATATATTCAAATCAAAATACAATATCAAATCAAAAAATAAATCTCAAAATTCATATTATTTGAAGAATAAAATGCCAAAAAGGTGAACAGACAAAAGGTATTCGACAAACCAGATTTCTCAGAATGGTATCAAAAAAAAACATCAGACATCTTTAGTTCAAGTTGTTTGCCAACCAAAGGAAGCGGCTTTGCACACAATGCACAGTCCAAAGAAAGAAACGATGGTCTTATCAATTACGATTTCCCAGATATAAATGATCTCTTTGTTTCTAGGGGGGACTAAAAATGATGATGGTCAAGTGGAGAGTCGGATAGTGTGGTGTCTGTTCGTGCCGATGTCCATAACCCTAGAGGAAACAATGTAATAGGAGGAGGCAACCAATAGGACAAACTACAAAACACCATTGTGAAGAAGACGGTTGGTTGAAGCTGAGCTGTAATTAGATGAGGTTTGGTGGGTTGGGTGATTTTCATTGGTCCACATTTACAAAAGGCCTCTCTACAATACTTAGTCTACCTTCCTTTTGATCCACTTTATACACCTTTCAGCTACATTCAGTATCCTCTTTTTGTACACCTTTGTTGAAAGATCTAACACTAAGCTGTTATTGGCTAGATATAAATGTATTAGGACTCTTTATGTGATTTGCTCTTCAATAAAAATTTGTGTTTTGTTTGTTTAAATGATAATAATCTTATTTTTAGATAATAAAATGGGATTTGGAGGTGTTGGACCAGTGGACGACAAGTGATTTTTTTTTTTTACTTATACTTTTAGTCTAAATTAGACAAGATCTTGGAGGTCGTGCTCGTAAAGAAGCTCAAGAACTCTTCTTTGTTCTCTGTACAGGGATCTTTTGTCCTTTCAAATGCAATTTAGTAAATGTTGAGGAGAGTGGCCTCTTCGGTTTTGCACCTAGTGCACATAGGGAAGCTTTTGGCTCCCTCTTTATAGACTAGAGGGCGCAGGTGACCAGATTTCCATTTGGACAACTGTGTCGACAAGTGAATTGAACAAGTGATTTTAAACCGTGGCATCATACATGTATATAAGCAGAATGATCCAATACAGTATTAGAGTTCTAAGAAGCGGTGTATTATATTGGTGAAACTGCGGGCAGGATTCAATACCGATGAGCCAAGCTCTTCAAATATTTTTCACCGCAGTAAAGACAGTATTTTTGCTTTATGTTTAAAAGAAAAATTCGCACTTTAATGCTTCCTTTTTTCTTATAAACCGTTGGTTTTCGACCACTACGACTCGGGTTCCAAACCTGTATCGGGAACCTTATTCTAATTAAAAAAAAAAGTTCAAATGGTCTCTGATTCTTACAAAAACACAACCCCTTCAGCGAGTTTAAGTAACTAAATGAGTCTCTGGCACAGTTATAAGTGTAAAATTCGAACTTCTTTTCACATATGTAGACATGTGAAGCACATACAGTAAAAACAGTCGCCAGCTTTTACTCACCATGGCCTGTACCACGTGTACTAAGATTAATAGTAAAAAAATATAATTATATTTTGTGTCAAAAACCATATTCTCTTCGCCCTTTTATTTACCACTTTGAGAAAGGTTGGAATGCAGCAATTTTTCACGGTCTCAACGATCTATTTGGCAAAGGAACAATCGGCAAAAAGGAAGGTGAAATTGGGCGATTCAGATCTCGTTGATGTAGGAGGAAGAGGTCAACCATCAAAATTTGACGACCAGGCATTTTTGGAAGCCGTGGAAAAAGGCAAAAGCTTTAGATAGTGAATTTTGACCGAAGTCATCACTTTGGACGACCCTTACTCGTCATCTCAAAAGGCTCAGCAACAGTAATTGAATTTTATAGTGAATATGCATATGCCTCGGAATAATTAATTAAATATGTTTTGTTGAGAGAAAATTCCTCAATAATTATACACTCACATAATAAATATACTTCAAACATATTTTATAAAATATATAAGAGTAGACTCGTTGATTCTTCTATGCTATTTGAACTTCTGGATGTAGCTCTTTGATGGCCTAGTGAATAACGAAAAGGTCGAAAAGTTGTGGATGAAACTATTAAATAAGTATATGAAGAATTATCTCTTTTATTTTATAAAATGTTTCATACTTATTGTTTATATTGCTCAAAGATAACATATTTGGCTTTTAAAACTTATAGGTAGCATTCAAACATAAAGAAAATTTTCCTCCATTTATATTAAATATATGAAACTACACTCATTGTGTGTGTGAGGCAAAACTTGAGGAGGTTGTACCTTTTAGCATGTATATCGGGTTTTAAACAAATACCTCTGAAAGATATTTGATACGTAGTATTGGTTTTTAATATATAGGTATTATTCAACCATAACGCAATTTCCCTCCATTTATATTCAAGTTATGAAACTACACTCATAGACAAAACTTAAGGAAGTTGTACCTTTTATCATGTATATCAGGATTCAGACAATAACTCTGAAAGTTATTACAGTGACCTTTATTGAAGCCAATACACACACACACACAAAGCTTTATTAAGACCACCAGTCTTATACAGATTCACCACAGGAAGAATTAATAAATAGAGCTCCTATACTCCAGGTAGCGCAGCACCCAACAACAGCCTCCAGGTCCGACACATGACCAATGGCCACACATTCCTTTGTGCATACGTCATGGTTAGCGAATCACTGAACAGGCGAGTGTGGAATCAGCCGCGTTTTATTGAAGACATACAAGATAACCAAGTGTGAACAAAAGAGGAGACAACCGTTAATATCAAAGACTTTCCACTTTCTTAAGTTTTATCCATGGGTATATAAAGGGACAATTTGTTAATTTTACGGATACACAACGCCTTTTACTGTCCTTACTGTATTAGAAAAATTGCTTGTTGCAAGTATTTCTACATATTTCTACTGTCCTCTAAGCTTATGTCGCCATATAGCTTCGTTAAATATATTTTAACTCGAATAAAACTCCCTTGAATCAATATTAAAATACGAACATTAAACCTCCAGGGAAAATTTTATTTTTTACAAATC
This sequence comes from Cordylochernes scorpioides, assembly GCA_030710605.1. Lineage (NCBI taxonomy): Eukaryota > Metazoa > Arthropoda > Arachnida > Pseudoscorpiones > Chernetidae > Cordylochernes > Cordylochernes scorpioides. The sequence continues at coordinate 88,288,503 of CP092872.1, read as the reverse complement.
ATATAAGATTTTAATTTTTATTCTATTGGCGGTTCCATGTAAATATTTTCTCCTGTAGAAGGGTTTTCTTTCCCGAGAGCTTGAAATATTTATAAATAAATGATTTTGGCTACTTTTCCGCGAAGATATCACGAGACTTTGGAGCAGCGACTCTTTAAATTGCTATTTCTGCAATGTTGGCATCAAAAACAATTTGGTCCATTATTTATTTCATGGGGGGTCGGTGGAAGGCCGGTTAAACCGTTTGGTTTTCGACCACTACGATCCGGGTTCGATTCCCGCATTGAAAACTTTTTTTCTGTTTGAAAAAAAAAAAATGCTCCAATGGCCCCCGATTCTTGCAAAAGTCCAACCCCACCAGCGAGTGCAAGTAACCAAACGGGGCTCTGGCACATTTGTAAGTGCAAAGTCGAACTGCTTTCACATGTGTAGACATGTGGTGCGCTTACAGTAAAAATCAGTCGCTAACTACCCACCATGATTATCATGGCCTGTATCACGTGTACTAGGGATAAGCAAAAAAATATATATTTCATTGCCCATTCCTACATGAAAAGAGACTGGAAATTCACGAAATGTCGGGGCTAACTCACTACAATGAACAACATGTATATAAAATTTTTACTACTCGAACTTTTACTGCTGGATAAAACATTTGTTTATAAATATTCAAAATGTTTCAAGGCGATTGATAAAATGAGGGAAGAAGTGCTCAACTCCACAGATAACGGCTGATTGCTCCCCCTCCCCTCTAAATTGCTTTTCTTCCTCACTCATGTACATATATAACTTTTTAGGGGAATCCCCTTGTAAGAGAATAGTGTCTTAATAAAGGTTTTTGCTGTTGTTTTTGTTGTAAATAAATGATTATAAATGAACGTTCTCCCCTGATTTATAATATTATAAAATAAATGAAGCTTCCAGGGTTAAGTTTCTTGTTCAACTTTTTATTTTAAAGCTTTCAAACTTGTCAGTCCTTCAATAACTTTGCAATTGAAGGACTGACAAGTCCGAAAGTTTGAAAATAAAAAGTTGCACAAGAAACTTAACCCTGGAAACAACATTTATTTTATAATAAATAAATGATTTGTGAGAAAGAAACTTTTCCATGGAGGCTTAATGTTTGTATCTTAAATAACTTAACTAAGAAATCCTTCCAAGTACCAGGTATATAAACAGTATATAATCCATTATAGTATTATATGTGTTATATGGAACAGGCTAAATTAATGAATAGTTGATTTCTGTTCCACCAGATGGCGCTCTGCCTTCTGAAAAGCACATGTGCTCTTGGTCAGGATATACCTTTTTTATTTTAAGTATTATATGTATAAGTGCATAACGAATCAAAAGTTTTTACGAAGGAGTATCTTTTATTATATTTGTGCAAGCTTTAGAACTTTGCAGTTCTTCCACAGGCATGGATAGCATAGAAATACTACCAATTTTTCAAAACATTTTGAGCCATTATATATACATGAATATTTACATAATTAGATATAATTTTAGTATATTGTATAAGCAAAATTAAGATATTCACTGTATGCAAATAGTATAATATTTTAAAATTTGTAAAGTTTAAAACTAGTATACGAGGGAACTTTACAAATTTTGAAATATTATACTATTTGCATACAGTGAATATCTTAATTTTGCTTATACAATAAACTAAAATTATATCTAATTATGTAAATATTCATGTATATATAATGGCTCAAAATGTTTTGAAAAATTGGTAGTATTTCTGTGCTATCCATGCCTGTGGAAGAACTGCAAAGTTCGAAAGCTTGCACAAATATAATAAAAGATACTCCTTCGTAAAAACTTTTGATTCGTTATACACTTATACCAATTGTACGGAGTTTACCTGTAGAAGTATTATATGTATGTATACCATCTCATATAGAGTTATGGTAGATTAAACTGGCGATTACTCTGAGGGTACACTACTGATAAGTCACAGGCCCTCCCAATACTTTTCATTGTCTAAAGGCCAATAGTAAATGCTGTATTTGTAAAAGAATAGATTGTTATAAAATAGTTTTTTTTTAATGAGTCGCTTTTTTATAGATAATAATATACGAAAATCTTGTATAAATCAAATAAAATATTTTATGCTCCGATTTTTAATAATTCTTTAGTAAACATGGAGTTATTTGAGCATCTTGAGGATAGAGGTTGCTTGGCCGGAATTCATAATTCTTAAAATTAAGAGACACAAACATATTTTGTCGAAAAGTCGAGAAAAACCCCTTTTCTGGCCGGAGTGTATTTTAATTTTATGAAAAATATTTGAGTAGTTATTTAGACTTGTATCTTTCCTATATATTTGTTTATTATTGTAAAGAAAGTCATGAGAATTCAGTCTGAATATGAAATATTGAAATACATTTAGATAATATTGATTAGGCAAGTATTTACTCAAGTAAAACTGAGTCACTTGTCTAGATTAACCTAAGAAATTTGACTCTTGGCATAAAAGGGATCTCAGTTTTACAAATACAGATATCAATAACAACTCTGAACGATCTCACAGTCAAAGAAAGGACAAAAACAATGGTAGAATGAGTAGAATTCAGACGTGAGTAATTGGGTGTGTTTCCTGTTGATGGGAACATCTGAGGAATACAAAGCTAGGAATACGACTTTGTCGCTTTTGTCTATGGACATTTAGATGGGCTAAGTAAGACAGCCTTCATGCCTAGGGTGATCCTACCAGGAGTACAAGACTCCAGATATACTGTCACCGCCCCACCACGCTAAGACAGTTGGCAGGACTTGGGAAGAAAACAAAGTTAGACAATATGTATATATGTAAATAAGTTATATACAGTCTTGGTGGAGTGATATAACAACTATTGTGTGTGTCTCTAGTTATCTTCTTTATAAAGACCATCTGATTATCTGGAAGAGGATTCTTCGGCGTTGAGAAAGCCTCTAGAACGTATATAATTGTAAAAATTCCTGTGTATAGTTTTCCCTTAATATTATAATCCCTTCGCTAAAATTATAAATAAAATAAAATTTGATAAGGAAAGTTATATATATATGAAAAAAGGCATCTCCTTATCGTGCAACTGAGAGTTGCTGATGGCTTGCGCCATCTATCGGAATAAATATCAACTATTCTCGTTTATTTTTAATTATTCCAGAATTGGCCAAATACCCATTCTTGATTAATCAAGAAAAGCTAACCACGGACGCGTTTCAGGCTGTTGGCCCTCATCAGCGTGGTGCAAGCTCTACCTCAACGACCAAAGAAATTGGTCATTTAAGGGATTCTGAAAAATCATGAAACGGGTAGGTATATATATATATAAAGGTAATATCGGGCGTAAAACAGCCCTTCTAATGGTAAAACTATGGTACTAAAACTTTAGTTGCATAGTTATACCTGTCGAAGGGCTGTTTTACACCCGAAAGTTTGTATTGTCTTTATATAAAAAGAAACTCTTTCCTTTTCGAATTTTCTTTTATATATAAAATATATATATCTTTTAACTCTATGTTTATGATTTTCCATTAAAGGAGGTCTTAATTAAATTGGTTGAAGATCTAAAATAAAAATCTAGCTACAATTTTTATCTTTATAAGGATATTCTCAGCTGAACATTATAACTGGTAATATACAAGAAGCCAAAGTTCTTATCGGTCAATGTGAATCAAAGAAAAACTTGTAAATCTCTTTGCCTTGTTACGTTGATAGGTATGTGAAACTGCCAATTTCTGTCTTTATCCCCGAAGCCAGGAACACAATGAAGAATTCAATAAGACATCCTATCTTTAATATTATCTCCACATAACACTCACATTGGTATCCTAGTGGACATGGCATCTGCCCGGTAAACGGAACACTGTGGGTTCGTTTCCCATCCCTGGACACTTTTATTTTTCCGTTTATCATTACTCTTCACAATTCATCCTTTCATACTTCATCCTTAAGGTTAGAAATAATCATTATTTCTCCTTGAAATAAATTAGGATTTTTCGTTCAAAAGAAACACATGCGGGATAATTTTAAAATGTCGTTTTACAATCACTAAGCCGCATTATATTATATTGTACAGATATCTATATTGTACTATGTCTAGTGTTAATCTTATAGATGTGAAATTCCACTAATAGTATTACCACCATACTACAAGTACATTCAGAATGTGTAGTACGAATTGATTATTTATTTATATTTATGCTTATGAGGTGATACAGCAGCGTATTTACAATTAGAGAGGAGACAAAATGAATTAAATCTAGAAAAAAGAAGTGAGGACATATCGGTCATTAAAGTCTGAGAGGCAAGGCCTTCAGCCAGTTCAGGGCTTCCGGGGTGACAGAATGGAGATTGGAGATTCCTCCATTGAATTTGTACAGCGGGCAGTCATCTAGTATATGGGACATTGATTGTGGGACGTTGCAGGCACAATTTGGATCTTTGGTGTAGCCCCATAACTTCACAGACAGGTAATGATGATCTTGTCATAATGATGATGATGGTGGTACAATGCCCGTTAGCTTCTTGTTAGGTAGTGTACTGCTCTTCCTTGTAGTCCTAATTGGATGTCTTGCTCGTTATCTCTGGTCGTAAGATGATAGGTGGCGCTGTTGATCATCTTCTTTCTGATCAATCTCTATGCAACTTGATTTGCCAATCAATCGATATTGATGTATTTATTATCTATATGCAGAAAATGAAATTATTTTGCGCTCATTTTTGTATTCATTCGTATATATTTCGATTAAAGAGTAAGAAAATCTGAAATTTTTGGTAATGAATCCGATTTGGTTTTAAATATGGTATAGGTAGTTCAAATTTCTGCTTTGTTTGGTTATATAGTGTGTTATTGTGATTTGTATATTTATCTATAAAATGTTCATCACAATGTGTTGATTTTACTCAAGACTTTTTAATTAAGACATTTCGTCTTACATTGAGAATAGTCCCGAAGTCCAAGAAAAGAAAAAAAAAAAAGCAAGCAATCATATAAAAAAATCATCTATACATTCATAGACAAAACTTAAGGAATTTGTACCTTTTAACATGTATATCGGTATTCAGATAATAACGCTGAAATATATTTGATACACAGTGACCTTTATTGAAGACACACGAGAAAACAAAGTGTGAACAAAATTGCCTCTATATCCTTTAAATAAAAATAGACACCCTTCGACATAAAATACTTTTCACTTACATAAGTATTGCCCATGATTGTATTCTTGAAAGAAACTAATCATTTAATCCTTTAAGCACCAGGCAACACGATGTATCGTTTTGATGTGACTTGATGCTCCTTTTCTCCTTAAAAAAATCTAATGAAAATTTATTAATTGTGTTTTAAAGCGTACGAGTATATTCTGTTGCATTGTGTTTCATATGTTTGTATGAATCATAAAAGCGTTTATTTAAAAAAAAAAAGATAATAATTTAAAGAATAGTTTGATGTCTTTTGAAGGCTAACAATAATCAGGAATGACCTTGAAAACGGCCGGCACCTAAAGGGTTAATAGAGAAGTGCATTAAATACGAGTGTTTGAGTAAATCAGTTAGCTATGTTTAGATAAGATTACAAAGCAACAACACCAAGTGAATAATTCAACAACGACTCCTATGAAAACCGTTGTACTTAACAACCACCTTTATAACATCAAACTTGAACTGATATAATCTAACCTCCAATAAGAGACCACCTCCAAGAAGAGACTAGGAGTATCTACACTCATGGACAAAACTTAAAGAAGTGGAAAATCTTTGATGTCGCCAGTTGTTTATCTTTTTGAAGGAGACAGAGGCTGTTCACACTTGGTTATCTCGTGTCTCTTCAATAAAGGTCACTCTGTATCAAATATCTTTCAGAGTTATTGTCTGAAACTCAACATACATGCTAAATTACACAACTTCCTTAAGTTTTGTCCATGCGTGTATGTTATTAGGCCTTTTTGGTCTCTTATTGAAGGTTGTTGTTGTCGTGCCCAATGAAGAGCCTCAGAAGTCTCCATACATCTCTATCACAGCAGTCGCAATATCCACTATCTTGGGTGTGTAAAGCTACTGCTCTAGGTCCATGTCAATTTTCTGTTGTTGTTGTCGTGTCCAATGAAGAGCCTCAGAAGTCTCCATGCATCTCTATCACAACAGTCGCAATGTCCACTAACTTGGGTGTGTAAAGCTGCTGCTCTAGGTCCATGTCAATTTTCTGTTGTTGTTGCCATGTCCAATGAAGAGCCTCAGATGTCTCCGTGCATCTCTATCACAGCAATCGCAATGTCCTCTGTCTTGGGTGTGTAAAGCTGCTGCTCTGGGTCCATGTCAATTTTCTGTTGTTGTTGCCATGTCCAATGAAGAGCCTCAGATGTCTCCGTGCATCTCTATCACAGCAATCGCAATGTCCTCTGTCTTGGGTGTGTAAAGCTGCTGCTCTGGGTCCATGTCAATTTTCTGTTGTTGTTGCCATGTCCAATGAAGAGCCTCAGAAGTCTCCATACATCTCTATCACAGCAGTCGCAATATCCACTATCTTGGGTGTGTAAAGCTACTGCTCTAGGTCCATGTCAATTTTCTGTTGTTGTTGTCGTGTCCAATGAAGAGCCTCAGAAGTCTCCATACATCTCTATCACAAGAGTCGCAATGTCCACTATCTTGGGTGTGTAAAGCTGCTGCTCTGGGTCCATTTCAATTTTCTGTTGTTGTTGTTGTATCCAATGAACAGCCTCAGATGTCTCTATACATCTCTATTACTGCAGTCGCAATGTCCACTAACTTGGGTGTGTAAAGCTGCTGCTCCGCTTATGGAAGGTTTTCTATGCTTATTAATTTTCTTAACGTACTTTAAGCGAATAAAAACACAATTAAAAAGGGTATAAAAGAACCTCGGTCTGTATCAAAAAGAAATTAAAAGAGAATATTTTAAAGGGATGTTTCCTTTTTCAGTATAAATATCTTGATTGAACTAAAGATAAAAGGAATCAAAACTTCCTTAACATATACTTTGCCTTTTTCCACATATATTAAAGTACTCTTCTTTTATTTTCCTAAGACTTGATGGATCTTCAATTAATTCAAATCATCAAAAAGCATTTAAAGTAAAAAAACATAACTGATAAATAATAACAAGAACTGATAAAACACACTCCGAAACATTAAATGAATTAGGTTATTCACAAATAAAACTATTTTATTCCTCATAAAGATATGAGATTGTGTGTTAAGATATATTTATATCAATGTCATCACATTACAAACATTTAAAAAATAGATTTTAAAAATAAAATTTAGTTCTTTCTTACAATACCTTCTCAGTACATTCCATGAAGATCTACTTAATTGGATTAAAGAGAAAAATCTAAAAAAAAAAAAAACTCTTCCGTGTTTTTCATCATTATCCATCATAATCAGTCCAGAGGTCTTCCCCTCATATCAGCTCTCGCCACAGAACGCCTGGAATCTCTTGAAGAGAAAGAAAAAGAGTTGAAAGGATTAAAATGGAAGGAATGTACAATGTTGAATGAAGTAAACTTTGTCTTTATTCGATGTTAGAACTTCCAATGAGAGAATATAGCTCTAAGCCATTGAATCATTCATTATCACGGTTTGTGGATTTCTATAAATTACAAAAAGGTATATAATCTTTCTATCTTAAAGATAGAGGCTGTCTGGCCGGCATTCAGAGTTCTTCAAATAAAATATACTTCTATTAAACAATTAGGAACTCTTAATAATTGGTTTATACGTATAAAAATAAAACGATAAGAGGAGCTTCTTTTATAAATTTTAATGCGCAAGCTTTCGGAACTAACGTCCTTATACTTCGGTCAGTAAATATTTTTATTGTCTCGACGTTTCGACAAAAATCTTTTGTCCTCGTCATGAGCGAACAAATGGGCCAACAGCCTGAAACGCGTCCGTGGTTAGCTTTTCTTGATTAATCAATATTGGGTATTTGGCCAATTCTGGAATAATTAAAAGTCAACGAGAATAGTTGATATTTATTCCGATAGATAGCGCAAGCCATCAGAAACTTTCAGTTGTACGATAAGGAGATGCCTTTTTTTCATAATTATGCACCTTATCCCAGTACAATATCACATTTGTACTATTTTTTCACATTTGGTAAAGCGTTAAATATTATATTTTAATATAGAAATAATTTCTAACGCTTTGCCAAATGTTTTAATTTTTGTTCGCTCCTAACGAGGACAAAAGATTTTTTGTCGAAACGTCAAGACAATAAAAAGATTTACTGGCCGAAGTGTCTTTATTTTGAAGAATAAACTCTCTACATTACCTTTCTTATGTTTCAGTTTGCTGAGGAAGAGATTGTCCGAAAGCTACTTTATAAAATTAATAAAAGAGAGTTGTGGCGTATTATACTTTTTTTGTAAATCATTGGATCATTGTAAATTAATACTGCAGAATCGCGCGCAACTTTAGCATGTATCAAAAAATATCACACACACACAAAGCTTTATTAAGACCACCGGTCTTATACAGATTCACCACAGGAAGCAATAATAGATGGAGCTCCTATACTCCAGGCAGCGCAGCACCCAACAATCTTGACATTCTATATCACACACACACAGAGAGAGCTTTATTAAGACCAGCGGTCTTATACAGATTCACCACAGGAATAAATAATAGATGGAGCTCCTATACTCCAGGCAGCACAGCACCCAACAGTATCAACAAAATATCATTAAAATGATGTTAATTATTAATTGCCTAAACTATTTAATATCAATAATCTATCCTTGAGATGGTCGTTTATCAAAGATTACATTAAAATGGAATTTTGAAATAAATTTTACAAAAATGTTTACTCTTATGGAAGTATTAACGCATTTGAAATTCTGTCATTGGAGTTTCTATTTGTTATTTCTATTTAATACCTTCATAATATGCATATATGTATATATAGATGGAAATTTTTCCGGGAGGATATTGATTTAAAGAGACAAAGGTCGCCTCTCCCGTCAAAATAGACGCCAAAACTAGACGCCATCTATTATGTGTATATATATATATATAAGTAAATTGAAATATATAGAACGACATTTGAAAATTATCCCGCATGTGTTTCTTTTAAACGAAAAAACGAAATTTATTTTAAGGAGAAATAACGATTATTTCTAACCTTAGGGATGAAGTATGAAAAGATGAATTGTGAAGAGTAATGATAATCATGTATATCGGGATTCAAACAATAACTCTGAAAGATATTACAGTGACCTTTATTGAAGACAAACGAGATAAACAAGTGTGTATACATTCATGGACTAAACTTAAAGAAGTTGTACCTTTTGCCATGTATATCGGGATTCAGACAATAACTCTGAAGGATATTACAGTGACCTTTATTGAATACCCACGAGATAACCAAGTGTGTATATACTCATGGACAAAACTTAAGTAAGTTGTACCTTTTAGCATGTATATCGGGATTCAGACAATAACTCTGAAAGATATTACAGTGACCTTTATTGAAGACACACGAAATAACCAAGTGTGAACAAAATTGCCTCCGTCTTCTTAAAAAAAAATAGATAACTGGCGATATCAAGGAAGGGAGGCTTCACCATCTTGTCCTTCTCCAGACAAGGACAGGATCTCTCAGTTCAATGTTGAGATAATACTTATAATCACTAATTTGTGACGTGAATCTAACATGACGTTAAATAGAGCATACATGTGTAATAGATAGTTCTGCCATGTTGTTAGCTTGTACACAAGTGAACATGTAGGACATCGATGTTGCCATTTTTCTGTTCACATGGTGATAAAATCATATACAGCTGTTCTCTGGAAGAGAGGCTCCACCACTTTGTCCTCTTCCAGACAAGGACAGAATCTCTCAGTTCAATGTTGAGATAATACTTATAATCACTAATATTTGTGACGATAATCTAACATGACGCTAAAAGAGCCATACATGTGTAATAGATAGTTCTGTAATGTTGTTAGCTTGCACACAAGTGAATATGTAGGACATCGATGTACCTGCTATTCTCCTGTTCATGTGATGATAAAACACACCCACAAAGCTTTATTAAGACCACAGGTCTTATACAGATTCACAACAGGAAGAAAGGAATCATAGATGGAGCTCCTATACTCCAGGCAGAGCAGCTCCCAACAACAGCCTCCAGGTCCGACACATGTCCAATGGCCAAACGTATCTTCGTGCATACGTCATGGTTAGCGAATCACTGAACAGGCTAGTGTATGGTGATAAAATCTTATACAGCTGTTCTCAGGGAGAGAGAGGATCCACTATCTTGTCCTCTTCCAGACAGGATCTCTCAGTTCAATGTTGAGATATTACTTATAGAGACCTGTCTTGGCAGACGTCAGGATGGTATAAGATATTCTAAAAGTAATCTTTGGTATTTTATCTTGATATTTCTGTAGTGGCATTTGATTTCTGGCATATCAAAATACTAGGTAATGACCATTTAATTCATGAATATGTTTCATTTTTAAATAGAACAAGTTTTCGGAAATAACAGAACCTTTTAAGGACTTCAAATCAATTATTAATAAAAATAGGTCGGGAAACGAATTTGTTTTTATATAAATAAGGATAACGGTCAACATATTTATTTAATATAATAAAGAAATTGTCGCAATTTGTTGGTTTTTTGTGAATACATGACAATCGTAGATTAAATATCGCGAGGTTCAAATATTTCTTATCCATCTAAAATGGTAGATAGAGAAGAGACGAAAATTGTGTTTACAAACAGATTCTATATCAGAATTAATAAAATATTATAAAAATATCTTATTTATATATATTCAAAGCATTTGATGAGATAAAATATACGATATATATACAATTTCAGTTGTTTATTGAAAAAAAGGGTACAATATAAGGTCGTCTGATTTTGCAGTGTTGCCAGATCAGAAGCAATGTATTATATATTAATTTCATAGAAAAAAGGTCAAAATTTCGTGACTACATAAAGGGAATTTTGATATGTTCTAGACTCTAGAATCTAGAGGAAGAAATAACCTAAAGAGAGGAAAGAATTTTAAAGATGGTGGTACAGTAAATGCGTCGTCTGATTTCGCAGCGTTGCCAGATCAAAACACACATAATGCCTTAAATATTTATTTTAATTTACCCTAGTAAAAAGGTAAATTTCGTAACAATATAATTGAAATGTTATGAAGTTCTAAAGAAAGAAAAAAACCTCATGAGATAAGAAATTAATTGACGATGGCACAATACATGTATCGTCTGATTTCTTAGCGTTACCAGATAAACACACATAATATATTGAATATTTATTATAATTTCCTAGAAAAAAAGGAAATTTCAGGATAATATAATTAGCATTTTGAGAAGTTCTAAAGTAAGAAAAAATCTCAAGATTGATTTATTGACGATGGCACAATACATGCATCGTCTGATATCGTGGCGTTATCAGATCAAAACACACACACACACAATGCGTTAAATATTTATTATAATTTCCTATAAAAATGGGTAAATTTCGTGACAATATGATAGGAATCTTTAGAAGTTTTGAGAAGAAGGAACCTAAAGATAAGAGATCAAGTGATGAAGGCCCAGTCTACGGGTCGTCTGATTTCGCAGCGTTTTCAGATCAAAACAATGCATTAAATATTTATTTTAATTTCATAGAAAAAAGGGTAAATTTCATGAAAATATGATAGGAATTTTTAGAATTTCTACAGGAACTAAAGACCTAAAGAGAAAATATATATTGACGATGGGACAGTATACGTTCGTCTGATTTCGCGGCGTTACCAGGTAAAAACACACACAATGCGTTAAATATTTATTCTAATTTCATAGAAAAAAGGGGTGAATTTCGTGATATAATAGGAATTCTTAGAATATCTACAGGAACAAAAAATATCTATTGACTATGAACAGTATACGTTCGTCTGATTTCGCCGTGTTACCAGATATAAACACACACAATGCGTTAAATATTTATTCTAATTTCATAGAAAAAAAGAGTAAATTTCGTGACAATATAATAGGAATTTTGAGGAGTTCCACAGGAAGGAAGGAGATCTATTGAAGATGACCCTGCAGGGGTGAGATGGAGAAGAATGGAGAGGTCATTGTTTGGACAGATATAATGACAATATTATGTACACAGAGCTTCTTTCGAAAGCTGACCTTGTTTCATCTCAACCGTCTTCTTCTCTTTTGGGTAAAACAAACAAGAAGATCATATTTCAGTAGATAAAGTTGAAAGCATAGAATTTGTCAAACATTTCATTCGTTACTTCTTTTATTTTAAGAATTTCAAACTGGAGGGAAATTTTAATTTAGCCAGAAAAATATACGAAACGTATGCAAATATTTCTATAAACTTACAATAAAAAAAAAACTAATTGTTAATATTTTTTTACTGTAATTTTGTAAAATATTTTAACAATTATATTTAATACTGTTTAAAATTTCGAAAGGATGGTATTTATGTACCAAAAGTGATATATCTTCTTTTAAAAATACATTAAAATAATTTATTTAGTTTAATTCCTCCCCTCTCCATTACAAAACTTAACAGTAATAATAAAGAATAGGTCACTAATACTCATTGTAAACCATCAACACCAATTTTGGTAAATTCAGGCAAATTACAGATTGGCTTTTTGTCTGAATACACCAAAACAGGTGTTATGACGCATTATTTATCAACACCATTATGTTTTGTACTGGGGGTGATGAATAAAATACATGAAATATCTTTATTTATGGGACTGCTAACCAAAATGGATGATTTTTGAGCCCCAATGGAGGCGTAAAGCAGAATATATACAAAGCACTATATACATTGCACTGTTGGAGGGGTCTGGAGATGGGTGGCCAGGGAATCATCGCCGGGTAAGGTCAGGAGAGCCGGGATATAGAGACAATTTGACAATTAAAACAACTTTTATTGACATCTTGTCAATATATTTACACTCAAAGAGAGTTATAATAGTAAAATAATATAATAATAAATAGTAAAATTAAAATATGTACAAAAAGTTATATAATAGAGGATGAGGGGAGGGCATCCTTGGCTCGCGAGTGTTCTCCTCCAGGCGATGAGCGGGTCCTCCACTCCACCGAGCCCAACCTGAACAAAGTGGCGGTAGATAGGCCGGGATATAGAGGAGGGGGGCAGGGTGGTGATCCGCGGAGATCAGGGGGAGGCAAAGACGGGTCCAATAGTATAAGTATTGAGCCGCCAAAGCGTGTGTGTTAAAAGGTAATTATTGAACAAAATCCATATTTAAACGGACGTTCCACTATTAGAAAAATTAATCTATTACAATAGAACTTGGATAATTGGAACGTTTCTAATTCTAAACCGTCTTTAATTCCAATATTTATCTTGGTCCCTATAATTCCCTATAAATAGAATTTCCGTTTTTAATTCGAATTTTTGGATAATTCGATGTTTTTTGGTCCCTTGGGCTTCGAATTTTCCAAGTTCGTCTGTATAAGAAAATTTTCTAAAGACACACAGGTGCATTCTACAGATAAAATATTTGATTTTTTTTCATCTAAAGAAGACATTTAAGAAGATGTTTTCTCTCAAAATTGAAGAACTCAAAGTAAAAGGAAGTAGAGCACAAAATATTTAGAAATCCTTCACAAATATAAAAAAATGCGTGTTAGAATATATTAATATCTTAAGTATGGGGAATTATTCATTGCTGTTTCTTTTCAATATAAAGAACGAATTTCTTAACTCAGTAAACTGAAACTCTGAAAACTAAAACGAATTGGGCAATCTTGAATTAATCAGTGGTGAAACTTATCCTTTTATTGGCGAATTTGCTGGGAAGGCTCACCACTTCTTGTGCCAAACCTTCTCAAATATTTTTCATCTTCAACTAACTAAATGTAAAAATTGTGATGTTGAATAATTTTATTATCAACATATATAGAGAGCTATGTACACTCATAGACAAAACTTAAGGAAGTTTTACCTTCTAGCATTTATATCGGAGTCAGACAATAACTCTGAAAGATATTACAGTGACCTTTATTGAAGACATACGAGATAATCAAGTGTGAATAAAATTGCCTGTTTCCTTTAAAAAAAAAACAGACAACTGGCGATATAAAAGACTTTCAACTTCATTAAGTTTTGTCCATGAGTGTATTACCCATTATCTTCTTTAGGTATGAAAGATTTATTGTCACCCTGACCGTGTCCAGCCATCAAGTTCTTCGTCGTCTTCTTCGACTGTCCTCCATCTCACTCTGTAAAATGATCTTCTTAAAGGAATAATCATCTACTCTCATAATGAATCCATAATAGATTAACCATAGTTTGGTAATTGATACCTCTAAAGAAAGATCCTAACTCAATCCTTTCAATAATACTTTCTTTTCCTTCAAATCCACAACACATCCAACATAGGTATCTCAATGGCTCACAATATAATTTTGAATACACATCTGATATTCAATCATTATTATATTCATTTTATTTGCGATTAAACGTTGTGGCCCTCTCTTCTCTTATAACAATCATTTTATTCGCGACCGAACGTTGTACTGTACGTATTACATCCCAAACACGATGTGACGTCAGCTATCTTTGTCTTTTGAGCTCGATGTACCATTTCAACGACCGTCAAGCCAGTGAGTTCCTTTAATTGGTCCATCTTCTCTTATTACAATCCTTTTATTCGCGTTTAAACGTTGTACTGTACGTATTACATCCCAAACACGACGCCAGTCATCTCTGTCTTTTGAACTCGATGTACCACATCTCGACAACCGTTTATTCAATTACTTTCAAAAAATAAGTAAAACCTTAAGAAATATCAACGGATAAAAAAGAAAATAACTACAATTGAAAAAGATATAGATGTATAAAAGAAAATTTGTCTGCGCAACAACTTGATCAATCCAGAAGTCAATTATCTAGTCAGGTTTGTAGCTAGTTATACCACTTCTTTTTGTCTTTCTTTTCACTCGGAGAGCATTAACAATGCCTTTTTATGTCACCATTGTCTAAACGGACCAATTATCAATGAATATAATTTCTCCTTAGGGTTATTAGAGAGCGAACGTTTAAGGTTTTTGGAAAGGATAAAAAGTTAATGCCTATTTGTTTTTATAGACTAAGCTTTACAAGTTTTCCTCAACCATGTTTTTGTTTTATATCTCTAATACACCGTTGAGAGATTATTTTAGAGTAAAATTGGATAATTCAACCCATAGTAATCACAACTTTTATTATATATATTTTATAGCCAAAAACACAAAATGTAAAACCTGAATAATCTGTTTCTTCTCCGTTAGAAATTTTACGATACAACTGTGTGAGCTTTCACAAGCCAAAAAAGCTATTCGATAAAAAAATAAGGTTATTTAATTTTATTGTATAATGTAGAGCGCCTTGAAGAAAAAAAAATCCTTTTTGGCATCAAACCTCGCCCAGTTGTATCGTAATAAAGTAAAAGATCATTACGGTTTTAAATTTTGTTTTTTAAAAATAGAAACAATGATTTAGGGCCATTTTAGATAGTGAATTTGTTCTATGAATCTAGTCTCCATGACCTTGTATAATTATACAATGGGATAATAGAAAAAAAAGGTCATTTCATAATAAAGTTGGTTATAAAAACGAATAATTTCTATTATATTTGTTGCTTGATGTGAAGTATATAAATAAAGTTATAATATAATCTCTTAAACCTACATATTATAAGTTTAGAGATGAACATTTTGCTGGGAGGATATTGATCTAAAAGATTAACGGTCACAACGGTCCCGTCAAAACTAGATGTCATCTATTAACCGTCACTGCAAAATAGTGGATTCAGGTCGGTGACAAAGCCACAACACCAGCTTTGGCAAACTGAGAAGTGTCCACCTAGAGACTATGGTTTCTGGCTAATGGCCCTCGTCAGTCAAGACTTTATTTCATGAGATCCAACGGGATCCAATGGAATCTTTATTAAGTTTATGTGTGAAAAATAATATTTAAAGAAAAATACACCTAGATACATATGACTAGTTTTAACGGGACCGTTGTGATCCTTAATCTTTTAGATCAATATCCTCCCGGCAAAATTTCCATATCTAAACTTAATATGTAGGTTTAAGAGATTATATTATAACTTTATTTACTTCACATCAAGCAACAAATATAAAATAGAAATTATTCGTTTTTCTAACCAACTTTACTATGAAATGACCTTTATTTCTATTATCCCATTGTATAATTATACAAGGTCATGGAGACTAGATTCATAGAACAAATTCACTATCTAAAATGGCCCTAAATCATTGTTTCTATTTAAAAAAAACACAAAATGTAATACCGTAATGGTATCTTTAAAGATTAAATTGTTTTTTCTATGAATTCAACTTGTATTCTCTTTGTAGTCTATTATGATATCAATTTTAATCTCTTGGATTAGAACAAGTAGAATCGTTTTTAATCTTATCAAAGGTGGTTGCTCTTAGAAAGATGGTTGCTCATGGATACATATGTAGAATGCAGTTATATATTTGGCTTTTACAAGTGTGCTAGGACCCCGTTTGGTTACTTGCACTCACTGGGTGTGGTTAAACTTTTACGAGAATCAGGGGGCCGTTAAAACAATTTTATATTCAGAAAAAAAGTACCCAATGCGGGATTCAATACCAAGTCGTGACTGTCGGGAATCGGCGGAGTATTACCCTTTGTCCACTTATTTAAACTGTAAAATCTTATAATATGTATGTGTTTGTTAACATTTAGAAATGTTTTAGCCAATAAGCTAACGTAACAAGAATATAAAACTCTACGAAAATAGATGTATGTATTCTCAAAACTAAGGTTTAACATAACACAAGGTCATAAAGGCTAAATTTATAGATTAAATTCATAATCTTAGTTCCTGAGGCTCCAGTCTCCACGATGGAGAGCTGCTGTTGTTGGTTAGCTATCCAGGGGTTATCACAGTCAGACTTTGTCCCCCATCCACATTCAAACAATGAAAGCTCTAAACATCGAGAAAAAAAATTACAAACTGTAGTTTGTAAAACGACATTTAACAACTATCCCGCCTGTGTTTCTTTTCAACGAAAAATCAAAATTTATTTCAAGCAGTAATAACGATTATTTCTAACCCTTGGGATGAGGTATGAAAGGGTTAAATTGTGAAGAGCAATGATAAACGGAAAAATAAAAGTTCTGCCCGGTAAGCGGAACACTGTGGGTTCGATTCCCATCCCTGGACACTTTTATTTTTCCGTTTATCATTGCTCTTTACAATTCACCCTTTCATACCTCATCCCAAGGGTTAGAAATAATCGTTATTTCTCCTTGAAATAAATTTTGATTTTTCGTTGAAAAGAAACACAGGTGGGATAGTTGTTAAATGTCGTTTTACAATCACAAGCCGCATTATATTATATTAAACTGTAGTTTATTGGCATGTTTTGAATATTTGTAAAAATATCCTATTTGCATACTTGATTTTTGCTGTAGAAATTGTATATAAATAGAGGCACCATTTGTGGTAGTTAGTTAAGTCAGTATAATGTATCAATTATGATGGTTATTTAAATAAACTATATTCCATAAGTCCGTGGCCTGATCTAAGTAACACCTCATCCTGGCTACTCTGCCTGGTTATTGTCGTGTCCAATGAAGAGCCTCAGATAGCAATGTCCACTATCTTGGGTGTGTAAAGCTGCTGCTCTGGGTCCATGTATATTTTCTGTTGTTGTTGTTGTCATGTCCAATGAAGAGCCTCAGATATCTCCATACATCTCTATCACAGCAGCAGCAATGGCCACTATCTTGGGTGTGTAAAGCTACTGTTCTGGGTCCATGTCAATTTTCTGTTGTTGTCGTGTCCAATGAAGAGCCTCAGATATCCCCATACATCTCTATCACAGCAGCAGCAATGTCCACTATCTTGGGTGTGTAAAGCTGCTGCTCTGGGTCTGTGTCAATTTTACTCTACCTGGTGATACAACACAAACAATGATTATTTTTCTTTTCAATTAGAATACATATATATATATATGAAGGCAATAATTTTAAGGACTAAAAATGCTGGAATTCGCAAATATAACTTCTGCTCATGATTACTATAAATATATAATACTTAAATTATTGTTTTATCATGTGTTGAGCATATTTACGCAAATTTGGCCTTAAATACCCATTTCTTGGTTTCTCAAGAAGCCTCTGGGACCAAAATTATTTTTGGTCGCAGTGGTACAGCCTACTCCACGCTGACGAGCGCCAACAGCGCGAAACGCCTTCGTGGATTGCTTGATTTATCAAGAAATTGGGTTGGCCAAATATCAGGGAACAGGCTAAATCAATGTTTAGTTGATTTCTGTTTCACCAGATGGCGCTCTGCCCTCTGTGAAGCATATGTGCTCATGGTCAGAATATGCTTTCTTTATTTGTAATACTTAAAGTGTTGTTTTTTTTTATAAATATTTATAGGTAATAAAACTATAAAGTGAATTAAAATATATGATAAAGTATAACAAAAGTTGAATACGTTTAGCCTATTACCACATTCGAATTCCCATCAACTATTTCTACTAAAAAAAACCAATAAAATCTCACAAAAATAAATTCTACAATTCATTCCAATAATTAACTGGCTATTTATAAACAAAAATACTTTCAAAACACCATTTTTCATCGAAACAAAAATCTTTGATATATCAATTAACATTCACTTCAAAAAAGATCCCTATAAAGATATAGTGTAAATTTATGCAAAGACACTCACCATTAAAAATCCATTTGGGGCCAAGAAGTACTCAACATTTCCTTTTAACTGCATAAATCAAGAGATTCCTTCAGGGGGTGAAGAAAGAAAAAAAACTCATCAAATGACTTCAAACGTCAAAAATTACCAATTATTTGTCATTTCATCATAGTAACTATATTCAAATTTTAGTTAGGAATGGGAAAGGGGAGGAATCAAAATGACAAAACCGCATGAAGTCTCTTTTAAGAGTTTAAAAAACGCCTGAGGATAACTACCCCTCTCCCTCCCTACCTTCAATTATTTAACAGCCCTAATAGATATCCCCCCTCCTCAAGAGCGGCGCAAAGATTAAAGGGAAGCGGCTGTAAAAGAGGTATTCCTTCACTCTCCAATTGGCCTACCTCAGGCTATAGCTGGCGGCCGCACGAGAGACCATTTCGGCCCCCTAGGAGGTACTTATGTAAAACGCGTTGCCTAGCAACCTCCAATCAAATGGAATGTTAATGAATCGACTCTGAGGAAGGCCTCCCCCCCCCCCTCCCCCCTCTCTCTTTCTACTTGTAATTAAAGAAGTCGTCTAAGAGATATTGAAAAAAGTCAAAAAACAATTTATCCATCCTACCAACTCTTTCTCTCTGGTTAAGAAAATCTTCACTAGTATATATTTAATGACAGATCTTCAGACTTCTCTCTTTTATTAATTATCTTTGTTGTTTTTTTTTATGAGAATAATGGTTTGAAAAGAGTGTCCAAATGAGTCAAAATTGAACCACTTATTTTTACGGTGTTCTGATGATTGAGATTCGAATGGTGTATAGGTCATTAATCAATATTAAGTGGAGAGGAGTATCGCTTTTTTATAAATATGTATATACTCTCTTTTGTAGAGAGCGGCACTTTTTGTTAAGGTGTAATTGAATCCTAAGATTTTTCTTTTCATTTTTATATATATTAACTGTGTTATGAAGATGGATTAAGTAAGACATACCTAAAGATGATGCTCAAAAAACATGGATACTCATGGTCTATTCTAGAGTTGGTTGTTCATAGGATTTTAAATTGGAAAGATAAAGACATAGGATTGTATGTTGGAAGATTATTTGTATAAACTATCGGCATTCGACAGTCACGATCCTGGGACCGAACCCGCATTGGCACCTTTTTTTCTGGAAAAAGAATTGCTTTATTGGCTCTCTATTCTTGCAAAGGTTCAATCCCATCAATAAGTGCCGGTAACTAAACATGGTTCTAGCTTAATAGTAAGTACAAAAGGCGATTTGTCTTCTACGTACGTAGATATGTAGTGCACTTATAGTAAAAAGTACTCAATATGATTATCATGGCATGTCTCCTACGTGTACTAAAGATAAATAATAACAATTTCCCAAAAAATATTGAGATTGAAACTCTTCTTTATTACATCGTTCATGTATGGTTATATAAGGTTAAATATATACAAAATTGAATAAATATGTGAATAAATATTGTTGCATCAATTTTAATGCGTCCTACATTTATTAAAAATATTCTATGATATCGTTTTGAAAATATATGCCTTTTTAATTAAAAATAAAATATATTAAAAATTCTATGATATTTAATATGTATTTAGAACAGATTATTTAGATTATCATCATTCCTTTTGTAATATTTTATTGTACATATATCTTGATTAGTAATTGGAGCGAGAGAGGACCTAGACCAAGACTGCGGATCACGACCTACGAGGAAGACAACGAATTAATAAACACAATAACTTTGAAAGGTAATTTATTTTTATTTACTTTTATTTATTTGCTTTATGTATGGAAACCCGCTCGGGGAACGTGTATAACACCAAGAAGGAAGAAACCAAGTTCGACGACCCTGCAAAGTTGCAACTTGGTGCAACTATTGGTAGAGATGCTGGTTCCGAATCAGTTGCTTTGAACCACAATATAGAAATTCCGAAGTATGACGGGACAGAAGACCCTCGCCCATGGATAGAATCCCTCGAAGAGATTGGTTTCCTCTGCCATTGGGCAGACTACATAATTGCACGTTATGCAGGTATGCCGGTTATTTGTTTGTTTGAAGGAGACACAGGCAATTTTGTTCACACTTAGTTATCTCGTATGTCTTCCATAAAGATCACTGTGTATCAAATATCATTCAGAGTTATTGTCTGAATCCTGATATACATGCTGTAAGGTACAACTTCCTTAAGTTTTGTTTGTGAATGTATTTGGTTTCTCTTTTATTTGTGATCCAGTAAATGAAATTCAGTGGGTGAAGATACTCAACAACAAAAAGCTTTATTAAGATCTTTTAGTCTTATATACAAATTCTCTAAGCAGAAATGTAGGATACATTCAGGAAAAAAGTGATAGTACCTTAATGGTAATATAATATTTATATACAGGATAAATTATATGAAGACAATCAAGCTAATAGATTAGTCTGGGTAAATTGTGTGGAGGAAAAGAAATTTGTGAAGATACAAATAGCCTCATTTGAACGTATCTGACGTATCTGTCAATTCCCTAAATATAGACACTTTACTGCTTTATCTTCTTTTTCTTCTTTCTTATCTCCACTCAATGATATTATGGTATAGGCAGAGTAGAATGCGTCTACCTTTGTCATAAAGACTGGGAGCACTACTCAGTGGCAGGCCGACTTAGCTCCAAAATAAATGGACACCTCTGACATGAGGGACAGACACCATGTGCAGCCGCTCCTAACATGAAGTACAAACACTGCTCATCCTGTATCCCTGGATTAGGAGGCCTTACAGAGTACTATCAGCCAGTCCATCTTTGTAGTGAGCTTGTTGCTGTTCCCCCTCCTCCTTTTTCATCCGAGATTGGGACTGGCAAAGGCGGAGTTACTGCTTTATAACAATCCATTATAAGATATCAAAATGAACCTTTTATACATCATTAACGAATTTGTACACAACCTTTAATATAAACAAGATAGACAATTTGTGTTAATTAGTTTTAAAATATGTTATTTATTGAATGACCATTGTGATTGAATGAGGTTTGTAACAATTAGCTTCTTTTCTTATCATATTGTTACAATCAGCTAATTAATCTTTATTTCTTTGATCACAACGTTTTGATGCTGTCGCCTTTATTAAACTTCATTAAGAACACGTTCAACGAAACCTGCCATCTATTGGATAAAATATCAACTTGTAACGTTTCCTATTTATAAATATGGTCACAATACTTTGTGTTCTAATATTTCATTTAATTATAACATGGTTATTCAAAATATATGAACAAAACAAACTTATGCAAAATTATATAAAAGGGCGTACCTGGATCTGTAAAAAGGGAAAAAAACTTTTTTTTTTCTCAAAATATTTCGAGAGATTGCTCCCTCTTTATCAATTTATTGCACAGTGAATTTAATTTACAAATTATTGTAGATCACATGAAAACAAATTGTCATTGGTCAAACTTATGCAAAATTGCCAAAAGAAAAAGTACAGTGTTATCGATTGCCTAACTACGAAGAAAAATCAAATAATAATTAAATATTTTACATTAATAAATAAATAAATACAAAGCATGTTACACAACTAAACATTGATTTTTGATTTAACTTCCGAATATTGCTACAATACAGCTTCAAATATATACACTCATAGACAAACCTTAAGGAAGTTGTATCTTCCAGCATGTATATCAGGATTTAGACAATAACGCTGAAAGATATTTGATACACAATGACCTTATTGAAGACACACGAAATAACCAAGTGTAAACAAAATTGCCTTTGTCTTCTTAAAATGTCTTCTATCGATTTCTATATTTTTATAATCTTAGAGTTTTATTTGTTGAATTGTATTAGATTTGAGAAAGATATTCAGGAGAGACTCGAAAGCTCGCAGGTTCACAACATTTAAAGAAAGATATTACAGATGGTTTTTATCTCCTATTCTAAAAATAATAATCCTTGCATAATACCAATTTCCCTAAAAATAATTTTCAGGGAAGAGTTTCTTTAAATTAGATATTTTTAGAATTTTTTTTCTCTCAACTGATTTGTCTCTCCTATATCCTCTTATAATATGTACATTTTTGTTGTACATCTAACAGGTTGATAGGGATATTGATGACCACTTTACATATCTACCATTGATTTGCATAAGGGAACTGCTCGGGGAAGATATATAACATGAGTGAATATAAAACTAATATTGAGATGAAAGAATATTGTTAGAGAGTATTCATTGAAGTTTATAGCAACGACTAGCAATGTTTATTAACTCTTTCACTAACGACTACACGCATGCGTGTGATTATGATATTTTCCTCAGAATCCCACGTTAGCGCGTGATCTAAAATACGATATTCAATCTTCATATGTTTAACCTGCATTACATTTTATTTCTTTTTGATAGTAAATCAGGTTATGTAAATGTTGTTAACCCTAGTTGTAAATGACTATGTTTTAACTATTAAAAAATATATACTAAGGCTTCCCATTCCTGAACACTTTTATTTTTCCGTTTATCATTACTCTTGACAATTCATCCATTTCATACTTCATCCCTAAAGAGAGAAATAGTCGTTATTTCTCCTTAAAATAAATTACGATTTTTCGTTCAAAAGAAACATTTGAGGTAAAAATTGTCAAATGTCGTTTTACAATCATAAACCGCATTATATTGTATTATATAAAAAGCTTTTATTAATTGTCGTTAATTATATAATTCAACAGGTTTCTGGGGATGAGCTTCTTTTAATTTTTATTGCAATATCAACAAACAACAACAACAAAAAAAGCCTTTATTTAGGGTCACTGACCCTATACAGGATTCACCAGAGGTATGCATAAGATTATTGCAATATCAAGTTTTCGGGTATTACCACCCTCCTTATCGCTTACTCTGTGGATGAGAGGGTAACACGCTCGATTCCCGACAGTCATGAACCAGGATTGAATCCCGCGTTAAAAATTATTTAATATGTGAATAACCTTCACATATTATTCATTGTTTCAATTATCATGAACTAGGTTGCTCTTGTTGAGCGGTACCTATTAATGTGATTTTGAACCAGACCCTCCTATAGGCATACAAAATTAACAATAATACAATAAAAAGTAAAATAAATTCATCTCCAGAAATTTGTTACTTTTTAATTCATAAACAAGAGATTCACATTTATTGATTTTTAGTTATTATGTTTTAGGGGTAAGTTGTGTTGAAGTGTAATGTCGACATCTGTCTACTCCTAGGATATTGGCAAAGTCTAACAAACATAAGCTAGCTTCAATAGAAAAAACCCTGTTAAATTCATAAATAAGTTAAAACAAAGCATCTAGGGCGGCGTATCTTTTATTTCATAATTATTAAACAAGTTTTCGGGCTCATACGCTCTTCTACAGGATTTAATAAACGACAGTAATTAACTCCTGTAGAAGGGCGTATGAGCCCGAAAGCTTATTTTATAATTATGAAATAAAAGATACGCAGTCCTAGATGCTTTGTTTTAACTTATTTATAAGCTAGCTTGTCTATCAGCGAAAAGATTAAGCTATATATGACAAACAAGCTTTCGAAACACGAGATCTTCAACTGGCTTACACCATTGAGATTATAATGAGGAAGATCGTGGTTTTGGCTCGAAAGCTCTCTCATTAATCTATTTAGTTTGATAAGAAGAGGTAACTAATGATGAAAACCAATCCCAATTATAACATTTGTATATTAATAGTTATTTATGACATGGAAATACAGTTATTCTCTAAGATAGATAATGTTGTTTACTAAGTCCTATATTGAACACTCATTGAAGACACACGAGACAACCAAGTGTGAACAAAATTTTCTCTCTCTCCTTCTAAAAAATAGACGACCTCAAAACTTTTCACTTCCATAAGTTTTTTCTATGAGTATAATAATAAAATCAATCAAGCCTAATTACAATATCACTATAACAATACTTAGGTATGATATGGAAATATAGCTATACTCTAACCCTTTGGCTATCAGACAGGCTAGAGAATGTTGTTTGCTAAGTCCTATAGTATGAAAGGATTTAAAAGCACGAATGTTTCTTTTATACATAATACAAACTTCTACTGCCCTTAATGCGATGAAAATATATATTGGGAGGGCTTGGCTCATCAGTGGTGAACCCTCCCAACGGTTTCGCCAATTTAATCCACCAGACCGCTTCTCAGAGCTCTAATACTGTATTGGACGATTCTGCTTATATACGCAGCACTGAAGGATGGAATCTCAGAAATGGTTTTCAAGAAAACTATGGACATAAGCTTATAGGATAGTAGAATTACATTCAAATATGTATAGATGATATGTATATATATATATATTACATTTATATGTATAGATGGCGCGTTATTGCTTTGTGTTAAGCCCTATAGTATAGGAGTAGACTTTTTAAAGGATCTATATTATATTTCAACATAGTTCATCACAATAAAAGTAAAATTTTGTTCTTTTTTGAGTTTCTGATCATAAGGATGATTATAATGATGAATGTATATCTCAAAAATGTTCAATTAGCCTTTTTAGAATTTGTTTTTATGTAGAAAAAGAGGTTTAAATTCTATATTACAATCTGGCAAGAATTCCTTCGTGGAAAACTGAGCATTACACGAATTATCCTTTCAGTATCACATAATACCCTCATATTATCTTAACCACAAAACACACACTTAACATAAAATCTAAAAAAGTTTAAAAATTTTACATCAACAGATACATTATACTAATTCTTTATTACTCTATAATAGTAAAGAAAGTCATTAACTCTTATAATAATACTAGATTTTAATAGAACTCTATTCTACTAATTAAATTACTAACTAATTAAGTTACATCATTTCAACTCCTTGATTTCAAAAGGACATATTAACCCATAACGAAATAGGTAGATCCCCTATGTAATTATAATGGGCACTAAAAATTCCATGGAAATTTAGTAATTAAATAACAATTGTAATGAGCATAAATCGCTTCGTGTTAATTTGGCTACGATGACATTGCATTAATTGCTCCATACCCTATTAGCTGGGAATGTTAATAAATTGGAATAGATTAAGATGGCGTAAGAGCCTGGCTTCATTAGCAGAATTGTCTGTAGATTGGGAGGGATAGCAGTTATTCATTACCTTGGTGATATTATAAAGATGAATATACTAATTTAGAGACTATAATTAGTTGGGTTAATTGTTTCATTAAACATATACTTGATTAAAAATCAATATGTGTTCGTTGCTATATAGGATTTAAGTGTTATTTGATATAATATTTGAACTGATTTCGCTCTTATGTTTTTATCGTGTATAATTTTGTGTACTTCAATATATGTATTTAACCTATTTTACATATTCTTTTTCTACTAAATAACTACTAAATAATCGCTCTTGTGCATCAGTACTTTGACATGTTTTAGAGCGTATTTTACACATTTTATTTTCTAATGCTCTAAATTATCGCTATTGCATTTTTAGTGGTTAATTTAACATCTTTTAAAACCTATTATACATGTCATAAAAAAAAGTTGTATTTTAGGTACGTTACCAATTCATTCATGCAGTCGTGGATTGAAGTGAAATGATAACTTTTATATCCCAAATTTGTATTTTTTTAATGATTATATTTTAAGAACAAAAACAGTTTGCATACATACAATTTTATAAATAATCTAAGTATATACAAAAAACATCTTGGGTTGTACTCCTTTTGTTAAGGATTTTAAAGAATTAACTCTGTGTTAATTCTATGATTATTTAAATTATAATTATATTAATGAATAATAAAAATCATATTTTTATTATGTCATTTCTTCCCTCCAAGGATAAAAATTAGGGAGTAATTTTCAAAGTAAAAAAAAAAGTATCACTATTATTTACATAGATTATCAATTAAGATGGAGGATACCAATTGAAACTATATCAATGATGCTCTTTATTCCTTCTACATATTCCCATTGGTACCTTTTTTCTTGACAGTAGCTGAAAATTATCCAATCTTATTTGAATTTATAGGTGTCTCCTTCCTATAATTCATAAGGGGATTTACCTCATGAATTGAGTAGGCCTTCTCAGGCTCTCAAGATTCAAAAGGTATTTTGCCACATGCCAAAAATTATATTTTTGAAAATCACAAATTTATTTCTCATAATGACGAGTGGTATCCAACATCTTGTTTCACATTTATTTGGTTTGATCAGAATAAAAACATAAAATAATGGGTTATTTACTTCCACATAATGAAAAATATTTACACATGAAGTTTTACTATTTACATTAAAAAAAAAGAATGTTCGAATATGAAATGTTCCATATAAAATTTGTGAGGGAAAAATATATAGAATCATATGAGTGAATTTCTCAACAAATAAAATCAAAATGTAAAATATTTACAACAATTGAAAAGAAAAGTGTCAAGTTATATCTTATGTGTGCACAAAAATTATATTCTCAAGGCTTAATTTTTAGGCGTAGTTATTTTTGGTATTGTCTTATTTATATTAAGATTTCCCTACCATTATTTAGTAAGAAGAGGGATTCTACTTTTCACTACCTTAGGTGCCACTTGTTGGTGTGTTTTTTTCTCTAAAGTGGGTATTTTACTTTTTGTCAGTTTTAATTTAAATCCTTCTTTTGAGTAGTATGGCCTCAATTTGGATGAATGAATTACCATGGTAGTTTTTCCTAAATTAGATTGGGGTTTATCAATTTCATAATTGACTGGGGATATCTGTTTTAAGATTGTAAATGGCCCAGACATTGGAGGCATTAATTTTCGGTTATCTGGATGGTAAAAGGTTTGTAACCAAACTTTATCGCCTACTTTAAAGGTGGAAGGTTGATAATGTTGATCATATCTAATTTTATTTATCTGATGAAATTTTAATGTATTATTATAGGCATTTGTTCTGGCAGTGTCTATAGGGGGGTAAAATTCTGATTCTTTTAAGGGGGGATCATAAGGGAGCTTACCATACAAAAGGTAAGTAGGAGTATAGCCTGTTATGGAATGGGGAGTATTATTATATTCATTTAGTACTGAATCTAACAATTTCGTCCATGGTATTGATTTTCCTTTCAAGTTATTGAATTTACATCTTAACCTGGTTATTATAGTTTGGTTAAGTCGTTCATTTAACCCATTACACTGAGGTCTTGATGATGAAGTCAATAATTGTTTAATGTTATTGTTAATCAAATATTTTCTAAATCTTGGTGAAGTAAATGATGGTGCCCTGTCACTTAAAAATTGTTTGGGTTTTTGTATTTGAAAAATTTTTTTTTAGGCAATTTATATATGAGTCAGTAGTTTGACTTTTGAGGGGAAAGCCCAAATGTATCTAGTAGCATGATCTACGATGATGTGAAGGAATTTCTTTGTGGGATTATAGTAATTTAGTCCACCTACTGTGTCTATAGACACAAGATCAAAAGGATCCTTAGCTGGGGGGAGACTTTCCAACAGACCAAATTTCTTCTGGTGAGATATTTTATTGAGTTGACACACCTCACAGTGTTTTACATAATTAGAAATATCTTGAATTAGGTAGGGCCAATAATAGATAGGGGAAATTAGATTTAACATTTTAGATACTCCTATATGGCCGTAATCTTGATGAGCTCTTATTAATACTTTTTCTCTTAATGATGGTGGAACAACACTTTTGATTAATCCTTTTTTCTTTATTGTTAAAAGTCCATTAAATTTAGTATATTTCCTATCATTGATGTTATCATCAAATTGAGCTTGTTTTAGTTCTGGGTCAGAAACAAAATGAGCTATGGGGTATCTGCTGAGAAAATCAGCTTCTTTATTTTCAGTTCCTCTTATGTGTTTTATCTCAAAGTCAAACATTGAGAGCTTTAAGCTCCATCTAAATAATCGTCCTTTTGGGTTCTTTATGTTCTTCAAATACTTTAGACAAGCATGGTCTGTATGGATGGTGAAATGCACGCCATCTAAGTAGGGTAAAAAGAAATCCACAGCATCAATAATAGCAAGGCATTCTTGCTCAGTTACACAATAGTTTGATTCATAAGATGTCATTCTACGGCTTCTTTACGCTATTGGCTTTAAAAGCCCATCGGGTTTATTGTTTTAGGATAGATCCGATCTGTTCTTGGCTAGCATCTGTGTAAAGGTGTATAGGATATTTGGGATTATAGATAGCTAATATAGGTTTTGAGGTTATCATATTTTTTAATTTAGAAAATGCGGTTTCGCATTCTTCATCCCATTTCCATTTTACATCTTTTTTCAACAAATTATTCAAAGGGAGTCTGAGTTTAGCATAATTAGGGATAAATTTCGAGTAAATGTTAATAGATCCTAAAACTCGTTGTAAATCCTTTTTATTCCTTGGGGAATTCAATTTTCTAATCGTTTCTA
Organism: Cordylochernes scorpioides; assembly: GCA_030710605.1. Classification (NCBI taxonomy): domain Eukaryota; kingdom Metazoa; phylum Arthropoda; class Arachnida; order Pseudoscorpiones; family Chernetidae; genus Cordylochernes; species Cordylochernes scorpioides. The sequence continues at coordinate 88,259,395 of CP092872.1, read as the reverse complement.
TATTATTAGTGCTGGGTGAAAATTGATGGTTTGATATTTCATATCCTAGAAATGAAATCTGATAAGTAGCGAATTTACATTTACTTAGTTTTAGCTTAATATTTTCCTTTATGCAAATATCTAAAATTACTTTTAAATGGGTCAAATGTTCCTGAAAATTATTTGAAAATATAATGAAGTCATCGAAGTAATTCATGCAAAAATCAACATCATATTTATTTAAAATTTGCCTTAAAACTCTTTGGAATTGACTTGGACTATTTTTTAATCCAAAAGATAATTTATTAAATTCGTAAAGTCCGTGAGTGGTAGTAAAAGATGTGTATTCTTTATCATCTGGGTGTATATCTAAATGGTGATAACCTGATAAAAGATCTAGTGTAGTGAAGATATTAGCTTCTGAAAGCTTATCTAATATAGAATCTATTCTTGGTATGGGCTCAGAATCTCTTTTTATTATATCATTTAATTTTCTGTAGTCTATTACTAGTCGAATTTTACCTTCATTTCGCTTATTCACCAACATAGCAGGGGATGCATAGGAGGAATAAGATGGTCTAATGACATTATATTTTAAAAGTTCTTCAATCTGTCTTTTAATTTCAATGTTGTCCGAGAAGGAAGGTCTAAAAGGCTTTAATTAAATAGGTGTTTGTGAGGTAAGTTTAATTCTAATTGGATCTGCTTTAATATGTCCTATATCCATTTTATAGGCAGCAAACGCTTCCTTATTTTCCTTAATTAATTTAATTAAATCAGATTTTTCATATGGTGAAAGTTTTTCATCAAATTCTACACTATTAAAATTTCTAAAATCATTTTCATTAGGAGGAATAATAGATTTAAATAAAGGAATTACATTATGATGTGTATAATTATTATTATTAGGGTTATGGTAATTAACATTAAGAATTCTACCAAATTGAGTAATTGTAAAACTTTGAAAATCAATGTCTAATTTAAATAATCTTATATGGTGTAAAGAAAGCAATACATATGGCAAATTAATATCAGAGGAATAAAAATCAATATCTCTAGTAATAAATCCTATAGTTGTATTAACATTAATTTTTGAATTTATATTTAGCATACCGGATGTCTGTTTAATAAGAGGTCAATTATTAAAAACAACATAGTTTGGTTGAATCTTATCTATCATATGTTGAGGAATTATAGAGAAGGTACAGCCAGTATCCATGAGAGCTACAATACTGTTATTATTCACATTTAGATTTATATACAGACCTTGGCGTCAGGAGTGTTGAGGCGGAGCTGGTCGGCATTCGCTCGAAGGGGCTGTTGTCTGCGTCAAGGTGTCCATGGATCGAGACGGCACGGACATGAAGCTTGCAGCGGGGGGGGCTTGCACGGCCCTCTCGCGAAACCAGCACCTATTCTCAGGATGGAAGCGTCCGGCATGTCCCCGGTTCAGGCAAATTCGGCAAGGACGTCTTTTAGAACTATAGTCCATAGGGCTTCTACCTGGATGTCCCCATTGCTTTTGTTGTACTTCCATTCTTGGGGCTGTTTCCCTTTTAATAGATGACTCCTCCATTTCCTTATGTGATTCCCTTCTTATTGAATGTTTCTCCACATTTGCATCTTTATTTGGCAAATTCTGTAAGCTTTTTGCGCGAATTTCTAGAAATTCCATTAAATCCTTAATTGAAGGCACAACCCTTGGGTTGTTCTGCAATTCCCACTGTTTTCTTGTGGTTTTATCAAGCTTATCTTGTATGATCTCGACGAAAAACACATCAGATAAACTATCGATTTGGTAACCTAATACCTTCACTGTTCTTACTATCTCGTTGCAACTATCTAGAAGTTTAAACATTGACTTATGGTTGTCATCGGCTAACTTTTGTAATCTTAATGCATTATCTATTTGGGTGAAAATCAGATCCTTTGGATTATCATATCTTGTTAATAAGGTTTGCCAAACCTCAACATAATTATCGGCTGTAATTGGAAATGCGTTGACCAGTCTTAGGGCTTCGCCTCTCAGTTGGCCTTTCAAATATTGTAACTTTTCAATTTCCGGTATTTGTGAATTAGAACCAATTGCAGAATAAAATAAATCCTTAAATGAAAGCCATGATTCTAATCTACCATCGAAAGTTGGCAATTCAAGTTTAGGCATTTTAACATGTAAATTTACTTTTTTTTCAGATGTTTCTTGCCCATTATGCCTTAAATCCAATTCACACTTTAATCTTATACACTTATCTATGCAATTTTCCACTTCGTCATTCAAATCCTCATCCTCAAGTTTCTGCAAGAAAATATCACTCATTTTCATCAAATCATTATTTGCATACTCTAGTTTGCATTTCGTTGCATTTACATCTACCATAGACACAATGGATTCGATATTTTCTTCAATGCCTTTTATACTTTTTTTTATCCTTTTTAATTTCTTAATTAAAGTTTCGACTTCCATAATTGCTATTCTTTTATCTATATCTTTTCCCAAATATCTTAGTTGCAATATATGGCTTGGAAATCTATTGGAATTCTTCTCGTACAGGGTTAAAATACATCCTGTCGACTATTAAAAAAGATGTCATAAAAAAAGTTGTATTTTAGGTACGTTACCAATCCATTCATGCAGTCGTGGATTGAAGTGAAATGATAACTTTTATATCCCAAATTTGTATTTTTTTAATGATTATATTTTAAGAACAAAAACAGTTTGCATACATACAATTTTATAAATAATCTAAGTATATACAAAAAACATCTTGGGTTGTACTCCTTTTGTTAAGGATTTTAAAGAATTAACTCTGTGTTAATTCTATGATTATTTAAATTATAATTATATTAATGAATAATAAAAATCATATTTTTATTATGTCATACATATACTTTCCTAAGGATTTATGATTAATCTCTATTACATTAGTGTTTTAACATATTTTAAAGACATTTTAACATATTGTACTTAGCATAGTATTAATAAATGGAATTATTTTTGTTTTAATATAAAGTTTATTTATTAAAACGTAACTGGACAAGTTTTCGAACTTTATCGTTCTTCAACAGATGCTTGACTTGTTAAAGAACAAGTTAAAAATCGTTTTAGGAAGGATTTATTTCGAAAGCTTTTATGAATGTGCTCTAGTTAAAAAGAAACTTTTACCCTTAATGTGTGCAAGTGCAAAAACGATTGCTTATTTTCCTTATCTTTTACTACTAGACCTTACTACTAGAACTCTAAACTAACACAACAATGGTAGCCAGATATACAAACTATTCCAACAATACAGCAAGAACTCTAATATAACACAACAATTCGATAACCACAGAGATACAAACAATTTCAACAATACAACCAGAACTCTGAAATATCACAACACAACAATTCGATAAACACAGAGATACAAACTATATCAACAATACAACCAGAACTCTGAACTATCATAACACAACATGATAACCGGAGCTACAAACATTTTCAACAATACAACCAGAACTCTGAACTATCACAACACAACATGATAACCAGAGCTCTAAACTATCACAACAATGGTAACCAGAGCTACAAACAATTTCAACAATACAAACAGAACTCTGAACTATCACAACAATTTGGTAACCAGAGCTACAACAAATTTCAACAATAAAACTAGAACTCTGAACTATCACAACAATTTGGTAACCAGAGCTACAAACAATCTCAACAATACAACCTGAACTCTGAACTATCACAACAATTTGGTAACCAGAGCTACAAACTATTTCAATAATAAAACTAGAACTCTGAACTATCATAACAGTGGTAATCAGAGCTACAAACAATTTCAACAATACAACTAGAACTCTAAACTAAAACAACAATAGTAGCCAGAGCTACAAACAATTTCAACAATACAACTAGAACTCTAAACTAATACAACAGTGGTAATCAGAGCTACAAACAATTTCAACAATACAACTAGAACTCTAAACTATCACAACAGTGGTAATCAGAGCTACAAACAATTTAAACAATACAACTAGAACTCTAAACTAATACAACAATGGTAACCAGAGCTACAAACTATTACAAAAATACAACCAGGACTCTATACTAACACAACAATGGTAACCAGAGCTATCAACAATTTCAACAATAAAACCAGAACTCTAAACTACCACAACAATAGCAACCAGAGCTACAAGCAATTTCAACAATACAACCAGAACTCTAAACTAACACAACAATTTGGTATCCAGAGCTACAAACTATTTCAACAATACAACCAGGACTCTATACTAACACAACAATGGTAACCAGAGCTATCAACAATTTCAACAATAAAACCAGAACTCTAAACTACCACAACAATAGCAACCAGAGCTACAAACAATTTCAACAATACAAACAGAACTCTAAACTATCACAACAATGGTAACCAGAGCTACAAACAATTTCAACAATACAAATAGAACTCTAAATTATCACAACAATTTGGTAACCAGAGATACAAACAATTTCAACAATACAACTAGAACTCTAAACTACCACAACACTTTGGTAACCAGAGCTAAAAACAATTTCAACAATAAAACTAGAACTCTAAACTAGCACAATAATTGTAACCAGAGCTACAAACAATTTCAACAATACAACAATAACTCTAAACTACGACAAAAATTTGGTAACCAGAGCTACAAACAATTTCAACAATACAACAATAACTCTAAACTACGACAAAAATTTGGTAACCAGAGCTACAAACAATTTGAACACTACAAACAGAACTCTGAACTATCACAACAATTTGGTAACCAGAGCTACAAACAATTTGAACACTACAACCAGAACTCTGAACTATCACAACAATTTGGTAACCAGAGCTACACACAATATCAACAATACAATCAGAACTCTATTACAACAATGTTAATCAGATATACAAACAATTTCAACAATACAACCAGAACTCTATACTAACACAACAATGGTAACCAGAGCTACAAAGTTCAAAATTTGCACTTATAAATGTGCCAGAGCCCCGTTTGATTACTTGCACTTATTGTTAGGATTGGACCTTTGCAAGAATCGGGGCTATAGGAGCAAATTTTGTATTTAGAAAAAAGTACCCAGTACGGGATTCGATCCCGAGTAGAGGCTTACGGAAATCGATGGATTATACCACTCGTCCACTGACTACCTAAGTTTAAAACAGCGAAAATTGTAAATATTTAATTCTATTATCAAAAATATAAATTTGATGCAAATTAAACCAATGAAACTACTTCGCCATTTCCAGACTATATCTATTTACGATCAGAGGTGAAAACAGGAAAATTTGCCAAACGAACTGTTACGCACGAATGCTCTGACCAATCCCCGATTTCTTTGCCAGACGAATTGTTTGTTCCAAAAAGGCGCGCATTTACACAATGACATCGTTTGGCTATATTTGTTTCACCTTAAAATATATCATTCAGGTATTTGAAGACTTCTGTTTGTTTCCCAAGAAACTTGATTAACCAAATAATTAATTTATAAATTCAATTACCATTTATCTATTAAATGTTTAACAATATTTTTTCATAAACTCAATTGCTATCTAACGATAAAATTTGTAACAATTAAATTTACTGGCAATGTTTTTTTTTCTATAATATCATCAAATATTATCTCTACAGACTTTACTGCAATGATATAAGTAATTTAATGAGAGGGCTTGGCTCATCAGTGGTGAACCTCTCAGCGCGTTCGCCAAATTAATAACAAGACCGCTTTACTATTACTACTCTAACCAATCCAATACAATAGTAGAGCGGTATGGAGATTAATTTGGCGAAACCGCTGATAGGGTTCACCACTGATGAGCCAAGCCCAGAAACACATTGCCAATCTTTTTTTTTTAATGTGTTTATTTTCAAATATATCATCAAATATTATCTCTACCATACCTTACTGCAATGATAAAAGTTTTGAATGACAGAGCGTTATCTTGTATCATTACAGTAAGGTCTGTTGAGATATTATTCATTAATATACATGTATATCGACATTTGAAAATTATCCCGCATGTGTTTCTTTTGATCGAAAAAATCGAAATTTATTTTTAAAGAGAAATAATGATTATTTCTAACCTTAGATATTAAATATGAAAAGATGAATTGTGAAGAGTAAGGATAAACGGAAAAATAAAAGTGTCCAGGGATGAGAATCGAACCCACATTGTTCCGCTTACCAGGCAGATGCCATGTCCTGTGGGTTCGATTCCCATCCCTGGACACTTTTATTTTTCCGTTTATCATTACTCTTCACAATTCATCTTTTCATACTTTTTCATCCCTAAGATTAAAAATAATCGTTATTTCTACTTACAAATAAATTTCGATTTTTCGTTCAAAAGAAACACATGCGGGATAATTTTCAAATGTCGTTTTACAATCATAAGCCGCATTATATTGTATAATAAATTACACGTATATAAAAATAATTGTATATAAAAAGAAACACATTGACAAAAAATAATTGCTACAAATAACACAAAGAATTGATGTATCCCGTGATAAAATTAGTGTTAATCGAAATTATTAGTTTAAATAGTTTTTAAATGATTAATGTTTCACTATTACACATTATAGGAATATCGAATTTACATTTATACTTTATGCATGAGTATCTTTACCTACATAATATACGGTTATATATTTAATATGTTGGGTGCTGTGCAGCTTGGAGTATAGGAGCTCCATCTATGATTCCTTTCTTCCTCTGGTGAATCTGTATAAGACTGGTGGTCTTAATAAAGCTTTGTGTGTGTATTTGCAGTTAAACCTGTCTATAGCTCCTACTTTTGGGACTCACCAAAATAGGGTGCTAAAGAGAGGGGGTGCTATAGACAGGTCACTTTTAATGTAAATCGCATCATACTACGTATTTAAAATCGGGCGCTATTTAGAGGGGGCGCTATAGACAGGTTTAACTGTACTTTATTTAATATCAAATTTGATAATGTGGAATTTTCAATAATTTGATTTTTTTTCCAAACCTCTTAACATCTACATTAATGAAAAAAACGAATTTCTACCCTCTATGTTTCTTCAAAATGGATTTTACTATTTTATTTATACTAAAAATATATATATTATTCTCATTTTACACTACAAAAACAATATTTTAAAAAATATTTAACATATTACTCTGTTATTTTTAGGGTTTACTTTTCTTTGTTTCTCTTGTTTGTAATTTCAATTTTCTTGGATGGGTATATTTTCATTTTTTTTCTGATTTTCATAAAGAGAGAGAATTTGAAAGTTTGTTTTATTGCCACAACAAAAAAGCTTTATTAAGACCTTTTAGTCTTATACAGAATCTCCAAGCAGAAATATAGGATACATACAGGAATAACAGTAATAGTACATTAATGGTAATATGATATTTATATGCAGAAAAAATTAGATAAAGACAGACAAGCATAATGTCTTATTAAGAAATCATTTATATTGCCACGTGGAAAATTAGGGAAGACAAAAACTTCAGGAGGAGACAACAATTTATTTCAGGGAAGGACAAACTATGAATTGTAAACAAAAGATAAGCCACGAGGGAAATTTACAGAGTCGCAAGATATAAACATAAAAATGACCACTCTGTTAATAAAAAACAATAAAATTAATAAATACTATGTTACATAAGTAAAATTAATAAATACTATGTTACAATACGTATTTTATATTTTTAGAAGATATTTAAGATAAGAATCACAATTCAAACAATAAAATCTATTTGACTTCAAAAGCACATCCAACGTATTGAACTTATATGAATACTTCAAACAAATTCAACACAAAACAATTACAATTACAATTCAATATATCAATTAACAAGACAATATAATTCTAAAAGGCTTCTAAATGACACCAATTAACGCTTTTACCTTTGTAATGTAAACAATGTCAAAAGACATCGACATAGGGAAAAAAGAAGTCAGTTTTTATGTCATGTAAAATGAACCAATTCAATTAAGGACTACTTCATTCTTTCCTATGGATAACAAGCTACGTTGCCAATGGCAATGGAATAACCTAGTGACTTGGTTTCCTTATGCTGTTTGATAACCAATTAGAAATCGCTAATGTGTGTAGAGTAATTGCCATTCAACAAGTCTGCCTTGTGAATTCTGCCTTTGACAGTCCCAAGCCCGGATGAAAAAGGAAGAGGTGGAGCAGTAACAAGCTCGCTGAAAACCTGGGTTCAGCTGGCCCGGATGATAGTACCCTGTAAGGCCTTCAGGGATACAGGATGAGCAGCGTTTGTACTCCATGTTAGGAGCATCTGCACATGGCGTCTGTTCCTCATGTCAGAGGCGGCCATTTCTTTTGGAGCTAAGTCGGCCTGCCACTGAGTAGTGCTCCCAGTCTTAATGACAAAGGCAGACGCATTCTACTTCACCCATCAATGATGGTTGTCAAACAGACACTATCAAGGGTCACGATTTGATACCCTAATATGATTGAATGAAGATAAGAAAGAAGAAGAAGACTATATTGTCAAGTAGCTCTACAACCACAGAAAGCTCCATGGGACACCTGTCAATCATCACTGGACTCCGGGGGGACAGGTGTGAGGGGTTCTCGGAATCTTATCGGCAAATAAGGAAAACGGGACGGTGGCTGACCACTCTCATTATTTTTATCTTGGGATAAGTTGTTCTTCCTATAAATACCTCTTGTATATAATTTTATTGGAAAACTAAAAGGTAAATACCCACCTTTATAATAAATTAATTATCCCCAAATTTGCCCTTGCTTTATTTATCTCCGCGACAATATCATTAGAGGGCAAGGGGATCGTTAGAAGAATGGTCTAAACCGTTGATTTTCGACCACTACGAACAGAGTTCGATTCCCGCATTGGGCCCTTTTTTTATTTGTTTGTTTAAAAAAAATGCTCCAATGATCCCCGATTCTTGCAAAAGTCCAAACCCACCAGCGAGTGCAAGTAACCAAACGGGGCTCTTGCACATTTGTAAGTGTAAAGTCGAACTGCTTTTCACATGTGTAGACATATGGTGTACTTACAGTAAAAGCAGTCGTCTACTTCTACCCACCATGATTATCATGGCCTGTACTACGTGTACTAGGGATGAGCAAAAATAAATTAGAGGGCATATGGGTATATATTTTGGCAAAGTATTTATTATATTTGATGGACAAATTATTAATTTTGATAATTATATTAGTTATATTTTGTGCATATATATATTGCTACCCTGGAAACTTCCTTCATTGCTTATCTTGTATCTTTAAAATGTTGGGTTTTTTTTTTGTCACACGTTCCTTTGTGCATACGTCAAGGTTAGCGTATCACTGAAAAGACGAGTGTGGAATCAGCCGCGTTCTAGTCTTCACTTTCCTCATCCAATCGGAGAGAAAGATTCATAATCATATACTGGGGTTTTGTTGACAGTGAAGAGTTTCTAATTTTCTATGAAATCTCTTGTGAAAACTTCTCCAAAATGCTGTATATAGTATTTCGGGAGTGTTCTTTCTAAATAATATAAGGTATTTTATGCAATTATGTTTCACACACACACAAAGCTTTATTAAGACCACCGGTCTTATACAGATTCACCACAGGAAGAAATAATAGATGGAGCTCCTGTACTCCAGGCAGCGCAGCACCCAACAACAGCCTCCAGGTCCGACGCATGTCCAATGGCTACACGTTCCTTCATACATACGTCATGGTTAGCGAATCACTGAACAGGCTAGTGTGGAATCAGCCGCGTTCTAGTCTTCGCTTTCCTCAATCAAATGGACCTCGGCATTCGGCGAGAAAGACTCATAATCATACACTAGAGTTTGGTTGACAGCGAAGAGTTTTTTATTTTCTATGAAATATCTTGTGAAAACTTCTCCAAAATGCTGTATATAGTATTTCGGGAGTGCCCTTTCTAAAGAAAATATGGTATCTTATGCAATTATGTACCATATGTAAATATCAATATTTTTATTCTTTTATTTATATTTATCTTTTGATTTTACTCGGATTTACTAAAAACAATCTGTTTATGAACTTAATTGTCTTAATTATATATTTTCCAATATATAAATTTCATCATTATCATTAAATCTGATTAGTTTATACCTTTTTTATTCGTTTTATTTGCAGAATCTGTAGTAAATTCATGTTATAAAAGACTATATGTCTTAATAAAGGCTTTTGTCTTTGTGTGAATATTTATTCAAATCTAAGACCAAAATTAACTTTGTATAAATTTTGTGTCGATAATTTATCAACAGCAATTGATTCTATAGCTATTCTTCCGAAATGATTAGGGAAAAAAGACATTTTAGCGTTCAATCATATATACACATACAGCTTTATTAAGACCACCCATCTTATACAGATTCACCACAGGAAGAAATAATAGATGGAGCTCCTGTACTCCAGGCAGCGCAGAGCCCAACAACAGCCTCCAGGTCCGATGCATGTCCAATGGCCACAGAATCCACCGTGCATAGGTTAGCATATCACTGAAAAGGCGAATGTGGAATCAGCCGCGTTTTGATCTTCGCTTTCCTCATCCAAATGGACCACGACATTCGTCGATTCTATTAATCTCCTCCGAACGGTGACTGTTCTCTAAATCCTTTAGACAATTCCACGTTCAACGGCAGTTTTGTTCGTTGACACATAGGTTGGATCAAAGATACCATGCAAGCGTACTATAGAATGTTATGGAAAGACTCATAATCCACACAGATTTATTAGGTCCACCGGTCTTGTACAGATTCACCACAGGAGGAAATAATAGATGGAGCTCCTATACTTTAGGCAGCGCAGCGTTCAATCATATGTATGATTCATCTTTTTACACGCTTTCAAATGACATAGGTCTCATTTTTCTCGGATTTTATATAACGAAACGGCATGAATACAAACACATTTCCTGATTTTTTAAGAGCACTCGTTATCAAGCGAAAGATCTTAAAAATCAATTTATAAAAAGTAAACACACAAATAATTATTTATGATTCAAAGTAACGAGGCACGATTAATTAAGGAAATTAAAGTGGCCAATTGGTCCAGATATCAAGTTTACAACATACGTGTTGGCCTTGATTTGATACCCATAATGGGCATTTTTTATTTCGCTAAGAAAAAATGCGTCTATGGCTCATTTAAACCCTGAACGTATCCCATCAAACACTGCGATAATGCTATCCATACATTCCCTCTTAAACTTTTGTTATTGCTGTTGTTGTTGTGTCCAATGAAGAGCCTCAGATGTTTCAGAATCTTGAGTGTGTAAAGCTGCTTCTCTGAGTCCATGTCAATTTTCTGTTGTTGTTGTGTCCAATGAAGAGCCTCAGATGTTCCCATGCATCTCTATCACATTAGTCGCAATGTCTTCTATCTTGGGTGTGTAAAGCTGCTTCTCTGGGTCCATGTCAATTTTCTGTTGTTGTTGTCGTGTCCAATGAAGAGCCTCATATATCCCCATGCATCTCTATCACAGCAGTCGCAATGTCCTCTATCTTGAGTGTGTAAAGCTGCTTTTCTGGGTCAATTTTTTGTTGTTGTTGTCGTGTCCAATAAAGAGCCTCAGATGTCTCCATACATCTCAATGTCAATTTTCTGTTGTTGTTGTCGTGTCCAATGAAGAGCCTCAGATGTCTCCATACATCTTTATCACAGCAGTCGCAATGTCCTCTCTCTTGGGTGTGTAAAGTTGCTGTTCTGAGTCAATTTTCTGTTGTTGTTGTCGTGTACAATGAAGAGCCTTAGATGTGTTCATGCATCTCTAACACAGCAGTCGCAATGTCCTCTATCCTTGGTGTGTAAAGCTCATACACTTTTGTTGCTGTTATGATCAATATAAGACAAATTTTAAATTATCAAATGGCTTATCCATATATTCGATTGTCGGAACGCCACTCTTTATCAAGGTAAAACCAACCTATTTATTATATGTAAGTACGTTTAGAGAATAATTAGCTTATCAAGTTATAATTAAAAGTCATTTTGCTTTAATGCAATAAGAAATAAATTCATGTTAGAACTTCCATGAGAACTTCAGTGAGAGGACACTCTCGCTAAAGGACATCTCTCTAAAGCAGAACCTCCATGAGAAGACACTCTCGCTAGAGGACACCTCTGTACAACAGAACCTCCATGAGAGGTCACTCCTGCTAGAGAACACCTCTCTACAGTAGTTTCTCCAAGAGAGGACACTCTGGCTAGAGGACACCTCTCTACAGCAGAACATTCATGAGAGGACACTCCTGCTAGAGAACACCTCTCTACAGTAGTATCTCCAGGAGAGAACACTCTGGCTAGAGGACACCTCTCTACAGTAGTATCTCCAAGAGAGGACACTCCAGCTAGAGAACACCTCTCTACAGTAGTATCTCCAGGAGAGGACACTCTGGCTAGAGGACACCTCTCTACAGCAGAACATTCATGAGAGAACACTCCTGCTAGAGAACACCTCTCTACAGTAGTATCTCCAAGAGAGGACACTCTGGCTAGAGGACACCTCTCTACAGCAGAACATCCATGAGAGGACACTCCTGCTAGAGAACACCTCTCTACAGTAGTATCTCCAAGAGAGGACACTCTGGCTAGAGGACACCTCTCTACAGCAGAACATCCATGAGAGGACACTCCTGCTAGAGAACACCTCTCTACAGTAGTATCTCCAAGAGAGGACACTCTGGCTAGAGGACACCTCTCTACAGCAGAACATCCATGAGAGAACACTCCTGCTAGAGAACACCTCTCTACAGTAGTATCTCCAAGAGAGGACACTCTGGCTAGAGGACAGCAGAACATTCATGAGAGGACTTTTCCATTTTTTTCACATAAACAGCGTATTTACGCAAATTTGGCCTTAAATACTTATTTCTTGGTTTCTCAGGAAGCCTCTTGGAACAAATATTTGGTCGTTGAGTTACAGCAGGTACCACGCTGACGAGGGCCAACAGCACGAAACGCGTTAGTGATCAGTTTTTCTTAATTTACCATATAAATGGGTAGGCCAAATATCATGTAACAAGTTATATCAACGTTTTAAGTTAATTTTTGCTCCACAAGAGGGCGCTTTATAATCTAAAATGCTCATATGAGAGGTCGGGGTTAGTCTTTTTTGTTTTATATATATACTAGCCGAATGACCCGGGCAACGCCCGGGTTTTACCCTATTCAAATACTATTCGTTACAATTATAAATTGGCGCCGTGGATGTCACTCTTGTGAAACGTACCGCTCCAAACTTTGTGTCTGAGAAGCGATATTTTTATAGAAAGATGATCTGGCTTTTGTTTTCTGCTCGAATGAATGTTTTTCTGTTAGAATTTTGTTCCTGCATACAAAATAATGAACTGGTTTTACCCGTGGTCTCTGCTTTTTGGAATTTTTCCCGTTATAATTTTGTATCTGATAATCAAACATGATAGAGCAATATCATTGGGTGTTGTTCGTAATTTTTGCACGAATCATAATTAAAACCTTCTAAAAGTAAATTGGAAAGTCTATCACGCGAGTTTCGTGAGGCCAAAGTTCTTTCCCTGACATTCAGAATCCTGGCCGTATGTTCTTGTGGGGTTTCTGCCGCTCTCGAAGTACTGACCCTGTTTCTATTTTGCCGAAGCCTGTTCTCACACTGTCCCACGGATTCCGCCGCTCTTGAGGTACTGGCCCTGTCTCTATCTTGTTGAAGCCTGTTCTCACGCTGTCCTACGGATTCCGCCGCTCTCGAAATACTGGCCCTTTCTCGATTAATCCTAAGACGATGCTCACGTTGCACAGCAGTCTCAGCACTTCGCACATTTCTTTTTTTACTCACTTCTGGTAGGACTTTTCCAATAGGTTTGCGTTTCTTGGGAGGCATCTCAGATCTCTAAAAGCTAAACAAAAGAAAAGAGTATAAAACAGTAATAAAAATAGGCAAAGTAGAGAAAAAATATGTTATTTAAAAGCTAAACAAAAGTAAATAGTATAAAGCAGCCAATGGGCGCGCGCCGCCGTCAGATCCCCACGCGTTCTAGAGGGCGCTGTTTGTGAGCTAAGTTGAATAATTTGAATATATAGTTTTAATAATTGATTTATATATTTTTTAAAATAGCCTATCGTCTTCCCCGTATTCTTTTACCTATGTATGGAAATTTTGGTTTGAATTAGTGAACTACTGCGAATTTGTATACCGGACATACAGACAAACAGACATACAAACATTCATTTTTATATATATAGAAGATATATATTTAACAAAAAAAGCTTCAGATGATAAAGCGCCATTTTGTGGAACAAAAATAAACTTAAAACGGGAGAGGTTTCCTATGATATATATATATATATATATATATATTATAAATAGAAAAGAGATTTTCTGCTTGAATTTAGATAATGTTGAGGATTATGGTAATGCAGTCGTGGTTAAAATCTTCAAAGTATGATAATGGAAAATAGTTTTGATCAGTAATTCGAGTTTAAAAAAAAACAATTCGATAAAAGTAAAGCCTGGCTTAAGGCGAGTAGAATAAGGAAAACAAAAAGATTATTTACATAATGTACAAAAGTTTTGAGCCGGCCAGCGGGATACAACAACAACGAGTTTTTATATGCAAACGTGATCTCTGGCGGTCGATTTAACAGAATATTTGAATATATGATATATAATTTTAAATAAAGTATTTTAATATAACATATATATATATATAAGCATAGGGCGCCTCTCCCATAAAAAAAAAAAAAAAAACGTCAAAACTAGACATCTATTGACCGTTAAACTAGCGACCTCAGGTCGGTTACAAACCTAATTGAATCTTCACAATCTACCAAAGAGGTGTTTAGCCTACAAAGTGGCTATGGCAAATCTATGGCTAAAATATAGATTGACGTTAGAGACGCCCTATGCATTCATAGATCTATTTCCTACCGGTAAAATTTCCATATATACATATATGCCATTTATCTATGTAGTCAGGTTCCTATGTGATAATTAGATTCCAATTAAACGTGATAATCATTACGTTAAATACCTTTAGCTGACATGTTATCCAGATAATTAGATTGCTAATTGGATTAATTAAATAGTGTAATGCCTAAATAGTTAGGTTTGCACACTCACTAATTATTGGTTCTCATATATATATATTCATATACTACAATATCGTCTCATATATGCGAATTTCAGGAATAATTAAACCTAGAGTCGATATAATCAAATAGCACTATTCAAACCACCGTTTAAATTTACCATTACAAAATGAGATGTTCAAACGTCAGATTCCTATTAAAAATATATATATATATATATTTTAATTTTATATAAATAAATGATTCCTGATAAATACAATCTTCAAAATATTTTTTCTATATAAACTGTGATGAAATTGTGAAAAATTTTAAAATTACAAAATATTTCCTCACAATGAGTTTCTTTTTATTAAAAAACGCTAGCTTTCAAGTGATAATCGCTCTTCAACGGGCTTAATAAAATATCGACTATATCTCACAAGAAATATTTACAAATAAAACTGTATCTATTTATATACACCCATGGACAAAAAAACGATTAAAATTTCAGAACAATGAATTGTTTTATTTCAGAGTTTGATCCTCATAAATTGAGAATTTCAATATGTCGTTGGACCCCCACTGGCCTGGATGCAGGCTGCCACCCGGCGTGTCATGGACTGATAAAGATTCAGGATGGTGTGCTGCGGGATTTCTTGCCAAATTGTCTACAACTGTCGGGCTTAATAGTCAACATTCCGGGATGGTTGCAATCGCCTTCCCATCACGTCCCAGATGTGCTCAATGGGCGAGAGATCAGGCGACCTTGCTGGCCACGGAAGAGTTCGGCAAGATTGAAGACAATCCATAGTAACACCTGCCGTGTGTGGCCGGGCATTATCTTGTTGAAAAGTAAGCCCGGGGTAATGTGAGAGGAACGGCAACAAAACAGGCCGTACATCTATGTCATCTACGTACCGTTGTGCTGTCAGGGTGCCAGGAATGACTACCAATGGAGTCCTGCTCTCAAATGAAATGGCACCCCATATCATAACGCCCTGTTGTGGACCTGTGTGGTGTTCGACAGTAAGGCCAGGATCCACACGCTGCCCAGGACGTCTCCAGACACGTTTGCGACGGTCGTCAGGACACAGTAAGAAACGGGACTCGTCACTAAAGACTATACGTCCCCAGTCAGCGCAGTTCCAAGTTGATCGCTTCCGACACCTCTGTAGTCGGACTTATCGGTGCACGGGTGTGAGGGGTAGGCATCGTAACGGTCGGCGAGCTCTTAGATTCCGCTCTCTCAGTCGCCTGTTGATGGTCATTTTGGACACTTGTGTGCCGGTCACACGTTGGATGGTAGTTAACGTGGATTCCGGTGCTGCTACAGCCATTCTGACAATTGCTCTGTCCTCCCGTTCTGTTGTTGCCCTTGGTCTACCGCTGCCGTCCTGACGTTGCATTTTTCCGTTGTTGACCCACTTTTGCCAACATCGCCTAATAACCGCATCACTTCGACACAGTGTCGCGCGATTAGTCGATTAGACCAACCAGCCTCTTTCAATCCAATGGCACGACCAGTTTCAAACTCTGACATATGTTCGTAATGAGCACGAATCTTTCGGCGAGGCATTGATACAGTAGAAATAGGCGTACTACTAAAATATTAAACGGAAATTCTGAAAATCAGCTCGTGCCGCGCCGAATATTGAGTCTAGAATGCTCGTGCTGGATGCGAAGTTCAGATGCGCTGGAGCTCTTGCTTTGCATAATTCGGACACCAAATTTCAATCATTTGCATGTTTGGTCGAAACCTCTTTGTATACGTTTTTTCATATAAATCGGACAACTGCCTCTTCGTGCGTCGATTTTTCGTTATAGAGTATATATCGGTATTCAGACAATAACTCTGAAAGATATTTGATACGAACAATGACATTTATTGAAGACATACGAGATAACCAAGTGTGAACAAAATTGCCTCTGTCTCCTTTAAAAAAAATAAAATGGATGACCAGCGATATCAAAGACTTTCCATTTTCTTAAATTTTGTTCATGAGTATATATATATACAGATGGAATGATAAAACATCTCTTTTAATAACAAAAGAAATCCCTAGAATCGAACCCACGATCTAAAATTTGATATAGATAACGTCCATTTCCCAATGCAACCATTGAGATAAAAAAAAAGACAATGCAATCCTTTAAACTTCATAAAGTTTTGTAAATGAGTGTATATGTTTCAAAAGAAGCTGCCCATTCTCTTTAAAATATATTAAAACCAATAAATTCTGTGTATAATCCCTGTATAGAAAATTAAAGTTGGTGTAAAGAATGTATTACAAGATCAGTTTAAACAATTTAAAACGGGGCTCTTACACTTTTGTAAGTGCAAAGTCGAACTGCTTTTCACATGTGTAGACATGTGGTGCACTTACAGTTAAAGCAGACGCCTACTTCTACCCACCATGATTATCATGACCTGTACTACGTGTACTATGGATAAGCAAAAAAACAAAAACAATTTCAGACAAGACCCAACCTACATCATAGGACAGCTTTGATTTCATAGAATTCTATGGAAGGACCTATTGAATCGGCCAAATTTGTTTTAAAAATGGTGTTTAGAATAATTGATTGGTAATGCCGATTTTCAGGCTAGATAAAAAATCGTACTTAACATATACATATATCTTAAGACGCAGTAAATGAGAACTTAAATAATAGATAGTTCCCGCATTAGCGTCAAGAAACCATAAAACCATGACCAAAAAAAAAAAGTTTACACACTGATGCTGCATGATCACCTAGTATCCTCCAGCTTTAGGTTCTACATATACTAATCAAAAATACATACTTCCAATAAGAATACATCTGTTGGGAATATGGTTTTCCAGTATGCTACCACATATACTGCTTATAACCACATTAAACTCTCTCCCATTATCATGGGGTTGTCTAGACCTTTCATGTTTAGTTTAGTTTACCCTGATACATCCTAGAATAAGATCCTCCTTACATGTACAAATCCTCTATACCTATATAGCTGCTCTCTCTTATATGTCTTTGTTATCTGTACTCTGTATATAACACAATAGTTAGGCAGCCATTAATTAACAGCCCTCCATAGATTTCTACCTCCCTTTTATTATTATTATTTTTTGTTCCATGCTGTCTTTATATATTTCACTTCATTCAGCAACACCCCTCTTAACTTGCTGGTTCAGTATATCTTCACTTTACTACCTATCTTCAATTCTAGATACTTCTTTACCTTCTGTATATAAAACTTCACTTAGCAATACCCTTCTTAGCTTGCTGCTTTAATATGTTTTCTCTTTTACTATTTATTTACACTTCTATCTACTGACTTGTGCGGGATGCAAGGACATCACTGTCTATATCATCCCTGGTCTTCGTTGTATGGAGCCTAAATAATTTTATCTGCTCTTACTGCAATGGTTCTAAAAATAGGCAAATCAAGATATCAGTAAAGGACAGTAAAAATTGTTTAATTTTTTTAAAAAATTAATACGCGTCTATTTATATATATATATAATATCAATAGTTTCGAGTTTAATTTTTAAACAAACTCATTACGAAAATTATGAAAAAAGGCATCTCCTTATCGTGCAACTGAAAGTTGCTGATGGCTTGCGCCATCTATCGGAATAAATATCAACTATTCTCGTTAATTTTTAATTATTCCAGAATTGGCCAACGAGAATAGTTGATATTTATTCCGATAGATGGCGCAAGCCATCAGAAACTTTCAGTTGCACGATAAGGAGATGACTTTTTAAAAATAATTTTTCACCTTATCCTAGTACAATATAAAATGTGTACTTTTTTTCTCATTACAAAAAGTTTTAAAATCTCTTTATCCTATAATAACATAGTCATTTTCTCAATAGGAGCAGGTACAAGTACAATAAAAGTTTGATATATCAATTTTTTTTCAAATTCTGACATCGAAGAATGTGTAGGAATTCGTCAAAGGAAGATTTTCGATTCGTCTGAGATGATTTAGGGGTTTCATCTTACACGCTCCAATTCGTCCCATTCACTCCAATTTTCCCGAAGTCTTCTAAAGTATAGGTATTTGGTTTCATTCTCCTTGAGTACTCAGCCAACATCGTCTAGCTCAGAGGTCGGCAATATTTTGAGTCGGAGGAGTCAAAAATTACAATTTACAAAATTTCAAACAGAGGCGTCCTCTAGCGGGAGTGTCCTCTCATGGAGGTTCTGTTGTACGGAAGCGTCCTCTAGCGGTAGTGTCCTCTCAAGGAGGTTCTGTTGTACGGAAGCGTCCTCTTGCGGGAGTGTCCTCTCAAGGAGGTTCTGTTGTACGGAAGCGTCCTCTTGCGGGAGTGTCCTCTCAAGGAGGTTCTGTTGTACGGAAGCGTCCTCTTGCGGGAGTGTCCTCTCAAGGAGGTTCTGTTGTACGGAAGCGTCCTCTTGCGGGAGTGTCCTCTCAAGGAGGTTCTGTTGTACGGAAGCGTCCTCTTGCGGGAGTGTCCTCTCAAGGAGGTTCTGTTGTACGGAAGCGTCCTCTTGCGGGAGTGTCCTCTCAAGGAGGTTCTGTTGTACGGAAGCGTCCTCTTGCGGGAGTGTCCTCTCAAGGAGGTTCTGTTGTACGGAAGCGTCCTCTTGCGGGAGTGTCCTCTCAAGGAGGTTCTGTTGTAGGGAAGCGTCCTCTAGCGGGAGTGTCCTCTCAAGGAGGTTCTGTTGTAGGGAAGCGTCCTCTAGCGGGAGTGTCCTCTCAAGGAGGTTCTGTTGTAGGGAAGCGTCCTCTAGCGGGAGTGTCCTCTCATGGAGGTTCTGTTGTACGGAAGCGTCCTCTAGCGGGAGTGTCCTCTCAAGGAGGTTCTGTTGTACGGAAGCGTCCTCTAGCGGGAGTGTCCTCTCAAGGAGGTTCTGTTGTAGGGAAGCGTCCTCTAGCGGGAGTGTCCTCTCAAGGAGGTTCTGTTGTACGGAAGCGTCCTCTAGCGGGAGTGTCCTCTCAAGGAGGTTCTGTTGTAGGGAAGCGTCCTCTAGCGGGAGTGTCCTCTCAAGGAGGTTCTGTTGTAGGGAAGCGTCCTCTAGCGGGAGTGTCCTCTCAAGGAGGTTCTGTTGTAGGGAAGCGTCCTCTAGCGGGAGTGTCCTCTCAAGGAGGTTCTGTTGTAGGGAAGCGTCCTCTAGCGGGAGTGTCCTCTCAAGGAGGTTCTGTTGTACGGAAGCATCCTCTAGCGGGAGTGTCCTCTCAAGGAGGTTCTGTTGTACGGAAGCGTCCTCTAGCGGGAGTGTCCTCTCAAGGAGGTTCTGTTGTAGGGAAGCGTCCTCTAGCGGGAGTGTCCTCTCATGTAGGTTCTGTTGTAGGGAAGCGTCCTCTAGCGGGAGTGTCCTCTCATGGAGGTTCTGTTGTACAGAGGCGTCCTCTAGCGGGAGTGTCCTCTCAAGGAGGTTCTGTTGTACGGAACCGTCCTCTAGTGGGAGTGTCCTCTCAAGGAGGTTCTGTTGTACAGAGGCGTCCTCTAGCGGAAGTGTCCTCTAAAGGAGGTTCTGTTGTAGGGAAGCGTCCTCTAGCGGGAGTGTCCTCTCATGGAGGTTCTGTTGTACAGAGGCATCCTCTAGCGGGAGTGTCCTCTCATGGAGGTTCTGTTGTACGGAAGCGTCCTCTAGCGGGAGTGTCCTCTCAAGGAGGTTCTGTTGTAGGAAAGCGTCCTCTAGCGGGAGTGTCCTTTCATGGAGGTTCTGTTGTACGGAAGCGTCCTCTAGCGGGAGTGTCCTCTCAAGGAGGTTCTGTTGTACGGAAGCGTCCTCTAGCGGGAGTGTCCTCTAATGGAGGTTCTGTTGTAGGGAAGCGTCCTCTAGCGGGAGTGTCCTCTCAAGGAGGTTCTGTTGTAGGAAAGCGTCCTCTAGCGGGAGTGTCCTCTCATGGAGGTTGTGTTGTACAGAGGCGTTCTTAAAGAGCCACAAAATGTTTTATTGCCAACAATAAATAGATGTTTGCGGAAGAGCAATTGCTCGAAGCATATTATATATTTATAATTATATGTAATTCTGCTGTCCTTAAATCTTATGTCCATAGTTTATCTAAAATACCCATTCCAAGAGTCTAGCATCAGTATCACTATAAAAGGAAGTTCGAAAAATACAATATAACAGCGGTATGGTAGATTTAACTGGCGAAACCGCTGGAAGGGTTCACTACTGATGAGCCATGCCCTCCCATTAATTTTTCCATTGCAGTAAGGGCAGTAGAAATTGTTTTATTTTTAAAAGAATCATACGCGTCTATATTAGTTTCAAGGTTTCAATAAATAGTATATTCTCGCATAAATAATATTTGCGTATGGAACCAAAGAGCCGCAGCTCCACATCCTTGATACTCTGATATGATTGAGTGGAAACAAGAAAGAAAAAGGAGAGATAAAAGGGGTAAAATTAGCAATTTTTGATTAACCAATATAATACCTAATAAACATGATGAATTAGGGGGCCATCTGTTATAATAATTTCAAACTATTTTTAACAACGAAAGCTTCCTTTTAAACTGAACATAAATTACAGTCAGGACAATAGAAAATGGTTTATTATGAAAGAAAAATATGGGTCAAAAATATTTTAAACTTCTTATAATGGCCTATATATACACACACACAGCTTTATTAAGATCACCGGTCTTATACAGATTCACCACAGGAAGAAATAATAGATGAAGCTCCTATACTCCAGGTAGCACAGTACCCAACAACAGCCTCCAGGTCCGGCACATGTCCAATGGCCACACGTTCCTTCGTACATACGTCATGGTTAGCGAATCACTGAATAACCTAAATACATCATTTTAAAATAGCTTTACAAACTCAGCGCAATCTATCGCACAAAATTATAACTTTTTAACATGGCTTTTCTCAAAACATATTTAAAAGCTTTATAATTACAATTATATTCTCACAATGAGTATCTTTTTTATTTAAAAACGCTAGCTTTCAAGTGATAATCGCTCTTCAACGGGCTTACAAAAATATCGACTTAATCCCACCATAAATATTTACAAAAACAAAAAAAAAAACCTTTTTTGTAAATATTTCTGGTGGGATTAAGTCGATATTTTTGTAAGCCCGTTGAAGAGCGAATAACGCTTGAAAGTTAGTGTTTTTAAATAAAAAAGATACTCATTGTGAGAATATAATTGTAATTTTAATACTTTTTCACAATTTCATCATGAATATTCAAAAGCTATTTAGGCAGACTTTATAATGCAATAAATAAAATTTGAAAGATGTAGGGCACTGATAAGCTATAACCTTCCCTCTTTCAATTTTTCTTCTTTACAGTAAACGATCTGTAAAGAAATAGATTTTAATTTTGTTTAAAAAGAAAGGTAGAGAGTGCGCTTTTAAAAAAAATCTAATTTTGAGATACCTAGCATCGTTATGTAAGACATCTATTACATCCCAAAGATCTAGGCCCTCTCTAAACCAGTTCCTATTACAATTCAGATAATCCTGGCGTCAGAAATAGCAGAGACAAATGTATATACACTACCATCCTTTAGAAGTTATAAAAAATCTAATTTTCAGATACCTAGCATCGTTATGTATGACATCTATTGTATCCCAAAGATCTAGGCTAACTCTAAACCAGTTTCTATTACAATTCAGACAATCCTGGAGTCAGAAATAGCAGAGACAAATGTATATACACTTCCATCCTTTAGAAGTTATAAAAAATCTAATTTTCAGATACCTAACATCGTTATGTATGAAATCTATTGCATCCCAAAGATATAGGCCCCCTCTAAACAAGTTCCTATTACAAATTAGACAATCCTGGCTTCAGAAATAGCAGAGACAAATGTATACACACTACCATCCTTTAGAAGTTATAAAAAATCTAATTTTCAGATACCTAGCATCATTATATATGGCATCTATTGCATCCTAAAGATCTAAGCTAACTCTAAACCAGTTCCTATTACAATTCAGACAATCATGGCTTCAGCCATAGCAGACAAATGTATACACACTACCATCCTTTAGAAGTTATAAAAAATCTAATTTTGAGATACCTAGCATCATTATATATGGCATCTGTTACATCCCAAAGATCTAGACTCTCTCTAAACAAGTTCCTATTACAAATTAGACAATCCTTGCTTCAGCCATAGCAGACAAATGTATACACACTACCATCCTTTAGAAGTTATAAAAAATCTAATTTTCAGATACCTAGCATCGTTATGTATGAAATCTATTGCATCCCAAAGATCTAGGCTCTCTCTAAACCAGTTCCTATTATAATTCAGACAATCCTGGCTTCAGCCATAGAAGACAAATGTATACACGCTACCATCCTTTAGAAGTTATAAAAAATCTAATTTTGAGATACCTAGCATCATTATATATGGCATCTGTTACATCCCAAAGATCTAGACTCTCTCTAAACAAGTTCCTATTACAAATTAGACAATCCTTGCTTCAGCCATAGCAGACAAATGTATACACACTACCATCCTTTAGAAGTTATAAAAAATCTAATTTTCAGATACCTAGCATCGTTATGTATGACATCTATTGTATCCCAAAGATCTAGGCTAACTCTAAACCAGTGTCTATTACAATTCAGACAATCCTGGAGTCAGAAATAGCAGAGACAAATGTATATACACTTCCATCCTTTAGAAGTTATAAAAAATCTAATTTTCAGATACCTAACATCGTTATGTATGAAATCTATTGCATCCCAAAGATATAGGCCCCCTCTAAACAAGTTCCTATTACAAATTAGACAATCCTGGCTTCAGAAATAGCAGAGACAAATGTATACACACTACCATCCTTTAGAAGTTATAAAAAATCTAATTTTCAGATACCTAGCATCATTATATATGGCATCTATTGCATCCTAAAGATCTAAGCTAACTCTAAACCAGTTCCTATTACAATTCAGACAATCATGGCTTCAGCCATAGCAGACAAATGTATACACACTACCATCCTTTAGAAGTTATAAAAAATCTAATTTTGAGATACCTAGCATCATTATATATGGCATCTGTTACATCCCAAAGATCTAGACTCTCTCTAAACAAGTTCCTATTACAAATTAGACAATCCTTGCTTCAGCCATAGCAGACAAATGTATACACACTACCATCCTTTAGAAGTTATAAAAAATCTAATTTTGAGATACCTAGCATCGTTATGTATGAAATCTATTGCATCCCAAAGATCTAGGCTCTCTCTAAACCAGTTCCTATTATAATTCAGACAATCCTGGCTTCAGCCATAGAAGACAAATGTATACACGCTACCATCCTTTAGAAGTTAAAAAATCTAATTTTGAGATACTTAGCATCATTATATATGGCATCTGTTACATCCTAAAGATCTAGGCTCTCTCTAAACCAGTTCCTATTACAATTCAGACAATCCTGGCTTCAGCCATAGTAGACAAATGTATACACACTACCATCCTTTAGAAGTTATAAAAAATCTAATTTTCAGATACCTAGCATCATTATATATGGCATCTGTTACATCCTAAAGATCTAGGCTAACTCTAAACCAGTTCCTATTATAATTCAGACAATCCTGGCTTCAGCCATAGCAGACAAATGTATACACACTACCATCCTTTAGAAGTTATAAAAAATCTAGTTTTGAGATACTTAGCATCATTATATATGGCATCTGTTACATCCCAAAGATCTAGGTTCTCTAAACCAGTTCCTATTATAATTCAGACAATCCTAGCTTCAGCCATAGTAGACAAATGTATATAGACTACCATCCTTTAGAAGTAAAAAGAATCTAGACTACCATCCTTTAGAAGTTATAAAAAATCTAATTTTCAGATACTTAGCATTATTATATATAGCATCTGTTACATCCTAAATATCTAGGCTAACTCTAAACAAGTTCCTATTATAATTCAGACAATCATGGCTTCAGCCATAGCAGACAAATATATACACGCTACCATCCATTAGAAGTTATACATAAATGAAGTACAAAGCGAATGCGCACAAGTAGATTATAAAATGGAAATTCTTGGAAGTTCCCATCGAAGTGCTCGGAGCGAAATGTAGTATGGATGTGATTCATCAATTGGTGTAGGTAACTAGCCGGGTGCATTTGTATGCTGGACGCAGGGGCCCGTCACGCTATGCATTCATTAGCTAGATCAATGAGTTGGAGAGAGGATAGGTTTCAACAAATCTAGACTTGCTGGCCGGATCGGGTTACCTCCCATTGTTGGATCATTGTTACTTGATTCATTGTTTGTTAGCATTCGGATAAATAGTGGAAAATATGTTTAAACAAATCTATACTTGCTGATCGGATCGGGTTACCTCCTATTATTGGATCATTGTTAGTTGGCAATTGGATCAATGATGGAAGATATGTTTAAACAAATCTATACTTGCTGGCCGGATCGGGTTACCTCCCATTGTTAGTTCATTGTTAGTTGTGATTATTTATTGGCATTCGAATCATTAGTGGAAGATATGCTTAAACAAATTTATACTTGCTGGCCGGATCGGGTTACCTCCCATTGTTGGATCATTGTTAGTTGATTCATTGTTTGTTAGCATTCGGATAAATGGTGAAAGATATGTTTAAACAAATCTATACTTGCTGACCGGATCGGGTTACCTCCCATTGTTATTTGATTCATTGTTAGAAGGCATTTTAATACTTGTTAAAGATATGCTTAAACAAATCTAGACTTGCTGGCCAGATCGGGTTACCGTCCATTGTTGGTCATTTTTTGTTACTTGATTCATTGTTAGTTGTCATCTGGATCAATGGTGGAAAATATGCTCAAACAAATCTATACTTGCTGACCGGATCGAGTTACCTTTCATTGTTAGTTGTGATAATTTATTGGCATTCGAATCATTAGTGGAAAATATGCTTAAACAAATCTATACTTGCTGGCCGGATCGGGTTACCGTCCATTGTTGGTCATTTTGTTACTTGATTCATTGTTAGTTGTCATTTGGATCAATGGTGTAAGATATGTTTAAACAAATTTATACTTGCTGGCCGGATCGAGTTACCTTCCATTGTTGGATCATTGTTACTTGATTCATTGTTTGTTAGCATTCGGATAAATAGTGTAAGATATGCTTAAACAAATCTATACTTGCTGACCGGATCGGGTTACCTCCCATTGTTATTTGATGCATTGTTAGAAGGCATTTTAATATTTGTTAAAGATATGCTTAAACAAATCTATACTTGCTGGCCGGATCGGGTTACCTCCCTTTGTTGGATCATTTTTACTTGTTTAATTGTTAGTTGGCATTTGGATCAATGGTGAAAGATACGTTTAAACCAATCTATACTTGCTGATCGGATCGGGTTACCTTCCATTGTTAGTTCATTGTTAGCTGTGATTATTTATAGGCATTCGAATCGTTAGTGGGAAATATGCTTAAACAAATCTATACTTGCTGGCCAGATCGGGTTACCTCCTATTGTTGGATCATTGTTACTTAATACATTGTTAGTTGTCATTGTTTGTTAGCATTCGGATAGTGTAAGATATGCTTAACAAATCTATACTTGCTGGCCGGATCGGGTTACCTCCCATTGTTAGTTGATTCATTGTTAGTTGGCATTTTAATATTTGTTGAAGATATGCTTAAACAAATCTATACTTGCTGACCGGATTGAGTTACCTCCCATTGTTAGTTGATTCATTGATGTATTGTTAGTTGTCATTGCTAGCGTTTGAATCAATAGTAGAAGATATGCTTTAACAAATCTAGACTTGCTGGCCAGATTGGGTTACCTCCCATTGTTTGATTATTGTTAGATGGAATTTTAATATTTGTTGAAGATATGCTTAAACAAATCTAGACTTTCTGACCTGATCAGGTTACCTCCCATTGTTGGATCATTGTTACTTTATTCATTGTTAGTTGTCATTGTTTGCTAGCATTTGAAACAATGGTGGACGGAAGGTTTCAACAATTCAAACTACAATAAAACGCAGTCTCCAAGGATGAGTTTCTTACCTTATTAAACAATCTCTCAAGCTTTCAGGTACTGTAAACCTTCTACAGGAGCATAAAACGTAATAAATCTCAATTGTTTAACTACTATTTCTATATTATACATTGTTTACATATCTCAGAGAGAGAGGCAAATTTACTTGGAGCTGGAGGTGTACTTGGTGACAGCCTTAGTTCCCTCAGAAACGGCGTGCTTAGCCAACTCTCCAGGCAGAAGAAGGCGGACAGCAGTCTGGATCTCCCTGCTGGTGATGGTGTGGCGCTTGTTGTAGTGGGCCAGACGAGAGGACTCGCCAGCAATGTGCTCGAAGATATCGTTCACGAAGGAGTTCATGATGGACATGACCTTACTGGAGATTCCAGTATCGGGGTGGACCATCACCTTGTAGATGTAGATAGAGAAGCTCTGCTTTTCCCTTCTTCCTGCGTTTCTTCTTGTCGGTGGTGCGCACAGCTTTCTGTGCCTTACCAGCCTTCTTGATGGCTTTTCCAGATGCAGCGGGCGGCATGTTGTTAACCTATATGAAGTACATTACATGAATTACATATCTCAGAAGTACTAAGAAAACTATTTAGTATAGTATTTGCTTATGGTGTATAGCTACGTTTCATTGTAAAATAAAAATGTATTTTTTTAATACGAATTTTCATTACTTTTTATCAATATTCGACCAAATTCTGGTTCATTTCCAAGGTGACTAACGTGGCAACGACACCCATTTTCCAATGAAGAGCAAAGATAGTGGATATTGCTACTGCTGTGATGGAGATGCATGGAGACATCTACGACTCTTCTTTGAACACGACAACAACAACTACCTTTTATCTTATCTCAACCTATCCATAACTACCTAATAGTCAGTGTTTATTGAATGATCAGTTATACTTCTGTCTATCATTGCTGTATAGAGATGGCATCAATTTAAATAGAAGAGATTCGGATGAAGATCTATAAAAGAGCTTTCAATAGAGATAGAATAATGTAATTATTTTTTGATATTCCGTTCTTAGTAAAGTTTATACCATTTTGATTCATATTGCCAAGTAGAAAATTAGGAAAGACCAAATTCAGGATGACACAGCAATTTATTTAAGGCAAGAACAAACTATGAATGATAAACAAAAGATAAGGAATGAGGGAAGTTTACAGAGTAAATATAGCGAAATCGATAATCTGTTATTTAAATTAAAAATACTTCGCTACATTATTGTAACAAAGTATTTATTATTTTATTAACAGAGTATCATCTTTTGATGTTTATATTTTGTTACTCTGTAAACTTCCCTCATTGCTTATCTTTTGTTTATCATTCATAGTTTGTTCTTACCTTAAATAAATTGCCGTGTCATCCTGAAGTTTGTTTTTCCTAATTTTCCACGTGGCAATATTATTATCGTAATAAATCGCTAATCTCAAAAAGTTTTAAATCAAGAATATAAAGATTCAATATAACGTTAAAAAAGCGACATGTTTATTCAATATTTTTAAGAAGATAGCTTTCAAGATATAAAGATATTTAATAGAGGTTTATAAAATAATATTGACATATTACAAAGGTTAACACTCTATATCAATTGTAATTGCATATTCAAAATTCCTTCTATGCAAATTAATCTAGAATATACACACACACATTTAAATAGCATATATCGTTAGTCTTTGTAATATTAGATATTGTTTTAGCTCTGTTGAAAATCTTTTCAACTTCGAAAGCTACCCTCGTAAATATACGTTGTATTAAATCCACAATTTATTCAATTCCAACTTTAATTAGTAAATTCTACGGCATATGACTAATTACCAGGTAAAAATATTCCAGAGGCTATGATTCAACAAACAAGAAAATATCTTTATTTATGGTTATATAATTAATTTTAAACCACATTAATCAAGCAGAAGATGTCTTCACACATACATCCGTTGTTCGTTTGGAACTTTGCCAACGTTGCCAGTTCTCTCTCTATGGAAAATTCACCTTCAATGAATAAAAAAAAAAAAACATGATAGTCATAAAAGGACATTCTTTTTCTTCACATTAATAACCTCCTTTGTGAAATGAAAATAAAAAACACTCTCTTTAATAATACCTCGTTTCTAATTAAGGGTTTTGTTAATGTAATTAGAGAATAAGTGTGCTACAAACTATTTCTTGTTGGCCTTAATTGTGTTATTTTGATGTTATTAATAACACCACAGAGTGTTTTATATTTATTTTCTTTTTGAATAATCTAATATAGTATTTTAAAAAGTGGGTAATGTCTTAGGTATTACCATAATAAAAAATAAAGGTGAATTTATTTTTTATTAAAATTTATGCGTGCAACCTTTTGAGAATATCATTAAAATATTTTTATTTTAACATATGTTGTTGTTGTGGCCAATGAAGGGCCTCAGATGTCTCCATACATCTCTATCACAGCAGTTACAATGTTCCCTATCTTGGGTTTGTAAAGGTGCTGCTCTGGGTCCATGTCAATTTTCTGTTGTTGTTGTCGTGTCCAATGAAAAGCCTCAGATGTCTCCATGCATCTCCATATCACAGCAGTTACAATGTTCTCTATCTTGGGTTTGTAAAGGTGCTGCTCTGGGTCCATGTCAATTTTCTGTTGTTGTCGTGTCCAATAAAGGGCCTCAGATGTCTCCATACATCTCAATCACAGCAATGTCCTCTATCTTGGGTGCTTAAAGGTGCTGTTCTGGGTCCATGTCAATTTTCTGTTGTTGTTTTCTTGTCCAATGAAGAGCCTCAGATATCTCCATACATCTCTATCACAGCAGTTGCAATGTCCACTATCTTGGGTGTGTAAATCTGCTGTTCTGGGTCCATGTCATTGTTCTGTTGTTGTTGTCGTGTTCAATGAAGAGCCTCAGATGTCTATATGCATCTCTATCACAGCAATATCCTCTATCTTGGGTGTGTAAAGGTGCTGCTCTGGGTCATTTTGTAAAATGGGGGCCGTTGCCACGTCACATATGTTGAGAACTAAATATGCAAACAACACTGCAAGAATAACAGTAAAACAAGTATCTGTTTACTTTTGTGTATTTTTGCATACCTGATATAAATATTATTACTGTATACTTTTAAAAGTTTATACCAAGCCCTTTCTTTTTTCTTTCTCCCTATTTGATACATTATAAATAACATTACTGATTATTGTTACTATTACTGTTATTCCTGTATATACCTTATTTTACTCGGAGAATCTGTATAAGACTAAAATGTCTTATTAAAGCTTTTTGTTGTTGTTGTATACTTTTTAAAAAGACCACCGGTCTTATACGGATTCACCACAGGAAGAAAGGAAGCATAGATGGAGCTCCTGTACTCCAGGCAGCACAGAACCCAAACAACAGCCTACAGGTCCGACACATGTCCAGTGGCCATACCGTGCATACGTCAAGGTTAGCCTATCACTGAAAAGGCGAGTGTTGAATCAGCCGCGTTCTAGTCTTCGCTTTCCTCATTCAAATGGACCACGACATTCGGCGATTCTATTAATCTCCACCGAATGGTGACTGCGGGCCTTATAGAATTTATATAAACCAAAAGGAAAACTTTAATCAAACATCATTGTATTCATCCATTTATAAATTTGTTGACTATCGGATTGAGACAAAGGATAAATCACCTAAGAGTTCCCCTTTTTGTTTCTCCAGGCAAGAGCAGCCTAATTTTCAAATATATATATAATATGTGTGAAATGTATTTTAATTAAATAGAATAAACAATTCTTAAAACGTATCTCTTTTAATAGTATGAAGTGGTTTTTACATATGAGAGAGATATTGCTCCGAAAAAATTTGGTTCAATCACATTTGGAGATAAAGATTTTATATATATATTTATATTCACATGATATGGTATATATTTACAAGAGAAAGATAAATAACTTGCAAAGTATAAGCATAGATAAAGTTTATTTAAACTATGCCAAAAAAATATATGCATTATTAATAGAATTGAAATCAATATTTAAATATTTATACACAAGTTATGACTAAATTGCAAGTTATTTATATATTTAAAAGAGAAATAAATTTATAAATTTTCATTATGAGATGTATTTTAAAATTAATTTTAAATTATAATTGTATATATTTTTTTATACTCTTTATTACGTATATTATTTCCTTCTATATATCATTTTAAATTCTTTTGGATAAAATATGTATTTTAATCATAAATTAAATCATAATAATAATTATATTTTATTTTGTGATTTTTTTATGTGAATTATAGTTCTACCTATAATAAGAATATTATTTAGAAGATATGTGAAATTACATATCAAAAGAATATCTCAATATGTTATTTAAAAATGACCAAATATTTAATGGTTTACGTATAATTTATATATTGACATTGCATTTATTATAGGAAAGAATTCAAAATTTTACCCAAAAAACGTATGAAAATTTTTAAATAACAAATCATTTTCATTGTCAAAATTATTGTAAAAAAATACCAAGTGTATATTTCAAACACTTTGGTCAAAAATTTCATAAACAAAATATATATACAAGTTATACATTTTACATTTTCTATAATGATTCTAACTTTATGTTTTATGCTTCATATAAATACCAATTAATATAAAATAATATACAAATTAACATTTCATTTTGAAAAAGCAGAAGAAAAAACTGACAAAAATAAAGATAGAAACAAAAGAAAAAAATTAATATAATGTTATAACCTAACATTATTAATATATTCTTTGAGAAAAAAAAAACTTTAAATAAATAAATAGAAATGAAAAATATATATATTCTTTATCGATAATCTTAAATAAAGCTAAAATTTTATTTATAAAATATTTATATATATATAATTCTCTGTGATATAAATAATAATACAACAGAATAAAAGAATGAAAGCTTATTTTTAAAACGTATCTATTTACAACAGTTTTCTATGAAGAATAATAATAAGAAAATAGCTGAAGAAAGACTGAGAATGGGTTAATTTGATGCCATGGCTACGTTAAAAGAGTGAGTACCATTAGTTATTTTTCTTGATGAACTCTTTCTTTAGCAAGGTAAGATCCTGAAGATTGTCAAGAATGGTATTATGGATGGTTGGGATTTTAGAATTATCCACATCTTTCTTGAGTTCCTCCATATCTCTCTTTAGCTTGGCTCTTCTATTCTGGAACCATGTGATGACCTGTGCATTAGTAAGTCCAAGAGACTGAGCTATTTCATCACGATCTGCTGGGCTCAAATATTTCTGATAAAGGAACCTCTTCTCTAACTCGAAGATTTGATGATTGGTGAATGCTGTCCGTGACTTCCTTTTTTTCTTTGGTTGCTGTCTGTTGTTGAACATGTTTAGGTGGTCTCGGCTTGGATCTGTAACAAACAACAATACATTTAGACTTCTTTGTAATAAACAAACATATACACAAACACATAAACCTTTATTAGGAATCAAGCCCCATAAAGGATAAACATATATGTAACAAATTTATTAAGGAAAAACTAGTATAAATAACATTTGTGTAACTGTCATTCATA
Source organism: Cordylochernes scorpioides (assembly GCA_030710605.1). Lineage (NCBI taxonomy): Eukaryota > Metazoa > Arthropoda > Arachnida > Pseudoscorpiones > Chernetidae > Cordylochernes > Cordylochernes scorpioides. The sequence continues at coordinate 88,226,878 of CP092872.1, read as the reverse complement.
TCTAATATTAGTAATCTATTAAACTTTTTCTTATACCTAATTTTGAATCTTTTGTTTGTTTATTCATTGATAATTTAGTGCCTGTTTGATTTTTATATCATCATCATTGTTGTAAAATCGTATATTTTTCTCAACTTAATTTTCAAATATATCCTTTAAATAGTTAGGTTACATTTATATATATTGAATAGTAAAAAGGCATATATTAAATTGAATAAAATATTTATTTGCGAATATTTCGGCTGGCTGAACGCCAACCTTTATCGAGGCATTACATTTTATATTATAGTATACAAAAATATAATGCCTCAATAAAGGTTGGCGTTAAGCCAGCCGAAATATTGGCAAATAGATATTTTATTCAATTTAATATATGCCTTTTTACTATCTAATGATTTAAGTATGAATTGCTCTATTTTCAGAACGATTTATATATATGTATTTTATATTTCATTAATAAAAACACTCAAATATATCGAAATATTTCAAGACTTCACAATATCAGTGATTAAAAAATATCATCTACCTAATGATATTTTTTGACCACAAATCACAATTTTTTAAAATATCAAACGATATTTTCGAAAATATATATCAGTCAAAAATCAACTCTCACACATCAATTTTTATTTTAAATATATAAATAATTAATAAAATAAATAATTATATATCTCAATAGATATATTATTATTAACATATATAAATAACATAAAAAGAAAAAAAAAAGGTATATAACTTCCTCAATGTTCTTTTATATAGTTACTATATCACCCCCCAACGAAGTTTTTATTTAAAATAATGATAGAAAATTGGACGTTCGCATCTATCATGTTGGAAATGACCAATAATTCTAAGAAAATGACAATATTATTCATGATATCTCGGATTGACTAGCTCTAATGATTATGAATTAATAGAGTATTAATGAAGTTTGGAAGGTTACCGAAATGGTATGTCATTAAGAAAGGGAAATGCTGGCGTGTGACCAACATGGTGTTTAGGACCCATTAACCGCATCAGGGAGGTGAGAAGGTATCTTATAATGAGTCACCTAGTCAAAGGCAAAAAAAAAAGAGCATTTTTCAAAGCTGAATACCACACGATAGCTTACTAGATGGAAACGTTGGATTTTGTTGGATCGTTTTTGAAGACAACTCTCAGATTTATAAAATTAATTTATTAAACTTTAAACATTTTTAGATATATATAGAAACGAGTTAAATACCTCGTATTTAAGGCAACAAAAGAATAATCTAATTTTCATACATCCTTCTAACCAGATTCAACTTGTGCAAAAACAGACGACAAAGCAAAAAATAAACAAATTAATAATAGAGGGTAAGTTCCTATTTTTTACAAGCTTTCACACTCAAAGAATATTCAACTTCTTGCTTCAGATTTGATTATAGATTTAACAAACGTTTAAATTTTTTTTTTAATCAAGATAAAAATGTATTGTATTAGAAAAAATATATATATTAAATGAAGCATTTGACTGTCTTTAACAGAAAAAAAGCAATGAAATATATATATATATTGGTCTCAGTGGTACAGCCTGCTTCACGCTGACGAGTGCCAACAGCGCGAAACGCGTTCGTAGATGGCTTTTCTTGATTTATCAAAAAATTGGGTTGGCCAAATATCACGGAGCAATTTAAATAAACGTTTAGTTTATTTTTGCTCCACTAGATGGCGCTCTGCCATCTAAAAAGCACATGTGCTCGTGGTCAGGATATGCCTTATTTATTTTTAATATCAACCCCTGACCTACTTATATTTTTATTTTTTCTATTGTTTTTCCATATATATTGCCACGTGGAAAATTAGGGAAGACAAACTTCGGGGCGACACAGCAATTTATTTCAGGCCAGAACAAACTAAGAATGGTAAACAAAAGATAAGCCACGAGGGAAATTTACAGAGTAGCAAAATATAAACATAAAAAAGACCACTCTGTTAATAAAAATAATAAATACTCTGTTACAATATATATAGTAAAATGTCGATTTTTGAATATAGATTCAACCAACGTCTAGAAAAAGGATAAAGATTAGATCAAGCCTTTGACTTTCTTAAACAGATAAATGTTGAATGAAATTTGATGCAGAGAGATATATGAACTGAAGGAAATTGTGGTTTTGATTATAGATTTAACAAAGGTCTAGAATAGGATTTTTTTTTAAATTTAGGATGAAAATGTATTTTAAGAAGAAGAGACAATGAGAAATAATGTACATTATATAAATATAGATGATCTAGAAAATATATATATATATTATTTAAAAATGCCTATTTTGGATCAAAAGGTTTTATTTCCGATATTTCGTGTGGCAACTCGCCAAACTTCTTCGGGGAACAAGATTGTTTTGAATAAGCTCGCGTATCAATTCACGCGTATGTACAACTGCTATAAAATTTTTAAAATATCTAAAATCTACAATATGCATGTTTATAAATATAATTATTAATAAAAAATGATATATAAAATATTAATATATAGATTTAAAATAAAAGAATTGAAAATCAGTAATTTGTTATATATATATATATATATGTGTGTATAGTAGTGGGCTATATGGTTTTAAATTGTAAGTATAGTTGAGGAATGTCTATTTTTCGATTGATACTGTTTTTATAAAACAGTACTCAACTATACTTACAATTTAAAACCATATAGCCCACTACTATACACACATATATATATATATAACAAATTACTGATTTTCAATTCTTTTATTTTAAATCTATATATTAATATTTTATATATCATTTTTTATTAATAATTATATTTATAAACATGCATATTGTAGATTTTAGATATTTTAAAAATTTTATAGCAGTTGTACATACGCGTGAATTGATACGCGAGCTTATTCAAAACAATCTTGTTCCCCGAAGAAGTTTGGCGAGTTGCCACACGAAATATCGGAAATAAAACCTTTTGATCCAAAATAGGCATTTTTAAATAATATAATAAATGGATTGCTCTATTTTCAAACACATATATATATTTATAATACCAAACGATAAAAGAATATACTATTTAAAGAATTATAATATATTCTTATCACACAAATAGAACTATGATTATCTTTAATAATAAATAATAATTGTAAATATAGCAATCCTTCATCATGATTAGATGTCTTCCTAAAAGTTATTTACGACAAAAAAAAATCTAAATAAGTAAGTAAACAAGGTTAAAAATAGGAAAATAACGTTTAAGGTGGAGACAGGTTTTGTTTAGGTCAACTTGGCGGAAAGTTAAAAAAAAAAAAAAAAAGTAGTTCCTTTAATCTCCACCCGTGGCGCCACACGTTACAACCCACCAATCGAAACTCATCAATCACGTGACTGACTTTATTATAGCAGCCGATACCCTACCCACTCTCTCGTCCCCCCCTAAAAGAGATTAATGTTAGTGGATGTTTTCTAGGTGGCATTTCTAGGCCGGTTGTTACACCTTGCTAAATTATATTGGTAATAAATTGGTATCTAATAAAATCAAGATGATATACGAGGGTAAAGTTGAAATTGAAAGTTACGGCGTGAACACCTTGTTTTCCAATGGAAATTTTTGACAGTAAATATAGAGGAAAGAAAAACTTATAGCAAAGTATTTTATAGATGAAGATATATATATAAACTTCATTTTCTGAAGCCTATATTTTATGAAAGTTATTGCACGCGATACCAACGTTTTAAAATAAATAGTTTTTAATATTTCATTAAGCTTTTTTGTCTAATAAATATGAAATATTAATTTTCATTTAAATTCTAGCCATTTATATAAGAAATCGTATGATATTTAATATGAAAGGATTCAATATTGAAGATATCAAACTCGAATTATATTAAAATATCAATAAATGACTAAAATGTGAGAAAATGTTATAGAGATATATTTATTTAAATAAAAAGGCATATATTGGATCAAATTAATTTATTTTACCAATTTTACTAATTTGATCCAATATATGCCTTTTTATTCAAAGATTTATCTATGAATTGCTCTATTTTCGAAAAGATATATCTTTATTTAAATAAATTTAGTCATTAACATTTCTAATATTTATATAATAATAAAATACTGTTCTCTAAAAGTTTTATATTGAAAATATTATATTTTTATATTTTATATAGCTATTTAGATATATATATATTTTATCCAATTTCTAAATCATATATATAAATATTCAAAAAGCTTGAAGATATTTCGAAATATGAATTTGTATTTTACGCATATTTTTAAATATATAAATTTGAGAAGGAAATAAACAAATCTATATATAATTTTGAAACTACGTATTAAATATGGCGATTTTATTATATAAATCAGACGATACAAAAATGGAGGGAAAAACGTGCTATTTGAAGAATATTTCTTAAAATAATGAAGCACGCATAAACAGTTATACAAATCATTTTTGAAAGAAATTGCATGAACAAACTTGTATGTGATTTATTTTAATCTAATAAATTTTACATATTTACGCTTCGGGAACTTGTTCTTAACAATTGCGTTAACATTAAATTTATTAGATAATAAAAAGGCATATATTGGATTTAATAAAAGATTTATTTTGCCAATATTTCGGCTGGCTGAACGCCACACTTTTATTGAGGCATTACATTTTTGTATACACAAACTCAGTGCCGCATAGTGTTATAATATCACAGTTGAAATCATTTAAAATACAAAGTAGGCGGGGGAAATTTGTGCATGAAAAAATTGTTCAAAAATTACAATCAGAATAAGTTTACAATCAATATAATAATTTTTTATATTATTAAGAAACTAAAATATTATTTTTATGATATAATGCGTATTTAAATGAAAATATATTATTGAATGTTGTTTTAGGAAATATTTTATATATATATATATGTTAAAATAATTAATTATTAAATAATAAATATATAAATAAATAATAAATTTTTAATTATTATCAGATAATATCAATTTGAATTTAAATTCCTTAATCAAATAATTTATTAGTTAAATGTACTCTTTTCAACATTATATTTTAAACGATTTTAATTTTTTTAAATATTTTTTTAATTTGGCGATATATTAATAGTTTATCTCTTATACAAACATAGATCAATGTGTATGTAAACGGTTTTAAAATTGGTCTATATACTAATTATTAATTGTTAATTAATTTATTTACTACAATTAACGATATATAGACAAATTATCAATAATCCTCTTGTTATATATAGAGAGAGAACAAATTCATTAATTTACATATAATAAACAACCAAAGTTAATAGAGAATTAAACACACCATGGTGAAAATCATTATTTCATCGAACTAATCAATTTAATAATTAATTATTAAATCAAAAGAATCATTAAAATCAAAATCACTGATAAAACGTCAATAAATATCAAGTTGTTGTTGTCAAAAGAATAGTCGTTATTTCAGAAAGTGATCAAATTAGCTCGTCATTCCTTTTGATTTATTCATCGTCTGATTCACTTAAAATTAATAATCTGCTAGAATAATTGGGCAGACGATTAGGTCCAATTACCTCGAAAGGTGCAGCAGATCATTTCGGGATTAGGCTTGAGACTCGCCCATCACTATGTTAATCCTACCTTTTCAGACGAAGTTATCCTTTTTTAAATAATTTGCCAGCCATCTTGGACTCTTTATTTAAAATAGATTACCGTCATTATCCTTTTTTTACCTTAAAATAATAATTCATCCACCCTTTAGGATTCATAAATATTTTACAAATGAGGTTTCCTAATAGAATATATATATAGAATGTGTGTGTGAGATTATTAAAAGAAATTTTGTGTTTTTATACAAATATAATATGTTGTGCATCAAAAATAATAAAGAATATTATCAAAGTATTAAAATTGAATACAAAGTTTCGGATATTTAAAGTTAAGAATTGTACATTTAATTCTATTTGCGTTTATAATGTTATTTAGGCGGCATTCATGTTTAACAGAATACTGAAATTCTATATCTTGTTTTGGTTGTAAAAAAATCGGATATAAATGAAGTTTTCTTATCTTTAATGAATTTAATCCTTTGGCATTTTAATACCTAGCTACAACTGTTCTTTTAAGGTTAATGTATTCTAGATTTCTGGATTTCTTTGATAATTTGCCTTGTAAATATGTAGTAGTATTCCTTTTGTTAGTTTTGCCTTGGTATTTATAGTTCTTCTGTATTATGTAAGAATACTAAAAAGTTGTGACGTGGTATATCAATTTCATCATTTTTCTTATATATCTTTTTTCTTCTCCATTTTGTTCGACTAACTTCTATAATTGATTAATTTTATATTTTCCTTTTTTTTTCGAATTATCTTTAGCACTACGAAAGAATTAGAATTCTCAATACATTGTAAGATAGAATAATTGAAAGAGAGAGATATTCTCTTTGACAAACTAAGTGCAAATCTCATTTAGCCTAACGAAATAGGATAGAATACCACAAATTCCAGTTATTGTATGACATATGGGAAAGTGTAAGTTCATTATCTGTAAGGGTAGACACGACAATGGCACTTCATTTTGAACCAAGTAATTAGAGTTTCATTCTGAGGTAATTTCCTTAAATCGCGGGCGCTCAAGCTAATTATATCACTGAGAGAGTTTATTATAACCTCTCTCTCTCTCTAATGAAATTTCTAATTGATTTTAAAAACCTTTTTGACTCAAATTTAACATCGAAAATTTCCGCAATCCAACTTGCCCTCTATGTAACAATGGAAGATAATTACAAAAGAAATTTCTTAGGCAATAATTCCCCTTTTTTCCCTTTCATCACAAATCGTACTAGATTTAAGCCAAAATACTGAATTACACGTTTTTTTAATGTATTCACGCTATATTTAGTATATAGTACTTTGATATCGTTTTGAGCTAAGGAAGGGGAAGAGATGTTCTCAAAAATGGCATTGCAATTAGTTTATTGAAAATATCTTATGATTAGATTATCAGACTATATGTGTCTTACACAATACGATTGAAAATTTCAATAATTATCAAGATTGGAATTTTGAAAAAAAAATTGGGATATAGAATTTCATGATAATGATAAAGCCAAAGAGATTGTTAAAACATACTTATGGCACAAGATTGATTGAAATAAGAAAATTCTGAGAATTATATAGGATCTTAATCAAAAAAATTGTCAAATTATTTGAAAAACATAGCAGTTTTATTCTTATCAGTTATGCGGGAAGAATGTTGTTTATTTGTTAAGTGAACTGATCCCCCACGTCATTGGACTAGTGTAGCCATGTTTGTACATAAAAGTGGTATTTTTCTCCTATTTGTGGTTGGTGTTGTACTCTTGAGTGTACGTTATTTTGTGTATTAAGTTACTCTTGCGGTAGGCCCTAGTTTATTGCTTTTTGTGTGATAACCCGTAAAAATAACTTTTGTCAAAATAAGTAATAAAATAGCCATAGTCTAAGATATATATTTGAATTTTATTAATCTATAGAGCCGATACTAAAGACATAGTAAAACATACCCATGGTATCACCATACTGGGACAAATGATTTGATATTTATATAAATACGTTAATAAAGAATTCGAAAAACTTACCAAAGGTACACAGACCAAAAAATTGATCTTGCGAAGTACTAATTCATGAATACCTGTTGTTTTACCTAATAAAGGAAATTATTTGCAAATAAGTTATTTGTTACATCTAGGATAGATAATTGAACTGATACAAAATAGACTAATTAAAATGTATCTATGGTCGAAAGATTGTAAATGAAAAGTAATAAACAATTTATAAAAATAAATTTCTGAAGAGAGAGTTGACTCTAAGGTCTTCATAACTCTAAAATCTAAGAAAAAGAGCTGAGTAATCATATTTTTAAATTACCAGGCAGCTTCTTTCTGAAGTTCTGCTTCTTCGTAGAACGCAAAATACGCTGGAGAACCGATGGTGATTCTCCATCAAACTCTGCAACGGTGGTAGAGGTGCCATGTACATTGTACATAGTATCATGCATATAAATAATTATCTTTTTTAAATAGTACAGACTGTTCATTCTCGCATATATTGACATGATATCAATAAAATCAATTTAAATCTCAATTCTCTAAAGTTCTACTAAAAACAAAAGTCGATCATTCGTGATTATTTCAATCAATTTGGATTCTCTTCTTTCTTCATGATTAAGTATTTCTCTAGTTTAAACGTAAATGGATAGGAGGCGTGTTTGGTTGCTACTGTTTCTACAGGGATGTTAGGTAAGAGACAGCTATCTTCTGAGCGTTCCTTGCCGCTAGTTCCTCTAAAAATACCCCGTCGTGTGGCTGTCAGGGGATTTACGGGGGACGTTTAGTGGGGCAATGGGCGGATCCCTGTCACCAAGATGTCACTGCGGCTGGGCTTTATTTATCTAGTGACGACAAGAACGTGATGTTGACACCTAGCTTGACATCCGCCCTCTTCCGATATCTCTCCTCTTTTACATATCTACCTTCCGTCTTCTTTACATATTCTCTGATTTCCTTGATGATTCTGCAATATCGTTATTTTATAGAAAAATCCATTGATAATTTTAAATATGTAAAGAAATGTCGTTTTTACGTTTTTATGATCGTTTTCAACCATTAATTTTTAACGCTTTGCTAAATGTTTTAATTTTTGTTCACTCTTGACGAGGACAAAAGATTTTTTGTCGAAACGTCGAGACAATAGATAGATTTACTGGCCCAAGTATCTTTAATTTTAAGAACGTTTTCAACACGTTTTCTTATATTTTCTATCGTTATATATTAATGATATTTTAAAATTGTTTTATGAATTTTCCTTTATTATTGAAGGAATAATTTTACATATTTCCTAAAATTTCAACATATTCCAGTCTATTTTTCGATGTTTTCTAATATTATTTGAGATAATTATTTGGGTTTCTCTATATTATAGCTAAAGAAACTTAAAATTTATATTCATTTTTCTCTTGAAATTTCAATATGTTCCTGATATTTCTTGAATATTATTTAATCATAGTTTATAAAAATGTTTGATAACTTTATAACCTATTCTTTTATAATTAATAAAAAATCCCAAATTTTCTTAACATTTCAAAAGATACTTTGATTAGCATGAGCAGCATTCTCTGATTTTTAATATGTAAAAAAATAATAATATTATAGCTTTTCATATATAGTATAAAAACTATTGTTTATATAGTTAATGCCTTCTTTTTATAATTTATAGATATTTCAATAATACATCATTCTTCTCTTGTAGCATTTCAACATATGCACGCATCTTGAAGAATTTTAGGTATAAAAAAAAGTAATTATATTAGCATATAAAACTAGTTAAGCATTTATAGAGCCATAAAAGATATCAAATATCCATTAAAAAGAGAAAATGCAATAGTTCATATTTTAAGAATCAAAAAATAGAATTAAATAATGGATTACCACGACAAATACGATATCAATTCCACCATTTTGTCGTATTTCAGACGATTCTAAATCTTACCTCCACACGATATCAGCCGATTATTGTAACAAACGTGTCAACGTGAAATTAGAACCATACGGATAAATTTCCATTTCTCGCCAAACGAGATCTAGCTACTAGTGTTATTTGAGCGCCATTTTGTAGGGAAAAGTATCGTCTGCAAAGACCTTGCCGCCAAAAGAAAGGCCTAGCAGATGTGCCGATATTTATGAGGTGCGTAAAAAACACTTGTCATGACTTTTATGATTGTTTATTGTAAATATATTATGGCATTCTGTATAGGGGTTTGATTGAATTACTATATCATAATTTTGTTATTCCTTTCATAGGGTTGACAAGTAACGAAAATGTTTTTATCTTTGCCACTTTCCCAGTAACAGTTGCACTTACAATGTTACAATTATAATAAATGCAAATTCTTATGTTCCTTTTGTTTCGTTTTTTTATTCTAGTACTTCCTTTGTTAACATATTTTACAAATTAGCTATATCTTTTGCATAATGCTTCCACTTGCTTTTCAATATTTATGGAATGAATTGTTTTTGCTTTGTTTTTTTCTCTTTTTTTCTTTTGTTTTTAATTTACAACACATCGAGAGAGATGTTTTTATAAATATATATTTTAGAATATATGAAAATAACTCTTTTTTAATATATATTCAAAAAATATACAAATACATTTATAAGTATTGAAAATAGAGCAATCCATAAATAAATCTTTAATTAAAAAGGCATATACTGGATCAAAATTTCATTTATTTTACCAATATTTCAGTTGGCTGAACAGCCTTGATAAAGGTTGACGTTCATTATAATGCTAATATTGGTAAAATAAATGATATTTTGATCCAATATATGCCTTTTTAATTAAAGATTTATAAGTATGATGTAATTTTTTTTCTAAAACAAAAGAATAATAATAATGAAAAACTCCAGAAATATGATTTAAAATGTGAACAAAAATATATACAAAATTAAATCTATTTTCAAATATGAAAACATATGTAACTACATATATATCTATTACGAGTAAAAAGAGTACGTGTATGAAATATAATGTATTTATTAAACTATATATATATATATGTACTATTTATATTGATTCTTTTTATAAATATGAAAAAGTTTACTCTTTAAAATACAAAATAAAATCATTTTTCTATTATATTATTTATTCAAATGAAGTTTTCGAGAAATTTACTTTATCAAGATATTTACATTATATGTAAATATTTATACAAATATATATTTATTAGCAGGTATGAAATCAAAATTTAAAAAACATTGTTTTTTTTTTATGGAATTCACATCAAGATATAACCATGTAATATTTAAAATATTAATAATAAAATACTTATTAAATATATATTATTATATTATTTTAAGATATAAATATATAAAATTAGATGAAAAAACAATAGAAAAAAAAATAAGTGGGTCAGGTGTTGATATTAAAAATTGTTTTGATTTTATATTTTTTGTTTACTAATACAATCTCTCTCTATATAAATGTTTATATAAAAATCAAAGATTGTATTAAAATAAAACAACTAATATATTAAGAAAAAGGAATAATTTATCCATCTGTGTGTGATACCAGTATAATTTCACTTTAGCACTATTTTTCACTGATGTATTTGCATATATGTTTACACAGTAAATCACAGAGTAAGAGAGAGAGAAGGAAAATGACTAAGGTGATAAGAATGTGACAAACGCAATCCATTACATCTCATTACTTAGAAACCTGACACCAAAATCTCCGAAAGAAAAAAAAAACGATGTCGAAAGAAAACCAGTACCTGACTGAGAGAGAGAGAAATGTGTGGGTTACCTTACGCCATTCAAAAGTCGAACAATCGACTAATGGAAACATCATTAAATACATCCTCCCCATATTTACGTAAAACTCAATAATGAAGAATTGTGTAGGCGTTTCGGAAAAAAAAAAAAGATCTTCTAAAAAGGTAGAAATTGCATAGGCGTCAAGATTCAGTACCATAATGTACTTACGGATGACGTTTCTTCAATGGTAGCTTCTATCATTAGCAATGGCAGAAGATTTTTCACAAAAGGTATCGTAATAAATGGACAGAAGAACCATTAGAGCCCCTCACTTAACAATTGTTTATGGATTCAAAATAACATGTTTCCAATGATATATAGTTACCTAGGCGGGTCCTCATCTCTTCCACAATGGACACTTCATCTCTATTTTATTTATATATATATCTAAAAATATAACAGACGACGTTGTATGTTATAATCTATTCATCATTATAATACAAGCTTCTTCTTTTTCTATAGATAATAATATATATTTTATTATTTTAGTTTATAATGTAAGTGTTTTTAAATATCAAAAGATATATATAGAAAAAGCTTACTTATTATAAATTGTAAATAATTACATTTATCTTTGTTTAATTTATATTTGATTTTTGTAACAATTCACTAAAAGTGTTAATAAAATATATTGAATTGAATTGTCTAAAAGATATTGTAAAACCTTTTGTAAAATTACGAAAAACTATGGTGAACAAATATTTCTATATCTTCAATTGAAAACAAAAGTATTAATTATTTAAATGTTCTATAACGAAAATATTTGTTAATATCTTCATGTAGTTATAAAGATTCATCTTTACATTTTTCTATTTGAAATATAACACGTTTTAAATTTTTATAATTCATAAATTTGGTATTACTATGAATTAAACATTTGATAATTTATTCATGTAATATATGTTATTAAAAAAAAGTGTCAATAAAAATAATACAAGAATTATTAATTCATATTATATTATAAATATATATTTGAAAACAAACATATTCTAAAATGAATTACATAAAATGAATATATTTTCTAAATTCAATTTATATACGTTTTAAATTTGTTTTATATATTATTTCTAAAAAGTTAAAAATATTTATTAAAATAGTATTTTTTAAAGGCTATAAAAACATTTTTAATAAAATTTTATTCTAACAAATAGAGTAATAAATCAAAATTAAATATAAATAATAAATGAGATACAAAGATTTATACAGGAAAAAAAAAGCAGTCGAACATGTGCTTACAAATTACCAATGAAGAATTAAAAAAGAAAAAAAGAATAATCACTGCAAACTTTTTGACAATTGTCCTAAAAGCCTACATGATATATAACGATATGCAAATGACACCAAGGTTGTTAAACAGCTTCGAGAAAATTTCGTGACAGACTTTTTTACCACATTTTATTTCCATGTCGCACCTAAACTTTTGACTTAAAAAAAAGGGACAAAATTAATTGACGTAGTCTCATTTTTTTCCAAGAAAAACGCAACGCTTCTTTTTAGTTTGTCTACAAATCAGAAACAGAAATGTTATCTGATATATTTATATAGAAAAAAACACGAATATTTCTAATGTTCGTGTTCTTGATTTTTTTAAAAGGATAAAATCATTTTTTAAATGTATTGAAAACAGCCGATACTTTGCAATTAAAGATTTTCTATAATGTTTTTATTTCTAATTGATATCACAAAACATTTTTGCTTTTAAACTTCAACGATAAAAGGGTTTTATTAAAAGTGTTTCCGAAAACCTTTTATCGGGTTATTTTCTGTAAATAAAATGTAGGTTTCAAATATATTGAAATATAAAATGTCATATATTTTTACAGAAAAAAAAAGTTATTTTTTTTTTAATTAACAGATATTTAAGCAGTAGATTGATATCACATATCAAACAAAAATGATAGATTTTGTAATGACAATTTGAAATATCGAAATATCCCCATTCCATATGTAATCGAATGAATATGATCAGAAATCAATATTTATTGAATATTTTTATCAATGTGAAAGAGCACAATTTATCAATATTTCATTGAATGCCAAAAACAAGTTGCATACGCAATTTTTATCAACTTTTATAAACCTGCATTACACCCATTTTCTCTTTCTTTTTTATTTTCTGAATATATCAAATAGTGTTAAAATGTTTATTATCTCTAAAGTTAATAGATACGATATATTTTTAAATTAAAAAATATATAACCTGAACAAAACACACGATATATTTATTTATATTTGAATCTAAAATTTTAAGCGCATCTATTTAACCATATATTTGAAAATATTTCTTTCAATATTTGGTGTTTATAAAGAATTATAATCGGTAGAAAAATAACTAAATATTAATTTTACAACATTATTATTAATTTATATAAAAATAGACACTTCGGCCAGTTGGAGTTTTTTATTTTCTCAACGTTTCAACAAAAATCTTTTGTCTTCGTCAGGAGAAGTAAATAAATAATTTTTGTCGAAACGTTGAGAAAATAAAAAACTCCAACTGGCCGAAGTGTCTATTTTTATATAAATATGAATGCCGGCCAGGCAACCGCTATCTTTTTGATTATTATTAATAACATATCTAAACTAAAATAATGTTTTAAATAGATTAAAATAACTTTTAATATATAAGACTATAGAAAACGTGAGAAATGAATTAATCTATGATATTTCAAATCAAATAGATATTTTTAAAAATTAATATTCTGAGAAAGAGGAACAATTTCAACAAGGCCTGTAATCTGTGGTTGCAGTGGTGCCAGTAGCAGGTTTTTAATGGCCTGTCGGTGTGAGAAAATCAATCGGCAACGCGGCGACACTTTCCTGCCATTTAACACCTTTCATCGTCTGCAAAATCGCTATTTGAGCTCCCTTCGTGTTAAGGGTTTAACGCCTTTTGACTTCACATATTGTTTACATTTTTTTTTTAATTCTCAAAAATTAATATCAATGTATATAATATTCTAATATTAATTATAATTGCATTATATATTTTTGAAAATTAATTTAATGGATTAAAAATATATATTTATAAATATCAAATTATAATTGGCATATTGTAAAAAATATATATATATAAACGATTCAAATAATGTTTTTCGCAAATGAGGTTCGTCTGCAAATAAATAAAATAGGCCTAGTAAAGCTTCAATGATAACAATTTTGATGTATATAGGTACATTTCTACGAATCAAAATATTTGTATTTTGGAGTACTTATACTACCAAAATTTACACAATTTTTATAATAATGTATTTTATACCTTACACGTATATATACATAGCACCAAAATGGCAAAATAAAATAGAGTAATCATTTAGTAACTCTAGCAAAATTTTTACATTATTTTGGCTTCTTAGCCAAAAACACGCTATAAACGGGATAGCATTATAGTATATCATCGTTATATCGTGTATGTTTATGATACTATCCTGTTTTAACGCTATTTTTCTGAACTTCCTGATTTGTCTTTTTTGATTTTGCTCATATAGAGATTTGGATAAGTTATATACTAAGATGGTTGATATAGACAACTCTCTTAAAAAACTGATTAAGAGATGAACTGAAGGCACTATAACAATGGAATCCACATGTACATATTTATGGACAATTAAAGAAATCAACCAGGGCAACCATTATAATACAACCATTCAGATATAGGATAAATTGCGATTTACTATTTTATAATACAACCATTTTTGACTATGGCTATTAAGACCGTTCTTTTTGGAAGAGAATTTTGATAGAGGAGAAAGAGAGATTTAAAAATACTTCATTGACATCATACACAAGTTAATATGGTGGTATTATAATATATATAGAGAGAGGGGGGGACTTAGGGATTCTTAGGCCCTAGGATTCTTAAGGAATAATTCACCTAAATTGAAATCTATAGCTATATTCAGTTAATATAACAATTTTGACAATGACCACTAAACATATCATTTTATACCAAAAACATAAATAAAAATGATTATAAGAAAAACTAAGATAAGAACTTTATGAGAAATTTCAATTTGATAAAAAGTTACACAAAAATACAATACACCTATCCCCCGATTTACACGGTACTTTTTTTACACGTTTTCGCTTTTACACGGTTTTCCAAATAAGCTTTTTATTGCACTATACTAAATGCTACTGTGATTGAACACATGCGCTGTGTACACGAGGAATCCCGAGCTTATGTGCTGACTACATATTTTAACCTGTCAATGCATTTTATTTTTATTTCTGTGTACACCTATCCCCCGATTTACACGTTTTTCTCAGGAACGTATCTACCGTGTAAATCGGGGGATAGGTGTAATGTAATACATGAAAGCGTTCTAACCAAATTTCACTATGATGAAGTGAAAGCGACTAAAAAGTTGATTACCTTGCCATATAGAAGAACTAACCGAGAAAAATCAGTAAAAATTAACAAATTAATAAATATATCACTATATTAATCACCTAACTTAATCAATATGTTACTTTCCCCAGAAGGTGTCGAATATGACATTACGTCAGATGCTAAATGACACCTTGTTATGATAAACGATTAGACGAAAGGCACATTTTAAGAATTAGTCCATTAATCAAGTTGCTTGGTGGATGGTCATTAACCTAAATGATCTTTCTTGTCATAAACTTGACGATGACTCTTTTACCAAGAAGTTAATTATTGTTGGGTGTTGCCGAAAAATTCAATCTACTCTATGATATAAAACTTGTATATTATAAAATAAATTAATAAACAATAAAATATAATTTATGATAGATGAAAGAACACAACTCTGGCTTGAAATGATAGTTATGTGGATATGAAAATCAAGATAAAATGCCCTATAGTATTCTTCATTGTTTACTGCTTCAGAATGAATGAGAAAATTTGATATATGCTTATCAACCTAAAAGGTTGTCCCAAAAGTTCGTGTTTTTCTTAAAACGTTGTTTTTCTTATTACTTGGTGAATAATATTATTATAATTTTATAGTATAGAGTTTTTAATTATAGTATCAAAATTTGTGAGTAGAAATTAATGTTATTGATGTTTATTGCATGCTATCGTAACTTTCATGAATCTAAAACAATCCATTAAAATATCATAATTTCTCTTTCTATTATTTTTAATGTTCAAAATCAAATATGATAAATTCTATAATAAAATGCTTACAAGGTTTGATAGAAAATATACCCAAAAATAAATGATAAAAAAAAACTCGTGCAAAAATACATAATGCTCAGAGAAAAAAATTGCCTATATTGCTATCAATAGGGCATTCTGAGCGATTAAAAGAAGAATTTATACATATACCATTTTCAAAACAAATATTTGTCTTAAAATTTTTTTTACGTCGTTTTAGATCATAGATTTATAAGCTCAAGACGTTTTCTTTTAGATTTTTCTTACTCTAACATGTGTGCCATCCTATTATAATTAATTGCTATTTCCCATTTACAGATAGTCTATCATATAATAGGTACAATTTTCGAATTCTTGCTCGTTAATCAATTATCTATCCAGTTATCTCATTTATTTTATAAAATTTTCCCTTCATTTTTGTTCACATACAGGATAACCAGTTTATAATCCAAAATTTATGAGGGCCGAAAAAGAGCGTCATTTATTTCAAATTCAACAAATTGGGGATCACATATCAACAAGATTCTAATGGTAAAAATTCCCCCATACCTTCCCAGGCATCTAGTTAGCTTCAAGGAAGGCCTTCATGGTCTATCTTCAGCCTTCAAAAAACTCATCTGATGGCGGAACAAGGGGAAAAAATTAATATCACCCCCAAGTGATGGGGAGGGGGGGAAAGATCAAAGAGGCCGAAAGATCACGTGACCTCGGACACTCTCCAGAGGCGCATGTCCATCAGCAGACGCCAAATTACCTGGGATCTTTTTGTCTGCTGCTTTTTTATTCTCTTACTTTATCGTGGTGTGTTGTGTCATCTGGGATTTTTGACTCTTTTTTTTTTGTGGGCAGTTAGGTTGAGAGATTGAAGTCGGCGCTCGTTACCTGTTTGATGTTGTTTAAGATATGGTGGATTTTTACCTTCTGGGTGTGTTTGTAGCTTCTTTGATCTTGTTTAAGATATGGCGAATTTCTACAGTACTGAGTGTGTTTTTAGATTCTTTGATGTTGTTTAAGATAGGGTAGAACTTTACCTTAATGTGTATTTTGGAGCTTTTTTGATCTTGTTTAAGATATGGCGAATTTCTACAGTATTGAGTGTGTTTTTAGTCGCTTTGATGTTGTTTAAGATAGGGTAGATCTTTACCTTAATGTGTATGCTTGTATCTTTTTTGATCTTGTTTAAGATATGGCGAATTTCTACAGTATTGAGTGTGTTTTTAGCTTCTTTGATGTTGTTTAAGATAGGATAGATCTTTACCTTAATGTGTATGCTTGTATCTTTTTTGATCTTGTTTAAGATATGGCGAATTTCTACAGTATTGAGTGGTTTTAGACACTTAGATCTTGTTTAAAATAGAGTAGACTTTTACCTTAATAGGTATATGTGTTTGTAGATTCTTTTCTATTGTTTAAGATAGAGTGGATTTCTACAGCACTGTATGTGTTTTAGTCGCTTTGATGTTGTTTTAGATAGGGTAGAATTTTACCTTAATAGGTATGTTTGTAGCTTCTTTGATGTTGTTTAAGATAAGGTGAAATTTTACCTTCTGGGCGTGTTTGTAATTTATTTTATATTGTTTAAGATATGGCGTATTTCTACAGTACTGGTTGTGTTTTTAGTCTCTTTGATGTTGTTTAAAATAGAGTAGACTTTTATCTTAATAGGTGCGTTTATAGTTTCTTTGATGTTGTTTAAGATATGATGAATTTTTATACTATTGAGTGTGTTTTTAGTCTCTGATCTTGTTTATTATATGATACTTACTGAAAAAGTTTGTAGAATTCTTTCGAGCTCTCTAAACTTGTTGAGCTTTCTTTGATTTTTGAACTTTTTTTGGGTGTTAGTTCAACACTGATAAGATATATAAAAATAAACAATATTTGATATATTAAACTTATATTCCAAATTTTTAAAAAATAATATAACAATATATATATATTTATATAATTTAAGGTGCCAAATATATAATGAATATATTAAGAAATAAAGACATACAAATTTATCTTTAGAATTTTGATATTTGACAAATGAATAACTATTAATTCGCCTTCTGCATGCTTAGTGGTAAAAGCATTTTAATGAAATTTTAACATTTTGACGAATGATTAGTTTTTATACGTTAATCGAATATTAATTATATTGACAAGAAACAGAAATTTGAAAACTGTGAACATTTTCGCGAAAATTATAATATATATAATTATAGAAGTTCAAAAAATAATTTTTATAATGTGTGATTTGTGTTTAACATTTTTTTTACAATAGGTGTATATCATCACTATATATATATTTTAATAGATAAAATTTGACTAAAATTTTTCAAGCGTACAAAATATTTTTTTAAATAGAAATAAAATAATTAATTTATAAAAATTTTAATTACGAAACTATATTTTTGTACAAATAATTAGAATATTTTCGCAATGTCACATCAATATAAATCAAGAAAATTAAATGCTTCTCTGTGTAGGACTAATTAGCAGAGGAATTTCGTGCAGACGACAAAAATAATTAAGATGAACTGTAGATTATTCTTGGCGACCCGCTTCAAAGGGGAAATATGGGAACCCTAAATCTCTTGTAAGCAACATTTTAAATAACCCCAACATTCAATCCCGTCTGGATTTTAAAATAGATTTTACTCGCTAATCTTCTGCTTTTTTTTTCTTTCTTTGTTCTTTTGATTAATGAAAACAAATGTTTTTATAGGTTTTATTGATATCGATTTAGTATTACATCAAAATTAAAATGATTTTGGAAGTTATTTTCTGCTTTTTATATTTGTACAAGAACGACTTTTTTTTTAAATCATAAGGTTTTCAAATTTTAAAATATTCCGTTAATATTTTCAGTACTAACATGATATTTAATAAGGGCAAACGTAGTTGGAATTTGAGAAAACGTTTTAAATATATATTATAAACGCATTATGACATTGAATTGGAGCTTAAATATAATATATAGGTTTATTCATTTATAAAACATATTTTAAAATACCTGTTTTACAACGTGTGATCAATAATTTCCAGGAATGAGACTGGATCAGGTAAAATAATCAAAATAATAAAATAAATTTATAAGGACCCGATAGATTAAACATTTATCAACACGTAGAAAAAAAAAATGATTACACAGACGCACGTGTATTTATATATAATCTGCTATATTGACTCGAGAGAAAAGCAATTCATTAATATATGCATATTTTAAAGATATATTTAAAATGTACGTATTTATATTATTTGATAATTTATATTTATCAACATAAAAAATATAAATAATTGATATCAAAAACGATCATATTTCATTAGTTAAATGATAATATTATTTCAGAAGATTATGTATGCTAAGGGCGTGAGATAAATTTGAAACTAAAGATAATGCAGTTAGTGAATGTAAAATAGCTGTCATTTTATTTTCTAAAAATACCAACAGATTTAAACTCGAAATTCCATCACGAACCTATTTAATTAAACATTAGATAAGATATACTGACTTTTTATAACTTGTTGTTATGATGAAAATGAGAAATATGAAAAGCTTTAATTTTATTTAAAAACTTCATTTTCAAAAAGTAAAAAACTAATTAATTCCAATTTTATCTATATAAATATATATTGCGTCAAGAATTAATTTAATTACCAATATTTTGATTGTCAGCCTGCCAATATTAATCATGTTATAATGTATTTCTTTTGTACAAAATATAGATTTATATTTTTTGAAAATAGAGCAATTCATAAATATTTCTTTAATTAAAAAGACATATATTGAATCAAAATATGGGGGTAAAATAAATAATATTTTGATTCAATATATGCCTTTTTAATTAATAGATTTATATATTATATATATAATTGTATTTAAAATTATCCTTAAAATTTTAATAATGATTTATACAATGGTAATAAAATATATTGTAAACTGAAATAATTTGTAGGGATTCAATTGATATTATATATATGTAAAGCACATGTGCTCCTGGTCAGGATATGCCATTTTTATTTTTGATTATATATTGATATATTTGAAAATAGAGCAATCCATACTTAATTCATTAGATAATAAAAGGCATATATTGGATTAAATAAAATATTTATTTTTCCAATATTTCGGCTGGCTGAACGCCAACCATTATCGAGGCATTACATTTTTGTATACACAAACTCAGCGCCGCCTAGTGTTATAATATCACTATGCGGTGCTGAGTTTGTGTATACAAAAATGTAATGCCTCGATAAAGGTTGGCGTTCAGCCAGCCGAAATATTGGCAAAATAAATATTTTATTAAATCCAATATATGCCTTTTATTATCTAATATTGATATATTAAATCTTAAAATAGAATTATATAGAAAAGAGATAACAATACATATATTTTAATGATTTCTCGTTTATAGGATTTTAAAGCTTAATTTATATATATAATAAAGTACTTTAAACGATGTTTTAAAAATTATAATTATTTATATGCATAGAATATATATATATAGTAACAGGCAAATAATAAATTAAAAAACAAAATATCATTAAAATATTTTAAATATATCTCTTTATATATGTTATTATAATTTTAAAAATATAAATATATTTCATATTTGAAAAAAGCATAAATGTAAAATTATATCCGCCTGAATAAAAAACACAATAAAGAAATATATAATAAAAGTATCATAATTCAAAAGATGCAACGATACCAATTTTATTAATAATTATACAGCAAGGAAAAAATATGTAGATAACAACCACAAATTACAAAACTACCCGGAATAAAAAGAAAGAGAAAAAAAAAGCAGAAGATGCGGAGGGTAGAAAGTATATAGCAGTTAATTACCCCCAACAGAGTATTAAAAAAAAAAAGAAAGGGGGGTATAATACTTCCATATAGCTGGGGTGCTATAGTTCACACATTTAGTGAGGCCAAGTGACAAATTGTATGGCCAAGAAGCGTCGGCAACCTGGCCTTTAATCAACGCAGCCGACTACCCTGTGATTTTGGCGGGCCGCCATGATGCCGACCATGCTAATGCTGAGGGTTAAAAACTAATTCTTTTGACGGCGTCTTTAAGGGCTTGATTGGTGAGGTTTGGTGGTAGGGAGGCCTCCCAATCTGCCTGTGTACATTTTATCTGATGGTATGTATCAGTCGTCTGCAATCAACCTATCTTGATATTTCGATATTTCAATAAACATCGTTTGATTTATTTGTTTTGTTTGATTTTCTCTTTCTCGCTTTTTGAATTGAATAACGTTTTTCATATAAATTATCCTCTTTTTTTACATATTCAAAATATATTTATTTATTTATATAATTATAAATATAGCTATCTTTTTTAAAATACGCTATGCATATAGTTGAATTATTTTAACAATAAAATATATTTTTCCGTTTTTATTTTTGATATTTGAAATTTAAATATTAGTATAATGTATATATTTAGTTTTTTCATTAATTTTAAGCATAAAAATAAATATCTATAAGAATTTCTAGGAGGTATAATATTTATGAAGAATAATATTAACGGTTATTTTAGTATTTATAAATTGATGAAAATTTGACGTTGAATTAGTTTAGAAAACTTTTGCTTTTAAAGAGAAAAATGAAAATGATATTTTGAACAAAATACTAAAAATTATTTATTCTCATTTTATTTTATATCATATATTTTAATAAATATGAATGATATTCTATTTTTATATTTATTTACGTTTTAAATTTAATTGCCATCTCTATCGTTATAATTTGTAAAACTTATTTTTGACAATTTGTTATTTTTAACATGTTAAATATTGTCTCTCTATAGATATTACAATGACAAAAGTTTTATTATAAAAAAAGAATAAATTTATAGAATAAAAAATATAAGCGCAATAGTTAATATATAGATAATTTTCTATAAAATAATAAAAAACCTTCAAGAAATAAAAAAAATATTTTTTATATTCTAATTAATCAACGAAAAGTTGAAGTATTTTAAAAATGCATTTTCTTCTTTACTCATTTTCTAATGATTACAAAAACATCTTAAAAACAAAATTTTAAAATTAAATAAATAGCATTATCCTATTAAAGGAATCAGAAGAAAATGTAAATGATATTTTTTTCGCTTACCACTCCTTTTTTTAAGTAAGGAGGTTATTTTTAAAGTGTAGGTCCCATTTCAGGGGTACTAATTATCATCGTCTGATCACTTAGTTTAGAGTTCGTTTGGCAATTATTTTGGGCCATTTCCCGAAGGAAAATCATCAGTATAATTAATGTGTGCCATAACAGCATTACACCAGTGTTAATGATGGGCGCTTCTGTTTGAAAAAAAAAACTTCTTAATTGAGACTTTGCCTGTTGATGAATAAAGTTGTTGTTTAATCTACATACCTTGACTTCAAAAAGCTGCAGAAAACGAATCGTTCGTAGATTTTTTCCTCCCTAATTTCTGATTCACAAGATTAACGATATCCTAAATTTTTGTTCAATCTTTAAACAATATATTTACTGATATTTAAATACCTTTTTTTCAATGAATTAATTCTATAAAATTATTTTCTAAGATGTTTAGATTATTTTTAACCATTATAAATCGTTAAAAATTGTAAATAAATTTATTTAATATCTTTTCTTCAAAATAAATTTATTAATATTCATGATTATATTTCTAACCTGGAAGAATCATATTGTTTATTGTAATATATTGTATCTTTTTTAAAATCTTATTTTTCTTTTTCTAATTTTTTTTTTGTATAATATGTTTATAACTCTTCCTGTTTTAAAAAAGTAAATCGATGCAATTATACCTAGTCGGAATATCCCGTTTAGTGTGTTGAAATGTATAAATAAAAATATTTTTTAGATAATAATACATATTCTCCTGAATAATAATAATATTATTGTCTATATAAAATACAATATATTGGTTTGTAACCATTAAGATTGGTGCTTCCATGCAAATAAGAAATTTAGTCTGGACATTGAAATCTAGTAAAACTGCCTGGAACAGAGTGAACTCGGGGATATCTTGTGTTCTGTAGCTGATAACAATATATCTATCGCTTCTTTCAGACATTTTGGAGATTTTGTATGAAAATTTGCCTTAAAAGAGTAAATTCTAAGATATATATGTGATATATAGAAAATAACTTTTGTCTATCATTGATTTCGAGTATTTGAATGATCTTTAATTGGCATTGGCCTTTTACTAAAACTAAATTGAATAGAAATAATTCTGTAACTTGTTCTTTTTTAGTAAATTAAATTTAATTGCCATCTATCGTTAAAATTTTACAAAAATAAATTTACTGGCAATGCGTTTCTTTTAAATATCATCAAATATTATCTCTACAGACCTTACTGCAATGATATGAGTTAGCCCTCTCATTCAATAACTCATATCATTGCAGTAAGGTCTGTAGAGATAATATTTGATGATATTTAAAAGAAACGCATTGCCAGTAAATTTATTTGTGTAAAATTGTTCTTTTTTTTTTTTAGTTTTGAGAAGGTGGATGGTACAAGAAGAAGAATGCCGTGGGTGTAATGAGAAAGGACAAAGAGATCTCACAAATGACTGTCCTTCACCTAGATTAGAAGTCTTGAAGATAATTGCCAGGTGGGTCAACCTGAACAGGGGCAAGCAGTGAATGCCAAAGAAATGCTAAAGACTTGCAAGAGAACAATCAGTAGCAAGATTCTCTACATTCCTAAGTCAACCACCTATGTATTAATATTCATTTCTATTCAATAGAAAGACATATTTAAATATACGTAAACAACATTAAAAAGAACCGAAATGGTTGATAAAGTTGCATCAATGAAATTTTGACAGTAAATGTCTATAATTTTTTTACAAAGAATATTAACTATTTTTAAACATTTTCTTGGATTATTATGCTTCTTTTTTTTTACACCACGTACGTGTTTCAGGCTGTAGCCCCTCATCAGCATGGTAATGCAGTACCTTTACGTCCAAAATTTGGTCCTAGAAGCTCCCTGAGAAATCAAGAAATAGGTATTTAAGACCAAATTTACCTAAATAGGCTGTTCATGTGTGTGAAAAGAAAAAAGAAATATATATATATATTCCTTTAATAGAGGGTCCTATATGGCATGTTTTTAATCGGATGGATGGTTATTAAATATGGCAATGTATTAAATGCCAATATGCAAATATGATTTTTTTCACTATATTCCGTATTCTTTTATATATATGCAAAAGACCCATTCTGATCGTGTAAATGAATGTTTATGATGATTCACTGACATCTATCGGAACATATATAAACTATGTGTTGATTTTTATTTATCAAAGTTTGTCAATACTCTTCTTTATTTTATATAAAGAAAAACAATAACGTAGTCTTTAACTGTTTATGTTTATTCTTATACATAAAAGATATACGTACAAATTATTCTATCTTCAACTAGATAAACTAAACGAGGCTATAGAAAAATGACCGTACTATATTTCAAATGTAATTCCAAACGTTATGGGAACAAATCAATCTAAAAAAACGGTAAAAAAAAATTCCAGAAGAATGATTCTTCAATGGTCTTTGAAGTTCCCGAAGGAGAATTTTGGGGCAATTATGAGAGTAGAGGGAGTTTCAGAGATCCACCCGTTCTTTTGTTAGTTCCCAAGCTGTATGATTGATTCATTAGCACCATAAGGCGATGTCCATTGTGCAGAAACAAACGCCAAGATAGATGTTTCGGTCCCCACAAAGAGATTTTCTTACGACACACCAACTCGATAAGCCTTAAATCTTGCCCTACTATCCCTTTTTTAAAACGTAAGCTCTTCTATCAATGAATTACCTTTTTTTTTTTTTTTTTGTAAATCCTTAACATTTTTTTTTTTAATATTGTAAATTACGTATTTTAAGTTTGATATGTTATTTATTCGAAAATACTTCTTCATAGAAAACCGATTTATTTTCTTTTGTTGTTGTTATTTTTCTGATTGTGACTTTTAAAAATAAATATATGATTTAAATATCATTTTTGTAACAATCATATGAATTCTTTTTGATGTAGGAATCTTTTTTTGTAATTTATTGATGATTTATGAAGCATTTTATAATAATATTTAAAATGTTTCTCTCTCTCTCTCTCTCTCTTTAAAATTTTAATTCGGATTTTTTAAAAATTAATTTGTAATTAAGATTTTTATAAAATTAATATATAAATTGATTGATATATTCAATAATATAGACTCTAAATTAGAAGCAAATAATTAGTATTACTACAACATTATTATTATAAAGCCAAAATAAATTTGAATGTTTTTCTCAAAAAAAAAAAAAACAATTATATTTCAAATTCAAACGTATTTTAGTTTTATTTGTATTTTATACATGAATCACAATATATAGTTTTAAAAAAAGTATATTAAAAAATCAATAAATATATTTGAATAATTTCACAAAAGAAAAATTAAATATTAAAAACAACACAATAGTTGAAAGCAGAAGAAAATTTAAAAACAATAAAACTAAGCCTAAAAACGTGGTACTTAGATTGATGAGGAAGACGCCATTAAAGGTAAGTTTAACAAATAGGTCATAATGAATATTGAAAAGTTTAAGCAGGATCGTCTGTTATAATATAACAGGGTGTTATTATCGTCTGGACTTCTGCCTTCTTTCGCCATCTTGATTCCAATCCATCTTGATTGTGGGAGGGATTGTGGTATTACAGCATATCGCCACTCGCATAGTGTAATTGGGATGAAGATTATTTTATGATGAATACTTTTATATTGTTAACTGTACTATTTTATCGTGAAGATAGAAGCTGCCTGGCCGGCATTCATATTTCTTGAAAATAAAGATACGACCATAAATCTAAGAGACTTCACACCTCTATGGTGCTGAAAGAGAGTCATTCTTTTCATAAAATACTTCATTGATATATCCTTCTCAACTTCATCATGCTTAATTGTTCTAATTAAACCTTGGTCAGAATTCCACAAACCGCCAAGCTTTCGAGTATTTCTCAAATACAGTAGAACCTCCATGAGGGGACTCTCGCGCAAAAAGGAAACCTTTCTACAAAGGACAGTTTTCATTTACAAAATTACCATTTTTACTATTTAGTAACTCTCCGGTAAGAGGACACCTCTCCTTAAAGGACACTTTGGCTTTGCAACTAGGTGTCCTTTATATAGAGGTTCTACTGTAAATTAATAAAACGAGAAGTATAGCGTTGAAAAACCAAAATTTCAAATGAAAAATTCCGTTTACATTTCTAACAAGTAAAAAAATGATATACATGATAATAAAAGGATTTACTGGCCGAAGTATCTTTAATTTCAAGATAAATGTACTAGTTTAATTGTGCCAATTGGAATGCATACGTCTTTTTTTATTAATATACAGACGATGTACAAACTAGGTATTGTACTGATGTACAATATATATGGTCTTATAATATGGTCAATATTATATATATAATACAATATACTCGTAATATAATGCGGCTTGTGATTGTAAAACGACATTTGAAATACTATCCCGCATGAGTTTCTTTTCAACGAAAAATCAAAATTTATTTAAGGAGAAATAACGATTATTTCTAACCTTAGGGATGAGGTATGAAAGGATGAATTGTGAAGAGTAATGATGAAACGGAAAAATAAAATTTATTATCTATTTATATATATTATATATATTATCTTAATTTTTACTATTAGTATATTTGTATTTAATTAAATTCAAACGAGAGAGAGATATATATATTATTTTCAAAAAAAAAAATCGTGGAAGAGTGTGAATATGTATAACTTGAAATATATTTTCAAATATTTTAAACGAATTATTACATTTAATTAAAAAGGCATATATTGGTAAAATAAATGATATTTTGATCCAATATATGCCTTTTTAATTAAAGTTTTTTTATGGATTGCTCTATTTTCAAAACGAATTATTACATGTGATTTAAAATATAACTGCTGTTTCATTACAATAAAAATATTATTCTTCAGTCAAAATAAATTTTATTTATCATGTTAATCAATAAATATATTTTAAACTTTAAATAATAGAGGGAATATGCACATATGCAATTAAGAAAAAGAACAGAAATAATCGAAAATATTGCAACAAGGGAAGGATAGAAAAATACCAAAAGAATTTGTCACTTTTGGCAGACGAAACAAGGGAAGATCAGTCAAGACAATCAGGCTTCACCAAACAACCCCAAACTGTGATTTATTCGATATCCAACGCTTCTTCCCAAACTCAATTTGGCTTGGAATCTGTGGAACGCTAAAGTAATAGTTTTGGACCAAATCAAGAACCTCGTTTTTCAATGGAGGGGGACATTTGCGGTGTGAGCAACCGATTGTCCGTAAAATCGCTGCCATTACCTAAACGTGACCTACCCCAGCTTGCCATTGGCTGAATTCTCATTGATTGGAACACCCCAGAGCTCCCTCTATTGGTCCTGTGTGTGCTCTATTCAAATTGAATATCTCTGAATTTATATTCTGGAAATGGAAGTCCTACGTGATGCTATGATACCTTCCAACAAAAGAGAAGAAATTATAGGTTTTGGCTTTTTCATATTTAAAAAAAAAAAACCTTCCTCGGTTCTTTTTTTTTTTCGTTTTACTATAGGTAGAGGAGGGTGAAAGGGGGATAGATGTTTGCTTCTGGTATTTACAGATTATATTATATATAAATATATTCTTTTGGATGAAAAATTGTTGATTTATTTTTACTTTAAACGATAAAAATGCCGTTTGCCTTATTGGAAAAACGCCATCGAGAAGTAAGATTTATGAAACTTCTGTGAAAGATCATTTTTAATACTACGAAATTAATTCCTTTTTATATCATTTTTTACTTGTTAGAAATGTAAGCTGAATTTGAAATTTTAGTTTTTTAACGCTATTACTTATACTTCTGGTTTTATTGATATACAGTAGAACCTCTCTGTAAAGGACAACACATGATTGCAAAGCCAAAGTGTCCTTTAGGGAAAGATTATCCTCTTACCGGAGAGTTTCTAAAGAGCAAAAATGGTAATTTTGCAAATGAAAACTGTCCTTTATAGAGAGGTGTCTTCTAGCGCGAGTGTCCTCTTATGGAGGTTCTACTGTATTTGAGAAATACTCGAAAGCTTGGCGGTTTGTGGAATTCTAACCAAGGTTTAATTAGAACAATTAAGCATGATGAAGTTGAGAAGGATATATCAATGAAGTATTTTACGAAAAGAATGACTCTCTTTCAGCACCACAGAGGTGTGAAGTCTCTTAGATTTATGGTCGTGCAGAAAGGAGGGGCCATTCTGGCTTGTTGCAGACACGCAAGGGTCTCGATTGGCTGATTTCAAAGCCTTTGTCTTCTAATTGTATGCCAATAAATCCATCATGTTTATGTCCTCCAACATTGTGTTTAGTATGACGCTGCTTGTGTAATATCCACACATGTCACTTATTCTTTTCTTTGATGGACATTGTCCTGCAAAGCTGTTGAAGTCAGCATAGACCTGTTTATGTCAGTCACATTGCTTTTTTTTTCAATCAAGAGGATTGAAGATTTCACGATTCATCTTCTCCATTCGTTTCCTCTTGTTGTGAGTTAGGTTAGCTGATTGGAGGATAGATCTGGGATTTATATATGTGATAATTTGTCTGTATAGACCTGTTTATGTCAGTCACATTGCTTTTTTTCTTTCAATCAAGAGGATTGAAGATTTCACGATTTATCTTCTCCAATCCTTTCATCTTGTTATGAGTTAGGTTAGCTGATTGAAGGATAGAGAGAGATCTGAGACTTATATATGTGATAATTTACTTGTCTGTCTAGACCTGTTTATGTCAGTCACACTGCTTGTTTTTCTTTCAATCAAGAGGATTGAAGATTTCACGATTTATATTTTCTACTCCTTTCATCTTGTTGATCTGGGAATCATATATATGATTATGTACTTGGTTTTAGGGCCTGCATTTGCTGTTACACTGTTCTTCAATATGAGCACAGAGAAAGAGAGTGCAAATTTAGAAAGTCTAGTTTCGATCATCCGTATGTATGGATGGATATATTTGGGATAAGAAGTTTTCGAGAAGAGGTAAGGGCAAAGAATATATAAACATTTATATGGCTAAAATGTTCGTTTTTAACTGTGAAATAGGTTTATACGAAAAGTCTTGCCAATGGAAGCCTGATTAGAAGCCCTATCTCTTGAGGAAGGTCTATCTAGCCAATGGAAGCCTAATTAGAAGCCCTTTCTGTTGAGGAAAGGTCTAACCAATGGAAGCCTGATAAGAAGCCCTTTCTGTTGAGGAAAGGTCTAACCAACGGAAGCCTTATAAGAAGCCCTTTATGTTGAGGAAAGGTCTAGCCAATGGAAGCCTGATTAGAAGCCCTATATCTTGAGGAAGGTCTATCTAGCCAATGGAAGCATAATTAGAAGCCCTTTCTGTTGAGGAAAGGTCTAACCATTGGAAGCCTGATAAGAAGCCCTTTATGTTGAGAAAAGGTCTAACCAATGGAAGCCTGATAAGAAGCCTTTTCTGTTGAAGAAAGGGTCTAACCAATGGAAGCCTGATAAGAAGCCCTTTCGGTTGAGAAAAGGTCTAACCAATGGAAGCCTAAATAGAAGCCCTATCTTTTGAGGAAAGGTCTATCTAACCAATGAAAGCCTGATTAGAAGCCTTATCTGTTGAGGAAAGGTATATCTAGCCAATAGAAGCCTGAAAAGAGGCTCTATCTGCTTGGGAATGGCTAGCCAATGGATGCCTGAATAGAAGCCCCATCTATTGAGGAAAGGTCTATCCAGTGGAAACTCCCGACCCACCTAGAAGTAGAGGCAGGTCTAGGGAAGGTCTAGCCGCCAACAAAGAGTCGGCACAATGACGACGTGATATATCGGCCCGCCACCTCAAAGGCGCCGCTAGGACTGCAGGCGTGACCCGGGCGGCAATTAGGCCTGGAGGTGCGAATTATTCGACCCCGAGATCTTCATCACCGGGGCAGATAAGATTTAATTAAGTCCCCCAAAGCCACACAGGAGCACGGAATTTATGGCAGGGACCTTGTTACAACATCTACCTGGATAGCCCCCCCCCCCCCCCTATTTTTTTTTTTATCATATACCATCCTACTTCTACTATCCCACTTCTTCTTTATACTAACAATCCAATATATAAGTCCTCTATATCTTTTAATTGTATAACAACTCTTGAAAATGATTATCTTTTCAACTAATTTACTATAAACACATTTCTAAAACTACGATTGGAAAATATATTGAGATGTCCTTAATCATCAATGGCGAATACACACATCGGTTTAGCCAGTTTAATCTACCAGTATTTCTTTACCGATGTTTTTGTCTGTTAAGTATATAGTGAGAGAAAATTAGAGATATTCACGGATAAAGTATTTGAAGAAAATTTGAATATAAAAATTTAAGGAAGTGTAGACATATACACGTATATATATGCAAATAAATGCAGCGAAAAATGCCCTTCTACGAATAATTCTGCGTATAACACGACTCTAATATTTTCTAGTTTAATTCCTAAAAAATCTTCTACCTTTATTAGGGGTCTAGAGAAAATTACGCTTAAAATTATTTATAAGAGAAAGCAAACCTTTAATAAAAGTATTTTTTATTGATTTGATAGCATTTTAAACAATGATCTTAATTCTTATCAGCATATAGAAGAACTTGAAGATAGAAGTTGCCTGGCTGGAATTCTTAGTTCTTTCAATTTTAACGCCTTGCCAAATGATTTAATTTTTATTTTTTTCTAACAAGAACAAAATATTTTTGTCGGAACGTTAGAAAATACATACACAAAAGCCTTTATTAGGGACTTGCCCCATACAGATTCTCCCAATTGGGTAAGGTAATAATCATCTTGTGTTATTTACATAGAAATTGAATTGGGTTTACTCTTCGTCTCAAAGTCAGTCACTTGTTGACTGGTCCTTACATAATGATGATCTAAAAAAAGTATAGTAAGCTATTGCCTTAGATTTGTTTACTGATATTTTTGAAAGTAATACGTAGGGTGAAGTATGAACGTTGAGAAAATAAAAACAATTTCTAGGCAAATGTCTTATATATATATATATAAACATATAGAAGATGTAATATAAGTAAATAAATCACAGGCATCAATATTTTTTTCATCATATTTATTCTATTGGTGTTAGAACACAGAGCGTGTGGTTCAGAAATGGAATGTGTCACCATACGGTATATCGAGCCAAAATTCTAAGCAAATAACCAGAACAGTGTCCAAGACAGCTGACATGGCACAACCAGGACTTGCTTAACACCAGCACCTCACTTGGCACCATTGGAATCATGCCTTTCAAACGCAATTAATCACATTGTCCTAAACAACAAAGAGCCTTTCACTAGACTCTGCTCAAAATAAACCACGGGGATTATTCTATGAGCCCAGTGTGGCCAGTTTCAATTCGTGAAGTTCACCTTAAGTTACTGTTTGAAACAGTAATGTTTCAAACTATCGTTTTTTTTTCTTTATATAAAATATAAATAAAATATTCGAAATTCTTTTGATATCATGTTTTTTTAAGAAAAAAAGAATATATTTTATTGGTGAAGCAATTTAAATGAAAAATCCAGGAGATTAAGAATAAGACTTATTGTTTTATATGACTTAATTTTGATTTGACCAATATTCTATCTCTTATATCTCTCTATATTTAACCTTTATATAACCTTATATAAACGATATAATAAATAAGTGTCAATCTCAATCTCTCTTTCTTTATATATTTTTAAAATTGTTTTTTTTTTTAAATCGCACTTTCTTAATATCAATAAAAGTTAAAATTTTAATAGCATTTCTAAGAAGCACAAAACTCGTGATAAAAAAAAGATACAAAATCCATAATCATGTATGGGATGAATCACAAAGTCAAAATTCTTAAAATCATAAGCATTAAATATATCTCTTTTTTCAAATCATTCCATATACTGAAACATTTATTGAATTTTGATCATACACATATACAATCCTTATTTGATTATTTATTTTAATGTTTTTATAAAGTGTATAGAGAATTTCTATTAATATATTTAGAAATCCTAATCAATACTTATATTTCAAATATATAATAAGACGCGTGTGCTATACTATTTATATCTTAAATTGTGTGGTGTAATTTTGCAATCAAAATTATATAAATATTGCTGGTCAATTATTTTCAAAGTATTATCTTGAAAATAGACTTCTGGCAAGGCCTGGATGACGCTCTGGCAATCCTGGCTTCTGCCAAGATATATCTCTATAAGTATTATCTCAACATTGAACTGAGAGATCCTGTCTGGAGAAGGACAAGATTGGAGAGCCTTCCTTTCAGAGAACAGCTTTATTTGATTTTATCACGATGTGAACAAGAAAATGGCAGGTACATCGATGTCCTACATGTTCACTTGTGTACAAGCTTGCATGGCAGAAATATCTATTACACATGTATTCTCTATTTAACGTCATGTTAGATTATCGTCACAAATTAGTGATTATAAGTATTATCTCAACATTGAACTGAGAGATCCTGTCCTTGTCTGGAGAAGGACAAGATGGAATAGCCTACCTTCCTGAGAACAACTGTATATATTTTATCATCAAATTGTAAATAATCACATTTATCTTTGTTTAATTTCTCATTAATTTTTGTAACAATTAACTAAGTGTGTAAATAAAATATATTAAATTATCTTAAAGATAGAGAATGCCTAGCCAGCATTCAAAGTTTTTAAATTAAGAATCCTCAGACCAGAATCATTAATAACGTCTTTCTAAATGCTTTATTTCATTTTTTCTTGACGAAGACAAAAGATTTTTGTTGAAACTTCGAGCAAATAAACTCTTTTTTTTTCTCTGGCTTATGTATCTTTTATTTAAGAAATATAAGTATTATTTTTGTTTTCTTTCAAATAAGATTTATAACAATATATCAATCAAATTATGATTCAATAAAATAAAAAAGAGTTTAAAATTCTATCATTTAAAAATGATTTTTGATAATAAAAGAAGTCATCAAGTAATAGATTACAAAAAAGAGATATCAAAACATCATACAAAAAATGATTAAGATGTATTTATAAATCAAGACTTCAAAAATCATATTCAAATAAAGTGTCATGTAAGAACACAAGAATTACATGTAGATAAATATAAAAATTTGAAAGGGAATGTCTTCGTGAGTTGTCAAATCGAAAGCTGGGAATAAAAAAAAAAAAGAAGGAGGAACAAGAATCATTATTCAATGGTCAGTGAAGTGTGATGTTTCTGGAACATGATAGCATCTATTTCTATTGGTTAGATTCGTGCCAAGCTAGAATCATCGGGATGGGCTCACGCGAAGTTGCAATCTTCTGCACTTCTTTTCAATTAGATAATAATTGGCATCAAAATTTTCAATGAAAGTTTCTGAATTTCTTTGATGTTACAATGTCAATGTTAGATATTAATTAATTAGTAATTGGATATCTGTCATATTTTTTGTTATCTTATATCATTTTCTCTTTCATTATAGAAAAAACTTATTGTTATATAATTCATTTTATTTGTTACGATTCTATAAAATACACTCATGGACAAAACTTAAGGAAGTTTCATAATTTATTGTAGCTGGTAGACTATTTCTTTTTTTTTGAGGAGACAGAGGCAATTTTGTTCACACTTGGTTATCTCGTGTGTCTTCAATAAAGGTCACTGTAAAATCTTTCAGATAGTTATTGTCTGAATTCCGATTTACATTCTAAAAGATACAACTTCCTTAAGTTTTGTTCATGAGTGTATTATGTTCACACTTGGTTATCTCGTGTGTCTTCAATAAAGGTCACTGTAATATCTTTCAGAGTTATTGTCTGAATCCCGATATACATGCTAAAAGTTACAACTTCCTTAGGTTTTGTTCATGAGTGTATTATGTTCACACTTGGTTATCTCGTGTGTCTTCAATAAAGGTCACTGTAATATCTTTCAGAGTTATTGTCTGAATCACGATATACATGTTAAAAGGTAAAACTTCCTTAAGTTTTGTTCATGAATGTATATTAAAGAAATATTTTCTGCTTAATGAGAATATTAGGTGTCATTTTTATGTGAGCAATAGTTACCCAGAAATTATTTGAAAAGTAAAACTTGAATCAGGTAAAAAGTTTCTTTTTATTTATATTTGCTAGCTTTCGAGCAAATTAACTGCTCTTCAACGGGCTGATATTCTTTATACAAACTCAAAATAATATTTATACATAGTAAAATTCAAAATATTTTCAATTTTACTATGTATAAATATTATTTTGAGTTTGTATAAAGAATATCAGCCCGTTGAAGAGCAGTTAATTTGCTCGAAAGCTAGCAAATATAAATAAAAAGAAACTTTTTACCTGATTCAAGTTTTACTTTTCAAATATTAGGTGTATATATTTTTTTAAAAGAAGAGTAAAATTATAAAACTAATTATATTATTTTATATTTACAAAATAATACTCTGATTCAGTCAATATTACAAGCTCAAATGAAATCAAATCAGTTAATATTTCATACACGAATGCTATAAATAACTCTATTAAATTTGTGTCAAGAAACGATCAAATAACAAGGAAAACAATTCAAATCATATTTGAAAAGAAAGGAAAAGGTATCAAGAAATAGAAAGATAACTCGATATTGAGCAAAATCTGCGGATATATTAGAATTCGTAAACCAAATTAGTCGTTATACATTGAAAGAGATGAAAAATATTATAGAATGATATAATTAACCTGGTGTCAAAATTCTGTACCAATTTAAAGATAGGAACAAAACGATACATTTTAAAATATAAAACAAATTTTCAATAACCTTATTGACATCTGCTTCTTTCAAAAATTAGATTTCACCAATGAAAATATACTCTCTTAAAAAAACAAGAAAATATTATCAAGAAAAAATGTCGATAATTTGAATTTTAAGAAAATACAATTGAAACAATCCTCCGAAATGAATAATCTTTTTGTATGTTGATTTTTACTTTGAAATATATTTGATTTTGATAATAAAAATATTTAAATAAATTAAAATCCTCTGGAGTAACTTGATAAAGAGAGAAAAATCAAAGATAAGGAGGATAAGTTTCTTTTATGAACAAACAATCAAGCTTTCGGGCACAAAGTCGCCCTTCTACAAGAAGGGCGACTTTGTGCCCGAAAGCTTGATTGTTTGTTCATAAAAGAAACTTATCCTCCTTATCTTTGATTTTTCTCTCTTTATCAAATAATAAAAATATACAAACCTGATTCAATCTTTGTCTAAAAACAAGAGGAAACAAATTACCAACAAAATATATAAACAATATCAAACGATACATTTAAAATAAAAACAAAATAGCTAATAATTTTTTTTGTATGTTGATTTATACTCTGAAATATATTCTATTTTGATTATAAAAATATAAAAAACCTGATTCAATCGTTGTCTAAAAAACAAGAGGAAACATTTTATCAACAAAATCTCAATAACTTGAGAAAAGGGTGCGCAATTGAGTAGCCAATTATATGATAGGAAATAGAATCAGACGACATTTCAAAAAGAGAGGGGAAAAAAAAAAAGAAATTATCTAGAACAATCTTGATACCTAATCTTGATGAATGTCAAGATCACAATGACCATTGTTATCAGTTTTGTGAGGAAAACATCATTTTAACATTTATGTCAACAAATCGGTCCATTTTCACATTATCAATTTAACAATGACCATTGTTCCCAATGGGAAAAACTTTTCTAAAAATCTCTAATCTATATTCGGCATTGTGTATGTTATCTATCAAATGGAAGTAAATCATTTTCTGATATTTAGTATTGTTTTTTTTTTAAGTATTTTTTTATTGAGGTGTCTTTTACTTTATGCTGCATTTCAGTTGATTAAATTTTAACAATATTATAACTTTTACTCTTTAGATTTCTAAAAAGTTATCAAAATGCAACATATTTAAAACCAAAGTTCTTTATTTAAATTCAGAAGATACAAACTTACCTTCAAAAATGTTTATTTTTATCAAATAAATCATTGATTTCATTTTTTAAAAATACATTTTCGAAAATGTTATAGTAAAAGGTTTTTTTAATAAGTTTAATTTTATTTCAATTAATGAAAATATTTTAAAAGAGAGTTTTGAATGTTGATAGTAAATAATTATCAACAGAAATTTTCATTATTTCGAGAGAAAAATTAAATCCTTAAATATGTATAGATACCCTGATAATAAAATTATTTTTATTAACTTTATTATTAAATTCATACATTGAAGTTCATAAGTTGTGTTTTATGAGGAACGAATGTACATTTTAAAATAACGGACGTATTATTTTTGAAAATTCAAAAATTTACTCATACTGATTTTGCTATTGAATTCAACGAATGTGGATTTCTTTATGTAATAGGAATGCTCATTTAAGAACAGACAAATAAAGTTAGAATATAAAATGTTTTTTTTACACAAAGCAATAACGCGCCATCTATACATATAAAATGAAAGTATTTAAAAGCACGAATGTTTCTTTTATACATAATACAAACTTCTACTGCCCTTACTGCGATGAAAAAATATATTGGGAGGGCTTGGCTCATCAGTGGTGAACCCTCCCAGCGGTTTCGCCAATTTAATCCACCAGACCGCTTCTCAGAGTTCTAATACTGTATTGGACGTAACAATTGTTCCGCCTTCCAAATACTGTATTGGACGATTCTGCTTATATACACAGCACTGAAGGGTGGAATCTCAGAAATGGTTTTCAAGAAAACTATGGACATAAGCTCATAGGACAGTAGAATTACATTCAAATATTTGCATCGAGCAATGCTCTTCCGCAAACATTAAAGACAAGGCCAGTTAGGCATAAATGAACACAAAGCAATAACGCGCCATCTATACATATTGATTTTATTGATTTTTTTTATAATAAACTTATTGAATGTTAGTTGCCTATATTTGTATATTAATAATACAATTGAGATAAGTTCAAAATATAAACATTTGTTAGCTAATTTAAAACATAAGAGGTTTGTTTTCAATATATAATAAACAAATAGATAAAATAGAATAGGCCGTTACGCGTCATATGCTGGTTATGAAATTGGCTTATTCTTCTGACTAAATTTAATATTTAAAATATGTGACTTACAATTTATTATATTTACATGATTCCGTCATAATTAATTCTAATATATAAGTATATATAACAGATTATTTAGAATATATATGTTATATTGAATTTATTTATTTTTATCATATTTAAATATTTTTTCTAATTTGACCAAAAAAATAAAAAGCTTTTTAAATTATTATTTTGTGCTGTTGTATATATAGATTTGTTCTTTCTTTTGGGTTGGTTAAATGTGTTTTTTCTAATAAACTCATTTGCTAAAAGTATAATATTATATAGTTAAATTTGTTTAAATAAAATAAGCATATTTGATAATAATTGATATTTCATTCTTCTTTTTTTTTTTTTGTAAGTAAAATTTTGCATTCGACAATCTAAACATTTACTTAATAATTATTATTACTTTTTTTATTATCTCCTTCCACCCAAATATAAGAAATATTAATGTTTTTATTGTGATTTAAAGTAAGAATTCATAGAATACGAATTTCATAGCATAATGGTTAAGCAATAACTAATAATGGCAAAAAAAAAAAAGATGAAGTAGGCGAGACCCTGGGGAGTAAATGAAGAAGCAGACGATGTTTCCGGTGAGGCAACGTCCCCCCCCCCCCCCCCCCCCTCAACACACCCCCTGCTGTGACAATCGACTTCCTCTCCCTCACTAAACTTGTCACCACTCCTGAAGATTTAAAGGTACCGAGGGGCGTTGTTGTCGTCTGCTACACCCTGTAACTCTTAAATCTTCATTCACTCATCTCCTTTTTGCTGTCAACCCTAGTTATTTTTACATTATTCCTTTATATATGAACAAAATAATAGTATAAAAAGAGTGAAATTTCACTTAATCTAGTTATTTTTACATTATTCCTTTATATATGAACAAAATAATAGTATAAAAAGAGTGAAATTTCACTTAATCAAGCTATTTTTACATTATTCTTTTACACATGAACAAAATAATAGTATAAAAAAGTGAAATTTTATTAAATTTAGTTATTTTTACATTATTCCTTTATATATGAACAAAACAGTATAAAAGAGTGAAATTTTACTAAATTTAGTTATTTTTACATTATTCCTTTATATATGAACAAAATAATAGTATAAAAAAGTGAAATTTTACTAAATTTAGTTATTTTTACATTATTCCTTTATATATGAACAAAAAAAAAATAGTATAAAATAGTGGAAATTTACTAAATTTAGTTATTTTTACATTATTCCTTTATATATGAACAACAAAACAGTATAAAAGAGTGAAATTTTACTAAATTTAGTTATTTTTACATTATTCCTTTATATATGAACAACAAAACAGTATAAAAGAGTGAAATTTTACTAAATTTAGTTATTTTTACATTATTCCTTTATAAATGAACAAAACAGTATAAAAAAGTGAAATTTTACTAAATTTATATATACTTGAGTTAGTATAATTCAACTTTTATACTATTACATGATCAGGAAATGTATTTTTTCTTAATTTATTAAAACCTAAGTCTAGTATGGATAGATCCATCCATCACCCACGTATATTTTTAAAAAATTCTGATTTTCAAACAGAAATAATGTAGAATATTTTTCTCTCATTATATAGTAGGTATTTAAAATATGTATATAATAACGTGTAAATAAAAATGTATTTATTATTAAATTGTTAAAGTGATAATCCTGTTGAAGGACTGACAAGTCCGAAAGTTTGAAAATAAAAAGTTGTACAAGAAACTTAACCCTGGAAGCTTCATTTATTTTATAATACCTATTATTTGTTTGTCGCCTATACTTTTTAACCCAGAGCAACGACTCCTGACAAAATATTAAAACAACAAACCAAAATTCATATAAATAAATGCTTCCTAAAAGTTAAGGGTGTTAAATTTGGGCATACAAAATCATGAAATCTTTATCTAATATACCTATTATTTGCTTGTAGACTACTTTTCAACAAAAAGCTAACTACTTCTGACAAAATATTAAAACAGCAAAAACCCAAAATTCATATAAATAAATGCTTCCTAAACGTTAAGGGTGTTAAATTTGCCGATGCAAAACCATGAAATCTTTATCAAAATTTATTTGTCGCCTACTTCTCAACAAAACTAACAGCTCTTAACAAAATATTAAAACAGCAAATCAAAATTCATATAAATAAATTGCTTACTAAATGTTGAATACTAAATTTGTCAAACAAAGAAATCCATGTAAAGAAATGCAAAGATCTGATGACATCTTCTATGCAGTAACAGTATTGTTCGCCATATGAGGTGGGCAGGTACTTCCTTGCCTATTATTTCTGCCAAAGATTTTATCAACTGCAATAAGACCACCCAGATGGGGTCGTAATTGTATCTTAGTCGACAGCCGACCTTTTTTACCCGCCTTCTCACAATGACAGGTTAATTCCTTTTTGAATCGGGAGCTCACACATGAAAATATATACGTCTCTATTTAGCTCATAGAATTTATTTATAGATATTTATGTTTTTCATAATTCTTTTGACAATATATACTCTATAAGAGCCTGGGTTACCTTTATGTTACTATTTCATTTGGCATAAAAATATTTTAACCTATGAAAAATATAGTTACCTATTTTTAAATAAATTTATAATAAAAAAAGGAGGACTCTCTCAAGGTGGGGAAGCCTTCCTTGCTGAAGATATTTGTATATATATTCCCCTACACTTTATATGCCCTTTTAGTCTTTTATTTTTTCTCCTTTGTAAAATTTGATTGAAAGAATCAATAAAATTGTTTAAATTGTCAATTGTCTAATAAAAAAATTTTGCTTAAACTTTAAATTATATTTAAAAGAGTTTGAAATTAGAAAAAAATAATTTGGAAGAAAATAAACATTTATATTTGTCTTCGATATTATAAATAAATAAATATATATAGCTTCTTGTTTTTTTATAGTAAAATAAGTAAATTAAATTATATTTTAGAATACTAACACACACTATCGATTTTAAAAATATGGCTAAAAATTATTTATAATACTTATAGTATAATCAAACCTCGTTTATAGTATATAATAATTACCCTTTCAATATATATATATTGCCACGTGGAAAATTAGAGAAGACAAAACTAAGAATGGTAAACAAAAGATAAGCTACGAGGACATTTTGTCTATATTATATATTTTAGAAAATAGAGAAATGCATACTGAATTCATTAGCTAATAAAAGGGCATATATTTTTATTCAATCTAATATTTGCCTTTTATTATCTCTATTATATTTCTAAAAGAGTAAAGATAAAATGCTTTTTAAAAATATTATTTCGATATTAATACTAAATTTATTATTGATAATAATACTAATAAATATATCTCTACTCTTCTCTTCTGAAAATACTTTCTAATAATGAAAACTTTTAAGACAAGATAGAGTTTCTCTAGTCAAATTATATGTAAAAAAGTTTTTTTCGAAAGTTTTTTTTTTTTCAAATCCTTTCAAACATACACTATTATTAAAGACATTTTCGGACCATATTATTAAAATAAAATGTTTCATGTTAATTTTTATAAAAAGAATCCTTTTATGAATTCTAAGAAAACATTAATTTATTTTCAGATTTGAAATAAAAACTAAAGTTTTGATGTGTTTTTCTTCCCCTCTCTCTATATATTTAAAAGAGCTAAATTACTAAATTATGAACAACTACAACTTACTATTAAATTAATAACGAAGTTATATTTAAATATTTAAATGAGATTTTTCATTTATCTTTTAATAATCCTATATAATGACTTGTTTAAAAACGTGTAGATGGTGAATAATTTAAGCTCAAAATTTTTCTTTTCCTATATTCATATATAACTTGAGTCTCCTTGAAAACAAACATTTACAAGGGCATTAAAATAGAAAAATATAACATACTATAGGTTTTCTTCCTTATTTGCATATGAGTCTTGAATTTCCTTGAAAACAAACCTTTACAAGGGCATTAATAACAGAAAAATATAACATACTATAGGTTTTCTTCCTTATTTGCATATGAATCTTAATATTCCCTTGAAAACAAACCTTTACAAGGGCAATAATAACAGAAAAACATAGCATATACTAATTTTTCTTCTTTATATGCATATGAATCTTAAATTTCCTTGAAAACAAACCTTCACAAGGGCATCAATAACATAAAACATAACACATAAGTTAATATTCAAAAAAAGAGTGAAAAAAATAGGATCTTCTAGTTTAGTGTTAAAGAGAAAATCAACTATACTATAATTTATTTTCGGCTCGATTTCAAAAGGACAAAATACCTTTTAGTCAGATTGCAAAATGGATAGGCAACTAAAAAAAGCGTTAAACAATAGAGAGGGGGCACAACTTCCTAAATCTACTTTTAAAAATACCGTAAAACAACCACAAATATAGTGTTAACGGTTACAAAGGTTTAAGTGTGGAGATTATTACAGGTTCAAATTGCCGAAAGGACGTTAAAAAAAAAAGGTGTGTTAAAACAAAACCGACGATAGCCACGTGTTCAACAATGGAATGGGACAATCAGCAAATTACTTGGCAGGTGGTTGGTTGGATGGCTAGACCCGCCTTCGAAATTATTTCCAGGTTACAATTGGCACCATTTTACATTTAAATGTTGACAGCTGATGGTATTAATAGAGTGTAATTATTACCTAGCATTGAATTAATATGATTAATGTACTGATTTCATATAACCCATGATGTATATTGATAAAGTAGAAATAAAAGCTAATCCGTTATGACATCGTGAAGTATCCTTTTTTTTTTCATTTATTGTTATCGTTGTGAATTACCATTTTTGAATTTAATTGTCACAGAAAGGATGATTAAAAAAATAATAACACGATTCAATTTGGTCACTCTGTTAACTACGCATGCGCAGTGAGTCACCCATAATGAAAAATTTGTTATCAATTGATTTCTTTCTTTTTTTGTGTCGTTTGTAACGAAATTAGTATTATGTCATTTTTTACCCAATAAAATTGAATTAGAAATCGAAGATATCTTCATGTATTATGTATTTTTATCTCTTTCATTATGGTTTTTTTCTGGTATTGAAACGAGGATGTGATTGGTTGGGTGAATTAAATCGAAATTTGAGATTATTTAACAAGAAAAAGGTATTGATGCTGGAGCAGTCATGTCTTCGTAAAAAATAACAAGGTATGGACTATGTATGTTAGATAATTAGAGCTTTGACAATCTATCAAGAGGTTTAATGCATACTGGTCAGGTTTAGGAGTCACGCAAACTTTCTGCATAATCAACTGAAACAATGGGTCATCTACATTTCCGAATGATTTTCAAAGATTCTCTTTTTTTACTTCTAATAACAGGAAATCCTCTAAGATTTCTACACCTTTTTCTTATTTACATCTTTCATTCATTAAAAGATAATAAATCTGTTTTGATAAGTGAAACTAGTTTTGTTTATCTATTTCTTTTTTTTTTTTTCACCTTTTCTGATCAAATAAGTCATTCTTCGTTTAGTTTCGACAGATCGCGAAGAATTCTGGAAAATTATTCTGACTGGTTGACAATACTTTTGGATTAAAAATACATTCTTATTTATTATATTGTCAGTAAATAATTTATTTTATAATAAATTATCACTGATTAAAGAAATTAATCTGTTACTGAATAGAGATATGGCCTCACTGCTGTTTCCATGTACATTGTTGTTGACTCTTCTTTTGACTTGCCCTCTGACTAATCAAATTGTATGCAAATACTTTGAAACATTACCAAATTGTCTTAGTGTATACACTCAATCTCATGAGAACTTTGTTAAGTTTAGAACTATTTGTACAATAATTTACAAAACACTACTAATCCATCGTGTAAATAATTAATCATA
The DNA here is from genome assembly GCA_030710605.1 of Cordylochernes scorpioides. NCBI lineage: Eukaryota > Metazoa > Arthropoda > Arachnida > Pseudoscorpiones > Chernetidae > Cordylochernes > Cordylochernes scorpioides. Next base: position 88,183,442 of record CP092872.1, on the reverse strand, counting down.
TATATGTAAATAATACTAGCACAGCACAATAGTCCTTTGGACTTCGTGCTTTTTGTAACAATAAATAGATAAAATTGTAGTTGACTATTATTGTATTATCATTTTGTCTTATCTTTGTGTAATCAGTGTAATCTTATTTTATGAATAAACATTGAAATATCTAAATAAACGATTCCTAGTCATCACTACCGTGTGACAATATTCTTTAAAATATTGTGTTTTTTTTTAGTGATATGGTTAGAAATTGCCTCGATGTTGAGATTTAGCTACAAATATCTTCATTTTCGATATAGATGTGTTGTATATATATTATATATGACAAGAATGAGCTGTTGATTTTTGATTATCTTGAGGATTATGCTATGGTAGTGCAGTCGTGGTTGAAAATCTTCAAAGTATACTAAAAATAGTTTTGATCAATAATTGCTTTAATTAGCTTATGGAATAAAAAGAAAAAAAAACATAATTTGACAAAAGTACTGCCTGGCTTAAGGCGTAATAATAAAAAAATGAAAAACTTATTTACATAATGTACAAAAGGTTTGAGCCGGCCATCGAGAAATACAACAAACGGTTTTTTATAGGGAAAGTCCCGACATCTGGCGGTAGATTTAGCAGAGTATTTCAATCTATGAAATATATATATTTTTTAAATAAAATAATATTTTAATATAACATATATACTTTTAAATATACATTATTCATTTATAGAATTCTTTATAACAGCAGTTGGATTTTGTTTGTTTAAAGGATTTTGTAAAGTTCAAGAATAATATTCTGATTGGATAGCTCTTCTAGGAGATTAGATTCAGAATGAAGGGGAGTGCTATAAGTACTGCTATCCAATACTATCAGGAAATACCACATTATCTACTAATCTATTTCACAATAAATTCCTTCAAACGAATTCTTTGCAATATTTCACATCATCATCCTCAACTTCGTTTTGATAGTTCAAAGGATATCGCTATAAAGGATGAAAACTCTTTTAACGAGACCACGTGAGCGTTCTTAATTGCCCCCTCATCATGATTAGTCATGGGTTTATAATTAGTGAACCGTTGCGTCAGCCAGTCTGAGGCGCCATGAAAAATTCTCTTGCAGCCATGTGGCTCCAATTTGTCCCTCGGTAATGGCTTGGCGTAGAATCGCCTCATTTTTTACCTCCCTGTAAGGTGATACCATACTTCCGAATCTCAAGATACCATCGCAGAATCTTCTCTTTATTATAGTGAAGAGAGAGTTCACTTTCTTTCTCATTGAGTATGAAAGGAATGTAGCCAACAAGGAAAGTATCATTTTGCAAAATAACTTTGGAAACTCCTTTTGAAACGTTGAAAAGAATCTTCCTTCTCAATTAGTACGAAATAATTGGACTTGGAAAGAGGATTCTCATATTGTATGATGCAGCGTACTCTTTTTCAGATTGTCTTCAAAACATCGAAGAAAATAATCTTTCTAAATTAGTACGAAATAATCGAACTTTGAAAGGAGATTCTCATATTGTATGGTGCATCGTGTTCTTTTCAGATTGTCTTCCAAACATCGAAGAGATTCCAATGATTAGTACGAAAGCATTATATTTAACAATTTGTTCTTCATCCTCAAAGTAATCTAGTACTTATACAAGTCACGTTTTTATATTCAAGATATCCTTTTTATATTAATAAGTAGAGTAGTATTATTCTTAAAGAAGCATGATCTTATACTTTTAATAATGTTTGTTCTCTACACATACATTATACGTATTATTGTGAAGAAATCCTACTACACGAAAACAATAGAATTTAACAAGGACAACCTTATTTTGTAGAGTCACTTCGTACTCTTCATAGATCTCTATGGGATTTTCATTCTTCTCTTTTTTTCTTTGGATTCAGAAGCGAAAGATTGTATAATTGACAAGAAAAGCCTTATCTTGTAAACCAATCATATACTCTTCGCAATTCTTCTTTGAAGCATTTAGAGGGATAGAGAGATGCCCCAATCTATCTTTCTCATTCAGTACGAATGAACTATACTTAACAAGAAAGTCGTATTATTTCAACTGTCTCTCATTTTCCTCCATATCTTTTTCAAATATAGAATGATCATATTTTTATTCGGTATACGAAAGGTACTTTATAAGTTAAAATCGATCTCAGAAAGTTCTCCTTGTACCTTTCGTATATATTTTTCTAAAGATATACATTAAGAGTATCTTATCCTTTTACTGATTTAGTACGAAAGGATTTTAAGTTACAATGAAAGTTCAATCTTTCAGGTTACTTCATACTCCCTTAGAAATTCCTCCTTGAAAATTGAAAATTCTTCACACTCATGTATAAAACTTCAAGGAATTTTCATATTTTTATGTCAACCGGTTATCTGTTTTTTTTTTTTTAAGGAAACAGAGGCGATTTTGTTCACACTTGGTTATCTCGTGTGTCTTCCTATAAAGGTCACAGTAATATCTTTCAGAGTTATTGTCTCAATCCCGATATACATGCTAAAAGGTACAACTTCCTTAAGTTTTGTCCACGAGTATTTACCCATTCATAATAAACGGTCTGAACTTAACAGGAAAAATCTATTTTACAAGCTATTGTTTGCTATGAATGTTTATTTTTACCGCTTTACTGGTTTATTTAGTGTGATGGCACTCTCAGCAAACTAATGAAACGTGTGGTAATTCATTTTAATAAAACTTAGAGATATTTATTCTATATCTTATAAGTACAATACTACATTTGCGTACTTTATTTTTACTATAGATACGATGACTTGATAAAGCTAGGAAATAGGCGCAAAAAAAATATATTTTAAAAATCATGCGTGTTCCTCAATTTTACTATCTCTATAAATGTTCGATATAAAATTCAAATTATTAGTATTTTAGATTGGTAGTTGAAAATGTTCTAAATAAACTTTTTCATTCAAATCCCAAATGCGCCTTGTTATTAGTCATTATATATAAATCATTATAATATAAAAATATAAGACAATATAAAAGTCATTATATAAGAGAGTCCATCGGTGGCGGAGTCTTTTCCGAGATTGGCGACACCAATAAAAAAACTTGTATATATTTTTGTATATATGTATATTTATCAATTATTATATGTATTTATATTTATTTATTCATATATATTTATCATTGCATGATCTTATTTACTCATATTTATGTATTTAACCTTATATAACTATATATTAGCGATGCAATAAAGATGTTTCAATCTCAATCTTTCTCTCTCTCTCTGGGCATCACTAATAAAGACCTTGTATATATTTATATATTTATGTATATTTATCAAATATTTTTATCTATTTATCTATATAAGAGATAGGTTTCCTTTCTAGGTATATATATATATATATATATATGACATAATAAAAATATGATTTTTATTATTCATAAAATAATTAAAATTCTATAATCACAGAGTTAAATTTTAAAATGAAAAGGAATCCTTAACAAAAGGAATACAACCTAATTTTACTTTTATTGAAAAATAATAATAACATTGTTAGTTGTGTAGGTATGCAAAAACTGTTTGCTTTAAAAAATAATCAAAAAATAATATAATTTTGGGAAAAAAGTTATCATTCATTTCCATCCACGACTGCATGAATTGGTAACGTAACTAGGATACGTCTTTTTTTATGACATATATGTGTGTGTGCATGTGTGTTTTGTGTGTCTTTCAAAGGGTGGCGATAAAAAGGAGAAAACATTCTGCAATAATCATTATTGTATCGTTTTATCTCCTGTAAAAGGGATTTCGTACCTGAAATCTAGAGAGATTTGTAAATTAACATTTCAAAAAAAGAATTATATCTCTGAATGCTTGATATTTTCATTTTGAAAAAAAGTTTAAAATGTAAAATGAGTTACGCAATAACTTCCAATGTTAAATGTAAATGAAGAGATAATAAGGTAATTATATTTTTTCTTATCTATTTAAAAGCTATTTAGAATACTGTAATTAGAACTCATCAAATTTAGTTCCTCAAAATGATTTTGCAACAAATAACAATTAAAATTCTAGCGGAATTTTATTTATATGACGTTAAACGTCTTGATGGGAAAAATAAGGATATAAGAGTTGTTTGTTTTATAGAATATTATTACATATACGATAAGTTGTTGGAAAATTTTTAATTAACCATATTTAAATATTCAGAGTATTATATAACAATACTTTTTTTTTTAAATCTTATTATATAAATATGATAAATATCTGTGATTGTGAAATAATTCAAATCGGAATCCGTTGGGAATTGAAACGATTTTTGAAGCGTTTGTTTACGACTTCAGAAGGAAGCTGAACTACAAAATATGTATTTTTCAATCTCAAAAAGTTTTAAAGTTGTAAGGAATATTTGCACCGAGAAAACATGTTAAGAGAAAAATGCGAAGAGGAAATGTTTCGTTTATAGACTGTTTCACAAACTTTCGAACCTTTCGGTCCTTTATCTGGAACGTAAATTTATATGGCACACTAATAAAAAAAAAAGATCATATAAACATACCGCGACAATGATTATGGATAGATTATATAACAGAATTAACAATATGTAAAAAAAAAACATATATTAAAAATTCACGTTTTTACTGCACGCTTAGAGATATTAGCGTTAATATTCTACCAAGAAAGCTGACAACATTGACATCGTGAGTAAGCCTGTTGAATCGTTGAATGTTGGGGTTCAGGTTCGAACCTAGAAAAAGGCAGTTTTTAATATATATATATTGAATCATGCACATTATTTATTATGTGTACGACTAGTTCAACACTTTTTTTGCCGAACAATAAACTATCTCTCTATAATAATGCGTTTGAACAAGTTTCCGAAGGTCTTACATTTCTACAGGTATGTTTTATAGAATACGCGCTCAGGCTTATCTGAGGTCTCTATAAAAGAGAAACTGTTTAAATTATAGAGAGCTTGTTTTATACTTAAAACTTACAATAAGTCAAAAATGCTTATTTCTATGTAAAAATCTTATAAATAATCTACTTTATTTTTGCCATCTACTACTTAGGTATAGAAGTAAATGACATATAGTAACTAACAAATAGAAATAAAAATCATAGACTAAGTTAGAAAGTTATATGCCACACATATTTGCATCGAGATATTGAAGAAAATATCTTTTAAATATTTCCAACTTTGGAGTCCCCTTATCTAGGATTCCAGAACGAGTTCCGATTTTCTAAGTTTCTGGTACTTCTACCTATTGGTTCTTATATCTAGAGATTACCTCAAATGCCATAATCTGTTCAGAAAGAGTTCTTCATATAGAAAATTCACAATTCTAATATAAATATACTTTTAATTTATAGCAAATAGTATATTTATCACACATAAGACACCTGTCTTTATACAGATTCTCCGTGTACATAAGATCCATAATCAGGAAAAATAATAATCAGTATATATTATAAAGAAGTTGTATTTTAGCAGAATCTCAAATTCGTTTAGAAGACAACAAATATCCAGATATATGCTAATATAATTTTAAAGAAAACCGTCTTTTTTTTCGGTTCGAACGTGGACCCCATTATTCAACGATTTAACAGTCTTACTCACGATGTCAATGTTGTCAGCCTTCTTAATAACTTATTAAAATCAATATCTAGGCGTTCAGGTAAAAATCGTGGATTTTTGATAGATTACAATTATTTTATTTCCAAAGCGCTATATCCAGCAAGGGATACTTGCGCCAAACAAGGAGAAAAGTTTATTTACATAAGTTATTTACATTATTCAACGCATGAAAACACTAGAGATCTAGATTTTGTAGAAAGTTTAGAATGTATTTACAAAATGAATACCTGAACGCTTAGATATTGGTTTTAATATGTTTACTAAAAAGGCTGTCAACATTGACATCGTGAATAAGCCTGTTAAATCGTTGAATAATGGGGGCCCACGATAGATGATTTTTAGATATTGTTATAATTATGTTATATAATCTATTCATAATCACGATATGAATTATTAGCTATATATTTTTAAAGTATATTATTATATTCTTACTATCAAGTTACACCATAATAGAACTCAACAATCGTACATTCGTCACATAACCTTTAAACTCTCTCAACCAATCTTTCACAACCTAAGCTTTTGCTTCAAGTAGAATGGACAATCTAGAGTTGGTCAAATTGATATCAACCATTTGTCTACAAATTGTTCTACCATTGCCACTTCAGGAATTGTTTAAATTGTAATAAGAGATATTCTCTCGAAAAAGGACTACAATCTCTCTGAAGATGACAAATGTAGATCTATAAACAATGATATACAGAAGAATTCTCATTTTAGAATTCAATAAAGTAAAAGAGACCGGAAATTCACGAAATTTCGGAGCTAACTCACTATAATGAACAACATGTATATACAATTTTCACTACTCTTCTGCTGGATAAAACATTTGTTTATAAATATTTTAAAATTTTCAAGGCTATTAATAAAATAAGGGAAGAAGTGCTCAACTCCACAGACAACGGCTGATTGCTCCCCCTTCCCTCTAAATTTATTTTCCTCCTTACTCATGTACATATATAACCTTTTAGGGGAATCCTCTTGTAAGACAATAATGTCTTAATAAAGGTTTTTGTTGTTGTTGCTGAATTCAATAAAGTCATGTATTCAAAATAAATATTCCAATTTATTAATATTAAGGTGAAAACATCAATTTCAAGGAATAAGTTTTTAACATTTTAATCCAAATCTCTAACCTTCATGCTTGAAAGCGGAGATCTTAATTAAAAATTTGTTAAAAGAAAGATATCCCTGGAAGCCTAAGTGTTTCACCTTAATAAAGTCAGGTATATTCAACACCGTCAAATCACATCTACGCTATTTCGAAAGATTTCCACTTTAGAAATCAAATTGCTATCTACACATTTATACGTTCTTTATAACCGAAGTTATCTTCATCTTCAGCAAATATTTTATTAAAATAAAAACATAATAAAGCCTCCAGGGAAAAGTTTCTTTTAAAATATTTTTTATTAAAAAATATCTCGAGCTTTCGGGTAAGTACGCCCTTCTACGGGAAAAAGTATTTTACATGATTAATACGCCAATAAAATACGATTTAAAATTAAATAAAGTCCTTTGGTTATTTAAATTTGTTTCAAGGCATAATCAACGCGGGCTTCTGTTGCGCGTGCTTCACTTGGGGGTTATGGGGTGGGCTCAGGGAATATAATGTTATAAATTTCCGGAATATTTATTCTTCTATTAATGCTATTGTGCTTTCTGGATATGATGGATAATATTCTATTATTCATCGAGAGAGAGAGAGAGAGAGAGAGAGAGAGAGATCACACACACAAATTGTACACAAAGGAAATTGTAAACAACAATCATACAAATAAAACTATCAGAATTCTCATTAATATTTTAGTAGAATTCAACATCTTTTATGATAATCTCTTTTAACTGGAAGATTGTATTAAATCAAGTTCTCTTATTCTTATGATGGTCATAAACTAAATCGTAATTCAAGATAAAAATCCCGGAAGTTGATTCTTTAACAATCCTTTTGTTCTATTTCTGTTATATTTAGAGAATTTAGAAATAAAATTGAAGATTAAGAACATTTATTTCTTTACATTGTTTCCTTAACTGATAGACGTCAAATGTGAATCCTGAATACACAAACTTTCAAAGTTGATGAACAAATTAAGTTTATTCTCTATAGCATTGTAATAAAGATTTTTTCCTGCTTTTACAATTTGACATAATAAATAAGGAATCAAGGGTTTGATTTCTTTTCTCATTTCTTTTATTTATCGAACTTCCAGGCTTAACATGCTCTTCAACTTGGAAGTCTATAAGTACTACTTCTACCCAATTATAACAAATACAAGTTTAGATATATTTATGCTTTTTAGCATATATCTGAACTTGTATATAAATTTGGAGTGTTATAATTGGCTAGAAGTTGTCTTGATCTCCGTGTTAAAGAGCATGTTTAGCCCGAAAGCTCGAGAAATAAAAGAAATGAGAAAAGAAATCAAACCCATAATTCCTTATTTATTATGTCAAAATGTATAACATTATGTATATAGGGGAAAAAGCACTTTTTTACCATTCTGGTACATATTGGCTTGATTATGGATCATTTCAAGTAATATTGTGCAATATAAATAGCAATATTTATAATTAGAAATATACAAAACATAACTATTGATAAGATTTCTGCAATTTTCTTAAATTACTATTGTTAATAGAAGCAACTAGCCTGAAATTTTCAAGACAAAAGAAAGATAATAAGGTGTAAAGATGAGTTTGCCATGTAGGAGAAAGGATATGGATAAGAAAAGTATTTTGGATACAAGAAGATAAGAAAATTTAAAGACGAAAGCTTACTTTCAAAAGTACACATAAGGTAAAGAAAAAGAAGAAGTTCCATATTCGAAATAATGATGTTAAAAAAAAATTTAACTAAAAATAAACCATAATAATAATCATTAAAACTATTAATTAACTCAATGTACTTTACAACTTTTCCTATAATTAAAATAAAGATCACAAAAATGTAATTTAAAAACAACAATGGAATGATAAACTTGAAAAATTCATTAACACAAATGCATCTAAAAATTTCACATTAAACTTAACCTTTGGAACATAACAATTAAACGATTATACTAATTGGAAAGATGAACTCAATAGCACATTGAGGTAAAATTATCATTGTTTCTTTTTATCATTAGTTTAATGATAGGTATAAGGAAAAACGTGAGTGTCATTATGTGTACACAGATGACCTGTTGTAAGGAAAATGGGAAGGTTTTCCTCAATCCTACAGTACCTATTTAAATATATCATTAGAACTTTTCTAAATCTGTACATTGATATGGGTGATATTTATACCTATTTGCCCTTTTTTCGCTTTTTTTAAAGTGAAAACATCAGGATTCCAGGTATAATGTAAAAAATAGTACAAATGTGAAATTTTACTGTGATTAGGTGAATAAATTAAGAAAAAGGAATCTCCTTATTGTGCAACATAAATTTTGTTGTTTTTTGATGATTGACAGACTTCTCCTTTAAATGTATTATTTATTATACATACATTACGATAAGAAAACACAATAAATACAAAAGATAATAGTGGATATATATTTTTTTAATCAAGGTTTTGTTCGTCACTTTTAACAACAACAACTTTTTTTTTAATATTCGGTTATCATCATATCCAATATCACAGAAAATATATATTTATTTTTATAAAATTAAATATTCCAACAAATTTCCTGATAGTTTTCAGTTTGTATGTTGCTCTCAGTAGCAAGCAACTTTCAGTTGCACGATAAGAAGATGGCTGTTTCTTAATTCCAAAGATATGTTTCTTCTTTTTAAATTCAATATTATTTCAAACTTCAATTTTCAGGCATGATATATTTTCTACAGCAGAAACACAATATAATAAATCACTGGTAATAATTGAGTTATAACTAGATATTATTTTACATAATTTTATACAAAAGTGGATTAAGATAAATTTTCATGTTTAATTTTTTTTCAAACGGAGGCAAAATTTTACAAAAGTGGATTAAGATAAATTTTCATGTTTAATTTTTTTTTCAAACGGAGGCAAAATTTTACAAAATTAAATAAAGCATAAAACATAGTACAGTTAATTCTCCCTTTAGCAGATACCCCGCTAGCGGGCACCTCTCTACAAAGGACAGTTTTCATTTGCAAAATTACCATTTTTACTATTTAGCAACTCTCCGGTAAAAAGACATCTCTCTCTAAAGGACACTTTGGCTTTGTAATTAGGTGTTGTCCTTCACAGAGAGGTAGTTCCACTGTATAAAACAGTGATATAAATTTGGATGAATTGTTTCTTAATCAATCTTATTCTTGGTTTTTAACTTTAGATCTTCAGAAGGGATTTCTCAATTTTCAGGCTTTGGGGTGAGCATAGGGAAAAGTATCTTTATGTTAACACTTCTATATCTATTATCCATAGAATTGATCCAATAATTTTGACAGCTTAGCAACTCTTCGGATAATTTGGAAGATTTCAAAGGTAGCGATTTACCTCTTGTGCACTATAAACACTTAACAAACTCATTAATTATAAAATATCAAAGGTAAACGTGACAAATATATATTTCTTTATTATTTCTTATAATAAAGAAATTAGTCACATTTATCATTTGGTTTCTTCTTAGCAATGATATTCTGTGATTTATTTTATTATAATTTGACTATCAAAAATTATTAATATCTGAAAATACTTCTTAATCTCTAATATTCTATTTCAAATATAAAGAATCCTTGCACACACACACACACATGGATACTCTGACTAGTCTCTTGAATGCCGTTCAGAATATTGGAAGAAAGACTGAATCTTAAAATGTGTGTTTTGCTTAGTTGATATACAAGATTTATGAGTGTAGTTCAAAGAGGAGGGGGAAAACAATGAATATGTAGATATAAAGTATACATTCTGATTAAATAACGATATTACATTAAGGTTAAAACATCAATCCTCAATGGATAAGATTCTTTTAAAATATTCGCTAAGAATCTATAGTTTTGAGAGACTTGAAAACCCTTCTACAAGAAAACACGTTAAGATAAAAATTTCCCATCCCTGGATACTTTTATTTTTCCGTTCATCATTACTCTTCACAATTCATCCTATCATACTTCATCCCTAAGGTTAGAAATAATCGTTATTTCTCCTTAAAATAAAATTTCGAATTTTCATTCAAAAGAAACACATGCGGGATAATTTCAAATGTCGTTCTATAATCATAAGCCGCATTATATTGTATTCTAAATATCTTATTAAGCATTTTAAAAATACCTTTACCCGGAAGCTTGATGGTTTGACTTTGATTTGATATACAGGTATACAATAATTTAAACGATATTACAATAAATAATAATGGCCTACCAATAATCTTAGAAATAATATTTATTCAGAAGATAAGCCAATATTGACTTGAATCTTCTTGATATGTCTAGAATGATGTCAAAAGAACAAAAGTCCAATATTTAGATTAGTTAAAGAATTAGTTAACCCACAAACGTCATACGATCAACTATAAATCTTTTGTACACGTTACATCTAACCTCAAAATTTACTAAGCGAACTGACAACTGTCATTTACGATGATTGAATGCCTTCGACAGATTTAAGACTGTGGGTCAAGGAGAAAAGATTTAGTTAAGCAATACATGAAGATGTACAATACCCAAATGAATATAAATCAAAATAATATTGATATACATTTTAAACGCTATGAGTAAAAGAAAGGCTTTTAAAGATTAATTAAAAATTGCTGAATATTTTTGTTGTTAGCTGGTTACAAACAAAATTTTCCAAAAATAAAGAACTATTTAAGTATTTAAAAGTGAATTTTGAAATAGACTTTAGATTTAATCAGTGAAAAAATGCTTATAATAAAAAATATATATATCTCTGGAAAATATGTTGTATAAAATCTAACACAAAAATAATGGTTGATATAATGAAAAATATATATATGAATATTTTTATAAATTTTTATTTTTGGGCACACACAATCGTATTTAGAAGAATTCTAACCATATTAAATGCCAAATCTAACTTTATTTTTTAAATAACAAAATATTATATATCATCATTATTCAAAAATTCGTTTGGTATAAAATAGAAAAAAGCGCGCATTTTTAAATATTTGATTTTTTAAAATATAAAATCTCACTTTCAATTTTATAGCTTCTCTTAATTTAAAATAGATATTTCTAATATACTTAGCTTAAAATGAAACTACTTAAAAAGGCATAAGATACAAAAAAAACGACATTTTCTAAAAAATATACTCTAAAAAAGCTGGATCGATAATAAAGCTATTTTATCATGCCTTTCTTTTTAATACGCGTGCATCCTATCTATTTTGGTTTTAGCGTAAATTTATCAGCAAAATCTGAAAAATCTGGAGCATCTTTCTCTCGTTTGATATTTTTTTTTATTGACGTAAAGAAAAGAACAAGGCGTATTAAGTGTTTTTATGTCGAACATGGGTTCTTTTTGTTATCCATCATCTTCTGCGGTTCAGCGGTGCTAGATCGCTTCTATGTTATTTAAATATTTCACTGAATAATCACTGAGATATAATAATTTTAAGAGCGCTTCTACTCTTAATCAGAATTATAAATAATGACATGATAAATTATAAATGTAACATAAAAAATATTAAAGAAAGAGAGAAGATTAGGTATTATATATATATTATTTGAATACATTAGAAATAGAAAAAAATATTTTACAAAATGTTAATATTAAAAATAAATAATTCATATTTAATATCGGTGTTTCGGTAATATTGGTATGATATAGATCTTATTGAATTTATTTTTTAATTTTTATTTTAAAAAAACGATGTTTTTCTTTGAAAATGTATGTTTTTGTATATTTTTGTTTTACGAAAACACTATATTTGAGATATGCTAACTTTTAACAAAAACCTTCGTGCATATTGTGGCCTAACGTTTAACTCTGCTATTTCTTTAACATACTCCTCCTAAGAAATTTCGAAAGTTTTTCATGGGTCACCTTGAGGGATCTAATGGAATTGTTTATTAGAATTATATTAATAGAATTTTATATTTAATGGGATATTTTAGGATAACTTCACAGATGGTTTTAAATGGAGTGACACACCATTCGACATATCGGTTACAGGGAATTCCTATGGACAGAAAATATGGTCGTTTTATGGACTTATCGAATATCCTTAAATGGGTACTGAAAGAGAAAATATCTAGCTATTTCCATGTTTATACAAACAGAAAGAGATATCTTTTCTTTATATATATATATTACAAGCTTCTCAGTATTTCCTTCTATATCTTCCAATTTAGATTGTAGAAAATATTCTCAACTTTCTGTTGAAAACTGCCATGTTTAATTCTTTTTACTCATCTGAGAAAATCCTGTATGGAACGAATCTCCCTAATAAAGGATTCTGTTGCAGATTACAAAAAATTATGGATACAACTGATTTATTTTAATAATAATACCTATATGTAAATAGAAAAGTACAAGAAAACGGATAAAAACTTCTTTTAGTACAATAATAAATTCATGAGCTTAATTTTGTATTGAAAGAAATTTCTCCATTTTCTTGGATTCTCTCTCTTTTTGCTATTTTTGATTGAAACTGGAGGTGGTCTCTTATTAGATTCAATCTTACGTTAGGTTAATACATTTATAAAATTATGAGAAAAAGATGGTCACTAAGGGAATGGTGGCTAATTCTATTAAAAGAAAATATTCTCCGTTTTCTTGGATTCTCTTTTTGCTATTCTTGATTTAAACTGAAGGTGGTCTCTTATTGGATTCAATCTTACGTCAGGTTAATTCATTTATAAAATTTTGCTGAAGAGATAGTAACTAAGGGAATGATGGCCAATTGTTGTATTAAAAGAAAATATTCAACGTTTTCTTGGACTTTTTGCTATTCCTGATTGATACTGGAAATGGTCTCTTATTGGATTTAATCTTACGTCAGGTTAATACATTTATAAAATTATGAGAAAGAGATGATCACTGAGGGAATGATGGCTTATTGTTGTATTAAAAGAAAATATTCTCCGTTTTCTTGGACTTTTTGCTATTCCTAATTGATACTGGAAATGTATCTTATTGGGTTTAATCTTAAATTAGGTTAATAAATTTATAAAATATTGAGAAAGATATGATCACTAAGGGAATGATGGCTTATCAGTTAGGTATCTGTAGAAAGATTTACCTGTATAGTGGGTAAATATCTTCTTAAGTTACATTATTAGTTACACTATGTATGTGGTATGTAATGGTTATAACTTAGTATGAACTTTTTACTCCTAAGATAAATGTTAAACTAAGATAATTGTTAAAGAGTAAAAAGTTTATACTAAGTTATAACTAAGTAATGAACTGTTCTGAAGCTTAAGGTAAATGTTATACTAAGATAATTGTTAAAGAGTAAAAAGTTTATACTAAGTTATATCTAAGTAATGAAATGTTCTAAAGCTTAAGGTAAATGTTATACTAAGATAATTGTTAAAGAGTAAAACGTTTATACTAAGTTATAACTAAGTAATGAAATGTTCTAAAGCTTAAGGTAAAGGTTATACTAAGATAATTGTTAAAGAGTAAAAAGTTTATACTAAGTTATATCTAAGTAATGAACTGTTCTAAAGCTTAAGGTAAATGTTATACTAAGATAATTGTTAAAGAGTAAAAAGTTTATACTAAGTTATAACTAAGTAATGAACTGTTCTAAAGCTTAAGGTAAATGTTATACCAAGATAATTGTTAAAGAGTAAAAGGTTTATACTAAGTTATAACTAAGTAATGAACTGTTCTAAAGCTTAAGGTAAATGTTATACTAAGATAATTGTTAAAGAGTAAAAAGTTTATACTAAGTTATAACTAAGTAATGAACTGTTCTAAAGCTTAAGGTAAATGTTATACTAAGATAATTGTTAAAGCTTTATAATATTTCATTATAAAATATATAGTTAACATTAGGGATGTCTATATATAAAACTATGATCCAAAAAATTATATTAGTTCGGGTTTAACAAAGGGAATATTGTGGAAAACCAACTGATCTGAATCTGTATGATTTGCATAGAAAGATTAAGAAACTATAGCGTTTTAATATGTATCGTTAAAAAGAATATGTACCTTTTATAGTTCTAAGACAATTTTATACCTTTCAATACACCGTGTAGAATATACATGAATATATATTTCGAAGAAGGAAACAAAGTTTACGGTGACAAGATTATTTATTTATGCTGTATAATCTTGGAAAGCTTTCGTACTATGTCGTCCTAGTAGTAGCCTGTTAAAGGACGTCATATTCCGAAAGCTAGCCAAGATTATACAGCACAAATAAAGAAACTGTCCAATTATATTGACAAATATTTGCACGCTTATCTTATCCTATTTCTTTAGTGCGAAGAACGTTGTTTTTTTTTTATCAGATAAGCAAACCGATCTATTAAGCATTCTAATTGGACGAATGTGGCCATGTTTGTATATAAAGGGGGTTTAAGGGAATGTGTGAGGCAAGTGTGGTGAAAAGTTTTGTGTAGAGACGCTTATAGTGTTCTCTTCGTATTTTTTTCCGTGTCTGGTGATCTCTTCGCATTCCCTGTGTAACCCCGGTCCGATCCCTACCTAAGCAGCAATAAAGATAAGTACTGTTTTTATTTTATTTAACCAATTGTAAGTTTATTTATCTCTTTTTTTGTTTTACTTTTGAGTGTACGCTTTTGTGTTTTTAGTTACTATTACTTTAGGCCCTAATCTATTGCATTTTGTGTTAACCCGTACAAAGTAACTTTTGTCAAAACACGTCACCGTAAACTTTAATTCCTTCTTCAAAATAATGTCTGAATATTCCGTCTCTTGTAATACGAATATATATGTAAATATATATAGTTATATATATTTTATCATTTAATCATCATTAATTTACAACTATCTTTCATATAAATTATATTTAATTCTACTTTTTCGTTCAGTAATAGCTTGCTATACTGACATTATACTCTCAATTCAACATCGAAATTTTCTATAACTTTCCTTAAATATTGTAAAACCTTTTTTATAGTTATATATGCTATATAAATGTATATATGAAGCATTATATTGAGTAGTATTTTATTATAGTTTTGTGTGAACAAGAAGAATATTATGCATTCATCCAGAGATATTCTACATGTTAGAGTCTGATTTAAATATCTAAAAGATAGATAAATTTTCAATATAAAATGTAAATACGATTTTTACAAATTTAAAAGAGGATTTCACGTTAACTTGATTCAATACCAGTACTCATTTTTCATTATTCTGTTGATAAAGACCGATATGATGGTTGAAGACGCTAGATCTTTCATATACGGAGTTTAAAACTGAGATGAGAGATAATAAAAAACTGATTTTTCAGTAAAATGACGTCGAATTCTTGTTGGGAGGTTTTGTATCTGTATTCCAAGTAAGAACCGAGGCAGAATTATGTGTATTATATTTATTGTAGCCTACATATAAATACCAAGTTCCAATCCTCTGCTCCTTATGATTATTATGGCCTGTAAGTATACAAAGAGGTGTATTTAAGACATGTTAAAATCATGTCCATAGTTGTATTGAAGGATGTCATCTCTCTTCAAATCTATATAACATCTCTATGATCTCACATTGACATATTTCTATATGATTCTGATTGAAACGACATCTCTACATATATTTAAAAAACAATTTTCTATTTATTTACAAAGTTATTTAATATAGTTTGGATATAATATTTGGCAAATGTTCGTTATGGGATAATTTTCTTCAAATTTAAAAGAAGGATTCCATTATTTTTGTATAGGTTGGATATCTATAAGAGGATCTTGAGATATTCAAACTTGTATATTTCTACATGTGAAATCTCATGTGCACTAACATCAACGATATATTTCTAATTCCTTACTGAACGAATTTATTTATCATTACTTCTCTATATTGAGAAAGGATCGCTTGAAGGGTTCACCACTGATGGGCCAAGCTTTGTCAAATATTTTTATCATATCAGTAATATTTATCTTATATGTTGAATAGCTTTAGGTATTTCTATCTTCATCTTACAAAGGAATCTATGTATTCTTTTTGTATATCTTAATGATCCTTGATTTCCAGACTTTAGTCTCTGGTCATCTACGGATAATGACTTTCCAGAATGGTTGCAAGGTTTTCCCACTATGTACCAAGTGCAATTCTCAGCCTGCAATCCCAAACTACATTATTGTCTGTATTGATTCATCCATTGATGAGCTCTACTTATCCCCAGTAGACACCATCAACAACCTCTATAGACTTGATACCCTGATATGATTGAGTGGAGATAAGAAAGAAGAAGATCTCTTGTTGAAATATAAAAGAGTTGATGTTGAAATATAAGACAACGCCTTGATTCCAAAGTTGATCTCTTATTTGAATTTGGGTAAATTCAGTTGATGGAATTTTTAAAATTTTACAAAACATCTAGCTCATGGAGATTGTTGTTTATAGAAGGATCGTTCATAGACCGTTTTTCCTAATCACATATATATTTGCATATGGATGGATAGAGGGCTTCTTGTATATTCGCGGATATACATATATGGAAGCAATGTATTCTATTTACATATTTTATATAAATTCATAAGGATTATAAAGTATTTCGATAATTATTCTCTTTTCACACAGATCATCTCTATGATTTGAAACGCCATGAAAATACTTTTATCGGTTTATAATGAAAACGCTACTGTATATTTAAAATAAACCTATATTTCTCTATCGGGACAGTTCATAGTTTTATAAATTCAATTGCCATATATTAATAAAATTTGTAATAATTATTTATGACAATGTGTTTCTTATAATATACACTCATAGACAAAATTTAATGGATTTTTCATATTTTTATGTCGCCAGTCCTTTGCTTTTTTAAAAGGAGACAGAGGCTGTTCACACTTGGTTATCTCGTGTGTCTTCAATAAAGGTCACTGTAATATCTTTCAGAGTTATTGTATTAATCCTGATATACATGCTAAAAGGTACAAATTCCTCAAGTTTTGTCCATGAGTGTTATATTATTAATTATTATCTCTACAATGCAGTAAGGTCTGTAGAGATATTTGATGTTACATATCATTGAAATACATTGACAAAAATAATTATCATAAATATTTCATAATAATATTAAACGCCTTTATTGATATATTTCATAATAGGCATTTATTCTCAACCTGAAATTGACTGTATTGACTCATCCATTAATGAGCTCTACTCATCCCCAGCAGACATCATCAACAAGCTCTACAAGCCTGATACCTTAATATGATTGAGTGGAGATAAAAGAAAGAAGAAGATATTAAGTATTTATTCTCAACCTGCACAATCCCAAACTACATTATTGTCTGTATTGACTCATCCATTGATGAGCTCTACTCATCCCCAGCAGACACCATCAACAAACTATACAAGCTTGATACCTTAATATGATTGAGTGGAGATAAGAAAGAAGAAGAAGATATTAAGTATTTATTGAAGTTTTATTAGCGTCTTAATTTAATACATTACTGTGCTTTTTGACCAAATATATAACACTATAATCTTCGTATAATTATAATACCAAAAACCTTACTAATAAATAAGATAATTAAGAACTTAAATCTTGATAGTTAATCATAGTTTTGTTTCTATTATAATAATAATCATCATTTTCATTATACCTTTTGATGATCCCTCTTGCCTAATTGATGAAAATATTATTATAAGTTATATATAAAAAATATTATTTTTATTCGGTAGAGATTTTTTTTAATATTGATCTTTTATAGGATATAATTTATATTCTTCTGTCTTCATTTCTCATTAATAATATATTTATTATATTTCATACTTTATATAAGATATTACACATTGAATTTACCATTTTATCTTAAAGAATATTCCAGCAAATGTTAGGAATATAACAATATTTATTGTCAATTGTGTATGTTTGTTTGTTAGCTGGTGTTTTTATATGCATGGAATCTTTTTTTATATAATTAAGTTATTTTTATAATTTCATATCTTAGAGTCGATTTTTAGATGTCAAATACTGTACTGTTTAATATAATTATTTCTCTAATATTCTGTGAAGTTTGAAGAACATATACTACTATCGAATATTGTTATATTCCTATAGACCTATAGTAATATTTTCAAATAAACTTTATTTTCCCTTAAATAGGTTATAACAAATGTACAACTACTAGCATATTCTTATAAAATGCTATAGAAACTATTACCATTGTATTCAATCTTTGAAAAGAATGCAACTATAGTTATAAACTCATTATAACATGTTCAAATTATATTGAAATTTGTCTATTATGCTGTATAGGCTGTTATAAGTTATATGGCTATAAGTCTATAGGGTTATATGTTTATAAGATTATATGGTTATCACACACAGCATTATTAAGACTACCGGTCTTATACAGGTTCACCACAGGATTAAATAATAGATGGAGCTCCTATGTTATATGGTTATCTGATCTATGGATATAAGTTAAATTTATAATCCTATTTTTCATTTCTGACCCCAATCATCAAATTCTAAATTGTATATTTCAATTAATCTTTTTTTATATATAATCTCGTATACTCAATTTATTCGAATTTTTAAATATATATACAGATTTGTAATAAAATTTAATATATTAAGCTATTTAATTTGTTTCTTTGTTTCATGGAACTCCCAAAACATCAATGAGGTTAAACTTTCAAATGCATTTCTTCATTTTTTAAAATTCGTGGCAAGCTGTCAATTTTTTTTAACAAAACTTTCTAAATACTATCAATATGTGTAACTCATATTGGTTTTATTGACTAGATAGAAAACTCCAAATCTCTCTCTTTCTCAGTACAATATATATAAAGAGTATTTTCCCCTTTAATGCCTTGATAATGAAATATCTTTCAATTACTTCACTTCTAAACATCTAAACGCATTAAGTGAAAGGATGTTTAGTATCTTATCTACTGATTATTAATTCCCCAAATCTATTCTTTAAAATATTTTCCTTGTTATGCTTCTGTTCTTTTATTTAGATAAATTGTAGGTATTTTTGACCAAATTCAATTGGCACACTGATGTTTGCATTAACCTTTTTTTTTTGTTTCCTAAGTGAAAATATGAATCAGAAATATTCAATAAAAAGATATACATACCTTTAAATAATACTGATAATTCGCAAACTCCTTTTTTCCTTGATTGATTTATTCTATATTCTCCATTTAATTGCATATATATTCTTCACTTAGTTGCATATATTCTTCACTTAATTGCATATATTGTTTACTTAGTTGCATATATTCTCTACTTAATTGCATATCTATTTCAATATGGCTTCTATTCTTAAGCTGAATATCAGACTTTACTCTATAGATACCCCATTCATACAAGAATGATATTCAAAAGAATATTGGTATTTCGAATTTATTTTTTCATATAGCTTGTATTACAATATATATAAATAGTATTACCAAAGTTATTATAATAAATTATAGTTTCATATTAAGTATTATATGGTTTCAAAACCATTATCTGTTTTTAGCTCATTAAGAATGAGAAAATATCATTAATACATTATAGTAATTTTGTTGTTGTCATGTCCAAAGAATAGCCTCAGATGTCTTCATACATCTCTATCACAGCAGTCGCAATGTCCACTATCTTGGGTGTGTAAAGCTGCTGTTCTGGGTCCATGTCAATTCTATAGTATTAATAGTAAAGAAAGATATATAGTCTTACATTTTAAGTTTATCTTATATATTTAGATTCACTATTACTATATTTGCATGTACCCTATATTTCTGTTTTGGAGAATCTTTATAAGACTAAAAAATCTTAATAAAGCTTTTTGTTGTTTATTGTTGATATTTTAATATTCTAAATTGTGTAGAAATAGTTCTTTTTCACATCTATATATATAGATGATAAGAAGATATTAATGAAAATAATGATATTTCATTATATCTGTCAATAACTAATTTAAGTTTTAGTTTTTACAATACTACATTAAAATGAACAGATCAAAGTGATGTATTCTTATAAACTCTGTTGGTTATATTAGGTTAGGTTAAAACAATTAGTATATATTAAACTAATATATGAAATGTAAATAATAAAGTTTATCTAATAAAAATTAAAATCTTAAATATAATTTAAATTAAGTTGATATTATAGAGTAAGTAAAAATGGATTTATATATTGATAGAACTATATTTAAAACTTGTAATAATAGTAATATTTTATATATAAATAGGGAATTCTATAAGATTAGCAAGCTAAATCTATATTAAATATAGAAGATAAAAGTTGATAATTTTTTTGTGTTTAAGTTAGATGATTAAATAGTTGTTTATAAATATAATACACATAAACAACTATTTAATCATCTAACTTAAACACAAAAAAATTATCAACTTTTATATTGAACTAATATATATATATTCTGATATATCTAGGAATATATATATATGATCAATTTAATCCATTTACATTTTTATTACTTAGATTTCGATATCCTAATCAATAGTTTGAGGTAATGTTCTTACATATTCAATTATAAATTGATATACCTCTTTAAAGAATTGGAAAGGTATTTATTTTTGGTATCTTTTTGAATCTTGAAATTTATTGGGTAAGATATCTTTCATCTCTTTAGAATCATTAGCAATTTCTCTACTTTCTTACTTATTTTTAGAGATTTCTCTCAAAGGTTGTAGTTGAAACTCTTTACTGGTATCTTTTCTAAATAAATTAGAAATTGATTAATTTGTTCTCCTTTTGAATATTGAAATATATTGGTGTATGAGCTTATATTCAATCTTATTATACAGCTAGATATATGCAAATAAGTAATGTTTTTAATCTATATCTCTATTACTCAAAACTATTCCTTAAAATAGTGAAGACTGGGAACTAGAATATTGATAGTTATAAACTAGTTTTAATATCATTCTTTTTCTATTGAATAATAGATTATAAAATGACTCTTTGTTAACTATCATTTCCTTTAGTATTTTCACCAATTTGTATCTTGTTTAATTTACTATTGTTTCTTAAAAACACGAACCAATAAACCATTTAAATCTATTCATGTTTATACTTTTACTTAAATATGAAATACTCTACATCTTTTAGTTTAGGGATGTTTATATATTGAAATTATAACCCAAGATTTATACCATTAACTCTATTTGCTTTATATTTAGAGATAGTATAGTGTTTGTGTGTATGTTTATGTGATAATAGGCAGGAAATATATACTTCTAAACGTCATCTACATATTACGTCTTAAATAAACACGCAAAATCTCGTCTGATAAAGTTAAGTAAAGTATGGTTATAACATAGAAGGTCTCTTATAATCGCGTTTATAAAGATAAATATAACATATTGGATGTCAAGTTATAATAGATTGTTTATAATTGTACTTATGTGTAGCTTAGTAGAGATATATGTTTGATATAACCCTTTCTGAAACAAATTCTTATTATTGTTATGTATATGGTTAATGGTAACAAGACATGGACATATATGGACATGTTGAATCTGTTGGATAATCATTGAATGAATGTGAATTTTGTAGTTTTATATTTTGATGTGTTGTGCTTGATGTTGAAAGAAAGGTTGAAATGCTGAGATTGAAAGATATTGGTTGTAGTAAGGCTATAAGATAAGGTAACACCTGTTGTCCATATATGTCCATTTAAATGTTAGATGAGAAAGAGACCTACCCGAAGATTTTTCGCTGGCGTCCAGTCCTTCGAAGGCCTTGCTGGTCATCTCGAAGAGAGCGTCCAATGGCGAAGACAGTCCGTTAGCTGCAGGGGATTCTGGAGAATCGGATTCTGATCTTGAGTCGTCATCCGCCGATCGAGGCCTTCGACCAGGTGCTTCCAGGTCCCACGGCCTCACGATGTGAGGCGGCACAAGAGTCCTTGGGACTGAAGAAGAAGCCTTTGGGCTTAAAATGTCCTTTATCAGGAACGAGGTGAGAGGTTTAGCTGTTGTTGGGACGCCAGGATGCATCCTTAGCTTCTTAATCGGCCTGAAATATTCGTCTTCTTCAGCTGACGATTCCTCTTCTTCCATAGCATCAACGCTCGGTGACGTGAGCGTGTCCAAGGACTCGGACTCCACTGACGACATGTCTAGGCTCCCAAGACCATCGCTCACGGTGACGGACAAGCCCAATCTGCGGCCACTAGCGATGACAAATGCCTCCCCCAGACGCCGCTACGCCACCTCGTGACTACCGCTAGCCAATCTCAGCCTCCCTTGCCGTGATTGACGGCCAGATCAAACGGTCCGCCGGCGGGAGGCGTGGCTACGTTCGTCCCACCGATTGGACAGCGTCCTTCGCCGACGAAATAATGGACGATTTGTGAGACTGTTTCAGATCCAATCAGCGACCCGGATTAACAACACTGATAGATGGCTGGTATCGCCGTCTCAGAACCTCTAATTGCTTCCAGACCCCATTAGCATAATTAAAGCGTGCCTAATTTTCACACTTCCAATTACGTTTGCATGTCCACGCATTATATTTTACCAAGTTTAGAGGCCTTACAAGGTGCCGCCTTTGTATGAAGAATAATAAAAGAAAAGAATGTACCTCCCCTATACATACATGTCATAACAACTAGCCAACAGAACCGCTAACCCTACATGGTTAGTTAACTACCACCACAACCAAATTGATTAACTATTACTGTCCATTAATTTGATAGGATTTAACTATTAGGATGCTAGAACTAACTACATCCACATCAGTCGATGACATGTCCAATGGATTATGGCAAAGATCGCAATTATCAGCAAGTTTTACTCGACAAAATGAACGAAACTTCATGACCATGTGAGTTCTTTTTTTTTTTTTTTCTTCTAAAGATCATACTTTCTAAAACAATAGATTTTTATTTAAATATCCTCAAGGACAAAACTTAAGGAAGTGGAAAGTCTTTAAAAGAGACAGGCAATTTTGTTCTCACTTGGTTATCTCGTATGTCTTCAATAAAGGTCACTGTAATATCTTTCAGAGTTATTGTCTGAATCCCGATATACATGCTAAAGGGTACAACTTCCTTAAGTTTTGTCCATGAGTGTATTATTTTCACACTTGGTTATCCCGTATGTCTTCAATAAAGGTCACTATAATATCTTTCAGAGTTATTGTCTGAATCCCGATATACATGATAAAAGGTACAACTTCCTTAAGTTTTGTCCATGAGTGCATTATGTTCACACTTGGTTATCCCGTATGTCTTCAATAAAGGTCACTGTAATATCTTTCAGAGTTATTTTCTTAATCCCGATATACATGCTAAAAGGTACAACTTCCTTAAGTTTTGTCCATGAGTGTATTATTTTCACACTTGGTTATCTCGTGTGTCTTCAATAAAGGTCACTGTAATATCTTTCAGAGTTATTGTCTGAATCCCGATATACATGATAAAAGGTACAACTTCCTTAAGTTTTGTCCATGAGTGCATTATGTTCACACTTGGTTATCCCGTATGTCTTCAATAAAGGTCACTGTAATATCTTTCAGAGTTATTTTCTTAATCCCGATATACATGCTAAAAGGTACAACTTCCTTAAGTTTTGTCCATGAGTGTATTATGTTCACACTTGGTTATCCCGTATGTCTTCAATAAAGGTCACTGTAATATCTTTCAGAGTTATTGTCTGAATCCCGATATACATGCTAAAAGGTACAACTTCCTTAAGTTTTGTCCATGAGTGTATTATTTTCACACTTGGTTATCCCGTATGTCTTCAATAAAGGTCACTGTAATATCTTTCAGAGTTATTGTCTGAATCCCGATATACATGCTAAAAGGTACAACTTCCTTAAGTTTTGTCCATGAGTGTATTATTTTCACACTTGGTTATCCCGTATGTCTTCAATAAAGGTCACTGTAATATCTTTCAGAGTTATAGTCTCAATCCCGATATACATGCTAAAAGGTACAACTTCCTTAAGTTTTGTCCATGAGTGTATTATTTTCACACTTGGTTATTCCGTGTGTCTTCAATAAAGGTCACTGTAATATCTTTCAGAGTTATTGTCTGAATCCCGATATACATGCTAAAAGGTACAACTTCCTTAAGTTTTGTCCATGAGTGTATTATTTTCACACTTGGTTATCCCGTATGTCTTCAATAAAGGTCACTGTAATATCTTTCAGAGTTATAGTCTCAATCCCGATATACATGCTAAAAGGTACAACTTCCTTAAGTTTTGTCCATGAGTGTATTATTTTCACACTTGGTTATTCCGTGTGTCTTCAATAAAGGTCACTGTAATATCTTTCAGAGTTATTGTCTTAATTCCGATATATATGATGAAAGGTAGAACTTCCTTAAGTTTTGTCCATGAGTGTAATTCAGACAATAGAGATTAAAATCTTCATAAACTACTTTTATTTTTTATTTTTAAGCGAATTTATCAATATTTGGTCTGTTGAAGGTCAATATACGAAATATTTCAGATATATAAATTGCGAACAATAGAGAAATCCTTATGAAATTTTTATAATATGATTAGCGTTAAAAGGAAGACGCTTTTCATCATCTAAAGAGGTTATTGAAAATGCGACGGGGCTGAAATAAACAAGTTTAGGAAAATGGACTATGAAACCACTTTTAATATATATATTTTTTTTGACCGCTGGAAAAAAAGTGCAGATAAGGTGGGGTTCTATTTAAAAAAAAAAAATGATGAATAGAATGATTTAACCGTTATATATATATTATTTTTAAAAAGTTCGAGATTACTTTTTGATCGTATCTTGTATACAACATTTAAATTAGATAATAAAAAGGCATATATTGGATTTAATAAAAGTTTTAGTACCGACGCGCTTCGCCTAGCAAGAAGAAGGCAAAAATAAATATTTTATTAAATTCAGTATATGTCTTTTTATTATCTAATGAATTAAATATGAATTGCACTATTTTGAAAACAACATTTAAATATCCTTAATTATGAGGGCTTATCTTGGATCAAACACCTTTATCAAAATCCTTCTATATATATATATATATATATATATTTTTTTTTTGATGAGGCCAATTGCCAATCTTCTTCTAGAAACGGGTCTCTAGAAACTTTCTATTCACACTTTCTACAAGAAGATTGGCGTTCGGCCCTATCATCAAGCACTTTTATTAAAATCCTCCATTATTTCGACAAAGGACTGTCAAATTATATTGACAAATATTTGCACGCTTAACTTATCCTATTTCATTAGTACGAAAAACGTTGTTTTTATCAGATAAGTAAACCGATCTCTCAAGCATTCTAATTGGACGAATGTGGCCATGTTTGTATATAAAGGGGGTTTAAAGGAATGCATGAGAGCCAGTGTGGTTAAAAGTTTTGTGTTGAGACGCTTATAGTGTCCTCTTCGTATTTTATCCGTGTCTGGTGATCTCTTCGCATTCCCTGTGTAACCCCGGTCCGATCCCTACCTAAGCAGAAATGAAGATAAGTACTGTGTGTGTGTGGTTTAAAAATTTTATATAACAAATTGTGAATTATTATTATATTAATCCTTTTTTTTGTGTTGTACTCTTGAGTGTACGATTTTTGTGTGTTTAGTTACTATTACTCTAGGCCCTAGTATTTGCAATTTTGTGTGTTATCCCGTAAATAGTAACTTTTTGTCAGGACGACCTTCAATTTTCTTCTAGAAACTCTAGAAACAATGGATAGAAAGTTCCTCAAGACTATCTTCTAGAAAAGATAGACGGTCTTCCTCGTCGAAATATACGATCATTTTAATAAAAGTCTTCGATCCAATATAAACTCCTCATAATTAAGGAGACATAGAAAAAAAGGTTATTTTAAATATTATTAAATTTAAATGTAACGCTTGTCAAATGTTTTAATTTTTGTTCGCTCCTGACGAAAACAAATGATTTTTGTCGAAACATCGAGACAATAAAAAATATTTACTCTGCCCAAAATATCTTTAATTTGAAGAAATATAAAAATGGTTGTATACAAAGTACGGTCAAAGTAATTAGCAAAAGTAACCGAACTTTTCAAATTTATAAAATACTAGCGGATGTACCCGGCTTCGCCCAGGTTTTTCTCGAGGGAATGTTTGTAGTCTAGTAATAAGAAAATATACGTACACCTAAACACTATCAGAGAAAAGAGAAACCACGGAAGGTGAACAGAAAATGCTTACAATGGATGTATATGTTTACGATATCAAGTTAAATAAAAACAAAGGTAAAATTTGCCTATGTTGGTCACTATAAATTTGTATATTTGTTAGGCGAAATTAGAAACATGATAAAACAATTGGGTATTTAAAAACAAATGTAGAAATAAAAGTTGAAATATAATAAACACTGTTAAAGATTAATTAATTATTAATTAAGATTATGTGTGAATATGCGAGAAAGATGTAATATATCGTTGTTGTTTTTTAGATTGAGATTATTAGCAAGTATGTAAAAAAATTAACTCTGTTGATTTTTATTTTTGTATTTATATATAAATAGAATTAACTCTGTTGATTTTTTTTGTATTTAATCGATAACAGCGAAGTGACGCATGTTAATGTTAGGAAATATATTTTGATGTTAAGCAAAACCTGCTCCATCTCGTTTTACATAAATGTTGAAAATTTGGTTGAAATTGATGCATTGTAACGAAAGTTTTTAGTGATGTCCACTTATGAAATTTCCATTTTATTAATATAGATATATAACGGTTAAATCATTTTATTCATCAATTTTTTAAAAATAAGACCCTCCACTATCTACACATTTTTTCCAGCGGTCAAAAAGTTGTCTAAAAGTGGTTTCATAGTCGTCCTAAGCTTGTTTATTTCAGCCGTCGCATTTTCAATAATCTCTTTGGATGAGGAAAAGCGTCTTCCTTTTAATACAAGTTTGAGCTTATGAAAATTAAGGAAATCACAGGGGGAGAGGTATGGGGAATAAGGAGGATATGATAAAATAGTCACAGAGTGATTAGCTAAATAATCCATAACAAAGTGGCTTTATGAGCAGGGGCGTTGTCATGAAGCAACTTCCATTGTTGTAACTGTGTTAAAGAGCTGGTTCCTTTCCTTCGTATTGAATCTCTAAGGTCTACAAGTATTTCGTGGATGGCTCTTCTTGATTTATCAAGAAATTGGGTTAGCCAAATATCACGAAGCAAGCTAAATAAACGTTTAGTTTATTTTTGCTCCACTAGATGGCGCTCTGCCATCTAAAAAGCACATGTGCTCGTGGTCAGGAGATGCCTTCTTTATTTTTAAGTATTTCTTTGTATGTGTTTTTATTGATATAAGTTCCCTCTGGAATAAACTCATGATGTACAACTTCTTGGTCGTAACTCCTGGGTAAAACTTAAGGAGGTTTCATATGTTGATGTCGCCTGTCGTCTGTTTTCTTTTTTTTTTTAAGGAGGCAGAGGCAATTTTGTTCCCATGTGTGTTTGTTATCTCGTGTGTTATCAATAATGGTCACTATGTATCAAATATCTTACAGAGTTATTGTTTAAATCCCGATATACATGCTAAAAGGTACAGAGTTTTGTTCATAGATGTTAAACAGCATAAAGTAGTAAAATATAAATAAGTTGGAGAAATGCTTGAAGAGGATTAATGTACAAATACTTGTTCAGCTAGATGATGGAATAAGATAATTTAAAAGTAATTGAAATACCAAGGAACCAAGTATATTGAAAGAGACAATACGTACGAGGATTAATCGATGTTTTATACAATTACAATTAAAAACAGTTTATCTATTCAACAGTAGGGAGAGAGGTTACAGTTTAAAATATTTACATGAAAAAGATCAGCCAGGTGTTCTTCCCTACCGCGATAGAGTCCTCCTCCATGCGATGACGGGGTCCTCGATGGCCTGGCCCAGCCCGACCTGGATGAAGTGTCAAATTATATTGACAAATATTTGCACGCTTATCCTATTTCTTTAGTGCGAAGAACGTTGTTTTTATCAGATAAGTAAACCGATCTCTCAAGCATTCTAATTGGACGCCATATTTGTATATAAAGGGGGTTTAAGGGAATGCGTGAGGGCGAGTGTGGTTAAGAGTTTTGTGTAGAGACGCTTATAGTGTTCTCTTCGTATTTTATCCGTGTCTGGTGATCTCTTCGCATTCCCTGTGTAACCCCGGTCCGATCCCTACTATAGCAGCAATAAAGATAAGTACTGCTTTCTTTTTATTTATTTTTTTATTTAACAAATTGTGAGTTATTTTTTACTTTTTTGTGTTGTACTTTTGAGTGTACGCTTTTGTGTGTTTAGTTACTATTACTTTAGGCCCTAGTCTATTCCATTTTGTGTTAACCCGTACAAAGTAACTTTTGTCAGAAGTATCGGTTGATTCTCGATTTCGCCGATGCGAGGATGGCCAGTTCGTCGTCTACCAGGTCAATCCAGAAGATCCAGTCTTGTAGATCAGGGGGTCTGCCGACGACCTGGAAGGGCTCGCGGACGAGAGGCCTGATGTTTTTTAGCGAAATTTGTTCAACCCATTCTACTTTGTATTGACAAAGGTTACTTTTACGGGTTATCACACAACAATCCAATAAACTAGGGCATAAATTAAAAGTAACTTAATACACAGAAAAGTTCACTCAAGAGTACAACACCAACAACAAAAAGGAGGTAAATAAAAAAATAAAACTCACGATTTGTTAAATAAAATAACAAAGTATGTATGTAAGTAAAATAACAGTACTTATCTTTTATTTTCAGCGTTGATAAGGAGCGGACCGGGGTTACACAGGTATGCGAGGAGATCACCAGACAAACACACAGAGAACGTTTTAAACGTCTCCACACGATCACCACTTCACGACTCCTCGCCTTCCGTTTCAACCCTCTTCTATGAACAAACATGGCCACATTCGTCCAATGACGCGGGAGATTAGTTCACTTAACAAATAAACAACATTCTTCCCGCATAATTGAGAATATTAAAACTTCTTGAGTTTGTCAAATAATTTGACAGTATTTTCTTTGAAACCTTTATACGAACAAGCATGGTCGCATTTATCCAATCAGATAATCTGAAAGACTCTTCAGAAAACAAGAATTTCAACAGATAACTGATGTGCTCATAGAAAAAGCAAACAAGTTTTCATAATAATTTGACAACTAAACAAAAGGCTTCCAATAAAAATATAAAATAATACCTTTTCCTCTTTTTCCTTCTTCATTAGCATCGATAATTAAACCTCAATTTAAACATAGAAGTCAACTTTTTAACTCACACTGCTTCATAGAAAAAAGTTTTACTCTTTTTAAAATCTATATTAAAGAGTTATTATCTTACTTTACTGATCATTCAGCTCATTAATGGTGACATGGAGGTCGGTGTAAGGATGGTCTAAATCGTTGGTTTTCGACCGCTGCGACCCGGGTTCGATTCCCACATTAGGCACTTTTTTCTGATAAAAAAAAATGCTTCAATGGCCGCCGATTCTTGCAAAATTCCAAACCCCACCAGCGAGTGCAAGTAACCAAACGGGGCTCTGGCACATTTATAAGTGCAAAGTCAAGCTGCTTTTCACATGTGTAGACATGTGGTTCACTTACAGTAAAAGCAGTCGCCTACCTATACCCACCATGATTATCATGGCTTCTACCACGTGCAATAGGGATAAGCAAAAAAATTATTGAAGAAAAAAATCTTCCATTGATTTTTCCATTTCCTTATATCATCTACTTTCCCGACTATTTTCTTCCTTCTTTATGGAAAATATAATTATTCTATATGTTCTTAGTTCGTGAAGTATGTAGTCTATCTATTTTCCGAATCCTCCTTTAAAGAAATACTGAAGAACTTTTGAAGATCATTTATTTGTTTGAAGTTTGTTTAGAAGATTATATAGCTACACACACACACACACACACACACACACACACACATTTCAATCATTTAAAAAAATATATTTTTGGAAAATATTTATACAAAATTCACTGATAAAGAGAAAATGAAGGAACAAACCTCAGTACATCTTTTACTAGATTGTCCTGTTTTTCAAGACTACAGAATCGAAAATAATTTAATAATAACAGATCCAAGTATTATTATTTCCAGTAAAGAAATGTATATTAAATTCAATACGTTTTATAGATATATCTCTTAAATTATATAGCAACAAATATATTTTAAGAAACTGATAATTTATATTATGTTGATTGTACATATTACCAGACATTTCTTTCTTTTGTACACAGGTCTTTTTTCTAGTTATTTTTCTCTCTTTCTCATTGTTAACATCATATGACTATTCTATTCACGGCCTAAAATTATTGTAAATATATATATAGACAAATGTAAAGACATACATATACGACAGTGCAAGTGTCTCTAGGGGGACATAGCGCTTTGAATTGAAATAAAATAAAAAATAAAAGAAAAAATATTTCAACTATCGCCATTGAACAATTAGAATTATATGAGCCAAAAAGAAAATGGCGGGTTAGAATAATCTTATATTGAGTGAAGAGAAAAGGTATTCAGTGAAAGATAAAAACAACATGTTAGTCAGCTGCTTCATATTAAATCAAGTTTTATGATGATCGTTCCCTGCCGCTTTTATTAAATTTAGTTTCCGATTCGGAGAGGGACAGCGAGTGACTGAACGTCGGGAATTAAATTAAAAAATGGTTATTTATTTATTACCAGTTGCAAATAAGACACGCTATATCCGATCTGGATAATTGCGCGTGAAACTATTTACAATAATTCAAATTGTAGTAGAGTATCTCATATAATTTTCTTTAATATCATGGTCCCGCCATATAATAGACATTATATTTCATATATATATATAAAACACATATATATATGTTATATAAAAATATTATTTTATTTTAAATTATAATTTCATAGATTTAAATACTCTGTTAAATCGACCGCCAGAGGTTACGCTTCCCCTATAAAAACTCATTGTTGTTTTATCCCAATGGCCGGCTCAAAACTTCTGTACATTATGTAAATAATCTTTTGTTTTCCTTATTCTACTCGCCTTAAGCCAGGCATTACTTTTATCAAACCATGTTTTTTTAATATATATTCCATGGGTTCAATTAAAGCAATATCTGATCTAAGCTATTTTTATTATTATTCTTTCAAGAATTTTAACCACGACTGCATTACCATAATCCTCAACATGATCAAAAATCAAGCAGAAAATCAAATCTCATTTGTATTTATAACATATATATATATGAGAGATTGTTATTCACACAATACCGTTAAGTTATTTTCACTGAAAATATTATTCAAAGTAAAACAATAGTACAAATGTGAAGTTGTACTGGGATAAAATGGATAAATTAATAAAAAGACATCTCCGCATCATGCAACTGAAGGTTTCTGATGGCTTTCAGTTGCACGATAAGGAGATTTTATTAGAGTAGGTAACAGAATTATCAAAAAGAAAATAAACAATTAAGAAAAAGAGCATTGAATAAACATATATATTAAACAAATAAGCAACAACATAAGAAGATAGAAGAAATCTCAAGGTAGTTATTTACAATATGTTAAGCAATGATGGAAGTTGTTTAATAAAGTTATCTGTAATAATTAGTATCGTGGAGAGAGAAAGTTGATCAAGTTGAGCTATTTACAATAAATTATAAAATAATAATAAAAAAAAAATGGTTGAGATGTAGCCGTATATTTTTCCAAACTGAAGAAATTGCTACGAGAACTTGCCTCAAATATATGGATGTTGTAAATAATTTCACCATATTATTTTCTACATAAATTATATTTTTATTAATACTTTATTTTATAGATGAACTCTGTGACGCCGATAAGTCCAGACGGCGCTGATATAGATATAAACATTGTTTTTTTTTTGCTTAGTCGAGTTAGTTGGACTTTTTTGTTATCAAATATGTAAATTTACTATATTTTTGTTTAATTAAGTTTTTTCTCTCAAGATTGAGGTATTCTACCTGTTAAGATTCCTCAAGTTTGTTATTACTATTAATTTTGTAAAACTTAGACGATTGGTTACTAAATAAACCCGTCAAGAGTGGAGTGGTTTGATCTTCTTTAATCAAAAGGCCTCGACTGTTCAATCTCATCTCACCACCAACACCATTAAAAAAAAAAAAAAGAAATTAAATATAATATGGATATTTCTAGCCTCTTCTGGAGATGGTCGTTCATTGGAAGTTGGATCAGATCAGAAGTAACCAAGTTTGATTGTCAAATTATTTTGATAAACATAGCAGTTTTAATCTTCTCAGTTATGCGGGAAGAATGTTGTTTATTTGTTAAGTGAACTGATCTCCCACGTCATTGGACCAATGTGGCCATGTTTGTTCATAGAAGAGGGTTGAAACGGGATGTGAGGAGTTGTGGAGTGGTGTTCGAGTGGAGACGTTTAAAACGTTCTCTGTGTCCTTGTCTGGTGATCTCCTCGCATACCTGTGTAACCCCGGTCCGCTCCTTATCAACGCTGCAATAAAAGATAAGTATTGGTTTTGTTAAAACTAATCGAGTGGTTTTATTTACGTCCTTCTTTTTTATTTTGTTGTATTTCTGAGTGTTTTCTCTGTGTTAAGTTACTTTTAATTCAGGCCCTAGTTAATTGCATCTTGTGTGTTAACCCGTAAAAGTAACTTTTGTCATGATGTTAAGGAGGTGGAATCTTAGAAAAGTTGTCGTATAGCGGTTAGATCATATGGAAAGTGATATTCAATCACACCAGCGTATTTCTCATTACTTATATACACTCATGGACAAAACTTAAGGAAATTTTTCATATTTTAAGCATAAGGTACTCATTTTTTTTAAGGAGACAGATACAATTATGTTCACACTTGGTTATCTCGTGTGTCGTCAATAAAGGTCACTGTAATATCTTTCAGAGTTATTATCTGAATCCCGATATACATGGTAAAAGGTACAAAAACAAACTTTCTTAAGTTTTGTCCACGATTATATATGTGATATATTCTGATTGTAGTTTATATAAATTATAAATCGATAAATGAAACTGTTTTGCGCCAATTTTTAAGCACTATTATCCACTATAAAAAGGACAGTAGAAGTATAATTTCTTTAAGCTTTGTCCATGAATGTAGGTGACACTATCA
This sequence comes from Cordylochernes scorpioides, assembly GCA_030710605.1. Taxonomy (NCBI): domain Eukaryota; kingdom Metazoa; phylum Arthropoda; class Arachnida; order Pseudoscorpiones; family Chernetidae; genus Cordylochernes; species Cordylochernes scorpioides. The sequence continues at coordinate 88,149,724 of CP092872.1, read as the reverse complement.
GCTTGATATCTGACAAAATTAATGTGTTAATAATGAAAAAGGAGACTTACCTATCTATTCTAACTTCATGCTTAATCTTTTTAGCAATTTCTGAGATTTATTGATCTTCGTGGTTTATAATCTAATCTAATTTAATGATCATCTTGAAAGTAATTGAATTTTATTTTGATCATTTCCTAATCTCCATCATTGACTAAATCCATAGTAATTTTGATATTATTTTTGTTAATTTTTGTCGACTTTCACATTATGCTGTGTCATTCTTTATATTATTTATGCATATTTGATATGAATACATAATATTAACATAACTTTTAATGCCATAGTTTTCATTATGTTTTTCAATCTTTCGGAATACTATTCAAATCATCTTGATATTAATGTTTTAAAACTTCCAATTGAATTTTCTGTGCAGTTTTTTCTTCTCTTGAAAATTCAAGAGTTAACATCTTGAAATTAAAAATATCAACATTTTTCTTGACTTGAAATATATTTCCTTTTTTCATTCTGATTAGTAATATGTTTGTGAATACATATTTTTCGTTATTTAATAGATAAGGCCGATTTAACTCTAATTCTTTATATGAAGAGATATAAATGGAAACCTTTTGAAGAGAAGAAGGCTTGATGAGAAAAAACAATCATATTTACAAGATATTTTCTTCAACGTCGTTTTTGATACAAATAGAAAAAGCTGTTTTTAATGCTTTTCTTTCAGCTGAAAATTTCAATTTGTGATTTATTCATTTAGAAGTTGGGTGGTATAAAATAATTTGAGAATCGATTGGAAAAAAAATCGCTTAGTGATCATTTAATTGTTGAAAATTTTGATTATTTTTATAGAGATTGTCTGGTTGATACTCAAAAATTATTTTCAAAAAAGATACTTGGACTACACACGTAAAATACTTCATTTTCATTATAGGCATTTGAGTAAAAAAGTGTTTTTTCGTCTTAAAAAGTAAACAATAACCTTTTACACACAATTATCTGTTTTATACACATATTATCTCATCAGGTTAAACCTGTAATCATATGTTTATATCATTTTCCAGTACAGCTTAGTTGTCTCGTGTATTGATCTATAAAAATAAATGTCACCTCTCCCGTCAAAATAGACGCTACAACTAAGCACTATCTATTGGTCATCTCTGCAAACTAGCGGGTCGGTAACAAAGCCACAACACCAGCTTTGGCAAACTGAGAAGCGTCCACCTAGAGACTATGGTTTCGAGTTAATTACTTTTTTTCAGCCAAAGGCGGACTTTATTCTATTAAAATGTTCACTTTCCTATATTAATGTCCAAACTAAGAGACTCTAAGCATCTAGGGAACACAAAACTCCGCCTTTGCCGGTCCCAAGCCCGGATGAAAAAGGAGGAGGGGGAGCAGTAACAAGCTCACTAAAAAACCTAGGTTCAGCTGGCCCGGCTGATAGTACCCTGAAAGTGCTCCTAATCCAGGGATACAGGATGAGCAGCGTTTGTACTCCATGTTAGGAGTGGCGTCTGTTCCTCATGTCAGAGACGGCCATTTCTTTTGGAGCTAAGTCGGCCTGCCACTGAGTAGTGCTCCCAGTCTTAATGACAAAGGCAGATGCATTCTACTTCACCCAGTCATGATGGTTGTCAAACAAGCTTGATACCCTAATATGATTGAGTGGAGACAAGAAAGAAGAAGAAGAAGAAGAGGGAACACAATATAGATACAATAAATTGTCCTATAATCCGGTCTCTTCTTGAGACGGCCTTTCATAAGAGATTATATTAAGAAAAAAGGCATCGACTGATCGTTCAACTAAAAGTTGCTGATGGCTTGCGCCATCTATCGGAAAATATATCAACTAATCGTTGATTTTTAATTATGACGAGGGCCAACAGCCCGAAACGCGTATGTGGTTAGCTTTTCTTGATTAATTCAAGAAACGCGGTATTTGACCAATTCTGAAATAATTAAAAATTAAACGATTAGTTGATATTTTTTCCAATAGATGGCGCAAGCCATCAGCAATTTTTTGTTGCACGATCAGGAAATGACGTTTTTCTTGATTTATCCTACCTGAGATACAAGTACAAATTCACTTTGTACAAATCATTTTTGCTTTAAGAAAAATGATCGTCCATGGAGATGAGAGGGGTTGTTTATGGGAGATTTCACTGTATTTTCATACACAGGATCTGGTAAGGGATCAAAGGTGAAATCCATTTATGAATTTTCCCTAAACAAGCGTGTTTTCTAGGTGTTGCCTAAATGGTGTTTAATTCTGGTCAAATTGGAAGATGATTGCTCGAAGAATCTTGGAAGATTAAGTGTGTCTAATTAATAATGATATCATGATGACTAGAGTCTTTTTTATCTCCTATGAAATTTACACAACTTTCTACTTTTCACTTTTCAAAATGAGTTTGATATCTTCTTCTTCTTCTTTCTTATCTACACTCAATCATATTAGGGTATCAAGCTTGAGACTTGACAACCATCATGACTGGACGAAGTAGAATGCGTCTGCCTTTGTTTGATATCTTAAATATGATAAGTCATATTCACTCTCTCTTTTTCTCTGGAAATAGAGTTTCAAATAATTATATTGAATATAAATAAATATTAACACAATATGAAAATATTTGCAGTGAGTTTCTTTTATTAAAAAAAAAAAAAGAATTAAAATACAATACACTCATGGACAAAACTTAAGTAAATGGAAAGTCTTTGATGTGTTTCAAGACGTCTATTTTTTTTTTTTTTTAAGGAGACAGAGGTAATTTAGTTCACACTTGGTTATCTCGTGTATCTTCAATAAAGGTCACTGTTTTCAAATTAAGGATACTTTGGCCAATAAATATTTTTATTATCTCGACGTTTCGACAAGACAACAGATCGACTTTGGTACATACAAGCATACTGGGGACATGAATTCCATAATCCACAACGGACTGTCCGAACTCAAGGCGGCTTTAAGCTCCTGATGAAATCCAGACGTCCCTCCGTTCTCCGTCTGTTGTATAATTTCTCCCTATTTTAAAAATGGCTGTAAACCTTCTCCCTACTGTTGACTGGATGTCAATAGACTATTGTCAATTGTCATACAAGTGTGCCATTAAGAAAGGGGAAATGGCTTAGAAAATTTCTTAAATAAAAGTTTTCAAACCTATATTTTTGACAAAACGTCGAGATAATAGGAAGGTTTACTGGCCGAAGTATCTTTAATTTGAATAACTATGAATGCCGGCCAGGCAGCCTCTATCTCTACAATAAAGGTCACTATGTATCAAATATCATTCAGAGTTATTGTCTGAATCCTGATATACATTTTCCAAAAAGTACAACTTCCTTAATTTTTTTCCATGAGTATATATGTATTTTAAATCTTTATTTTTATTCAATTAGGATAAGTTATATAATAACAGAGCGTATGAAAGTAAGTTTGTGAAAAAGGAAACAATTTCTTGTTGAATAAACGTTCTAAAGTTTTGTTACATTTGTTGAATATTTTGTTAACTAAATTATTCAAGAAGAGTCTTGAAATCAAGTAGAGACGTATGTTTTCAATAAAGGTCACTGTAATATCTTTCAGAGTTATTGTCTGAATCCCGATATACATGCTAAGAAGTACAACTTCCTTAAGTTTTGTCCATGAGTGTATTATGTTCACACTTGGTTATCTCGTGTGTCTTCAATAAAGGTCACTGTGTATCAAATATCTTTCAGAGTTATTGTCTGAATCCCGATATACATGCTAAAAGGTACAACTTCCATAAGTTTTGTCCATGAGTGTATTATGCTCACACTTGGTTATCTCGTGTATCTTCAAAAAAAGGTCACTGTAATATCTTTCAGAGTTATTGTCTGAATCCCGATATACATGTTAAAAGGTACAACTTTCTTATGTTTTGTCCATGAGTGTATTATGTTCACACTTGGTTATCTCGTGTGTCTTCAATAAAGGTCACTGTGTATCAAATATCTTTCAGAGTTATTGTCTGAATCCCGATATACATGCTAAAAGGTACAACTTCCATAAGTTTTGTCCATGAGTGTATTATGCTCACACTTGGTTATCTCGTGTATCTTCAAAAAAAGGTCACTGTAATATCTTTCAGAGTTATTGTCTGGATCCCGATATACATGTTAAAAGGTACAACTTTCTTATGTTTTGTCCATGAGTGTATTATGTTCACACTTGGTTATCTCGTGTGTCTTCAATAAAGGTCACTGTAACATCTTTCAGAGTTATTGTCTGAATCCTGATATACATGCTAAAAGGTACAACTTTCTTATGTTTTGTCCATGAGTGTATTATGTTCACACTTGGTTATCTCGTGTGTCTTCAATAAAGGTCACTGTAATATCTTTCAGAGTTATTGTCTGAATTCGATATACATGCTGAAAGGTACAACTTCCTTAAGTTTTGTCAATGAGTGTATTATGTTCACACTTGGTTATCTCGTGTGTCTTCAATAAAGGTCACTATAATATCTTTCAGAGTTATTGTCTGAATCCCGATATACATGCTGAAAGGTACAACTTCCTTAAGTTTTGTCCATGAGTGTATTATGTTCACACTTGGTTATCTCGTGTGTCTTCAATAAAGGTCACTGTAATATCTTTCAGAGTTATTGTCTGAATCCCGATATACATGCTGAAAGGTACAACTTCCTTTTGTCCATTAGTGTAGAAGCTGTTAGACTTTTGTACATACAAGTATACTTTATAATAAAATATAATGCGGCTTATAATTGTAGAACGTTCTATAATTATAAGCCGCATTTTATTGTATTATAAATTACTTTTATATAATATTTACCAACGGAAAAATATGTCCAGGATAGCTTAGTGGACATGGCATCTGCCCGGTAAGCGGAACACTTTGTGTTCGATTCCCATTCCTGGACACTTTCATTTTTCCACTCATCATTACTCTTAACAAATTCATCCTTTCATACTTCATGCCTAAGGTTAGAAATAAACGTTATTTCTCCATAAAATAAATTACGATTTTTCGTTCAAAAGAAACACATGCGGGATAAACATAAGGTAATAAGACCAAATCCAAATAAATAAATAGTGTGTGACGTTTCGGTAACAGCGTTATTACCATAATTCAGTAAAGTAAAATTCAGTACTTTTGTCTGAAGATGGTAACAACGCTGTTACCGAAACGTCACACACTATTTATTTGGATTTGGTCTTATTACCTTGTGTTTATAATATATAATCCGAATTGTGCCTTATCACATGCGGGATAATTTTCAAATGTCGTTATACAAGTGTGCTATTAAGGAAGAGTACAGTGGACCCTCGGTTTACGAGCACCTTGGAGTACGAGCTTTTCGCAGTACGAGCAAAATTTTTTGAAAAATTTTACCTCGGATTACGAGTGAAATTTCGCATTACGAGCAACTCGTGATGGTTGCCCGTAATCGTGATGGATGAAAATTCACTGGGCTCCCTCCTTTCAGATCAGATTCGGGAAATATGTAAAATGTGGGAAACTGTGCAATTGTTCGTAGCAAGAAGAATTGCCCGAGTTTCAATTATTAAAAATAAGAAATTAGTTTCGCACTACGAGCGTTTTGGAGTACGAGCATGGCTCAGGAACGGATTATGCTCGCAAACCGAGGGTCCACTGTATATGACTAAGAAAATGTCTCAAATAAAAGTATAGTTTTGAAACCTATTGAAAACCCGGAACGTCATACTCAGTTCTCTATCGTCCGAGTAAGTCCACACCATTCAAACAATGGAAGTACTTTGGAGGCAATTAAGAGAAGAATGGAGAGGTGAAATTGGTCCAATTTTATTGGAGGTCGAACGATCGAGTTCCTTGTGGATAGATGACCTAATAGGTTTCAAGTTCCCCCCTTTCTTCTAGAGATCGGTATAATGGGGTCGGTGGAAGGCTGGTTTAAACCTGGAGTTGGCAAACCTTTGCGTCGGAAGAGTCAAAAATTACAATTCACAAATTTTTAATAAAACAATGAACTAAATGTATCAAACCCGTTTGATCTAATTTCAACAGAAGACAAATATATAAAATTCAACTCATTTTGCAGATTTATTTTGAATTTTATTTAAAAAAGCTACTAAATTCCATTGGAACGCTTTTATTTAGAAATTAACTCTTTTTAGTATTGTTTTAAATGAATAATTCTCTAATATCTAGCATAATTTCATTCTAAAATATTCCTTAAAACTTTTTTTAATCTGTAAATTGCTTTTCTCGAATACACACAATACTTTGCAATTTGATTTCATTTAAATAAATTTGCATACCAACCCTTTGTACATATATCAATTGTGTTGATATATCTTTTAGAGCTATAAGTCGAAATACAACAAAACAACAACAAAAAGCCTTTATTTAGGGTCACTGACCCTATACAGGATTCACCAGAGGTATGCATTAGAACAAAGCAGTGAGACAAAGGAAACAACGATATAGACAGAAGAAAAAGAAAAAAAAAAAGAAAAAGAAAAACAAGAAAGAGAAATAGGGAAGCAAGAAAAACAACACAAAAAGAGTAGCAGTAAGAAAGTGAGGAGTGAGTGTCACTTGGCCTTCTTCTGAGATATGGACTTGTGGAAACCATAAAACGCCGTAGCAATATACTTATTCTGGGTCATATTGTCAATTATTGATGAAAGTGAAGCACAGAGTTGCCCAGTTCTAAGTCGAAATAAAAAATTTACAAAATTTTAAAGTTTTTAAAGAGCCGCAAAATTGTTTTCTTGCCAACAATAAATAGTACTCTCATAAATGATATTCGCGAATGGATCTAAATAAAGAGCCGCAGCTTCACATTCAAAGAGCCGCATGTAGCTCGCAGTTTACCGACCCCTTTTCTAAACCGTTGGTTTTCGACCGCTACGACCGGGGATATAATCCCGCATTGAACAATTTTTCCTATTTAAAAAAAATGCTCCATTGGCCCCCGAATCTTTCAAAAGTCCAACCCCACCAGCGAGTGCAAATAATCAAAAGAGGGCTCTGGCACATTTCTAAGTACAAAAATCGGACTGCTTTTTCACATGTGTAGATATGTGGTGCACTTACAGTAAAAACAGTCGCCAACTTCTACCCACCATGATTATCTTGGCCTGTAGCACGTGTACTAGAGATAATTTTAAAAAATCGTACACTATGTCGGCATCAAAAGAAAGACATCATGTTCTAAGAAAGAACGGGAAAATATGACAAACAGAGTGATAAAATGACAGAAAGCAAACCATCACCAATAAAAACATCAGTAAGTTATTAATAGAACATCCATCATACCTACCACACACACACACACATATATATATATATATATTCTATATACAGTTACGAGCGTCAACAATTCTTCATCTCTTAATCATTCACCTCTGTCACCGTTTGCTTTTTTTTTTGGAATGGCGCCCTCCTATTGGTTGGCTACGATCACGCCACCTTTGCCCCCCCCCCCCCCCCCCACTCGCTATTTCGTCTTTGTAACTATTGTGTTGGAGCGGGTCGCTCCTTAAATAAATGCATATATTAGTTAATAACCAAATAGAATCCTCTCTTTCTTTTTCCCAGTAAGAGACGCCTACGGAAGCCAACAGTACATAGACAGATAAAGCACATAGGCTATAGTTATTAACTAATATATGAAATTATTTAAGGCGCCAATTTATAATTGTAACAAATAGTATTTGAATAAAAACATTCAATCGGGTAAAACACGGGCGTTGCCCGGGTCATTCGGCTAGTTTATATATATATAAGACCAGGCAGCCATATCAAGGAAGAAAAGTGATCAATTGAAGATTTGTCGGATGGGCAATTACCATTCCAGCAGCCACCAGTAACAATGCTCCGAGACAAATGGTCTGCTTTGCTAAACACCCACCTCTTCCAATTACATACTGATCACCTTCCACATCAATGGTTCCCTCCCTCGCTCCATCACTCACATTTTTTCTTTCATCGCTCAGCCTAGCTGGCTTATTGCTCGGTTAGCTTTTGTGGTCTTCAGCTCTTCACACTTCTCTACTTGTTTTTCCCCCCTAAATAAGAAACACTTCGTTCAGAAAACGTTATATTTTCACGATGTTGCGATAAAATTCTTTTATCTTCGTCAGTAAAAAATTAAAATAAAGTATTTGTCAAGGCGTTATAAATGATTGGTTGATTTAGAGAAAGAATACGGTTTTACGGGCTATTAACCAAAGTGTATGATTTTCGAGCCCAAAAATGAATGTAGTAGGTTGTTCAAAAAAGGTTAGATTCCTCAGGCCAGGAAAGATAAAAGAAAGACAGGTTTTGATTAGATAAGAATATTAGATAAGATCAGCTTTGGCAAACTGAAAAACGTCCACCTAGAGACCATGGTATCGGGCTAATGGCCCTCTTCAGTCTAGGGTGGACTTTATTCCATGAGATCCACACGGGATCTAATGAAATCATCAAAATCTGCCTTGTGGATCTCATGGAATAAAGTCCGCCCTAGACTGAAGAGGGCAATTAGCCCGAAACCATGGTCTCTAGGTGGACAATTCTGTTTGCCAAAGCTGGTGTGACTTTTTCACCGACCCGAGACCGCTAGTTTCGGTGGCGGTCAATAGATGGCATTAGCTTTGACGTCTATTTTGACGGGAGAGGCAACTTTTGTCTGTTTAGATCAATATCCTCCCGGCAAAATTTACATCTGAATATATAGTAAACACAGTCGGTTATTGGGTAAACTATAGCTTTTATTTTTAGAAAATTTGTATACTTTCGACAAGTCCTCTTTCCAATAGTAAAGATATAACGCTACTCTATCTACTCTGTTGCCTGTTTAAAAGCGACTCACTCGAAAGCTAATACCATTTCCAACAATAAAAAATACGTTTTTTCCATACAACCTATTGTATTTAACAATATAAATAGTTTGGAGAGAGAGAGAGAGAGCTATGTCTGGAGAATAGGACGGTGGTTGAAGTACTGTGTAACCGTTTTTAGCAAAAATGTCTGTACAGATGCAGCGGTATATGTGGCCAAATATTTTGTTATAAAACCTTCACATTATAAATTCAATATTGTAGCCATATGTTTGTTGAAAACGTATATGAATAGTTATGGTTGAAATGTAGTTTTTAGCTTGGTTCTACAGTATCAATGAATTACTTTTGATTATTTCCTTTGTACGCATCAAAATTAAGATTTCACAAAGCTTTACATACACACAAAATTATATGGTATATATAATTCACAATTACAATGTTCTATATTATAACAACAACAACAAAAAGCCTTTATTGAGGACCTCTCGTCCTATATAGGATTCGCCAGTTTACAGAGTAATTGAAGAGAAGAGAACTAAGAATACAGAGAGAAACCTATAAGTAGTAGGTATAGTATTTTCTACACTGTGACTATATACAACAGCAGCAACAAGCCTTTTACTGAAATCAAAGTCCCATACAGGATTCGTCATTCTAATCCTGACATAGATTATTTGCATATAATTATTTACATCAATTAGATTTTGTATATAGCCTCCCCTTCTCTTCAGCCGTCTTCCAAAATTTGAACAACGCAAAAGCTCCAGCTCTGTTTCTCACCACCTCATTCAACAGGAGCTCCAAAGAGATTCCCTCAAGGCCTATTTCACTGAGGAGCACTTCTCGTTCGTCTTTCAGCCCCATACATGAGAGCGAATGGTGACAATGTTCTATATTATACACTCAAACATAAAACTTAAGGAAGTTGTACCTCTTAACATATATATCGGGATTGTGACAATAACTCTGAAGGATATTTGATACAAAGTAACCTTTATTGAAGACACATGAGATAACCTAGTGTGAACAAAATTGCCTCTGTTTTATTTAAAAAAAAATAATAATAAGATGACCGCCGACCCTCATGGACAAAACTTAAGGAAGTTGTACCGTTCAGCATGTATATGTGGATTCAGACAATAACTCTGAAAGATATTACAGTGACCTTTATTGAAGATACACGAGATAATCAAGTGTGAACAAAATTGCATACTGGGGACATAAAAATAATTTCCACTTCCTTAAGTTTTGTCTCTAAGTGTATATTCTAATAAAAGAAAGAGATAAAGAGAAATATGTCTGTCTGTGACAAAGAATACTTGAGATTTCATTTAAAGTTGACATCCAAGAAATTTCAAGAAAACATAACAAAAGCTCTGACCGTAGTTGAGATGTTAATCTAAGCAAAAGGGATTGAAGGACTACAGGTTCGAGAGAACGTCGAGGCCCGGCTTAACGACAAGAATGTTGCCACGGTAATCCTCATTTTCACGGAGCTTACAGTACCGCCACTCTCTGATTGGTCGCACAGATTGTGTCCGCCCTAGAGAACAATTAACACCATTTCAAAGTCGAGTTTTAAAACCTATCCACATACGCAATACTTTTTATAAATTATAAAGATATATCCTGAACACTAATATATACATTTTTAGATGCCAGAGCACCATCTAGTGGAACAAAAATGAACTAAACGTTGCTTTAACTTTTTCTGTGATATTTGGCCAACCCACACAATAATTTTTGTGAATATAAAAATCATATCCTGACCGTTCACGTGTGTATTTTAGATGGCAGAGCACCATCTAGTGGATCAAAAATCAACTAAACGTTGCTTTAGCTTGTTCCGTGATATTTCTCCTACACAAAAGCATTTTTTTAAATATAAAAAGCATATTATAAAGGACTGCGGCGTATTATTATAAAACAACACTTAAACTTATGCGGTGAAACTTTAAGTGTTGTTTTATAAAAATCATATCCTGACTTCTCACTTAAGTATCTTTGATGGCAGAGCACCATCTAGTGGAACAAAAATGAACTAAACGTCGCTTTAACTTGTTCCGTGATATTTCTCCTACACAAAATCATTTTTTTTTTTAAATACAAAAAGCATATCCTGACTTCTAACTTGAGTATCTTTGATGGCAGAGCACCATCTAGTGGATCAAAAATGAACTAAACGTTGATTTAACTTGTTCCGTGATATTTGGCTAACCCACACAAGACTGTTTATAAATAATAAAGATATATACTGACTGCTCATATATACATTTTTAGATGGTAGAGCACCATCTAGTGTAACAAAAATAAACTAAACGTTGCTTTAACTTGTTCCGTGATATTTGTCCAACCCACACAACACCACACCAAACAAGATTTTTTTATAAGCAAAAAAGGCATATTTTGAACTCTCACTTGAGTATTAAACATGGCAGAACAACATCTAGTGGAACAAAATCAACTAAACGTTGATTTAACTTGTTTCGTGATATTTGGCCAACCCACACAAAACTTTTTAATACACAAAAAGTCATATCCTGACCGTTCACATGAACATTTTTAGATGTCAGAGCGCCATCTAGTGTAACAAAAATCAACTAAACGTTGATTTAGCTTGTTCCGAGATATTTGGCCAACCCACACAACCCCAAACAAGATTTTTTTATAAATATAAAAAGCATATTCTGACCTCTTACTTGAGTATTTTAAATGTCAGAACGCCATCTAGTGTAACAAAAATGAACTAAACGTTGCTTTAACTTGTTCCGTGATATTTAACCAACCAACACAACATCAACCACACAAGACTTTTTTTATAAACAAAAATGCATACCATGATAGCTCACATGAGCATTTTAGATAGCAGAACGCCATCTATTGGGGAAAAAAATCTACTAAACGTTGATTTAACATGTTTTCTGATATTTGGTAAACCCATATTGCATTACACCACAAAACCTTTTTATAAACATTCTACCCTTATGTTGTTGTTGTCGTGTCCAATGAGGAGTCTCAGATGTCTCCATGCATCTCTATCACAGCAGTAGCAATGTCCACTATCTTGGGTGTGTAAAGCTGCTGCTCTGGGTCTAAGTCAATTTTCTGCAAGGCTGCGGCCATTGCTGGGCATGAGAATATGTGAGTAGGTGTTGCTCTTCATTGGAAAATGGGTGCCGTTGCCACGTTAGTCACCTTGGAAACGAACCAGAATTTGGTCGAATATTCCAAGGGTCCAGGGGGAACCGCAAGGAGGTGTGGTCGGACTTCTCCCCCCCCCCCCCTTCTACCCCTATGCCTTATAATTTAACACTTTCAACCCGAGGAACGCGCGTCCTTGCTGATTTTGGATTAAGCCCGAAGGACGTGAATTCGCGTCCTAGATTTTCAAAATTAAATATAAAATCTCCGGCGGCCGACACGAATTCGCGTCCACCAGAATCTTTCCCCATACCTTCTTGTCTATCTATCAGTGGGTTGGGGGGATGTAAACTGACCCAATGTAAAACATCACGTGAGGCCACACCAGCTCCTATTGCCTGTCTATGCAACTGTGGAATCGTCCGTCCTCAAAGTGTTAATTAAATCAATAAAGGACCCAGGACTAAATTTCTTGTACAAGTTCCTTTCTCTAGATATCAGGATAACATGCCCTTCAACATGAACAACTAGAAATATGCCTTCCAGATAACTTTACTTATACTCCTATTTGCTTCTATTGAAAGACATTTTAGCCCGAAATATAGAGAAATAATATTGTACAAGGAACTTAACCTTAGATGCTTTATTAATTTTATTAAAAACCTTTTATATATAAGTAATAATTTCACATTAATTAATTTAAATATACTTTAATTAAATAATTAAAAACCCAGGAGGCTGTTGTTGGGTGCTGCGCTGCCTGGAGTATAGGAGCTCCAACTATTATTTCTTCCTGTGGTGAATCTGTATAAGACCGGTGGTCTTAATAAAGCTTTGTGTGTGATATAGAATGTCAAGATTGTTGGGTGCTACGCTGCCTGGAGTATAGGAACTCCATCTATTATTTCTTCCTGTGGTGAATCTGTATAAGACCGGTGGTCTTAATAAAACTTTGTGTGTGTGGGATATAGAATGTCAAGATTGTTGGGTGCTGCGCTGCCTGGAGTATAGGAGCTCCATCTATTATTTCTTCTGTGGTGAATCTGTATAAGACCGGTGGTCTTAATAAAGCTTTGTGTGTGATATAGAATGTCAAGATTGTTGGGTGCTGCGCTGCCTGGAGTATATGAACCCTGTGGTGAATCTGTATAAGACCGGTGGTCTTAATAAAACTTTGTGTGTGTGTGATATAGAATGTCAAGATTGTTGGGTGCTGCGCTGCCTGGAGTATAGGAGCTCCATCTATTATTTCTTCTGTGGTGAATCTATATAAGACCGGTGGTCTTAATAAAGCTTTGTGTGTGATATAGAATGTCAAGATTGTTGGGTGCTGCGCTGCCTGGAGTATATGAACCCTGTGGTGAATCTGTATAAGACCGGTGGTCTTAATAAAACTTTGTGTGTGTGTGATATAGAATGTCAAGATTGTTGGGTGCTGCGCTGCCTGGAGTATAGGAGCTCCATCTATTATTTCTTCCTGTGGTGAATCTGTATAAGACCGGTGGTCTTAATAAAGCTTTGTGTGTGTGATATAGAATGTCAAGATTGTTGGGTGCTGCGCTTACTGGAGTATAGGAGCTCCATCTATTATTGCTTCCTGTGGTGAATCTGTATAAGACCGGTGGTCTTAATAAAACTTTGTGTGTGTGGGATATAGAATGTCAAGATTGTTGGGTGCTGCGCTGCCTGGAGTACAGGAGCTTCATCTATTATTTCTTCCTGTGGTGAATCTGTATAAGACCGGTGGTCTTAATAAAGCTTTGTGTGTGTGATATAGAATGTCAAGATTGTTGGGTGCTGCGCTGACTGGAGTATAGGAGCTCCATCTATTATTGCTTCCTGTGGTGAATCTGTATAAGACCGGTGGTCTTAATAAAGCTTTGTGTGTGTGTGCATGATATAGAATGTCAAGATTGTTGGGTGCTGCGCTGACTGGAGTATAGGAGCTCCATCTATTATTGCTTCCTGTGGTGAATCTGTATAAGAACGGTGTTCTTAATAAAGCTTTGTGTGTGTGGGATATAGAATGTCAAGATTGTTGGGTGCTGCGCTGCCTGGAGTACAGGAGCTCCATCTATTATTGCTTCCTGTGGTGAATCTGTATAAGACCGGTGGTCTTAATAAAGCTTTGTGTGTGTGTGCATGATATAGAATGTCAAGATTGTTGGGTGCTGCGCTGACTGGAGTATAGGAGCTCCATCTATTATTGCTTCCTGTGGTGAATCTGTATAAGAACGGTGTTCTTAATAAAGCTTTGTGTGTGTGGGATATAGAATGTCAAGATTGTTTGGTGCTGCGCTGCCTGGAGTACAGGAGCTTCATCTATTATTTCTTTCTGTGGTGAATCTGTATAAGACCGGTGGTCTTAATAAAGCTTTGTGTGTGATATAGAATGTCAAGATTGTTGGGTGCTGCGCTGCCTGGAGTATATGAACCCTGTGGTGAATCTGTATAAGACCGGTGGTCTTAATAAAACTTTGTGTGTGTGTGATATAGAATGTCAAGATTGTTGGGTGCTGCGCTGCCTGGAGTATAGGAGCTCCATCTATTATTTCTTCTGTGGTGAATCTATATAAGACCGGTGGTCTTAATAAAGCTTTGTGTGTGATATAGAATGTCAAGATTGTTGGGTGCTGCGCTGCCTGGAGTATATGAACCCTGTGGTGAATCTGTATAAGACCGGTGGTCTTAATAAAACTTTGTGTGTGTGTGATATAGAATGTCAAGATTGTTGGGTGCTGCGCTGCCTGGAGTATAGGAGCTCCATCTATTATTTCTTCCTGTGGTGAATCTGTATAAGACCGGTGGTCTTAATAAAGCTTTGTGTGTGTGATATAGAATGTCAAGATTGTTGGGTGCTGCGCTGACTGGAGTATAGGAGCTCCATCTATTATTGCTTCCTGTGGTGAATCTGTATAAGACCGGTGGTCTTAATAAAACTTTGTGTGTGTGGGATATAGAATGTCAAGATTGTTGGGTGCTGCGCTGCCTGGAGTACAGGAGCTTCATCTATTATTTCTTCCTGTGGTGAATCTGTATAAGACCGGTGGTCTTAATAAAGCTTTGTGTGTGTGATATAGAATGTCAAGATTGTTGGGTGCTGCGCTGACTGGAGTATAGGAGCTCCATCTATTATTGCTTCCTGTGGTGAATCTGTATAAGACCGGTGGTCTTAATAAAGCTTTGTGTGTGTGTGCATGATATAGAATGTCAAGATTGTTGGGTGCTGCGCTGACTGGAGTATAGGAGCTCCATCTATTATTGCTTCCTGTGGTGAATCTGTATAAGAACGGTGTTCTTAATAAAGCTTTGTGTGTGTGGGATATAGAATGTCAAGATTGTTGGGTGCTGCGCTGCCTGGAGTACAGGAGCTTCATCTATTATTTCTTTCTGTGGTGAATCTGTATAAGAACGGTGGTCTTAATAAAGCTTTATGTGTGTGTGTGAGTAATGAATAATATTTATAACGCTAAAAAAATAATTTAAAAGGTTTCTGGAGATGAGTTTATTTTTATTTTATCAATGCAGTCTAAAGCTTTGGGGCATCTCTGTCCTGCTACAGGATAACATAAATAAAGCGAATAAAACACCGTCTGATGTCAAAAGCGGCGTTTTATTCATTATTTATGTTCTCCATGTAGAAGGTCAGATATACCCCAAAGCTTGAGACTATGTTAATAAAATAAAAATAAACTCATCTCCAGAAACCTTTTTAACTATTTAATAAAGTTAAATCTTTCATGATGCATCCATCTGATTTATTTAGTTAATGTAGAGTATTAAAATATACAAGTATCAGAGTCATCATCAACAATCAATCAATTCTGTCACCGTTTGCTTTTGTGAATGGAATAAATACCCAAATATGGCCATTTCTTATAAGCATCGGTGGTTCAGTGGTAAAATGCTCGCCTGCCACGCGGGCGGCCCGGGTTCGATTCCCGGCCGATGCATTTTTTTTTTTTTTACAATTTTTAAAACTCATTTATATATTATACAAGAATGACATCCACGGCGCCAATTTAAAATTGTAACGAATAGTATTTGAATAAAAGCATTTAATCGGATAAAACCCGGGCGTTGCCCGGGTCATTTGGCTAGTAGGAATACAAATGAGAGAGAGTCATAAGGAGTTTTAAACTACTGAAGAGAGCTGGTTCTTCAGGGTGATGGAAAGAGATAAGTTATCTAAAACATATGACAGTTACTGGCCATATCTTCACACTCCAATCTCTTTATTATTATCCCAATACAACATACTGGAAGATGATATTCATGTATCTACCTAGAGGATAAACTCTCTCTTTAATTATGCCACAGAACTATGACGCATTAAACCCCAGTAAAAAACTTCACTAGTGATGATGTAGAATGAGCCACGACACCTGTTTTGCTAAATTCAGACAAATTGCCAACCTGTATTACGTGGCAGTTTGGCAAATAAATAATTTATTCAATCCAATAAATTGCCTTTTTATTATCTAATTTATAAAATACTAGACGGGTGACCCGGGCTTCGCCCCGAGGTTGACCCGTGTGCATATCTACCCGAGTGATATATATTTAGATAAGATTTTTTTTATAATTGTTTGTTATTAGCATTATCTATTTGTTTGTATCAGCATAATTTAATCTAATCTTTGATAGAGGGCGCTGTTCGTGAGCTAAGTAGAATAATTTGAATATATAGTTTTAATAATTGATTTATATATTTTTTAAAATAGCCTATCGTCTTCCCCGTATTTTTTTTACCTATGTATGGAAATTTTGGTTTGAATTAGTGAACTACTGCGAATTTGTATACCGGACATACAAACAAACAAACATACAAACATTGATTTATATATATATATATATATATATATATAGTCTTCATTGGTGGCGCCCAACGCGGGGTTGACTCCGCCACCTATGAAGAGAGAAAGAGTTTTTCTCAGAATCTCTTCAAAGCAACAAGGAATTTTTTATGATCAGGAATTTCCCTAAACATAGCAGAAGACTACCACTCATTAGTACTCGGTCAGATTCAATTCCATGGTGGCCTTCTTAGGAATTGTTTATGACTGATAAGCCAAAGGGGGGTAGCATCATAAAATCCTTGGTTTATTGCCCAGGAAGGCCATTAGACTTGTGGATTGGGTAATTTAGGGGAAATTATAGAATGAATTGTTGTAAATGTGGAAGGAATGATTGACAAAGATGTTTAGATTGTTGAAATGATCGTTTTTTCCACTTCTTTTTTTCAACGTTTGATTTAGAAATAAATCATTTCCTTAGATACACAGAATAAAGTCATTGAAATGTTTCAAATTTACATATAAATCATATATGCAACTTTAATGTTATGTTAAGATGTATTTTATTGACTTTTATAGATATATATCTCGGTTGTAGATATGCAAATCTGTTTATTGAAGTAATTTGCATAAATCGACTCATCATACAATATGGGCTAAGTTAAAAACAACAATAGTACAAGTTGGAGAAATTATCTTTAATTGTCGATGCCAGAAAACTGATAATCCAATAGCAATTAGTCAAATGTCAGAGATATTACTAACTTATAGAATTTGTTTAATTGTGTTGTTCACCACATATACATAGATTTTATAGCAGGAATAAGGGATAAATAACACACAAACACAAAGCTTTATTAAGACCACCGGTCTTATACACACAAACATTTATTAAGACCACCGGTCTTATACAGATTCACCACAGGAAGAAAGAAAAAATAGATGGAGCTCCTGTACTCCAAGCAGCGCAGCACCCAACAACAGCTTCCAGGTCCGACGCTTGGACCGGTCTTATACAGATTCAACACAGGAAGAAATAATAATGGAACTCCTATACTCCAGGCAGCGCAGCACCCAACAACAGCCTTCTGGTCCGACGCATGTCCAATGGCTACACGTTCCTTCGTGCATACGTCATGATTAGCGAATCACTGAACAGGCTAGTGTGGAATCAGCCGCGTTCTAGTCTTCGCTTTCCTCATCCAAATGGACCACGGTATTCGGCGATTCTAAATAAGGGATAAATAACTAAATATTGAAATCGAATGTGTTGATGGAGTAAAATGGCTCTATTCTAATCTATATCAACGTTTTACCGTCTTTTTCTGGTACCCAGGTAAAACTGGTGGAAAAATGGTTTTGACTGTTCAAAACTGTGATGGGTTAACCCTAATTGCGGGTCAGTTGAGATTTGGAATTATAGGTTAAATATGTGTATTGAAAACACAGAGTATTGTTGTCATTGTGACTTGTTATTCTTCATTTATTATTATTATATTCTACGAAATCTTGGATTATCTATAAAACTAAATATATATATTGGATTAGACATAAAAACAGAAGGAGCTTCACTTCATAATCTCGGATTATCGATAAAACTGAAGCTACTTTGGATGAAGCATAAAAACAAAATAATTTTGACTACAAAATCCTGGAGTGTTCATAAAACTGAAGATATTTTGGATGAAGCATAAAAATAAACAGAAATATTATTTCACGTCAAAATCCCGGATTAACTGAAGCTGCTTTGGATAAAGCATTAAAAAAGCAGAAGGATTCCCAATATCGATAAAAATTGAAGCTCCTTTGAATAAAACAAAATTTAGAAAGACTTCCACCTTAAAATCCCGGATTGTCCATAAAACTGAAGCTACTTTGGATAAGCATATAAAAACAGAAAGACTTCCACTCCAAAACTCGGTTTATTGATTAAAAAAAAAAACGAAGCTGCTTTGGATGAAGCATATAAAAACAGAAAGATTTCACTTCAAAATGCTGGATTGTCCATAAAACTGAAACTAATTTGAATTGAATATAAAAACAAAAAGAATTTCACTTCAAAACCCCGGATTATTGATAAAACTGAATCTACTTTGGATGAAGCATAAAAATAAATAGAAATATTATTTCCCTTCAAATTCCGGATTAGCTGAAGCTGCGTTGGATGAAGCATTAAAAATCAGAAAGATTCCACTTTGAAACCCTATATTATGGATAAACTGAATATACTTTAGATGGAACATAAAAACAGAAATACTTCCATTTCAAAATTCGGGGTTTTCATAAAGCTGAAAATACTTTGGAAGAAGCATGAAGATAGAAAGATTTCACTTCATAAAACTGAGGCTACTTTGGATTATCTAAGCATAAAAATCAGAAAGAATTACACTTCAAAATCCCGGATTCTCCATTAATTGAAGCTACTTTGGGAATGAAGCATATAAAATAGAAATACTTCAATTTCAAAATCCCGGATTGTCCATTAATTGAAGCTACTTTGGGAATGAAGCATATAAAATAGAAATACTTCAATTTCAAAATCCTGGATTGTCCATTAATTGAAGCTACTTTGGGAATGAAGCATATAAAATAGAAATTCTTCAATTTCAAAATCCTGGATTGTCCATTAATTGAAGCTACTTTGGGGATGAAGCATATAAAATAGAAATATTTCAATTTCAAAATCCTGGATTGTCCATTAATTGAAGCTACTTTGAGAATGAAGCATATGAAATAGAAATACTTCAATTTCAAAATCCTGGATTGTCCATTAATTGAAGCTACTTTGGGAATGAAGCATATAAAATAGAAATACTTCAATTTCAAAATCCTGAATTGTCCATAAAACTGAAACTACTTTGGATGAATCATGAAAGCAGAACGATTTCATTTCAAATTCCCGGATTAAATGAGGCTGCGTTGGATGAAGCATTACAAAAGCAGAAGGATTTTCACTATAAAATCCCGGAAATTCGATAAAAACTGAAGCTACGTTGGATAAAGCATATAAAAACAGAAGGGCTTTCACTTCAAAACCCAGGATTGTCAATACAACTTAGGCTACTTTGAATGAAGCAGAAAAATAGACAGAAAGATTCCCACTACAAAATCCCTAATTATCCATAAAAATGAAGCTACTTGAAATTAAGCATAAAAATAAACAGAAATATTATTTCACTTCAAAATCCCATATTAACTGAAGCTGCGTTGGATGATGCATTAAAAAAGCAAAAGGACCTCCACTTCAAAATCCCGGATTATCCATAAAACTGAAGCTACCTTGGATGAAGCATAAAAACAAAAGGATTTTCACTTCAAACCCCCGGATTGTTGATTAAAACTGAAGCTGCTTTGTATGAAGCATAAAAATGAACAGAAAGATTTCACTTCAAAATCCCGAATTGTTCATAAAACTGAAGCTACTTTGAATAAAACATAAAATTTAGAAAGACTCTCATCTTAAAATCCTGGATTGTACATAAAACTGAAGCTGCGTTGGATGAAGCATTAAAAAAGCAGAAGGACCTCTACTTCAAAATCCCGGATTATCCATAAAACTGAAGATACTTTGAATAAAACATAAAATTTAGAAAGACTTTCACCTTAAAATCCTGGATTGTCCATAAAACTGAAGTTGGGTTGGATGAAGCATTAAAAAAGTCGAAGGACCTCCACTTCAAAATCCCGGATTATCCATAAAACTGAAGCTTCTTTGAATAAAACATAAAATTTAAAAAGACTTTCACTTTAAAATTCTGGATTGTCCATAAAACTGAAGCTGCGTTGGATGAAGCATTAAAAAAAGCAGAAGGACCTCCACTTCAAAGTCCCGGATTATCCATAAAACTGAAGCTACTTTGGATGAAGCATGTAAAAAAGAACGGCAGATTATCCACCAAGAAGATGATTGAAACGTGTGGTTAAGATGGATGATCAATATACTGTAAACGCTGAGGCGGTCGAGAAAAAAGTAGTAGCGGCTAAGAAAAGAGATTCAATAATCCAACACCCATTAAAAATCAAGCTAGTTAGAATAGGTCCCATTATCTTGATTCCCAAATTATGATGGAACATGCCGGGAAGTTTATCAAATGCGTAATAAATTTATAATAAACGGGAAGCCTGGGTTTGTCTTCTTGCGATGGAGATATTCTGGAAGGCGGCGTTGACTTTCCTCCCCAAATTAATCCTGAACGGACGGTCGAACGCACGCACCCTATCCATCTCAATTACAGGCTCGGGCCGCATGCAAGATTAGCTTGGAGCGCTAACGCAGCCTGCTGCGCGGGCCGCCAAGGTTGAATGCAGAACTTCTTTCATGGTGGTTGATTGGTATAAGTATACTTGTACACAAGTAACTTGTATCTACAAGTTACTATGTAGATATGATTAGGTTTCTTCATATTACTTGGCAATGGTATCTATAATGTATAATTGTATGTCTGCAATGGGGGTACAACCAGGAAGCTGTGTTCAGCTTAGATTTGGATATAAACATTTCTTCAATGCCAATTTATATATCTTCAATGGGGAAACAACCAAAGTTGACTACAGGAAGCTGTGTTCAGCTTAGATTTGGATCTAAACAGTTATTCAATGTCAAACTGTAGTTTGATAATGGGAAACAACCAAAGTTGACTACAGGAAGCTGTGTTCAGCTTAGATTTAGATCAAAACATTTATTCAATATAAAACTGTAGTTTGATAATGGGAAACAACCAAAGTTGACTACAGGAAGCTGTGTTCAGCTTAGATTTAGATCTAAACAGTTATTCAATGTCAAACTGTAGTTTGATAATGGGAAACAACCAAAGTTAAGTACAGGAAGCTGTGTTCAGCTTCTAGATTTGTCAATCTGTAGGTTAACAATGAGAAACTACCAAAGTTGACTGCATGAAGCAGTGTGTGTTTAGCTTGTATTTGGATCTAAACATTTCTTCAATGTACAATTTGCACGTCTGTAATAGAGAACAACCAAAGTTGACTGCAGGAAGAAGTGTTCAGCTTATATATGGATCTAAAAATTTCTACAATGTCAATCTGTAAGTTTATAATGGATAACAACCAGACTACAGGAAGCTGTGTTCAGCTTATATTTAGATCAATACATTTATTCAATATTAATCTGTAGGTTGAAAATGGGAAACAGCCAAAGTTTGACTGCAGAAAGCTATCTATGTTCAGCTTAGATTTCGATATAAATATTTCTTTAATCTCAATCTGTAGGTTAATAATGGGGAAACAACTAAAGTTCTGTAGGAAGCAATTTTCATCTTAGATTTGGATATAAAAATTTCCTTAATGTCAATTTGTATATCTGCAATAGGGAACAGCCAAAGTTGACTACAGGAAGGTGTGTTCAGCTTAGGCTTGAATCTAAACATTTCTTAAATGTAAATCTGTAGGTTAATAATGGGAAACAGCCAAAGTTGTCTGCAGGAAGCTGTGTTCAGCTTAGATTTGAATATAAACATTTCTACAATGTCAATTTGTATGTCTGAAATTGGAAAACAACTAAAATTGAATGAAGGAAGCAATGCTCAGTTTGAATTTCGATATAAATATTTCTTCAATGTGAAAAAATAGTACAAATGTGATATTGTACTGGGATAAGTTGCATAAATATGAAAAAAGGGATCTCCTTATCGTGCAACTGAAAGTTGCTGATGGCTTGCGCCATCTATCGGAATAAATATAAACTATTCTCGTTGATTTTTAATTATTCCAGAATTGGCCAAATACCCATTCAGGAATAATTAAAAATCAACGAGAATAGTTGATATTTATTCCGATAGATGGCGCAAGCCATCAGCAACTTTCAGTTGCACGATAAGGAGATGCCTTTTTCATAATATTTCTTCAATGTTAATCTGTAAGTTGATAATGGGAGAAAAACCAAAGTTAACTGCAGGAAGCAGTGTTCAGCTTAGATTTGGATCTAAAAACATTTCTTAAATGTCAATTTCTATGATGACAATGAGGGAACAACAAAAATAAAATGGGATAACAACCAAAATTTAATACATTAAGATGTTTTCGGTATTGATTTCACTCTAAAAAATTACAATGTTCTGCAGGGTTTATTCAATGTCAATTTGTATTTCGAGAATGGTTGAACAATCAAAATTGACTTCAGCCAGCTGTATTTTACATCGATTTGGGTATCAAAAAACAGTCTACATTGTTATGTAAGCTTTCTTCAATACAATATGTATGTTTTCAATAGGGAAACTACTGTTAACTGTAGTTATAAGACCGCTGGTCTTAATAAAGCTTTGTGTGTGTGTTAACTGCAGTCAGTAATCTTCAGTGTTTGATCTAAAAACAATTTTTATTTTTCTTGAATGGTTTCTGAAATGTCAATAAATGATTTCAATGCGGAAAAGGCCATGTTGATTACATCGGAATTTAAGTAAAGATTTTATCCTGGAAATAATGAAGAGAATAAGTTCTGTATATTGTTCCTCTCTCCGCCCTGTAATGCTATTTTCAAAATCAATTTATATGCTTGCAAAGAGAAAACGACCAAAGATACTGTAATAAGCTGTTTTTCACTATTAATTTTGTAGACCTTTAAAATAAAAACTAAAGTCATCTACATTGTTTTTTTGCAGCGCGTCTTTCAAATTTCAATTTGTGTATTAGCTCTTTCGCGTGTTGACAGACTTCTAAGTATGCGCTGCTATTCGGCATCGCTACCATAAGAGTAGACTTGCCCCAGGTGCTGTCATTCTTTTTCAACACAGCGGTTATTCAATATATAGAAAATATATGTTTGAAAATAGAGCAATCCATATATTATAATATTTTTTAAATGCCTATTTTGGATCATAAAGTTTTATTTCCGATATTTCGTATGGCAACCCGCCAAACTTCCTCAGGGAAACAAGATCGCTTTTGAAAACTTTATGATCCAAAATAGGCATTTTTAAAATATAAAATATATGTACAAAAAAGTCAAAACCATACTAATTTAAAACTAAGTAGCAAAGTTTAACTCTCCCCTTATACCACTCTATATATTATTAAAATATTATTTTTTTCATTGAAAGAGGTGATCAACCATATCAAAATATGTGAAAATTCCCTAAATTTTGTTCATTAGTGTAAAATGAACGGAGGGCGTATAGTAGGACTTTTTATTTCTCATATCATCAATAATTATAATTCAACATTACGATCAGGAAAAGGAAATATTTCTAGAAAGAAAATTGTGCCGTATGGTAGTTCCAGACAAACTCCAGACATACTTCTCAGACCTTAGCTATGTCGATGTCTATCTGGGTGGTCAGAAACTGCTAAGTCATGGCCGGTCAAAACACGGGCTTTGTGCAAGTCGGCATTGGAAAGTCTCACAACCGCAAACTTACAACTTTTCTGTCAGCTTGTCTGGCTTGTCTAACTCTTTGGAGAGAACTTGTTTTATAAATTAACAGTTATATCTAGATGTTATTTGAAATAAAATGCATAAGTGGAGGAAGTATGTATAAATATCAATTTTACATGATTGTCTTGTAGATTTTATAAATATTTTCTAAGAGAAAGGTAGATAAAAGAAACCACAAATAGATAGAAAAAAAAAAGAGGGAAATAAAAACTTTACCTGACAAATTCAGAGAATTATTAGATATTATCCTATATGAATGTAAAACACACATTCATTTTATATTAGATATTAATTCCCTATGTTGTTGTTGTCGTGTCCAAGGAAGAGCCTCAGATGTCTCCATGCATCTCCATCACAGCAGCAGCAATATCCACTATCTTGCTCTTCATTGGAAAATGGGTGCCGTTGCCACGTTAGTCACCTTGGAAACGAACCAGAATTTGGTCGAATATTCCAAGGGTCCAGGGGGGACCGCAGAGAGGTGTGGTCGGACTTCTCCCCCCCATTAATTCCCTATGCCTAAATATATAAATCGACAATCTCCAATCGGAAATAAGTATCATTATCAGTTTATATTATCTCAAGGTTTCTCGGGCTAATTAGTCTTTCAACAGGAATATAGTTATTGTTAATTAAATAATACAAGTTTCTAGATATGAGTTTCTTTTCATTCTATTGATCTAATCTTGAGCTTTCGGGCATCTTTGCCCTTTTACAAGAGTACATTAAAACATAAAACGCATCGTTGTTTCTCCATGAAATGAATTTTGATTTTTCATTGAAAAGAAACTCAAGCGGGATAATTTCAAATGTCGTTTTACAATCACAGGCCGCATCTACTTATATATTTGCCTTATTTTGTCTGTTTGTCTGTTTGAAGCTCACGAATGGGATTTTTCATAACCATCGGTGGTTCAGTGGTAGAATGCTCGCCTGCCACGCGGGCGGCCCGGGTTCGATTCCCGGCCGATGCATTTTTTTTTTTTTTTTTACAATTTTTAAAACTCATTTATATATAATACAATAATGACATCCACGGCGCCAATTTATAATTGTAACGAATAGTATTTGAATAAAAGCATTTAATCGGGTAAAACCCGGGCGTTGCCCGGGTCATTCGTATATAATAATTGTATAAACGAATGCAAGACAAAATCACCGCGAATGTTTCTTTTTTTTAAGGCAATTATCGTTATTTATCGTTAATTTTTGTTTCGATTTTATTGAAAAAAAAAACGATATGGTGCCTTTAAAAAATGATCTTTATTACTATGCAGTTTTCTATTTAGTCAATATACCTAAGTTCATGTTGCAAATGTAATTATCTCTATCGATTTAGTAGGTGAAATGCAAAAAAAAAAAAAAATCGACATGATGAAATCTTTATGAAAATTCACATTTTTATTTTTATATTTTCAAGACACACACAGTTTGGGGCGGGACGTTTCACAAGAGAGACATTCACGGCGCCAATTTATAATTGTAACGAATAGTATTTTAATTGAAACATTTTAAAAACACACAGTTTGGAACGGGACGTTTCACAAGAGTGACATCCATGGCGCCAATTTATAATTGTAACGAATAGTATTTGAATTAAAACGTTTTTAAAATATATGCGCACTCGGGTAAAACCCGGGCGTTGCCCGGGCCATTCGTCTAGTTATATTATATTGTATTATAAATTACCTCATGTACTATTTACGAACGGAAAAATATGTCCAGGGTAGCCTAGTGGACATGGCATCTGCCCGGTAAGCGGAACACTGTGGGTTCGATTCCCATCCCTGGACACTTTTATTTTTCCGTTTATCATTACTCTTCACAATTCACCCTTTCATACCTCATCCAAAAAGGTTAGAAATAATCGTTGTTTCTCCATGAAATGAATTTAGATTTTTCGTTGAAAAGAAATTCATGCGGGATAATTTCAAATGTCGTTTTATAAAACGCATCATTAATCGTTTTAATGTACTCTTGAAGAAGATCAGAGATATCCGAAAGCTCGAGATTGGGCTAATAAAAAATAAAAGAAACTAACATCTCCAGAAACCTGCTTTATTGTATTATTGTATTATTTAATTTATATAAAGGAAAATTTTTGAATTAATTGATATAGTTACTGTATTACTCACCCTTCGAAGAGCTTATAAGCCCGAAAGTTTTAGTTAATAAAAACTGATAACTTATTCCCGGATGGATATCTTTTCGCTTAAGTTAATTTAACAATTTAATTCTATTAAAAGTTCTATTATTTTACAATATTTTTCAAAACGGTATGATCCTATTTTCTTCTCTAATGCTGTAAGAGCTAGAGACTACCCGAAAGTATTTGAATTTTTATCACAAGGAACAAATCACAGGTCGTGATGTTTGCCCCGTTATAGAATGTTTAAATCCTCGATAAATATGGTTGAAATTCTATTGAAATCTCTCGCCTTGAACCTTCGGTTATCTCAGAACAATTTATGGATGTCCCGCGTGTTCTGAGGAGATAAAAACTTGTTGGGAAATTTTCATCGCAGGTATTACTTCCTTTATTTCATATTTTACTCAATATTGCTCTATAAACCTATTTACATATTTAATAAAAAATTGAAAGATAAAGACGTCATCATTTAAAAATATATGTTTAAAAAATACTTATTTGTCCCTCATATAAGTCTCCATAATGTTTAACATATGGTTCTGAAACTTTGTCGCAATATGTAAATAGGTTTGGAAGAATTCACTGCCTTAGTTGAATTTTCAGAATATAATTATGATAATAAAAGTTACATATATTCTTACTATGCATATATCCCTACTAGTAGTAATTTAATGTTTTTTTCCTCACGATAAATATATGTATGATACATGAATGTCGATTTTCACGTGATTGATTTATTTCACTATGTGAAATCATTATTATTTTCATCAATCTTTGTTAATTATAAATATACTTTATTTCAGTTTAAGATCTATTTCCTTCTGATCCTCTAATTCCACCATTGCTAGCAGTCCTCCAACAATTGGCGCCCAACGTGGGTTTCTTCTAAGTCCTCGGTGGTTCTTACATCTTCTTCTATAGCCTACAAATTCCTGCAGTTCTTTATAATCTCGTCAATAATCCTCACTTTCATTCTTTCCGAATTAGTATTTTTTCTGCCTCTCACCATCAACGCAGATATTGTTTCAATAGTTTTACTTCAATGCGAAACTCTGCTTTTGCCGGTCCCAAGCCCGGATGAAAAAGGAGGAGTAGGAGCAGTAACAAGCTCACTAAAAAACCTGGGCTCAGCTGGTCCGACTGATAGTACCCTGTAAGGGCTCCTAATCCAGGGATACAGGATGAGTCTGTACTCCATGTTAGGAGCGGCTGCGCCTCTGTCTGTTCCTCATGTCAGAGGCGGCCATTTCTTTTGAAGCTAAGTCGGCCTGCCACTGAGTAGTGCTTCCAGTCTTAATGACAAAGGCAGACGCATTCTACTTCACCCAGTCATGATGGTTGTCAAATCTCAAGCATTACAAGCTTGATACCCTAATATGATTGAGTGGAGATAAGAAAGAAGAAGTCTTCAATGCGATGATTTAAAATAAACGAGCAAAGTCAATCTGGCGTATAGATGATTCGTCTTTATAATATTTTATTGGCCCCTTAAGTACACTCATGAACAAAACTTAAGGAAGTTATATATTTTGATGTCGCTGGTCGTCGATATTTTTTTTAAGGAGACAGAGGCAATTTTATTCACATTGGTTATCTCGTGTGTCTTCAATAAAGGTCACTGTAATATCTTTCAGAGTTATTGTGTTTGAATCCCGATATACATGCTGAAAGATACTACTTCTTTAAGTTTTGTCCATGAGTGTATTTCAATTCATATATTTAACACTGGAATTTATCATCTTTATAGGCATTTTTATCCATCTTGCTTGTTTTTATTGCCAATGTCTCCTATATCATTTAAAAATATATATATTGCTGATTTGGAGATTGAGTTGGAGTGTAAATCTATTGTACCTCATCTCTCTCTATTTCTTAATTTGATATCGTAAACAGTTATATAAGAAAATATAAAAAGGTATATTCCTAATATACATGTTATAAAGAAATATATTGAGATTTTCTGCTTGAATTTTGGTTACCTTGAGGATTATGCTATGGTGATGCAGTCGTGGTTGAAATCTTTAAAGTATGATAATGAAAAATAGTTTTGATCAGTAATTTAATTGAGTTAAAGGAATATATGAAAAAAGACACAATTTGATAAAAGTAATGCCAGGCTTAATAAGGAAAAAAGATTATTTACATAATGTACAAAAGTTTTGAGCCGGCCATTGGGATAGAGAAAATATGGGTTTACGGGCTACTAACCAAAAGTTATGATTTTTGAGCCGGCCATTGGGATAAAACAACAACGAGTTTTTATAGGGGAAAAGTGACCTCTGGTGGTCGATTTAGCAGAATATTTGAATCTATGAAATTATAATTTAAAATAAAATAATCTTTTTATATAACATACATATATTTATCTACTAGTATTAATATAACAATGTATTTTCCCCACGATTTTGAACATCTTTTTCTTTTTTTAAATGATAAATGTTGGTTTTCACGTGATTGATTTATTCACAATGTTAATACCAACACCTGACCTTTTTAATTATTTTTTTATCGCTTTTTCGTAGAGTTATATATCAAGTCAATAATAATACTATTGAACAGAATTTATAGCTCTCTTTCTCAACTTTTAACTCAATCCATATTCTATACGATTGCTCCATACCATATTCATAAACAATCCATGTTTTCATTAGTAAGCGTACACGCCTAGGTAATAAAAAAGGGGGTGAGAAGTGAACGTATGTCATTTTCAGGGAATGGAGGTGTGGACGCTACATTTAGGCAGTCCCCTAGTCCGTTATTAGAGGGGGTATGTCCCCCGCCTTGGTGATAGAGGGAGTGGTGTCACGGTAACAAAGACGTCAGGGTGGGAAGGTCATACAGATCACGACACATCCTTCCTTCCATCTTGATGGAAAATACCATCCGGTATATCGAGATAGTTAATAGAGTTGGGATTGTTCACCTATATGGGAAACACTATTCAGGATCTTTAGTGGATTCCAATAGTGGTTTTGTTTATCCATATGGATTGTATATCCATATAAATATGAGATAAAAGGTAACACAGTAAATATTATCCGGTATACCTAGATAGTTAATAGATTTGGGATTGTTCCTGTATGGGAAACACCATTCAGGTTTTTAGTGGATTTCAATGATTGAGTTGTTTATCCATATGGGATTGATCTGTGGATGTGCAAAAGCCCTTAGGAGTTTGAAATATGAGATTAAAAGTAACATGGAAAACAACTTTCTCTCTTTCATCCGGTATACCGAGATAGTAATGGAGTTGGGATTGTTCCATCTATATGGGAAACACTATTCAGGCTTTTTAGCGGATTTCAATGATTGAGTTGTTTATCGTTAAGGATTGGTCTGTGGATATGCAAATAACTTTTAGAATTTTGGAATTGAGAAAAAAAAGCAACATAGAAAACACCATCTGATATATACCTAGATAGTAATAGAGTTGGGATTGTTCAACCTATCTAGGAAACACTATTCAGGATCTTTAGTGGATTTCAAGAATCGAGTTGTTTATCCATATGGTATTGATCTGTAGATATGCAAATGACTTTTTAGATTTTTCGAAATTATTTTTGGAATATTAAATAAAAGGTAACATAAAGTAACACATCCGGTATATATATATAGGTAATAGAGTTGGGATTGTTCCTATCTGGGAAAAAAAACACCATTGAGGTTTTTTTTAACGGATTTCAATAATGAAATTGCTTACCGATATGGATTGGTTTGTAGATAAACATATAACTTTTATAATTTTAAAATTATTTTTGAAATTGAGATAAAAGTTAACATACAAAGCATAATTTCGTCAGCAAAAAAGGGTTGTGAATGATTTATCGAGACAATGGGTTAAGCTAGAAAATTTCCAGTTTGATTGAGTCATGCACGCAAAACTCAAACATTTTATGTCATTCACAACACAAGAAATTTTCCGTTGGTAAGAGCAATTCTGAATTAAGCTATTAAGTAATTTTGTTACCTTTTTGTTGATCTCATCCGAAGTTTCATCACGGTTTTCGAAGAGTAAGAGGCTATCAATAAGACTTAGTTTGGAGATATGCAAAGAAGTTTTAGGATTTTGAAATTATTTTTTGGAACTTATAGGTCTCTATAAGCATAGGAAAATATTTATTAGAATAAGGATTTTCCTGTTTTGAAAAACTTATATGGTCAATAGATATATATTTTTTAAAAATCAGTGATTTTATAACCCTTAGAAAAAGAGAGAGATAGATAATATCCGAAGATACTTTTGAAATCAAAACTCTAAGATATTGCCACGTGGAAAATTAGGAAAGGCAAACTTCAGGATGACACAGCAATTTATTTAAGGCAAGAACAAACTATGAACGATAAAAAAGATAAGCAATGAAAGAAGTTTACAGAGAGTATCAAAATATAAACATTAAAAATGATACTCTGTCAATAAAATAATAAATACTTTGTTACAATATTTATCAACAACTCAACAACAGAATCAACAACAAAAAACGCCACAACAATCACCAATATAAATAATTATTAATTTATAAAAATGAAATAAAATATACATAAATACGAAAGCCAACACAAAAGATGCTAGAAAGATATGCTAATTCTCTAAAAACAACTGTTCATAAAACGTCGAACAAAAACAAAAATTAAAAACAAATTATCAATGATCAGAAGACAATGAGAACTCGCGATTGAAGGAGATAGCCCCGTGAACATCAGGGTCCTTTGTTAGTTTGGCTTATTATATCTCTAACTCAATCATGAACGTCATACATACTGGAGATATTACATTAATTAGCCATGTAAGTTATCTAACATACAATAGACCACCCATGTACTAGTTTATATTAATTAGAATGATAGTTATTCACGTTTTGAATAGTAAAAATAAATAGTTATGTCTATTGTCCTGTTTATTAGCTTTGTATGATATTTATTTTTATGCTTGCTGACAAATTTATTTTCTGATAATGTAGCTAACGACTTATAATGTCTTGCGCATCTATTGCCATTTATTGGAATAAATTTGAACAGAATGTTGATTTTTTTTTT
This sequence comes from Cordylochernes scorpioides, assembly GCA_030710605.1. Classification (NCBI taxonomy): domain Eukaryota; kingdom Metazoa; phylum Arthropoda; class Arachnida; order Pseudoscorpiones; family Chernetidae; genus Cordylochernes; species Cordylochernes scorpioides. The sequence continues at coordinate 88,118,430 of CP092872.1, read as the reverse complement.
TAATTTCCCAATAGCGACCATTCAATACAAGAACCCGTGTGACAAGAGTCCAATACAAGAACCCGTGTGACAAGAGTTCAATACAAGAACCCGTGTGACAAGAGTCCAATACAAGAACCCGTGTGACAAGAGTCCAATACAAGAACCCGTGTGACAAGAGTCCAATACAAGAACCCGTGTGACAAGAGTCCAATACAAGAACCCGTGTGACAAGAGTCCCATACGACGCCGTGTGACAAGAGTCTAATACGACGCCGTGTGACAAGAGTCCAATACAAGAACCCGTGTGACAAGAGTCCCATACGACGCCGTGTGACAAGAGTCCAATACAAGAACCCGTGTCACAAGAGTCCACTAAGACAAGAGCGCCATGTGACAAGAGTCCAATACAAGAACCCGTGTGACAAGAGTCCAATACAAGAACCCGTGTGACAAGAGTCCCATACGACGCCGTGTGACAAGAGTCTAATACGACGCCGTGTGACAAGAGTCCAATACAAGAACCCGTGTGACAAGAGTCCCATACGACGCCGTGTGACAAGAGTCCAATACAAGAACCCGTGTGACAAGAGTCCAATACAAGAACCCGTGTGACAAGAGACCAATACAAGAACCCATGTGACAAGAGTCCAATACGACGCCGTGTGAAAAGAGTCCAATACAACGCCGTGTGACAAGAGTCCCATACGACGCCGTGTGACAAGAGTCCTATACGACGCCGTGTGACAAGAGTCCAATACGACGCCGTGTGACAAGAGTCCAATACGACGCCGTGTGACAAGAGTCCAATATGACGCCGTGTGACAAAAGTCTAATACGACGCCGTGTGACAAAAGTCTAATACGACGCCGTGTGACAAGAGTCCAATACAAGAACCCGTGTGACAAGAGTCCATTACGACGCCGTGTGACAAGAGTCCAATACGACGCCGTGTGACAAGAGTCCAATACGACGCCGTGTGACAAGAGTCCAATACGACGCCGTGTGACAAGAGTACAATACAACGCCGTGTGACAAGAGTCCATTACGACGCCGTGTGACAAGAGTCCCATACGACGCCGTGTGACAAGAGTCCCATACGACGCCGTGTGACAAGAGTGTCAAAATATTTACCAACGTGATCCGAGTGCCAATCTCCGACCTCCAACGACGCCAGCTGATAACGCTGTCTATAAATCCCTCCAAATCTTCCAATAAAACTCGGAGCTCGTCAAATCCTTAAACCTGAGTGATTCACTGTCAGGGCGGCACGGATGCAAATTAATTGGCCATAACAACGAGCCTATTAGCTAATTCCACGTTCTAAGGAAACTTCTCCACAATTTATGTCCCATCGTTTTGAAAGAACGTTCTATTTAGAGGTAATAACTCCTTTAGAAACCGACCATAACTTTTTTACTAGTTTAAGACATGTTGTTAAATAGATATGAAAGTGTTTCAAAATTTGTGAATTTTTTCGCATCCATTTTTTCTTTGCGTCCATGTAATACACACCTTAGTACTCTAACGAAGAATCTTTTAACAAATCCACAAAATGTAATAGAAGCGTCGATGTAATACTCACTTTAACGAGTAGCGATTTCTAGAAATTTCACAGAATTTCATAGAATAATATTTAGTTTCCAAGAATATAAACTTTAGCGTTACTCTTTACTCTTTTAAAATAAAGTTCGGCTCTCTCGTTAGCGATAAAACTAAGTGTCATCTTTTGCTCAGAGTCGCAATCTAGCGGATTTGGGTCTTTGATAAACAACTACACTAGCTTTGGAAAATTCAGAATGTTAACCCGAAGACCCTAGTTTCTGGCTAATGGCCCCAATCAGTCCATGGCGTGCTTGATTTTATACGATCAACACATGAGAATAATGGAATCTTAAGAATTGGCCAAAGATATGTTTAGCTGTTAAAGTGTCTAAGACATTTCTATGGCCTTCTATGCCTGGAGAAGTATATTGATCTATTATAAGATAATTACCTCTCTCTTTAAAACAGACGCCAAAACTAAGCATCATCTGTATTTATTATTAGAGAAATATCTTCTCTTCTGGTAAAACTTCCATCTATATTTCTTATATTCTTCCATGTCATCATTCTTTCATTAATTCACCTCCAATATATTTAAGATAAATATGCTTTGATGTGTTTTGACAAATATATAATATTATAATCATGGACCGAATAGATTATTGCAAGAAAATGGATGAAATTTTAGAAGATCAAACCACATTTGAACCCATTAATGGAATAGATAAGAGAAATTTGTATGTATATTTTAAAAAAGAATTGAACAGACTATCAAAAAGCAAGAGAGTATTTCAAAAGATGAGCATACTTTATTTCTCTCGAACATACAATATACATACAATATAATATGCTTTGGCATTTCAAATGTTTGCTCTTCTAAATTTTTCTCTGCGACACGAATAAATAACAGAAGATTTATAACACAAATAAATATATTTATATTGAGATTAGTTGTGAAAATAGGTTTCAATGCTTTTTGAATGTTAATAGTTCAACATTTTAAATAGAGTAAAATACACTTCTGATTTAAATAAAGTCTAAAACTATGCACTACAATCTTTTCAGATCAATCAGATGGTGCATAGAGGTTCAGCATCTATTTCGACAAAAGAGGTGTCTTATCCTTTATTATAGATTTCCTCATGCCCAGCAATGGCCGCAGCCTTGCAGAAAATTGACTTAGACCCAGTGCAGCAGCTTTACACACCCAAGATAGTGGATATTGCTGCTGCTGTGATGGAGATGCATGGAGACATCTGAGACTCTACTTTGGACACGACAACAACAACAACATAGATTTCCTCTCAGCAATTTTCCATCAATATCTTTGGAATTTTGCTGATATAATCTTTAATCGATATTTTATACTTAAACTTTATTTCAGATACTAGATGAATTTTAAAGAAATCGAAATATGCCATCATGATATTCTATTAAAAAGATTTATTGAAGAGCTCACATGAATGGCAATAGATCAATAGGATGTACTTCATTTGTAGATCAACTGAAGAAAAAAAACGAAGACATCTTACCTCCAGTTGATATGGACTATGGATTGATAATCTTTAAGAAGCCTTACGAAGGATGTTAAGGAGATTTTCATAACAATCTTAGAGTTGATTAGCCTATAATACAAGTTGCATAGATATAGATATATGCATATATATGTAGAAGTATCTTCATAAAGATAGGCGCATCTCTTTTTCAGAAATAACAGGAAAGGAAAATAAGATTCATTTTAATCCAAAGTACACCTCGTGATGTAGAAAAAAGTTAACACAGAAAACATAATTTCATCAACAAAGAAAGATTGTAAATGACTTATCAAGACAATGGATTAAACTAGAAATTATCAAATTTGATTGAGTCATGCAAACAAAACTAAAACCCTTTATGTCATTCAACACATGGAATTTGCCAGAGGTAAGAGCAGTTCTGAACTAAGCTATTAAGTAATTTTGTTAACTTTTTGTTCATCTCATTGTACCATTCCTAAGTTGTGTTGAGGCCTGAACTTTTCTATGGAACAATGGTTGGTGACATCGGTCAGAACATACCCTTAGGCCCATAATTTCCTTTTTACAATAGAAAAACCTAAACAAAGAACACTTTTAACCTAGTTAAATATTGTTTTGAACGTAATTCGTTGGTTAATAGTTGGTTTAGAAAAGATATGGCTACACAAACTAAGTTTTATTTGTAAAACGACATTTGAAAATTATCCTGCATGAGTTTCTTTTCAACGAAAAATCAAAATTTATTTTAAGGAGAAATAACGATTATTTCTAACCTTAGGAATGAGGTATGAAATGATGAATTGTGAAGAGTAATGATAAACGGAAAAATAAAAGTGTCCAGGGATGGGAATCGAACCCACAGTGTTCTGCTTACCGGGCAGATGCCATGTCCACTAGGCTACCCTGGACATATTTTTCCATTCGTAAATAATACATAAAGTAATTTATAATATAATATAATATAATGCGGCTTGTGATTGTAAAACGACATTTGAAAATTATCCCGCATGTGTTTCTTTTCAAAGAAAAATCAAAATTTATTTTAAGGAGAAATAACAATTATTTCTAACCTTAGGAATGAGGTATGAAAGGATGGATTGTGAAGAGTAATGATAAACGGAAAAATAAAAAGAAAAGAAAAACATGCGGGATAATTTTCAAATGTCGTTTTACAATCACAAGCCGCATTATATTGTATTGTATTATAAGTTTTATTTAATTCCCAAAGCTTCAATGACGTCAGTCACTTTCCAAAGATGAATAACTGGAAATATCTTTATTTATGGGGCTGCTAACCAAAATGGATGATTTTTAAGCTCATAATATGCTCTATAATGAGTCCATAATAATTGTTGAATATTGTTTAAATATTGTTTGTGTACTTTTATATCTTTTAAAATTGTAATTATTGATTAGATAAATGTATAGTATTTACTGTTTTTATTACACCGGTTTTCAAATTGTATCAAAAAACATAAATATACTAAAATATTTAGATAAAACGAATTTTCTATTAGCAATTTTGTTAAATAAGCTTACAATATAATTCGAATTTATCATTTCAAAACGTACTTATCTATGTGAAAAATAGTTTCTCCCATCAATATTTCCAATTTTTTTCTTATTTTTTTATTCTTTCTTATAATCTGTATATATTTACTATATGTATATAATCTTTCTCCATTTTTTATTTCCCACTTTCATAGGTTTCTCCGTCTTGTAACCCCAAGGAGAATCCTCTGTAAGATCTGTGTGTCTTAATAAAGGCTTTTGTGTGTGTGTGTGTGTGTGTGTGAAAAATAGTACAAAAATGAATAAATTGCAAGATCAGGAAATGCCTTTTTTTCTTAACGTACCTTTCTATGTTTTTTAATTTATTCACCTAAAGAGCTTTGTTTTTACTTCTCTATTAGTAAAAATGTATTAAATTTTACTAAAATATATTTAAAAATTGTTATTACAGAATAAAATGTCGAAAGTGGACTTTAACCTAAGCAAAAAAAAAAAGTTGAATATGGCTATAAAAAAAAATCAGATGCACCTATTTCATGGTTAACTTTCTCCTTTGTGACAATTGATTAGAAGAATCAATAAGATTGTTTAAATTGTCAAATTGTCTTTTTTTTTTTCAAATGTAGTTATGTACATATATTAACACAAAGCAATAACGCGCCATCTATACATATAAAATGAAAGGATTTAAAAGCACGAATGTTTCTTTTATACATAATACAAACTTCTACTGTCCTTACTGCGATGAAAAAATATAATGGGAGGGCTTGACTCATCAGTGGTGAACCCTCCCAGCGGTTTCGCCAATTTAATCCACCAGACCGCTTCTCAGAGCTCTAATACTGTATTGGACGATTCTGCTTATATACGCAGCACTAAAGGATGGAATCTCAGAAATGGTTTTCAAGAAAACTATGGACATAAGCTTATAGGCTTATAGCTTATATATTTTTTCATTGCAGTAAGGGCAGTAGAAGTTTGCATTATGTATAAAAGAAACATTCGTTCTTTTAAATCCTTTCATTTCATATGTACATATATATTGAGTCTAAGTTATTCATTAATTTGTTCGTAACAATACGCTTATTCAATTAAAAAAAAAAATTCCAACATTTTTTCCAATACTCAAAATTAATTCTCTACACAATCCAATTTTAATATTTAAAAAAGAATATCAAAATAATCTAATTATATAGCAAATCAGTAAAAAAGAGATAGAAAAAAGGGGTATCAATATATGACTATCACATTAATTACTTAGAAAAAAAAATGGCTTCCACATAAAACAGATAATCTCCAATATTGCTGTAAAGTTTTGTATCTAGTCATTAAAACGTCATAAAAAATGCACGTTCATAGAAGGAACGGTGGAAGAGACAAAAGGGACTAATGGACTTTGGGACCTGTCCTTAATGACTATAATTACTGGACCCCCCTCCCACCTAAAGAGGCCCGTAATGAATGAGTCCCAGAATTGCAATCTTTTCAGCTCTGTAAATTCAGTCATTCTATAGGACCTGGTCGCATGATTCAAAGTTGGTTTCTAATATCCAGAATCAATGATTAAATTCTGCACAAATAACATCGTCCATTTGGAAAAAAGCATCCAAGGTTAGGTTTATTATATAAATCTTTTATTACTTCAAGCTTTCGGCTCTTTGCCCTTCTACAGAAGTATTTCTGACTAAATAACATCAGCAATACTCCTGAAGAAGGGCTGAAAAGTACGAAAGCTCTGTAAATCCAGTCGTTCTATAAGACCTGGTCGCATGGTTCAAAGTTGGTTTCTAATATCCAGAATCAATGATTAAATTCTGCACAGAGAATATCATCCATTTGAGAAAAAGCATCCAGGGTTAAGTGTCTCGTATCAAATCTTTTATTACTTCAATCTTTCGGGTCTTTGCTCTTCTACATCAGTATTTCTGACTAAATATTATAAGCAATACTCCTGAAGATGGGCTCCAAAGTCCGAAAGCTCTGTAAATTCAGTCGTTCTATAGGACCGGTGGAAAGAGTCAAAATTTATTTCAGATATCCAGAATCAATGTGCAAATTCTGCACAGAGAACATCGTCAATTAAAAAAAAAAAACAATGTTAAATTTATTGTATCAAATCTCTTTTATTACTTCAAGCTTTCGGGTCTTTTCTCTTCTACATCAGTATTTCTGACTAAATATTATAAGCAATACTCCTGAAGAAGGGTTGTTCCAAAGTCTGAAAGTTTGAGGTAATAACAGATTAATACAAGAAACTTAATCCTGGATGGGTTTTCCCAAATGGTACGATGCAATGAGTCATAAATTTTCGAAGAGGACAACTTTATTTGAAAAATAATAAATAGCTTTAAAATGGGTATTGAATTGCATAAGTTATGCTTCACCAGTAACAGTATAAATAACTATAATTGGGACTCGGCACATTATAAGAACATAGTTGACTTTCTTCAACATGTATAGACATGTAGTGTCTAGTGACAGGTGTAGACATTTAGTGTACTTACACTATATAACAATAAAAAAAACTTCTGTTTTCTATTATCCCCTATAATACAATTAAATGGAATATTAAACCAACTTGACATTTTTCACAATTTGAATGTTTTTATTCCTATTAGTCAATGGTTAATGTTTGATATACAAAATAGAAAGATAATGAATATATATTTTCCTACTCTGCCTAGGAGACTTTCCTATTTGTAGATAGTTCTCTTTCACGAACTCTTCTCAACTCTAGGGTCAAGAAGAATTTGAGAATGTTGATTTGGCATATGCAAATATGTCCAGGACGTCGTCATCCAAACCTCACCCTATTCCTTATCTTCCAGCCCTGATCGCTTTTCCTGAAGGCAACAATACAAAAAGAAAAAACACAACCAAGAACATAATGAAGAGATAAACACAACCAAGAACATACTGAAGAAAGACAACAATATAGGTAAACGAAGATTGTAAACACAACCGAGAACAACCAAAAGAAAGAAAACAATATAGTAAAACGAAGACTATAAACACAGGAAAGAACATACAGAAGAAAGACAACAATAGAGTAAAACGATTACTGTAAACACAAGAAAGATCATCCAGAAAAAAAGGCGACAATACAGTAAAACGAAGACTATAAACACAACCAGAAGAAAGACATTAATAAAGTAAAACGAAGACTATAAACACAGGCAAGAAAACATCCAGAAGAAAGGCGACAACAGTACAACAAAGACTAAACGAAGCTTAGAACATCCAGATAAAAGACAATAGAGTAAAACGAAGCTGCCAAAACACCCTCAGAATTCCCAGAGGAAAGGCGACAAGTCGGTGAAAGAGAAAAACAAATTCGGGAGGAAATGAGGTCTGATGTGAATGTATCTTCTAAAAAGTCTTTAGCGGCAGAAGTTCTAACCGTAACCCAATCTGGAAAGCAGACATGGGGGAAAGATGACTGGAAAAAAAAAAAAGAACGGCGTGGGGTGAGATCTCGGAGTAACCAACATGGGGCAATTATGGAGGGATAATTAGAAGGTTTGTGGTGGCAAGAGGGATCAAGTTATATGATGGATCCCTGGACTCTGAGTCCATTGTCGGCTCAACAGTCCCAACAATGGATCTAGCCCAACCATGCTTAATCGGACATGAAGTGACAGCAATCCACGTCCTTTTTTCTGAGGGCTGGGATTCAAATAAGTCTTTATTAGGTTGGCCGGAAAGTGTCATTGATCAAAATGCCTTCTAACTCCTTTAAGGGAAGATTAACTCTATTGGTCCCCCCCTCCAACGTTCCCCTACCGCCCTGACATAACCTTTTTGTAAGTCTTTTGTTGTGCCTCTCCAGTTTATCCACAGCTTGCCAATGTCATTTTTTATTGGCACGCTTCGAATTTGAAGTCGCGGTCGTTTCTTTGTCCATTTTCTATCTTGATTTATGTCATTTAGTGACTTTTTTATCCCTCCCTTCTTCATGGGAATAGAATGTTGTTAACTACGCTTGAGAAGATCTTATTCAGTTTTTTTTTAACGTAAGTAGTGCCTATAAATTTTGATACCATTATAAATAATGAAATTTGAAGCTAGTTTTTGAAAGTGATTTTTTTTTCTTATGTAAATAAAAATAAACATCTACTGTCCATTCTGTTATGTCATTATATTATCCACATTCAAATGAATAGATAGTGTGTGACGTTTCGGTAACAGCATTATTACCATCTTCGAACAAAAGTACTGAATGAGAAATTATACTACAACATGTTTTAAATCTGTTATCTTGTTTACACACATGATAACAGTAGCTATTAAACTGTGGTAAAATTTCTCAATCAGTACTTTTGTCTGAAGATGGTAACAACGCTGTTACCGAAACGTCACACACTATTTATTTATTTGGATTTGGTCTTATTACCTTGTGTTTATAATCTACAATCCAAATTGTGCCTCATCAATTTTATTTGACTTCAATGGACCTAAGAAGTTATTCTTCCTATGAGCTGAAGAAAATGAATTCCAAAGTGAATATCAATGTTGATGCTAAGCCATCACTTGAAGATTCTATTTTAAAGAATTCAGGATCTGAAGCTCTCCTCTACTTCAAGAAGTTGAGAAAACACAGCATTAAAAGGGTGAGTTCTTTTTCTCATATCTATTTTCTTAAATTCTGCAAAATGCATCAAGTAATTCCTAATGCATTTCTCATTCCTAATAGATGGAATTTCCCAAAATCTGATTCAAAATTGAAAAGATTATCACTTGATCTTATAAATGGAGAGATTAGATTTCATTGGAAAAATATTCATTTCAATACTAAGGCTATAAATTCAAATCTCAAAATGCTTGCAGACAGTATGGATAGTGACCTTTTTGAAAAAATAAAAAATATTATTGAAATAAAAACAAACTACATTGCTAAACAAAATTCAAAAAGGCATTTTAAAAAGATAGAAAGTATTTTAAAGAAAAATGACATGTTAAAATTATTATGCCAATATAGAGAAATTGATTTTATTTATGAAAAACTCTTCCCAGAAAATAAAAATGAAGTATTCAACTCTGAAATTAAACCAAAAAATAACATCATGAATTTAACAGGTGAAGGTATCTCAAATGAAGTTCTAGACTTGCTTAGCAAAGGTTATAAATATGCTTTGGGGGGAAATCTGAAACAAAAAGAAAAATTGGATATTATTTCAAAAACAGAAGAAATATGCAAAACTCTTAACCCTAATGAGGCAGCTAATATTAGATTTGAAGTTACTAATACACTAAAACAAAATTATAAATCAAATAATATAAACAAAAAATTGACCTCCAAACTTAAACACCTACAAACAAAATATGTAATAACAAAATATGACAAAGGGAATGGAATTGTTTTAATGAAAAAAGAAGACTATAAACAAAAAATGCTTTCTTTATTGAATAATAATGGTACCTATTCTCCTATACAAAATGATCCAACAAAAAACTTCAAAAATAAATTGAACACCATACTTAAAAACTGGAGAAAAAACAAATATATTAATTACAGGCTTTTAACCAAGTTGAAAAATTATGATGCACATGTGCCCAATATATATGGTGCTCCAAAGGTCCACAAGCCTAACTGTCCATTACGCCCAATAGTAAACAATAGACCTTCACCAACATATGCCTTGTCAAAATGGTTAGCACAACAATTAAAAATCTACCAATATTTTAATGAAAATGAAATTGTTAACTCCTATGAATTCAAAGAAGATATTATTGACATGAAGCTAAATGGAAATCAAAGAATTATATCTTTAGATGTTGAATCCATGTTTACTTCAATCCCTATACCCACAATTATGGATGCATTAAACCATGTGATAAAAGAATCAAAAATAAATAATTTGCCAAAATCTGAATTTTTAATTGGAATAGAATTTTGTTTGAAAACAACATACTTTATTTATGATGACCAAATGAAAGGTGCAACAATGGGTAGTCCAATATCACCAAACGCAGCTTGAATTACTATAGGCCAATTAGAAATAAAAGCTCTAAATTCACTTAAAAATGATGTTTATTATTTTAAAAGATATGTGGATGACTCCATTTTATTTATTAATCAGGGAAGTGAACAAAAAATTTTGGATACTTTCAACAATATATTGCCTGATATCAATTACTCTATGGAAGTAGATAACAACAAATCAATAAATTTCCTGGACATGAACTTATCATACAACAATAACAACATTACAACCTCTATATACAAAAAACCAACACATACAGGAACTTATTGGAACTTTAGCTCACAACACCATTTCGGCCAAAAAGTAGGATTAGTAAAAGCTCTTATATATAGAGCTTTTACACTCATTAATGATACAACTAAAAGAAATATAGAAATTAATAACATCAAAAAAGAACTAATCAATGAAGATTTTCCCATCAAATTGATAGATAGAATAATAGAAGACATGAACCAAAAATATGAGAATAATACTTTAATTCAAAATCTAAAGTGCAAAAACAAAGAAGCCAAATTTATCACATTGCCATTTATAAATCAAAAGTTTGCAAGAAATTTGACTAATATATTCAAAAAGTATGAAAAAATAAACATTGCATGGAAACCATGTAACCCTATCTCTCAATATATCAACAACCATAAGAACACTCACATACCAAATAGAGCAGGTTTAATTTATGAAGTGAAATGTGAAAAATGTGACCAATGTTATGTAGGACAAACATCCAGAACTTTAAAAGAAAGAATGAAAAACCATGAATATGCTCTGAAATGGGATAAAATTGAGAATTCTGCACTTGTAGAACATAGAAAAATCACAGGACATAATAATTTTAACCTAAAAGAAACAAAGATACTAGATTATGAGAAAAATTATTTTAAGAGACAATTTAAAGAAGCATTTTTCATTCAAAAGAAATGTGCTACAATTAACAGAATGGAAGAAAGAGGAAATATAAATGATATTTATAGATATGCTTTTAATTATATTTGAAAAAACTTTTAATTCTAAGAATATTAATCAGCAGGTGTTTACCCATCTGTTTATCAGATAAATATCTTCTTATCTGTTATCTTGTTTACACACTTGATAACAGGAACTATTTAAAATCATGCTGTGGTAAAATTCTCTCATTCAGTACTTTTGTCTGAAGATGGTAACAACGCTGTTACCGAAACGTCACACACTATTTATTTATTTGGATTTGGTCTTATTACCTTGTGTTTGTAATCTATAATCCAAATTGTGCCTCATCAACCTTGAAATTATATGTATGTACCTCTACAGAACTATAAGCTTATGTCCATAGTTCACTAAACACCCCTAAGCTGCCTTCCATAGAAAACACAGGGTATATTCCAAACCAATCCAATACAATACAATGACATAGGTCGGTGGATGAGAGGGTAACACGCTCGATTCCCGACAGTCATGAACCGGGATTGAATCCCGTGTTAAAAATTGTTTAATATGTGAATAACCTTCACATATTATTCACTGTTTCAATTATCATAAACTAGGTTGCTCTTGTTGAGCGGTACCTAATAAAGTGATTTTGAACCGATCCAATACAATAGTAGAGCGGTCTAGAGATTAATTTGGTGAAACCGCTGAGAGGGTTCACTACTGATGAGTCAAGCCCTCTCATTCAATAACTCATATCATTGCAGTAAGGTCTGTAGAGATAATATTTGATAATATTTAAAAGAAGCGCATTGCCAGTAAATTTATTTGTGTAAAATATAATCTATAATCCAAATTGTGCTTTATCATTACATATAAATACATTTTGCATAAGATTTTACGTTTTTTTAATGATATAAATAACCAAAATTTCCTCTCTACTGACCATACTGTGTTGATAGAAAATGTTATATATTAGAAGGATTGGCAAATCACTGAGGTTTGTAGCTATCCCAAGTACAATGAAACAATCAGATACAATATGTAAAAATGTAAACAATCATATTTAATAGACGGTAATATGTAAAACCAGATACAACTGACAATAATATTTTGCATATATACAATCATATAATATACTGCGGCTTGTGATAGTAAAACAACACTTGAGAAGTTACACCGCATGAGTTTCTTTTCAATGAAAAATCAAAATTTTATTTCAAGGTGAAATATTGACTATTTTTAACCTTTTTGGACGAGGTATGAAAGGGTGAATTATGAAGAGTAATGATGAACGGAAAAATAAAAGTTTCCAGGGATGGGAATCGAACCCACAATGTTCCGCTTACCGGGCAGATGCCATGTCCACTAGGTTACCCTGGACGTATTTTACCGTTCATAAATAAAACATAAAGTAACTTATAATACAATATAATACATTGCGGCTCTTGTGATTGTGTTTTATATATACAACTAGCCGAATGACCCGGACAACGCCCGTGTTTTACCCGATTGAATGTTTTGATTCAAATACTATTTGTTACAATTATAAATTGGCGCCTTAAATAAATGCATATGTTAGTTAATAACTATAGCCTATGTGATTTATCTGTCTATGTACTGTTGGCTTCCGTAGGCGTCTCTTACAGGGAAGAAGAAAGAGAGGATTCCATTTGGTTATTAACTAATATATGCATTTATTTAAGGAGCGACCCGCTCCAACACAATAATTACATAAACGAAAAAGCGAGTGGGGGGGGGGGGGGGGGGCAAAGGTGGCGTGACCGTAGCCAACCAATAGGAGGGCGCCATTCCAAAAAAAAAAAGCAAACGGTGACAGAGATGAAAACTGATGATTGATTGTTGATTAGGAGATGAGGAATGACGCTCGTAACTGTATATAGAATAATAACTTTCTTTATATTTTTAGATTTTATTATCTCTTCTGTATTTCAAAATTTAATTAGATTTAAAGTTTATTCCATATTGATTTGTGAGAGAGTTATGTTTTTCAATTTGTGTTTTAATATTTGATATCATTTCAATCTACACTCATAGAAAAGAATTAAGAAAATGAAAAGTCTTTGATATCGCTTGTGTTCTTTTTTTTTTTTGAAATAGACAGAGGCAATTTTATTCACACTTGGTTATCTCGTACCTCTTCACACTAAAGGTCACTGTAATATCTTTCAGAGTTATTGTCTGAATCCAGATAAACATGTTAAAAAGCACCACTTTCTTAAGTTTTGTTTCTATGAATGTATTATGTTCACACTTGGTTATCTCGTGTGTCTTCAATAAAGGTCACTGTATATCAAATATCTTTGAGAGTTATTGTCTGAATCCAGATAAACATGTTAAAAAGCACCACTTCCTTAAGTTTTGTCTCTATGAATGTATTATGTTCACACTTGGTTATCTCGTGTGTCTTCAATAAAGGTCACTGTAATATCTTTCAGAGTTATTGTCTGAATCCAGATAAACATGCTAAAAAGTACCACTTCCTTAAGTTTTGTCTTCATGAATGAATTATCTATTTATCAATATTCAATAGTTAAAAACATGCATCAATAATACACAGTTACTATAACAATAATATACCATAGTATTTAATAAGAATATACAGAAATAAAACTTGGAGAGTGTTATGAATACAAAAAAGATATAATACAAAGACGTGAGGCAAAAAGAAAAAATCTAAAAGAACTTACCATTAAAGATAATAACTAAGAAAATAAATACATTCACGTTCCTCTAATTCTACCGACATAAGTAGATATTTTGCACATGCGCAGTTTGTTACATTAATTAAATTATCCATTATTTCTTAAGCATTAGAACAATTTATAGCTTTGCTTTTTCACAATTCATCAAGGTGATCAAAAGCCAGGCCGCAGCTCAACAAAACCTACATCAATGATTATTCAGGGGTTGATTGATGGGATAAAAGGTCATTATTGAGGTGAACAAAGAGCCAACAATGTGGTATTGTGTTTAAGAAGGAGGTACGGAAACTTCCTCAAGACATCAGAGATGTTTCATCTTCCCTTCTTGATCATGTTTCCTTGAAGACAATCTTGTAATCGGTTTTGAGTTCAAAATGATTGAGAATTGCTTTTACAAGCCGTACTTCAATCCTTATTTGAAATCAATCCTGATATCGCTTTCAAAATTGAAAATAATTAGTTTGTCTCGTTATACTATTTGCTTCTTTTTCTCGTTTCTTGACAGAGTTATTGAGTTCAAACTTGTATGAAACCATTCTATAGCTAATAGTCTTTACACGTCGTTTCTAACTATGGAAATTCTCACAAATAAAACTCGATAACGCTTTGTTGTTGTTGTTGTCGTGTCCAATGTAGAGCCTCAGATGTCTCCATACATCTCTATCACAACAGTCGTTCTCTATCTTGGGTGTGTAAAGTTCTGGGTCCATTTCAATTTTCTGTTGTTGTTGTCGTGTCCAACGAAGAGCCTCAGATGTCTCCATGCATCTCTATCACAGCAGTCGTTCTCTATCTTGGGTGTGTAAAGTTCTGGGTCCATTTCAATTTTCTGTTGTTGTTGTCGTGTCCAATGAAGAGCCTCAAATGTCTCCATACATCTCTATCACAGCAGTCGTTCTCTATCTTGGGTGTGTAAAGTTCTGGGTCCATTTCTATTTTCTGTTGTTGTTGTGGTGTCCAATGAAGAGCCTCAGATGTCTCCATACATCTCTATCACAGCAGTCGTTCTCTATCTTGGATGTGTAAAGCTGCTGCTCTGGGTCTATGTCAATTTTCTGCAAGGAAACGAGGTTTTATGCAGGCGATAACGCTTTTTCAATTGGTAAAATAATAAGTTTATTTCTCTCGTTTTATACTATTAGAATTTTTATTACAAAGTTATCCCAAAAGTAGATAAACACTTGCAAAAATTGAAATACATATATTTTTCACCGTTATGTATAATGTCTTTGTATTAAGTATAAAGTAATTGTATTATGTATTATTATGTATTGGCCGTAATAATATTATTCGCCAAGTAATAAGAAAAGCACAAAATTTTGGGACAACCTTATATTTCTTGATATAGTCGTCGAATTCATTCTTGAAACCGTTCTTGATTTCTAGTGACTGTTTTATTTGGACAATTATCTCAATCGATCTTTAGAGGTGGCTCTCAAAACCAGAAAAAAGGAAGTTTGAGTATCAAATTACAATAGAAAAAATCGCAGTATATCATTGCTTAAAAGAAGAAGCCAAAGGTAAAAGCAAAAAAAAAAAAAAAAAAAATCGGTGGATGAGAGGGTAACACGCTCGATTCCCGATATAAGTCGGTGGATGAGAGGGTAACACGCTCGATTCCCGACAGTCATGAACCGGAATTGAATCCCGCGTTAAAAATTGTTTAATATGTAAAAAACCTTCACATATTATTCATTGTTTCAATTATCATGAACTAGGTTGCTCTTGCTGAGCGGTACCTATTAATGTGATTTGAACCAGAAAGGTAAAAGCGATGAGTTTCTATATTATTACTTTTCGCTTTTACTTATAGTATCTAACTTAGCAAGTTTGTATTGTCAAATTACTTAAAAACCATTTGCTCTTTTATCTTATCTCAGTTCTAGTGAGAAGAATGTTGTTTTTGCGTGCTCACGCAGAGCACAATTTAAGCGTCTCCACACAAATATCCACCACACTCCTCTCTCGCAATCTACATCTATCTTTCTTTCCGGGTTAATTGGCCATTTAGACAAGGTCTTCTAACCCCATAGCAGAACGCGACTTCCAGTGGCAAATGACCCGAGGATCTGACAGCAAAAAAAAAAAAAAAAAAAAAATAATAATAAGCAGCGCCGAGATACGAACTCAGGATCTCCTGTTTACCAGACAGGCGCTTTAACCAACTAACCTCTCTCGCAATAAGTTAAGTTGTTGTTGAGACTAATTGGCCACATTCGTCCAATGAGAAGGCGGGAAAGATTGGCTCACTAACAAACAAAAACAACATTCTTTCCACCAAAAACTGAGATAAGATAAAAGAGCAAATGTTTGTCAAAGTAATTTGACAGTATCAGTAAATTATTTATTTCTTTTCTTGATGCTCTGTCATTGGTTTTAATATTTGAATCGCTATTATATCTTACAATATATCTCTATAATGGATATTTCTTCTCGATATCGTCATTGAAGACAGGCTTTGAAGACATTGAAGGCTAGTTATAAAGCTCTAAAAGATTGATTAAATGGAAATAACCGTTTTAAATATAAAGAAATGTAATGGTGACTGTTCTAAAGAGAAAGAAATGGGAAGAAGACCATTATAAAGAGATGAAATAGAATGAAGACTGTTTTAAAGAGAAAGACATGAAATGTGAAGACCGTTATAAAGAGAAAAATGGAAATAAGACCGTTATAAACAGAAAAAATGTAATGGTGACTGTTCTAAAAGAAAATGAAATGAAATGAAGACCATTATAAAGAGAAAAATGGAGAGAAGACCGTTATAAAGAGAAATAAATGGTAAAAAGACTGTTTTAAAGAAAAGAAATGGAATGGTAACTGTTCTTAAGAGAAATAAATAGAATTTGTGACCGCTCTAAATAGAAAGCAATGGAAGGAAGACCGTTACAAAGGGAATAAATAGAATGAAGACTGTTTTAAAGAAAAAGACACGGAAGGAGGACTGTTCAAAAGAAAAAGAAATGGGAAGAAGACCATTATAAAGAGAAAATATGGAATAGTTACTGTTCTAAAAGAGAGAGAAATGAAATGAAGACCATTATAAAGAGGAAAATGGAAAGAAAACCGTTATAAAGAGAAAGAAATGGTAAAAAGACCGTTAAAAAGATAAAGAAATAGGGAAAAGACCGTCTTAAAGATAAAGAAATGGAATGGTGACTGTTCTAAAGAGAAATAAATGAAATTGTGAGCGTTGTAAATAGAAAGAAATGGAAAGAAGACCGTTATAAAGAGCAAGGAAGGCAGAAGACCGTTTTAAAGAGAAAGAAAGGCAAGAAGTCGGTGGCGACAGAAGTCACCGACGTAAGGTGACACCAGGACCGAAGATGGATGACATCTCTGAAGTAAACACACCGATACATGATTAATTAATAGACGTGTGGTGCCGCCAAGCGGAGACTTCTGTGAACTACCGCGGCAACATGTCATTAGTGAGCTAATAGCCGGGCCATATCGGTGACATTTCTTGGACATCCCGGGTCTAGACGACTGTGTCACTCGTAACAGCTGTGTCTGCTGCTTCCTCTTCTACGATTCTTGCTCCAATTTAAATTTGTGTTTTGTTTCACTCTCCTTGAGTTGTTTTTATCTCCTTTTTGTTGTTAGTGTTGTACTTTTGAGTGTACGTTTTTCGGTGTATTAATTTACTATTACGGTAGGCCCTAGTCTATTCCATTTCTGTGAGTTAACCCGAAAAAGTAGTAAATGTATATGCCACTAATGATACAATCCTTTCCAATATTTTATTCAGTAAGGACAGTAGAGAATTTTATTTAAAAAAATCGTATTTAATAGCTTTATTTCTTCTATATATATGACATGTTATTGCCATATACCATGGTATTGCCATATACCATGGTATAATTAGTCTTAAGAATATAAATGCACTTCTATTATAATTTTATCATTGTGGAGTGTAATAGATTTATAGATGGGGTTTTATGAGGAGTATATATATATATATTTTGCTTATCCCTAGTACACGTGGTACAGGCCATGATAATCATGGTGGGTAGTTAGTGACTGCTTTTACTGTAAGCGCATCACATGTCTACACATGTGAAAAGAAGTTCGACTTTGCACTTACAAATGTGCCAGAGCCCCGTTTGGTTACTTGCACTCGCTGGTGGGGTTGGACTTTTGCAAGAATCGGGGGCCATTGGAGCATTTTTTTTTAACAGAAAAAAGTGTCCAATGCGGGAATCGAACCCGGATCGTAGTGGTCGAAAACCAAACGGTTTAACCAGCCTTCCACCGACCCCGCGACCCCCGATGTATATTGATTTATAAGAATGATGGACATCTCTGTCATCCAAATAAACACTAAAACTAAGCATTATCTAAAGCAAATTTGAACATTTCATGAATCCTTAGTATAATCCTATGGAAACAATACATTCTCTGGACTAACAGGGGTCATTAGTCCTAACTACGATCATTAATTGGCCCTTTTAGAATTTGCCAACAATAAAGTTGTGGCTTTGTCACCGAACCGTGTCCATTATTTTTGATGAGACGGTCAATAGATAGCATTTAGTTTCAGCGCCTATTTTGACTTCAGAGGTGAACTTTATTTTTTATAAAATATATTTTTAAAATAACGTCAAAATTGATCACAATACGCATAAAACCTGTAAGGTGAATTTGATAATCCATAAATATGTACATATTTTGTTAATGGTATTACATCAATTAGCAGCATTATAGAAAAAATAACTCTATTGCTTATGTAATTAAAATAGACATATACACTTATTTGTGTGTGGACAAAACTTAAGGAAGTTGTACCTTCTAGCATATACGTATATCGGGATTCAGACACAATAACTCTGAAATATATACTCATAGTCTTAAACTTATGTAGGTTGTACCTCTTTTAGCATGTATATCGGGATTCAGACAATAACTCTGAAAGATATTACAGTGACCTTTATTGAAGACACACGAGATAACCAAGTGTGAACATAATACACTCATGGACAAAACTTAAGGAAGTTGTATCTTTCACCATGTATATCGGGATTCAGACAATAACTCTGAAATATATTACAGTGAACCTTTATTGAAGACACACGAGATAACCAAGTGTGAACATAATACACTCATGGACAAAACTTAAGGAAGTTGTACCTTTTAGCATGTATATCGGGATACAAACAATAACTCTGAAAGATATTACAGTGACCTTTATTGAAGACATACGAGATAACTAAGTGTGAACAGGCTCTGTCTCCTTGTCAGAACTCTCTCAGTCCATCGGTGGCGGAGTCTTTCCCGAGTTGGGCGCCACCAATAACGACTTGTATATATATAGTTTTGTCCACGAGTGTAAATATATGTGTGTGTGAACAGGCGCTGAATTAGAAGATATTAGTATGAAAAACTAGATGTATGACTCAGACAATATTGCCTGGTTTCCCCAAGCGAATTTTAACAAATCTATATGCACAAAAAATTATAGGATTTAATTTTTTTTTTCAAATTCATATTTCAAATAGGCTGATTGAATTTTGAGTTAGAGGTGTCAACTTATTATAAACAATATTATCTATAATAGGGATTAGTTTTCTCTTTACATAAACAACAAAACGGAGAAAAATTTTTTTTTTTAATAGATAGAGATATAGAGGTAAGCTCTTATTCTAAGAATGGATCTAAAACGATAATAAACGAAGTTAAAAGGCCGCAGTCACCGTTCAGAGAAGATTAATAGAATCGCCGAATGCCGTGGTCCATTTGGATGAGGAAAGCGAAGACTAGAACGCGGCTGATTCCACATTCGCCTGTTCAGTGATTCGTTAACCATGACGTATGCACAAAGGAACGTGTGGCCACTGGACATGTGTCGGACCTGGAGGCTGTTGTTGGGTGCTGCGCAGCCTAAAGTATAGGAGCTCCATCTATGATTCCTTTCTTCCTGTGGTGAATCTGTATAAGACCGCTGGTCTTAATAAAGCTTTGTGTGTGATAATAAACGAAGTTATAATATTTTTAAAATAAAAGGATTTAAAAGCGCGAATGTTTCTTTTATACATAAAACGAACTTCTACTGTCCTTACTGCGATGAAAAAATATATTGGGAGGGCTTGGCTCATCAGTGGTGAACCCTCCCAGCGGTTTCGCCAATTTAATCCACCAGACCGCTTCTCAGAGCTCTAAGCCCTCCCAATATATTTTTTCATCTCAGTAAGGGCAGTAGAAGTTTGTATTATGTATAAAAGAAACATTCGTGCTTTTAAATCCTTTTATTTTATATGTATAGATGGTCGCGTTATTGCTTTGTGTACAATATTTTTAACGAATTTTTATTATTATCATTATTATTTATTATAATAATAATTTTCGTTATCAGACGGTCGTGTTATAACGCAGATAAATACAGTAGAACTACCTTTCTGTAAAGGACAAAACCTAATTGTAGAACCAAAGTGTCCTTTAGGGAGAGGTGTCCTTTTACCGGAGAGTTGTTAATTAGTAAAAATGATAATTTTACCAATGAAAAATGTTCTTTATAAAGAGATGTCCTTTAGCGCGAGTATCCTCTCATGGAGGTTCTACTGTATATAGATTTAAAAAAAATTAAATTGTTCATATAAAGAAAGGAAATAAATTCTTTTTGATATTTTAAACCAAAACAATCAATTAGATATTCAATAACGCTGAATCACTCTTAATGGCTTGTAAATCAATTTTTGTGGTTGCACTCAATTAAAAGCTTGTTCCTCGTTTTATAGGTAGTGTCAACAAACGTAAAAAATAGGTGACTGCACGTGTATCGGGTGTAAATGCATGTTTGACAGGTACTGTAAGCTAAGGGCAGTTCCATTAGTGATTACTCATCCGTGATAAGTACTTTTTCCATTTTGGAACGAGTGCGTAGATAAGCGAACCCTCTCTGTGACATATTGACATTTGTCTATCTACCTTTCGTTTGGTATAATAAGAGGCTTTGAATATGCAAATTCATAAATCTATATTTAGACACAATCAATAAGGAATCTAGGGTTTAGCCTCTTTTCTCATTTCTTTTTTTTTTTCGAAATTTCAGGCTAACATGCTCTTCAACACGGAGATCCAGAAGTACTACTTCTAGCTAATTATAACACTTCGAATTTAGATACAAGTTTAGATATATATATAAAATCATATATATATATTCAAACTTGTATATAAATTCGGCAATATGTCCATAGTTCATCTAAAATATATATTCCAAGAGTCTAGCATCAGTATCACTATAAATGGAAGATAAAAAAAAGCAATATAACAGCGGTATGGTAGATTAAACTAGGTGGAACCGCTGAAAGGGTTCACCACTGATGAGCCAGGCCTTCCCATTAATTTTTCCATTGCAGTAAGGACAGTAGAAATTGTTTAATTCAAAAAGAATCTTACGAGTCTAAAATAGTTTCGAATTTTCATAAATTCGGCAAGATGTTGTACTTCTCGATTTCCGTGTTAAAGAGCATGTTAGCCCGAAAGCTCAAAAAATAAAAGAAATGAGAAAAGAGGCCAAACCTTTGATTCCTTATTGGTTATGTCAGAATGTAATATCAGGGAAGATTCTGTATTATAAATCTACTAGCCGAATGACCCGGGCAACGCCCGTGTTTTACCCGATTGAATGTTTTGATTCAAATACTATTTGTTACATTTATAAATTGGCGCCTTAAATAAATGCATATTTTAGTTAATAACTATAGCCTATGTGCTTTATCTGTCTATGTACTGTTGGCTTCCGTAGGCGTCTCTTACTGGGAAAAAGAAAGAGAGGATTCCATTTGGTTATTAACTAATATATGCATTTATACGCTCCAACACAATAGTTACAAAAACGAAAAAGCAAGTAGGGGGGGGGGGGTCAAAGGTGGTGTGAGCGTAGCCAACCAATAGGAGGGCGCCATTCCAAAAAAAAAAAAAAGCAAACGGTGACAGAGACGAAAACTGATTAAGAGATGAAGAATGACGCTCGTAACTGTATATAGAATACCAATATGCAAATATATTTAGAGTGACCCGAACCTTATGTACCTCCAATTTCAATTATACCATGTACATGCATGGATTTTGCTTACAATATTTGATAATTTAAAATTGTCATGAAAAGACATCTTTAAGTTTTTTTTTATATTTGTTATAATACAGCAGAACCTCCCTTTATAGCGAACACCCCGATAGCGGGCACCTCTCTACAAAGGACAGTTTTCATTCGCAAAATTATTATTTTTACTATTTAGCAACTCTCCGGTAAGAGGACACCTCTCCCTAAAGAACACTTTGGCTCTGAAATTAGGTGTCATTTACAGGGAGGTTCTACTGTATTTGAATTTTTAGTTAGATTCTCTCGAAGAAGAAGAAGAGAAGAAGAAGAAGAGTGAGATAATTCGAAAGATTTCCAATTAATTGAATAAAAAGGAAATGTATTACAGAAGATTAACCGTTATGTCGTGCGGGAAAAGCAGCACAAGTAAAGGACTGCCCTGTAGTACGGTGTCGTGAGCCGCTACGGTCACCATGAACAGGGAACTCTGAAATGTGGCTGACTAACGGGTTAATGGCACCTTCCCCATTCCATTCCATGGAGCAAAAAAATCAATTGGACAAAATACCACCACCATTATGTTTCATTTATATCTACAATTTGATTCAATTACACAATATAAAACATATATTAAGAGCATATAGGAAATAAACAATAAGTGCAATTTATATTCAGTCGTCGACAAAACTTGAAGAAGTAGAATAATAAATATCAAATAATCTCCTTTCTCTGTTTTTGTTGTTGTCGTGTCCAATGAAGAGCCTCAGATTTCTCCATACATCTCTATCACAGCAGTCGCAATGTCCTCTATTTTGGGTGTGTAAAACTGCTGCTCTGGGTCTATGCCAATTTTCTGTTGTTGTCGTGTCCAATGAAGAGCCTCAGATGTCCCCGTACATCTCTATCACAGCAGTCGCAATGTCCTCTATCTTGGGTGTGTAAAGCTGCTGCTCTGGGTCTATGTCAATTTTCTGTTGTTGTTGTCGTGTCCAATGAAGAGCCTCAGATGTCTCCATACATCTCTATCACAGCAGTCGCAGTGTCCTCTATCTTGGGTGTGTATAGCTGCTGCTCTGAGTCCATGTCAAAATTCTGTTGTTGTTGTGTCCAATGAAGAGCCTCAGATGTCTCCATACATCTCTATCACAGCAGTCGCAATATCCACTATCTTGGGTGCGTAAAGCTGCTGCTCTGGGTCCATGTCAATTTTCTGCAAGGCTGCGGCCATTGCTGGACATGAGAATATATGAGTAGGTGTTAGTTCCACACCAGGACAGTTGTTACATGTCCTATAGATTCTTGTGCCATCATATCCCCTTTCTCTCTCTTCAACATATATCCTTTCTTAATTAACAAAAAAAAAATCTGGAATATTAATAAGCAATGATTAGTAGATTTTAATTCCGATAGATGGCAGTTAATTTCAGTTTCACGAACAGAATATGCGATTTTCTTTTTCAAAATATTTCCACTCATGGATACTTGATGTCGCCAGTTGTCTGTTTTTTATTTTTTAAGGAGACAGAAACAATTTTGTTCACACTTGGTTAACTGGTGTGTCTTCAATAAAAGTCACTGTGTATCAAACATCTTTCAGAGTTATTGTCTGAATTCCGATATACATGCTGAAAGGTAAAACTTCCTTAAGTTATTTTGTCACTCAACTAAAATATACATTACCTTTTGATTAATGGGTGTACCATGGTGAGATTATGTGTTTACCATTAATTTTAAACATGATTGTCGTTTCAAACCCTTTCGTTTTTCTAGATATCTTCGAAATTTACTCTGTATCATGTGTGAAAGTCTAATGTTTTCTAACCAAGAACTACAATCAATTTTCTAAGCACCTTTTAATACTTTTTTTTTTACAGGAATCTCTAAAACAGCTAATTAGTGGGACTAATGAATGTACATACTTTAGTCTAAACAGAAGCTATCCTTTAGTGAGGAGATATTGATTTTTCATTTAATTTCACAGCCTTTTCTATCCGTTAATTATCTTCAGTCTTCTTTTTTTATCTAATTAGTTTTTTTTCTATATTAAATTTGATTGATTAACAATGAAGTACCTTGATGATTTTTTTTAAACGTTTTGGATTTATTAGAGAAAATATGAAATGGACGCTTTATGTTTAAATATTTTCTCTCTTTTGTATAAGGGTTATTAAAATGTAATTACTTGTAAAAAATTGAAGAGGTAGGTGTAATTTACATGTAATTTATTATTGTAATTATGTGCTAAGGAGTAAAGTATTTAGTCAAATATGATCATCATAATATAATCATTTTGTATTGTGTAGTCTTCATCTTGGTGATCTGTGAAGATAACGTATATGGAAAGCTGTTAGAATTTGCCTTTACAAATTGTCAAACACCATTTTGGTTTCTCTAACTATTAATGTTGAACTTATGTATGTTGAAGGCTATTATATAAAGCTGTTCTATTAATTTTACAAACGGTGATTGGTAGACAGTGGTATAAATTGTCGGTTTTTGACCACAACGACACGGGTTCGAATCCTGCATTGGGCATTTTTTTCTGAAGAATTCTCTAAATGTCGATGCTGGACTTATGTATGTAGAAGGTTATTATATAAAGCTGTTTTATCATTTTTACAACGGGAATTAGTGGACGAGTGGTCTAAATTGTCGGTTTTTGACCACAATGACACAGGTTCGAATCCCGCATTGGGCATTTTTTCTCTGATGAATTCACTAAATGTCGATGCTGGACTTATGTATGTTGAGAGCTATTATATAAAGCTGTTTTATCATTTTTACAACGGGAATTAGTAGACGAGTGGTATAAATTGTCGGTTTTTGACCACAATGACACGGGTTCGAATCCCGCATTGGGCATTTTTTTCTGAAGAATTGTTTCAATTGATTACAGATTCCAACCGGATTCCTTATGAAGAATAAGCAACAACAACAACGGATTCCAACCAAAGTCCAACTTTTCCAGTGAATGCATGTGTATAAATAGTCCTCTAGCACAAATTGCAAGAGCAAAAGTCAAACATCTTACATGTGTAGACACACTCCCCATATGGTGCATTAAGATTAAAAAAATCCCGCATTAGGGATTTTTTTCTAAATAATTGCTTCATTGTTTACGGATTCCAACCAAAGTCCAACCTTTACAGTGACTGCATGAGTATAAACAATCCTCTAGCACAAATTGCAAGAGCAAAAGTCAAACATCTTACATGTGTAGACACACGCCACATGTGGTGCACTAAGATAAAAAAAATCCCGCATTAGGGATTTTTTTCCAAAGAATTGCTTCATTGATTACGGATTCCAACCAAAGTCAAACCTTTACAGTGACTGCATGTGAGCTCTAGCACAAATTTCTAGAGCAAAAGTCTAACATCTTCCTACATGTGTAGATATACACACATGTGGTGCACATAGATTAAAAGAGAATTTTCTAACTCTTTCTACCCACCATGATTATCATGGTCTGAATTACGTGTACTAGGGATAATAAAAATCTTGATAACGTTCTTCTGTATCATATGGACAAAAAAATAGCTTCTACAATTCTTTTGAACTTTTTGACCAGTTTTTATTTGTCAATATGGATATTGTGAACATTGATGATTACATCATTTGGATTCTCTTCTTTCTTATTCTTTACCGAGCATAATGCCATTATCAAGCGTTGGTTTTTCCACCAAAGAGCTCTTCTCATCATCAGCAGACACCTTCAAAATGGTCCAAGCCCACTGACGAGATGATTGGTCAACAGAAAAGGCCCTATTTTTTCTCCACGACAATGCCCGACCACAGGTCTCAATGATCACTGATAAAAATTGAATGAGTTGGGCTATGAAACCCTTGATCATCCACCATACTCGCCCGACCTCTCGCCTACCAACTACCACTTTTTTTAAACACCTCGCCAAATTCCTGGGCGAGAAATGCTTCAAAACTCAAGGTGATGCCGAAACGGCCTTCAATGTATTCATTGCCTCCAGAACTCCAGATTTTTATAAAACTGGAATATACCAGCTTGTTTCTTGTTTTCAAAGATGTATCGATGTCAATGGTTTTTATTTTGATTAATAAAGGTTTGCTTGTAACGAGTTATTGCTAGTCGCCACTACGAATCAGCCATTATTTTTGCATCAACCCAATATAAAAACATAGGTCGCTTTCCCCCATCAAAATAAGCTTCAAAACTTGACGCTATCTATTGAACGTCGCCACATACTAGCGGTATAGGGTCGATAAAAAAGCCACAATTTGATATATGTATCAAACGAACACCACACTAACCATTTTATTAATTTAGAATCAATTAAAAATGACATCGATAGAAAGTATTCGATTTTCTTTTAGAAACAGAGATGGAAAAAATGAACACCCCTATATCGAACACTTAACATTATTCTAAATCAATTCAACAGAATGCCTTAAAGAAGAATTTAAAAAATACTTTATTGGATAAAATATAATTTACCAAGTAGTTTTCTCTATAAAAAGAAAAAGAAGTTAAAAACAATTTAAAATTAATAAATACCAAATTATCTTCTTTGTTAAATAATAAAGTATCTTTTAACAGAAGATTAAATGTAACATTTTTTTTATTTTTGTCGTCTGATTTCTTATTGATCATATGTAGCTAGGTTGTTTTTTAGAAATTCTTTTTTCTTCTTCTAAATTCGAATTATCTTTATGCAAATGCGTTTTGCACAAAACATTAAATTAATTATAATAGAAAAAACGATTAACCGTTTTGTTTGCGGTATAACTTTACTATCGTTTGGTAAAAAAAAAGAGAATAATTTGTTCCAATTATTTTCGATCCATGTTTTTTTTTGCAATGAAATCGAAGAATGTTCATTTGAAATTGCTTTGCCAATTTACCCAATAAAATCAATTTCTTCGAATCTCTAATTTCTTTATGAAGTTAAAACATTTTTTAAAACCTCTGAATTGAAGACGAAAGTATTTTTTTTAAATAAAAAAGTGGTATTTTCGATTTTTATAATGTATTAAAAATCTTGAAATTTTAAATTCTTGATTTTGTTAATGCAAGGTAATAATTTATTGAATAAAAATCGATGGAATAATTCAATGAAATCTTCAATAAAGTGAAGTGATCATCCATTCTTTATACAAGCCCCGCTTCAAATATTGAAGCGCCATTTTTTAAATTAAGGAATATTTGCATAAAAGGTTTTAATATAAACGTATCTATGTAATTAAAAAAAATTACATAGCCTACTCTGTATGTAGATGCTTATATATTACTTTTTAATATTTTATTTATTTATTCACCAGTTGGAAACAAGACACGCTAGATAGAGAGGTATGGCGTCACTGGAGGCCAGTACCTGATAAAGGCTGTGTCGCCTTAGCTCCGGTAAATATTTGTTTTGAAAATTGTTTATATCATAGATATTATATATTATATATTCAGTTAATTAATAGTTATTGTAATACTACATTATTCTTTGCTGAATCTATTGGATTTTTAAAAATAAACACAATTAAATTTACTACCGCAAACTTTATGCAAAAATTTAATTTTATAAAAATATGCAAATTTACTGCTCTTTATTTTAGATTCTTATACGAAACTAAATAAATGGAATCAGCGGTAGATTCAATTAAATTAAAACTTGATGAAGTTCTTGAATACTTCACAAATAAATTTAAAAGTACTCAAAAAAATTTAACCAAAAATGATCTGACATTTCTTGGCACAAATATAAACCAAATAAAAGATGGTATTTCCTCCATAACAGAAATAAAAAAGGAATTTGAACTAGAAACAATAACCGAAGCCATCAAAGAGGTAATGGACAGCAGGATTGATAAAATAGAAAAGGATATTTCAGTTTATAGACCTTCTTATGCACAAATTGCAAAAAGAGAAAATGTATCAGATTTGACGGTAAAACATCAGCAAATTCAAAATAGAGAATTCACGCTTATGGCAACACCAGCCAACAATGAACCTACTTCAACCATTATACAGGCTATTTCTAAGGATATAAAGAAAATTAGAGACAAGGGCACAAAGATAAAAATCAACAAAATGTTTAACACAAGAAGCGCAGTAATTATAAAATTGCCTAATATGACAGAGATGAATTCACTTCAAGAGGAATTGAACAAATCTGAGGAATTAAAAACAATAAGCAAAATTTTTGTTCCAAAGCAAAGAGATCCAACAGTGGTGGTGAAAAACGTTTCCAAACTAACTGATACAACCACATTTGTAAATACGATTTGCAATATGAATCAGGAGCTGAACGGAATGGAAGATGAAATCAAGATATTATTCGTAATGAAATCTAACACACCAACCCAAAACATAGTCCTGAGAGTTTCCCCAAAAGCCTATCAACTTATGAAAAGAATGAACAATACATTATATACAGACCTAGAACGTTGTCAGATACAAGATAAAATCCTAGTAAAACAATGCCAAAATTGTTTTCAGTTTAATCCAGACCATAAAACAAAAGAATGTCCAAATGTACAAATATGTTGCATATGTGGAACCCAGGGCAATCACGTCTGTACTAAAGAGCTAAAATGTCATAACTGTTCAAAGAATCCAAGACTTAGGAATAGTCCGATTAACCATAAACCAAATACAAATGACTGTCCTCAATATAAATTGCAGGTTGATAGAACAGTGAGAAGAACTCAATATCTCATCGGTTCAGAAGAGGAATGAATAACGAATTTAGTTATTTGTAGTCATGGTGATCACTGCTCTACCATATAGAGGAAACATAAAATGTTTACAACAGAATATTAGAAAAAGTATGACAGCTTTAAACGAACTTACAATTTCAACGAATAATAATCCACCCGATATTATATTACTTCAAGAACCATATGTTTTAAATAAACAGGTTATATTTGATTTAGACTCACCAATAATTTATTCAAAGACTTCAGAAATTATTTACACAGCAACAATCATTGTAAATAAAAATATAAAATTCAATAAATTAGATAATTTTACGAATCAATTCTGTACTGCAATATCTGTCATAACCTCAAATTCGTTTGTAGTAATCGGAAATTTTTACTTTCATCCCAATTCCTGTAATGATACTCACTTAGATTTTATAAGAAACTTGATTAATACTTATTCAAATAACCCTATAGTCCTATGCGGAGATTTCAATTCCCGTCATCCAATCTGGTTCGATAAAATAACAAATTCAAATGGTTACAAATTGCAAACAATAATAAATGAAAATCACTTGTACATTCACAACGATAAAACTCCAACATGTAGAGGTGCAAGTATAGTAGATCTAACAATCTCGAATAGACTTTCAATAAATATGATCAGACATTGGACCACCTCATCACTGACGAATATTTCTGATCATTTGGCAATTCAATTTGAAATTCACTCAAAATTTAATTATATAAAAGATAAACAGAATTCTACATGGAAATTCAATGAAAAACACGCCAACTGGACAAATTTCTCCAAAAATCTCAAGTATCAAGAATTTATCAAATTAAAGAATGAGGCAGATATGGTGGAAAATTGCACGGATATTGATAAAGTTGTAAACAAACTCACGGATAACATAATAGAAGCAGCTTACATATCATTAAAAGTAAAATCAAACAACTACGCATATGATGCAGGTATAAAATGGTGGAATAAAGAACTTGAACTAATGAAAACACATTTTCATTATGTAAGAAACTTATTTTATCACAGTAAGACTATCGATGCAACAAGATTTAAACAAGTCAGAAACAAATTTAATAATATGATAAAGAAAGCAAAGAGAAATAGTTTGAAAATTTTCATCGAAGAAAATGAATCAAATGATCCTTTTGGTAACGCATATAAAATTTTCAAAAAGCTCAAATCCTCAAACAAGCAAAAAGGGCTTCCCATAATAGACAACAATCAAGAATCAGAAAAAGAAAAACGCATTACAGACATAATAAATGTATTAATTGCAGATGACAGAATTGATCAAGACAACCAACAACAAGAATTGGTTAGAAGTTACGAACCTTTTCTAAGGAATTCAAGCGCTATCCATATTGATACCGAAGAAATAGAATATCTAATTGACAATACCAATGTTAAAAAGTCACCAGGTCAAGATTATATCAGTAATAACATGATAAAATACTCAAAGACTCTGATACTTCCTGTGCTACATTCGTTATTAAATAAATGTATTCAGATGGGATATTTTCCAAGGGAATGGAAAACGACAGTTTTAAAAATTCTAATGAAACCAAACAAATCTAACGTCGAATCAATAAAAAGCTATCGACCTATTTCGTTAACATCTAATCTGTCTAAGATCTACGAAAAAGTTATTAAAAAGAAAATTTATGAATATTATATGCAAAACAATTTATTAAGTCCCAAACAGCATGGATTAATCAAGTCAAAATCTACTATTACAGCCTTAAATAATATAATCGATATAATAATGGAACACAAAACCAAAGAACTGACAGCTCTAGTCACAATAGATATTGCGGGAGCCTTTGATAATGCATGGTGGCCTGCGATTTTAAAAATAATAGATGAAGATAATTTGCCGGAAAGTTTAATAAGGACTATTCAATCATATTTCAAATCGAGGAAAACGAAATTTACATATGAGAACTTAACAATAAATAAACAAATTACAAAGGGATGTCCGCAGGGTGGCCCGCTATCTCCACTACTATGGATAATATTACTAAACGATCTTTTGATCAAATATCAAGTTCCTAATAGTGAAGTGGTATGTTATGCGGATGATGTTTCAATTATATGCTGGCACAACAATTGCAAAGACCTGAAATTAGTTATAGAACAGGCATTAAATACGATTGATGTATGGTGTAAGAGTAACAAACTTGAAATAAGTCTAGAAAAAACTAATATACTTTATTTACATAACAAAGAAAAAATCCCAATCAAATTTAATAATGAAATAATCATACCAACTCTGAAGACCAAAATTTTAGGAATAATAATTGCAAATCACAGAAGAAGAAACAAAATAAATTTTACATACCACATAGAAGAAATAGTAAATCGTACAAAACGTTTTAAAAATTATCTCTTCTCAATTTGCGGGAAATCTTGGGGTCTAAGCACCCAGAAAAGGCTAACTTTATATAAATCCATTTTTAGACCAATACTTACATATGGAGCCGAAATTTGGTTCAAATATTTAAATAAAAAATGTTTACAAAAATTAAATTCAACCCAATATCAAATACTGACATGGTGTATACAAGCCTATAAATCCACATCATATAGCTGTGTTCATAGTTTGGCCAACATTCCTCTGATCTCAGACTTTATCGAATCCAGAATCATGATATCTGTGTGTGTGTGATCTGAGAAACTTATCCACAGATGATCAACAAATTTATGACCCATTTATTCCAGGAATTATAGATACCTTTCTCAAATCAAGAATGAATGTTCTGAAAAACGAAGCAAATAATACTTTCTTAAG
Source organism: Cordylochernes scorpioides (assembly GCA_030710605.1). Classification (NCBI taxonomy): domain Eukaryota; kingdom Metazoa; phylum Arthropoda; class Arachnida; order Pseudoscorpiones; family Chernetidae; genus Cordylochernes; species Cordylochernes scorpioides. The sequence goes on along the minus strand of CP092872.1, from coordinate 88,086,744 downwards.
CTTTTTTCCCCAAGAAATCCCTAAATACTTTCGTCCAAATTTTTATAATACTCAATTTGTTACAAACCACGGAAATTTCAAAAGTTTTTTAAATAGAATAAAGGCAGTGGAGGATTCAAGTTGCTTTTGTGGTATGGAGGAACAAACCTCAAGACATCTACTGATCGACTGCCCAGCATTTCAAGATTACAGAATGAAAAATGAACTAGTTGTTTATGAATTAAACGATTTGATTTCCAATAAAAAATCATATCTAAAGTTCAATTTATTTTGTAAATACATTCTAAAATTTCTACAAAATCTGGATCTCTAATGTTTTTATTCGTTGAATAATGTAAATAACTCATGTAAATAGACTTTTCTCCTTGTTTGGCGCAAGTATCCCTTGCGGGATATAGCGCTTTGGAAATAAAAAAATTGTAATTGTAATAATGAGATTGTATATATTATTTTCCCTATTTATTTATTACCAATTGCAAACAAGACACGCTATATCCGATCTGGATAATTGCGCGTGAAACTATTTAAAATAATTTATATTGTAGTAAAGTAGGTAACAGCATTGTCAAAAAGAAAATAAACAATTAAGAAAAAGAGCATTGAATAAACATATACATTAAACAAATAAGCAACAACATAAGCAGATAGAAGAAACCACAAGGTAGTTATTTACAATATGTTAAGCAATGATGGAAGTTGATGAAGTTATCTGTAATAATTAGTATCGTGGAGAGAGAAAGTTGATCAAGTTGAGCTATTTACAATGAGTTATAATCTAAAGTAACTTATTAATTATTTACATTGATGCAAATCAAGTCGCAGAGTAGTGTAGTTCCTCAAGCTGCATGAAGCTGTCTATTTATAATAAAAAATTTGCAGAACCTATTAATATTTTATTGGTGTGTCTTTCGAACTATCTTGAAATTATTGGAAACCTAGAGTTGGACTGTAGATCCTTTAACAATTATGAAATTAAGAAGAAAGACAAACAGCCCGAGATACTTGTATTTAACTTTTCTTGATTAATCAAGAATAGGTATTTGGCCAATTCTGATATAATAAAAAAAATCAACAAATAGTTGATATTTATTCCGACAGATGGCGTAAGCGATATATTCAATTAACGATATATTCAAAATTATTATCACTAAATATAAATAGCTTTTAATTTCTAATTCTTTGCAGACAACGGCACAGACATCCGTCATATACTCATGGACAAAACTTAAGGAAGTTTTCCTTTCAGCATGTATATCGGGATTCAGACAAAAACTCTGAAAGATATTTGATACACAATGGCCTTTATTGAAGACACACGAGATAACCAAAATTGAACATGTGAACAAATATGAACAAAATTGTCTCCGTCTCCTCAAAAAAAAAAAAAAAAAGCAGACAACAGTCGACATCAACCACTTTCCACTTACTTAAGTTTAGTCCATGAGTGTAATTTGAGAAAATATCAAAAATATGTATTTGTGTGTGTGCTAAATTCGCTGAATTTTCCCATCGATTATCTTCATAATTTTGATATTGTGTAATATCTTTGAGCATTTCTTTTGAGAAGATAGGTCATCGTAATCTGCTTTTTCTTCTTTTTTTTTATGAGGGCGGAGCGTTGACAATTGATGTCTTTTGGCGTGGTGCTTGTCATCATTTTATCATCATCTGATAGACAAGGTGACAGATGGGAGACTGGACGTTTTCAACAGCATATCCGTTGACAGTCCGTTCTATAGAGAGTTGACAATTGGTGATTTGGGAACGTGATGGCTGTCATCTTTTTTCTCTATTATAGATTATGTTTCAGCTTTGTTGGAAGGATTTTAGAATGTGACTTCAATGAGGAATATGACCTTATATAAGGTGTATTATAAAACTGGTATTTATGTAGATGTAATATTGTTGAGTTTTGGTTTTGGATTGTGCAATATTTGTAGCCTTTTGCTATTTCCTCTTTGTTAAAAGATTTTAGAATGTGACTACAATGAGGAATATGACCTTCCTTGTCTTATATAATATGAGGTGTGTTATGAAAGTGGTATTTATATGAATGTGAATATTGTTTTGGTTTTGGTTCGTGAAATATTTGGGGCTTATTGCTATTTCATCCTTGCAGAAAGGATTTTATAATGTGATTTCAACGAGGAATGTGCCATTATCTTGTATAATATGAGGTGTATTATGTAACTGGTATTTATAAAGGTGTAAACACTGTTTTGGTTTTGGATCATGAATTATTTGGTCTTTTGCTATCTTCTTTTATAGATTTTGTTTCCTATTTATTGAAAGGATTTTAGAATGTGACTTCAATGAAGAATGTGAGATTGTGTTTTGTATAATATAAGAAGTCTTATGAAACTCCCTCTCTGGTATTTATATAAAGATGTAAATATTGTTTAGGTTTTGGTTTCGGATCGTGAAATATTCGGGGCCATTTGATATTTTCTTTTATAAATTTTGTTTTTGTTGAATGGATTTTAGAATTTTGAAAATAGAGCAATCCATAAATAAATCTCTAAGTAAAATGGTATATTTGGATCAAAATATCGCCTTTAAAATGTTATAATACCTTGATAAAGATTGGCGTTCAGCCAACCGAATTATTAGTAAAATAAATGATATTTTGATCTAATATATGCTTTTTTATTTAAAGGATTTCAAAATGTGACTTCAATAAAGAATATGACATTCAACCCTCGCGTTTCTTTTATAGGTGGAATAATAAACGTGAGGACAAGAAACATATATATATAAGATATACCATTTACCTATATCATGAATAAGACAATATTGTTTAGATAGAGGGGGCAAATTTTATATATTATTTATAAAACATTCTTGTTCTCACGTTCATTAGAATTCCTCCTGTAAAAAAACGACGATATTTGAACGCTCATGTTTCATTGTTGGATAAAAAAAACTTTTTCACAGTTTTCTTGGATTCTTTGTTATGTACCTTTTAAAGAACTGTGAAGATTATATGGTTGTGTGAGGAGAAATGCCTAGAATTATTCAAACTACAGTTGGACCAGCTACTCTAATTTGACCGAGCTAAGATACAAAACTCAACTCATTTTATTCACTATCAATCTCTAAGTAACTCCTTCATGACGGAGAACTACTTACTATCAAACCTCCCTTTGAAAATTAAACGTTTTATAGCCCGTTAAAGGATTCTATGGCTATTTTTCCCTGAGGAAATCACGGGATTTTAGAACAGCGACTCTTTAAATTGCTACTTCTGCAATGCTGGTATCCAAGACAATTTGGGCTATTATCTATTCCATTGCCCCTTCCTACAGGAAAAGAAACTGGAAATTCGCGAAATTTCGGGGCTAACTTACTATAATTAACAACCTGTATATAAAATTTTTACTACTCTCCTGCTGGATAAAACATTTGTTTATAAATATTTACAATTTTTCAAAGTGATTGATAAAATGAGGGAAGAAGTGCTCAACTCCACAGACAACGGCTGATTACTCCCCCTCCCCTCTAAATTTCTTTTCCTCTTCACTCATGTACATATATAACCTTTTAGGGGAATCCCCTTGTAAGACAATTACCTACTAAGATTTTTATTTATAAATATAGCTATTTTATAGAAAGGCCTTCTTCAAGCCCAAAAGATCTAGATATTACACTGGTGTCCAAAAAATAAGAAACTTTTGTTTTTTAATGATATGTTTTAAAATATACAACGCTAAAAGCTAAAAAGTAATTTAATTAGGTATTTTAAGTCGTAGAATTTATTTATCGCAACCATTCGATTCGGTAAAATTGAAAATATGCAAATTTTTGCTTGTCTTTATAAGTGTGCTATTTGGCGTGTCGTTTACCCATCTAAGAATTGTCCATTTATAATTTTATTTAATCCTTAGTTAATTATGAGTTTACGAAAAGTTTTAGCAGATGATTTAAAATGGAGAGCTGTTGGAAGAATGGAGGCAGGGCAATCACAAGTTGAAGTAGCAAAATGGCTAAATGTGAATAAATCTGTGGTCAGCAAAATATGGAAACAGTTAATTGAGACAGGAACCATCAAAAGAAAATAAGGTTCTGGTAGAAAAAGAAAAACAGCTACCTCTGAAGACCGTTATCTGGTCGTAACTGCCAAGCGCCATAGGGAGATGACAGCTATTCAACTCTCTAATGAACTCTCAAGTGCTACTGGAACGAGAATTTAAAGACAAAAGGCTTCACGAAGGTGCTCTTTATGCAAGACGACCAATGGTATGTATCCCTTTAACCTCTGCTCACAGGAGAGCCCGCTTGAATTGGTGCTTGGAACATCACGCCTGGACCAATGTTCTCTTCAGTGACGAGTCAAGATTTAGTTTAAACACAAATTCTCGACGAGTTTTCATCTGGAGGGAGCCTGGAACCCGCTATCATCCCAGTAACATCAGGGAAATAGACAGTTTTAGAGGGGGCAGTCTCTTAGTCTGGGCTGGCATCAGTTCTAGCAGACGCACACCCCTCCACATTTTTTTCTGGGGGCACTTTAACTGCCCAAAGGTACAGGGACGAGATCCATGAGCCCTATCTAATACCTTATAGAGATCAAATTGGTCACAATTTAATTTTTATGGACGATAATGTTCTTCCGCATAGGGCTAGGCTAGTCAATGAATATCTCCAGAGTGAGAATATTCGAAAGATGGATTGGCCAGCCAGATCTCCGGACCTGAATCCAATAGAGCATGAGTGGGATGCTCTAGGGAGGCGTATTGGGGCTCGTCACCCCTCTCCCAGAACCCTCGTTGAGCTAAGAACTGCTCTATTGGAGGAGTGGGGTTTACTACCCCTGGACCTCCTCCAAAGCCTGGTAAACAGTATGAGGGCCGCTGTGAGACCTTGATAGCTGTTAGAGGTGATCATACTCCCTATTGATATCTTATTTATTTAAGATCTGGAACCTTAGTTTTGGGTATGTTGGTAATAATTTGCATATTTCATAATTTCAAATATATTTTATTTTATTTTATATAGCTAGTCAAATTCTCCATAGTTTAAACTATTTGTATACTAAATTTTATATTTGTTAATAAATTAGCTTTTGAGAAATTTCAATATTGGTTAAGTTTCTTATTTTTTGGACACCAGTGTATTTAATCAGTTTAGTTATATAATTTAAATAACATATTTTCAATTATTACTGTACAAAGTTCATCTTGATATTGTACATAGAAGTATATGCCCGTTGAAGAACAGAAATTTTGCTCGAAAACTTGCGAAAATCAAAATTAAAAGAAACCCTTTACCTTAATATTGTTTATTCTTTCTTTTTCAAATAATTTAAAGAATTTAAAGTGATTCTCTCATAGAGGAAAGAGAAGAAATGATTTTGATGGGAATTTCAACAAGGGTGGAGGATGAATTTTCGCAATAAGACCAATTTAGGAAGTGAGGGGCAATTCTTGAGTGAGAAAGTGACGTGTGGAAACAACTTCCAACAATTCTCCAAGTCACCAAACAACCTGAAATTAACTTTCATTTCCTTCATTGTCGACTTAATCTTCCAATAAAAATGTTGAAATGAGAGACAAAGGGTCAATTGTAAATTTGTTCTTTGATCGATTGGATTGGATAATGGTTGATTTATTTCCTAATGAGGGAAGTATTTTTCCTTTCTGTCAACGACTATTGAAACTTCATTGTTCCAGTCTGTGGATTCTTCCGTTTACTAAGTGGAGAAATTTATCTTATATTATATGGGGGGTCGGTAGAAGGATGGTCTAAATCATTGGTTTTCAACCACTACAACCCGGGTTCGATTCTGGCATTGGACACTTTTTTTTCTGATAAAAAAAATAAAATGATCCGATGGCCCCCGATTATTGCAAAAGTCCAACACCACCAGCGAGTGCAAGTAACTAAACGGGGCTCTGGCATATTGTAAGTGCAAAGTCGAACTGCTTTTTACATGTGTAGACATGTGGTGCACTTACAGTAAAAGCAGTCGCCTACTTCTACCCACCATGATTATCATGGCCTGTACCACATGTAATAGGGATAAACAAAAGAAAAATCCTATATTATTAAAAGAAATAGAGTTGTTAATAAATACATCCTTAAAACTATATTCACAAGAAGCAAGCTTTAATTATGAAAATAAATAAATCATTGAAATTATAAATATAATATGAATTTCATTATCTCAATATTGATTGTAATTAGCTTTTACTTTTTATCTTCATTTGCAGAGAATCGGTGGTAAATCCATGTATAGTAAATTTCTTTAACTCCAATATACCCAGACTAATCTATTAGCTTGATTGTCTTCATATAATTTTTCCTGTATATAAATATAATATTATCATTAAGGTATTATTACTGTTTTTCCTGTATATGTATCCTACATTTCTGCTTGTAGAATCTGTATAAGACTAAAAGGTCTTAATAAAGCTTTTTGTTGTTGTTGAAATTATAAATATAGATGATGATTATAATTAACAAAAGTAACAAAAATTTTAAAATGATAACAGAATTTATAGATAATATTAGTTTAAGAAAAAAGCATCTCCTTATCGTGCAACTGAAAGTTGCTGATGGCTTGCGCCATCTATCGGAATAAATATCAACTATTCTCGTTGATTTTTAATTATTCCAGAATTGGCCAAATACCCATTCTTGATTAATCAAGAAAAGCTAACCACAGACGGGTTTCGGGCTGTTGGCCCTCATCAACGTGGTTCAAGCTGTACCTCAACGACCAAAAAATTGGTCATTCAGGCATCCTGAAAAATCATGATTTTAGTTATATAGTTTACAATATTAGTTTAATAAATCAAATTGTGGAATATCAATGTTTTTTTTTAGCTTTTAATGAGGGTATTGAAATTTTATTAATTTAAGTTTAAGACTTGTGATTATCATTTTTATAAACGTTTATTGTACTTTTGATGTTTCTGCGCCACACACTGTTTCCCTTTTCAAAATAGATGGAAAATTTATTAGTGTAGTATTGTTAAAAGACAATAAACGTTTATAAAAAGGTTGATGAAGACTTCAACTTGATTTAATTGAAAACTCTGTTAGTGTCTCCCCTATACACAAAACAAACGTCTACTGTCCTTACTGCGATGAAAAAAATTGAGAGGGCTTGGCTCATCAGTGGTGCACCTTCCCAGATTTTCGCCAGTTTAATCTACCAGACCGCTTCTGAGAGATCTAATTCTGTATTGGACGATTCTGCTTATATGTACTGCACTAAAGGTGGAAGGATTGAATGCCATCAGAAATGATATTCAAGAAAACTACGAACATAAGTTTTTAGAACATTAGAATTACATATGGATATTCGGTGTTAGTATATTATAATTATCTATATTAATAAAATGCAAATTTCATAAGTGTTGTTCACTAAAAACTTTCGTTACAATGCATCAATTTCGACCAAATTTTCAACATTTATGTAAAACGAGATGGAGCAGGTTTTGCTTAACATCAAAATATTTTTCCCTAACATTAACATGCGTAACTTCGCTGTTATCGATTAAATACAAAAAAAATCAACAGAGTTAATTTTATTTATATATAAATACAAAATTAATTTTCAACAGAGTTAATTTTTTTTACATACAAGCTAATAATCTCAATCTAAAAAATATTCATATATAAATATAATTCAAAATATAGGAATAAATGCCAAAAAAATTTAAAACTAAGTCCATCAATAATTTAAACTCTCTCTTTCTAATATATACTATACAACTTTCATTGTGGCAACGAATTCCAGGACTCGAGACACCTACTGCTGGAATTCCTACTCTTCTTCACCGCTAGACAACAGACAATAAATAATGTTGTAGATCTATATCAATTTGTAAATAGCAGAGAGAATTATCATAGATTTAACTATCTTTGTAGATATATTTATGATTATCTTTCTAAACTAAAAGGTTCAGGTTCCTAATATATATTATTGTTTCTCTTTTTATTTTGATTACTTTTTCTTGTATAATATGTTTATAACTGTTTCTGTTCAAAAAAATGTAAATCGACGAAATTATCCCTAGCCGGGATATCGCGTTTTGTGTGTTGAAATAAATAAATATACTATACAAAGGCATATATTGATCACAAATTTATGTATTTATCAATATATTCATTGAGAGATATCACCAACTACTTTATCAAAATACATTAACTAATCCAAAACGTGATTTTAATATAAAAAATATCAAACAATCCTTTTAATAATTCAACACCGAATTTTAACAAATTTGCTGGAATGTGGAGGGGAGAAACCTCAAAGATTTGCATAACTGATCAATGAGGCGAGTCGCCCGACAAAAATTCGGAAAATTCAAAGTCCATCTATCATTTGTAGGCACGGACTGGCTGTGCGCTCTAATGAACCACCATAAAGAACGCCCTTCTTTTTCGTAATTGCTTTAGATTGCTGATATGACCGTGATGCAAGCCAGGAGCTGCCCCGGGTTTATTTGTTCGGAAGTAATGCTGTTTAGTTCCTGCATCTACACTGCAAGTTTCTAGAGTGTCGTTGTTTCAAAGTAATGGTGTTTAGTTCCTGTATCTACACTGCAAGCTGCTAGGGTGTCGTTGTTTGGAAGTAATGCTGTTTAGTTCCTGCATCTACACTGTAAGTGGTTCTTGTGTCGTTGTTTCAAAGTAATGCTGTTTAGTCCCTATGAATCTACTGTATCGCCCTTTATATTCTTAATATACACTTCAAGTTGCTAGGGTGTCGTTGTTTGGAAGTAACGCTGTTTAGTTCCTGAATATACAGTGCAAATTATTCTTGTGTCGCTTTTTGGGAGAGTAACTGGGTTTATTTATCGAATCTACACTGAAAGGTTTTAGAGCGTCATTGTTTAGAAATAACGCTTTTAGTTCCTATGAATGCACAACGCGGATGAAGGCTTACAAGGAGTTTGAATTCCTTGAAGAAACGTGAACAAATTTGCCTCTGTCTCCTTCAAACACACAGACAACACCAAAGAGTTTACACTTCCTAAAATATTTTACATGAGTGTAAAATTGTAGAAATTAAACTCTTAAAATCACGATCATTAAAACAATAATAAACAATAAGAGGAGCTTCTTGTGTAAATTTCTTTATTACCGCAAGCTTTCGAACAGAACGTTCTTCAACGGGCGTGGATAGTAAAAACGTACTAACGTTTTTACTATCCACGTCGTTGAAGAACGTTCTGTTCGAAAGCTTGCGGTAATAAAGAAATTTACACAAGAAGCTCCTCTTATTGTTTATTATTGTTTTAATGAGTGTAAAATCTTTATTTTTAAGAGGCGGCCTTATACTTAGTATTACACCTTCAGAAGAAATTTAAGACCCTAAAGATTCAGTTAATTAAAATTTCATATATGAAGCATATTGATGAAGGCCTCTTCTTTCTAAAAGTAACATCTCTGTGTGAAGAACAACACCTAGTTACAGCGCCAAGTGTCCTTTAGGAAGAGATGTCTTACTGGAAATAGTTGCTAATTAATTATTTCTAAAAATATATAACTGTATCCATGAAATACACTCGTAGAAACTACTCAAGAAAGTTGTACCTTCTAGCATGTATATCGGGATTCAGACAATAACTCTGTAAGATACACTCATGGACAAAACTTAAGGAAGTTGTACCTTTTCCCATGTATATTGGGATTCAGACAATAACTCTGTAAGATATAATCATGAACAAAACTTAAGGAAGTTGTACCTTTTAGCATGTATATCGGGATTCAGACAATAACTCTGTAAGATATACTCATGAACAAAACTTAAGGAAGTTGTACCTTTTAGCATGTATATCGGGATTCAGACAATAACTCTGTAAGATATACTCATGAACAAAACTTAAGGAAGTTGTACCTTTTAGTATAAATATCGGGATTCATACAATAATTCTGAAAGATACACTCATGGACAAAACTTGAGAAAGTTGTACCATTTAGCATGTATATCGGGATTCAGACAATAACTCAAATATTTTTGATACGCAGTGAACTTTATTAAAGACACACGAGATAACCAAGTGTGAACAAAATTGTCTCTGTCTCCTCCAAACAAACAAATAACCGGCGACAGATAATCAGTAATTTTGCAAATGAAAACTATCTTTTGTGAAGATTTCTATCCAATAGCGAGAGAGTGTCTACTTATCAGCTGAACTAAGAACCAATCAGATATGGTGTAGGTTTCAAGTCATTATAGCAATACATCGATGTCATTTCTAGGTATTGATCAAGGGCAACAGCTAATTAGACAAAACTGTGGTGAAAAAAGTTACTGGAAATGACGCCTTTCTTTTATTACTTCCTCTCGCTTAACAATGGAACCTCCATTGATTGCTGGGGTCAAAAAAAGATGATTTTTCAGTCATTGATTTTGTTGTTGCTAATAAATTACTTGTATAGTTTCTGATTATTTATTCCTAGATTATAACTTTATTTAAATTATTGGGGATTTGGGTTTTCATATATTGTATTTCTGGCCTTTAACTACCCGTTTCATGAATTTTCAGAATGCCTGAATGACCAGTTTTCTGATCGTTCAGGTTCACCTTGCACAACGCTGACGAGAGCCAAACAGCCCGAAACGCCTAGGTGGTTAGCTTTTCTTAATTAATCAAGAATGAATATTTGGCCAATTCTGGAATAATTTAAAAAAATCAACAAATAGTTGATAATAATTCCGATAGACGGCGCAAGACATCAGTAACTTTCAGTTACATGATAAGGAGATGCCTTTTTCTTAATTTATGAACCTTATTCAAGTACAAATTCACATTTGTACAATTTTTTCCCATATTTGTATGTATAATCTCTGAAACCTTGAAAAAATATTTATTAAAATTTGACTTATATATATGTTTTATCTATGAGTATAGTCTTCTTTTTGAGTCTTTATCTATTTCAATATACCCATGAGAACAAAACTAAAGAAAGTGGAACGTATTTGATATCGCGGTTCGTCTATTTTTTTTTTATGAAGGAGAGAGACAGCGGCAATTTGTTTCACACTTGGTTATCTCGTATGTCTTCAATAAAGGTCAGTGTATATCAAGCTTTTCAAAATATTTCTTCAAATATATAATTAAGTTTGCATTATAAAACCATCAATAATGTCTTTAATCTTATTATCAGAGGCGGTTAAGGGCTCTATGAAGTTTTAGCTAGATGTCCCCACTTTTTTTAATTAGCACTTGGGAAAAGAGAGACGAATTGGATGTGTGACATATATTGGAAGTACATATTTGAAGCTGGTTAGTTCTGGAGGGTAAACAGAATAGAAAGAAATCGGTTTGAGGAATAAGAATTGAACTAAAATAATGGTGTTGTGGGAGAAACTATGAATAAATAAAGATCGAGTTTCAAGATAAAGAAGTATGGTATCATTGAAAGCCAGTACCTACTTAAGAACAGAGAAATTGAATATTAATTGGACTAATGAACTGAAGGGAGTTATGAAGAAATAAAGATAGAATTTCAAGATAGAGAAGTTTGGCGTCATTGGAGTCCAGAATCTGCTCAAGAATGGAAAAGCTGTTGAAGAATAATTAGACTGGATGAAACTATGAAAAAATAAAGATAGAATTTCAAGATAGAAACGAATGGCATTATTGAAGTCGAGTACCTGCTTAAGAGCACAGAGAAACTGATTAATAATAATTAGACTAATGAATTAGATGATAATATATGTGAAGAAATAAGTATCGAATTTCAAGATATAGAAGTATGGCGTAATTGAAGTCGAGTATCTGCTAAAGAACGAAAAAACTGAAGAATAATTGAAATGATGGTCTGTATGAAACTATGAAAAATAAAGATCGAATTTCAAGATAGAAACGAATGGCAATATTGAAGTCGAGTACCTGCACAAGAGCAGAGAAACTGAATAATAATGATTGGACTAATGCATTAGATGATATGTGAAGAAATAAGAATAGAATTTCAAGATATAGAAGTATCGTGCCGCTGTGATCCAGAACCTACTCAAGAGCAGAGAAATTGAAAAATAATAATTGGAATAATGGACTGGTTGAGCTATGAGAAGCTATCAAGATAGAGACGTTTGACGTCTTTGGAGAATAGAACCTGCAAAGAACAAAGAAATCGAGGAACAATGATTGGACAAATGAATCGGTTGATAAGCTACGAGAAGTTACTCAAGATAGAGACGTATGACGTCATTGAAGTCCACAACCTACTCAAACAGAGAAATTTAAGAACAATAATTAGACTAATGAATCGGATGATAAGCTATGAGAAGTTATTCAAGATAGAGACTATGACGCCATTGAAGACTAGAACCTGAAAAGAACGAAGAAATCGAGACATAATGATTGGAATAATGAACGGGTTAATAAGATATGATAAGCCATTCAAGATAGAGATGTAGTGGATTGAAAGAGAAAGTAAATTCATATTTTGTATCGTATAAGAAAGCATGAGTACTGAAAATAATTTAAAATATTAATAAATACAGTTTAAACAAAAGTTTATATTCCAGTGTTTTTTCAAAAAAATATATTCATTTCCTATTACACATTTAAAGACATACAAATAACATTAAAAAATAATGAAATATATATTTTTCACAATAGGTTTAATAAATTTAATAAAATTCGAGAAAAATAAAACCAAACCAGAAGATATATTCACTGAATAAATATTTTTCACAATCATAGAAGCGCAATCGAATGGCAACACTGTAAGTCATCATCCATCAATTTCCGAGTTTCCAGGGTTAAATGATCCTATACCCCCAATCCATTTACATAACAAAATTATCACAAAACCATTCTTTACAAAACAAACCAGAAAAATTCCCCAATTCTGATTTCACAACATTCCACAATCAAGGAATTTGTCGGGGGAAAATTTATGGAAATAGCCACATGAATTCCTCCTATGAATAGAAGCAATAAATACAAAGTGTGAAGAAAAGTAGAGGGACAGTCAATCATGCGTGAAGGTAATGCAAGGAACATTAGGCGTCTGTTTGGTAGAGGGAGTCAGGGAGGGGGGGTGTAAGCTAAAGGCAAAGGGAGAGAGAGGGGGGAGGGGGGGGGGGGGGGGGGGGAGGCTTGCTAACGCTTCTGCATGACTTATCTCATTACTTGCCTCGTAATTAATGATAGCTTTAATCACCCTATACGTTAATTACCGTAAATTGGAAACACCATGACGTCACTCCTTTAATAATTACTTGCTGAAATTATTAAGAAGGTGTGAGAGAGGGAGAACGCTATGAAGAATAAAGAAGATTTAAAAAAAAAGTAGGGAAAAAGAGGGCGTAAGCTTACTAACAAAGAGGCTTCACCAAGAGATATCCTTTAAAACCAACACTGGAATAATTAATGGATACCATTTTAAAACGTTACAAAGTTAATGACGCATCAAAATAAGAAGAGAAACTTTACATAATTTCAACAATGACATCGCTTTTAAAATGCATAAAGAAAATTCTCCCTTTTTTTTTTGTAAGAAAGGTATATCACATTAATAGTCATCTTGATTGAATTTTGAGCGAGTGTTGTTTTTTTTAGGTGTTAAAGAAGAAGAAGAAAAAAAAAACGGGAAGTTTTTAAAATGCTTTCATCTTTTTTTGTTGTTGTTTGCCTCCATGTTTAATTTCGTCTGCTGTTAAATTAGTTTTCTTTGTGTTGACTAAGAAGAGCGTATATTAAATAAAATTTATTGATGATGTTAAACACAGAGTATCATTAATTCACTTTTATTACGTTTCCCTTTAAAAAAAAGTGAAACGGTGGTTGTTTGTTGTTGAGGTTTGAAATTAATTGTTTTATGTTTGTTTTTTTTTTTTTTGGGAAAGAAATGAAAAGGACGTTGAAAAATGAAAAGGTTTTGTTATAAAATGGGTTGTTAAATTATACACGTGTGATTATATTTCTCATTTATTTAGTAAAGAAGAATTATAAATATAATAGAATGACTTATATGTTCTTTATAATATGGTAGCGTAGAAATCAAGTCTTTGTATATCTTAAGATGTCAAAGTATTTATTGATGACGTCAGTACAACTAGTCGACAATTATCAACAAAACTATCTACATAAGATGAAAGGATTTAAAAGCACGAATGTTTCTTTTATACATAATACAAACTTTTACTGCCCTTACTGAGATGAAAAAATATATTGGGAGGGTTTGGCTAATCAGTGGTGAACCCTCCCAGCGGTTTCGCCAATTTAATCTACCAGACCGCTTCTCAGAGCTCTAATACTGTATTGGACGATTCTGCTTATATACGCAGCACTGAAGGGTGGAATCTTAGAAATGGTTTTCAAGAAAACTATGGATATAAGCTTATAGGACAGTAGAATTACATTCAAATATTTGCATCGAGCAATGCTCTTCCGCAAACAATAAAGACAAGGTCAGTTAGGCATAAATTAACACAAAGCAATAACGCGCCATCTATACAAATAAAATGAAAGGATTTAAAAGCACGAATATTTCTTTTATACATAATACAAACTTCTACTGCCCTTACTGCGATGAAACCATCTACAGCTGAGAGGTTTCCAGCAAACCGCATCTAAAATATCAGTTTTTTTTTTTTTTTTGCTACATGTTTTAATTTGCATATACCTATTATACATCTACAGCTAGAGAATATCGAGCAAGCAAGCTAGGTAACTAAATGATGATTTTACAAATATAAAATAATAAAAATCTGTTTCAAATATTTTCATTGAATAATCAAATAATAAAATATAAATTATTTCTTTGCCACAATATTATCAAAATATAAGAAAGTTATTCTAAATTAGTCCTAAATATACCAATCGTAAAGATAAAAATCCGTATCTATATAAAGCAAATGCTAAATCGATCGATGATAAATCATTAAGAAATTCCACAGTAGGTAACTGAAGATTAGTTAACAAAGAAGCTATTTTGAAAGGGGTTATGCAAATAATTTCAATAATAAACTAATTTTTTTGGGGGGGGGGGGGGGGGGGGTAAAATTATTATAATGATACACTACATATATATATATTCTGAATATAGAGCAATCCATAATATATATATATTTAAAATGAGGCTTATTTCGGATTTAAAAAGTTTTATGTATCCACGAGGTCTTACGAGGTTGTAAGACGTCCGAGGCTCACCTAAAGCACGCGACCTGCTATGTGTTTCATAACAAAAACCTCGTAAAAGATGGACGATTGGTCCATCGAAATATTGGATTAATAAAACTTTTTAAATCCAAAATAAGCCTAATTTTAAATATATATATATACTACATATTATATTAATAATGAAAAACCTATCCTAAATAATATTATTAAAAGTACTAAAATATACGAAAATGTAATAAATTACTAACGAAAAATTCATCTTTTATCGTGGTATTGATATTTGCTTGAAGCTTACGCCATCTTTCGGAATTTATATCAACTAAGCGTTGATTATTTTTAGGTATCTCAGAATAGAAACCAATAGACTTTTTTGATAGATCAAGAAAAGACAATCAAGTACGCACTTTAGGCTGTTGGCCCTCTTTATGCAAATGGTGCAAGCTGTTTCTCAACGAAAAAAAAGCGGGTCTTACAATTTTACTTCTGTATTATTTTTAATATAATAATTAATATTTATTGGGAAAACATTCATTGGAGTAAAACCCAGGCAAAACGGTATCATTCGGATAGTTGATAATAAAATTTCTTAAAAGCCACAATGAAAATATATGATTTTCAAATTTCACACCCAAGTACTTTTTTCGAAATATTACAATTATCTAGAATTATTTTTGTATTTTTATAAGAACTTACACAATACTAATATCTCAATAAATTGAAAATTTGATAAATAACTAATTGGTAAATTCTGAAAAACCCCGTTGAAAACCAAGATAAAGGATTCTGGCCTTCAGCGCATTCTGGTATGGAGTGCAAGAAGTGCTCATCAAAGAAACTCGTGCAATATTTAACATCCATCAAAGAGTTGGGAACTTATTTGGGAATAGCCTTTTTAAACATTTGGACGAAGGTTCTATCGAAAGACGTTCCATAAGAAGCATACACATAAAATCCCGAAAATATTATAATCAGATTTTATTTCCAAATTTTTCCCGAAACACGTATAATATCTTCTGTTACACCTTTTTTGACAGTGCTGTTCCCCTAAAAGGCTTTGTTATTATTGTTTGCAAAACATAATAAAGAAAATAAAAATAAAAAAGGCATATCCTGACCAAGAGCACATGTGCTTTTCAGAAGGCAGAGCACCATCTGGTTGAACAGAAATCAACTATTCATTGATTGTTCCCTGATATTTGGCCAACCCAATTTCTTGATAAATCAAGAAAATCCATCCACGAACGCGTTTCGCGCTGTTCGCGCTCGTCAGTGTGAAGTAGGCTGTACTGTCAAATTATTTTATGTCAACATAGCAGTTTTAATCTCAGTTATGCGGAAAGTATGTTGTTTATTTGTTAAGTGTGAACTGATCTCCCACGCCTTCTCATTGGACGAATGTGGCCATGTTTGTACATTAAAGAGGGTTGAAACGGAATGCGATGAGTCGTGGAGTGGTGTTCGAGTTGAGACGCTTAAAGCGTTCTCTGTGTGCTTGTCTGGTGATCTCCTCGCATACCTGTGAAACCCCGGTCCGATCTCTACCAACGCTACAATAAAGCTAAGTACCCTTTTATTTTATTTTACAAATCGCTAGTTCTCATTTATTTCCTTTTTGTTGTTGGTGTTGTACTCTTGAGTGTACGCTTTTCTGTGTATTAAGGTACATTTAATTTAGGCCCTTGCTTTTTCCATTTTTTGTGTCTTAACCCGCAAAAGTATCTAACTTTTGTCAGTACTACTGCGACCAAAAAGATTTTTGTTCCCGTGGATTCTTGAAAAAACCAAGAAATGGGTATTTAAGGCCAAACTTGCGTAAATAAATAAATAAATTTGGGTAGATATTGTTCGAATTTCTATAATTAACATCGCCTATCAACTCAATATTTGAAACCTTACTTCAATAACTAAAGCAGATGGGGTAAGATAGAAAGGAAGAGAACTCATGAGGTAACCAAAGATCACCTTTAATGTCACATAATGAAGATATTGCGTACAAAACTATGTGTGGAAGAATGTTTAAAAAACTATGAACAAGTATTTTATCTAAGGTAAATATATTTTATTTTCATATTTCCTGAGAAAGAAAGGCTAAAGAATGTTACCATTTGAATACAATGTCAAATTATATTAACAAATATTTGCATTTTTAAAATCTTATCTCAGATTTTAGTGGGAAGGATTTTGTTATCGTTTGATAGTGAACCAATCTCTCCCGCCTTCTCATTGGACGAATGTGGCCATGTTTGTATATATATATATAAGGGGGGCTATGGTATTGCGAGAGACAGATTAAAGCCAGACGATAAAAGCCAGACCTCTTGAGCTCTGGGTCTTGATCGCCTGATCTCGATCCCTGAATGAACTCTTAACTATTTTTGAAGCCTGCGGCGCCTGAGTTGTGCTTGGTGCTGCCTTGGTTCCCTCAAAACGGCGCGCACTAGCCCTCTTCTCCCCCGGGGTGCTCACGGCCTCGCCGTCGCCTCTCCAGCCCTCTCCTTGGCCCTCCTCTGCGGCGGGTTGCTCGGAGACACCTAACTATGAGTTATGCCTTAAAATGCTTACCGAAGCATGTAGAAGGCACAATAATAGTATATATGGTATTGCGAGAGAGGCAGTGTGGTGTATTATCGTGTGGAGACGCTTAAAGTGTTCTCTTCGTGCTTTATCCGTGTCTGGCTATCTCCTCGCATACCTGTGTAACCCCGGTCCGATCCCTACCAACGTAAAAATAAAGATAAGTACTGTGTGTGTGTGTATTTTTTAAATTTTATTTAACAAATTGTGAGTTATTATTTACTTTTTTTTGTGTTGTACTCTTGAGTGTACGATTTTTCTGTGTTTAAGTTACTCTTACTGTAGGCCATAGTTTATTGCATTTTGTGTTAACTCGTACAAAGTAACATTTGTCAACAATTTTCAATCAAAATTTTAATACAATCTATTAAGAATCCATCTCAATATATTTCAAAATATCTTTTGGTATAAGTTCTTGAATTTCAAATTTCGGACGATATG
Organism: Cordylochernes scorpioides; assembly: GCA_030710605.1. Lineage (NCBI taxonomy): Eukaryota > Metazoa > Arthropoda > Arachnida > Pseudoscorpiones > Chernetidae > Cordylochernes > Cordylochernes scorpioides. Next base: position 88,068,637 of record CP092872.1, on the reverse strand, counting down.
TTCGAAGTATCTGACGAATCTTTATCGGAGCTCTATAAGAAGTAAATTCAAGCTGCCAATATGGAATACCAAAATGAAGAAGTGCTAAACGAAGATATTCGGTCAATGTTTCACATATATAATGCCAACGTAATGATACATCTATAAACCAAACGCTACAATCAATATCAAATTCACTATTTAAACGTTTTCTATAAACTAAACATATTTTACCATAATCGTCTGTATTTTCAATACAGAATATTTTAAAGTTTGTAAAGTTTGGTATCCATTTTGTTTTCTTACGAATTCCATATTTTTCATGTAAGTTGATTTTCCTTTCTGTTTCTATTTCTTCTTCGCATTCCAAATCTTCGAAATAAAATTGTTCCTTTATTTTAATTCTTATTAAACTATTTAAAGAATTGATTTTTATTTTTCCAATTGGATATATTTGATGAATTTCTTCCATTCCCCATTTAAATTCAAAGCCGTCTGATTCTAAATAGAATATTTTGGCATCTTTTGGTAGTATGCATTTTATTGAATTTTCCCATTCTTTTATTTTATTCATTGTTGAAGAAGGTATTTTTGGTATTGTTACTTCAGTTTTATTTGGTATCTTTTCAAGATAATCTACAATTTGGCTAGTCATAAGTTTTATTAACATTTCAAAATAAGAGAAAAATAGTACAAAATAATAATCTTAATTTTTATATGTTTTATCGCGCGTTTTAAAACCAAAATATTATATAAAAAAGGGATTTTTAATTTTATAGTTTAAAGATATTATAATAGAATAACAAAAAAAAAAAACAATTCGAAAAAGACTTTTACAATATTTAGCAATAATATATGCTTTTGTCTATATGTTATTTATGTTTCTATGCTCTCACATTAAAAACGGATATTTTCACCATTATATCTGCTTTTCAAAATGATAGAGAAGAGAGAAGAGAAGAGAAGAGAGAGAGAGAGAGATCATTGAAAATGTTTTAAAAATATTTCAAATTTTTATTTTAACACAATAATAATATCTTCAAATATATATTTCTATTTAATATTTATATTTAAATATATATATATATATGCAAACTTAAAATAGTTAATTATAAGATTTTCAAAATATTTTAAATATATTTATTCATTTAGAAATTATAAAGAAGTTTTTTTAATGTGATTATTTCATTTTTTAAAACTAAAAATTGTCATTTATAAATAAAAATTAACTTTGAGAATTAAATGAAATTTGAACATATATATTAAGCCGTTGCACTTTTAAGACATTTTAATCGTTCATAACATTATTTTAGATTTTTAATTGAAATATTTTAACCATTATATATAACACACACATATTTATATTATTTATTAATCAATCAGGCGCGATATTGAAATATTTTACGCCTATTACAGAGGAAACAAACAAAACATCAAACAAATTAAAACTTAGAATTAAATATTTACAAATTTACATATTCATGATGAAATTGTGAAAAACGTTTTAAAATTACAAATTACGTTTTGAAATAAAAAAGAAACTCATTGTGAGAAAATAGCTTGTAAATTTACATGTATTATTCGACAGAGTTCATAAAATTTATATAGACAAAGTGGCTGATGTAAGAAAGTTAAATCATTTAGATCAGGGAACAATCGATGTCTCACTCTACACTGTAAAGTTAGGACAGTCATAGATATAAAGTGAAGAGCAGTTTGTTCAGTTTCTCCGCAGGAACAATTTGGTGTTTTTGATACCTCTTTTATGTAAGTATATCACATATATTTTAATTTTTATATAAATAATTTAATTTTGATAGAATTGTTTTTTTGTCTATTTTATACATTTATACATCTTTTAATATATATTTATATTTATTTTGAAAATAGAGCAATCCATAAATAAATCTTTAAATAAAAAAGCATATATTGGATCAAAATATCATTTATTTTACCAATATTTCAGTTGGCTGAACGCCAACCTTTATCAAGGTGTTATAACATTTTAATGTGTGTTAACATATTTGTGTAGTCAATATATTTATATATGCTCTAAAAATATTTATTTATATTTTTATATACAATTTTCGATATTTATATGAAGTTAGTTATTTTCGTATTCTCTCTTTAAGTGAATTTCTAGAATAAATTATGGCTTTTTTCATGCGAGTTTTTAAATAAAAAAAAATAAATTTCAATGGAGGACTATTACAGAAGTTATCACTTCAGTTTAAATATCTTCAAATCTTTCCGCCAAATGTGTGTCAAATTAATGTTCTAGTGCTTCAATATTATTTCATATTTCACGAACTAATATAACCCTTCGAAAAAAAAAACCAAAAACATTTTCAATTTTAAATTAAGTTTAGAACGTTTATAATTTAATTTTTTTTCTTTGAAATTGAGAAATATATTTGCTGTTGATATAGATTTAATATTAATACACTGGCCCGCAAAATTAAAGGAACAACATCTTTTTTTTTTTTCATTTATCTAAAATTTTATTGAACATTTAGCAATGAAATTTTATACACAAATTTATTATTCCATTATTGATTAAAATTACCCGAAATAAAAAAATATAACACGAATTTTATGCAAATCAGCCGGTCAAGCAATGATCTTTTGAGATATTTGAGATAAAAAAAATATTTTGTTCCTTTAATTTTGCGGGCCAGTGTATATACGTTGAAAATAGTAATATCAATAATTAAAACTTTTTAATAATAAGGTATATATATTGGATAATAAAAAAAAAGTTCATGTAAAAAATAGAGAATGTTTTTAATCTTATTATCAGAGGTGGATAAGTGCTCTATGAAGATTTGGCTAGATGTCCTCAATTTTTTACACTTATCACTCAGAAAAAGACAGACGAATGCGACAAACGGCATATACATTAGATGTGACATATACTTTTGAAGAATATCAATACTTATCTAGTTGTCACAACACTCATAGACAAAACTTAAGGAAGTTGTACCTTTTAGCAGGTATATCGATATTCAGACAATAACTCTGAAAGTTATTATATGAACTTTATTGAAGACACACGAGATAACCAAGTGTGAACAAAATTGCCTCTGACTCCTTCAAAAAAGCAGACGACTGGCAATATAAAATAATTTTCACTTCCTTAAGTTCATGAGTTTATACCATAATTTCAATATAAAATATACGATTAAATAAAATTTACTACAGCCTCTAAAATGATTTATTCCTACATTTCAGTTGCTAAAAATTCTGTTTTAAAATTTCTGAAGATATTTTTTTTAATAGGAAGTTAGAAGAGGCGCCAATATTTCCGTCCTAGATGCACGTGTACAGCCAATCAGCGCACGAGGCGCGCATCCAGATGTTAATTGAAACAACCCACCCAATTTGCATAATTGCTCTAATTTGCACCCATTGTCCCTTCTTTTCCATTACTCCCCTCTTTGACTTCTGCCGCCGCCCCATCAACTAGAAGTCTCGAGGCCTTTACAATTGTCGCATTCATAACATCCCCCATTTTCTATTAAAGATTTAAATGTATGCTAGAAATGCGTGTGTTGAAATTCTTTCAAAGAAGAACATTACATCAAGAAGAATGAAGAGTTTCATGAGGCTGATATTCAACAGGCCCATTTGTCTCAACTCAAATATTTCCAAAATATTTGAAAAAATAATTAACAACAAACTAATAAAATTTTATGAAGACTCGAATCTGCTTAACAATCGTCAACATGGATTTAGAAGATCAAGATCTACTATCTCTGCATTAAATGAAATTGTCAAAATAGCTCTAGAACATAAAAATAAAGAATATACAGCTATAATCGCAGTTGATATAAGTGGAGCGTTCGACAATGCATGGTGGCCGATGGTGCTGAAAAAGACTAGATGAGGACAACGTTCAAACTTCAATAATAAGAACTTTCGAACACGCTCATTGAAGCAGCATATAATTGTGGATATGGCGTGTCTATCCCAACTGTTAAATAATAAAAATAATAATCAAATATTCAACGCTCTTCTAAAAAATACACTTCGACTTTAAAAACAAGATTCAACGATTATTCTTAGAAGCACTGATAACAAAACTAAATAGTATAATTTCTTTTAAAAATAGACAGTTTTTTTTTATTTATTTCAATTCAAAACGCTATGTCCCCCTAGGGACACTTGCGCTAAATGTACATACAAATATAACAAAGAAAATATTCAACATGGAAAGATACACAGAAAGCGACTTAGAAAGATTCATAAATATTTTTTACATATAGAGATATTCTTTGCATTTTATTTACAGTTACATCATTAAATTTAAAAATATATACATATATACACAAATATACACGCATACACCTATATATTGTTTACAACCATATAATATTTCCAATATTTCATTGAGATCGTTACATCAAAGACCATTTTTCTTAATGAAATCCAAAATATATTTACAAAGGAAATTAAATTTTATATACGTGTCCGTACTTGAAATTAAATCACTAGGGCCTAAAGCTATTAAACCGGTGTTGACTCTGTAATCTTGAAAGACAGGGCACGTTGAAGTTTTATTTTATCAACGTTTCAACAAAATTCTTTTGTCTTCTTCAGGAGATATAAAAATTAAGCATTTGGAAAAGCGTTAAAAATAGAATAATTTTTGATAAAGATTATTCTCTACTTTTACATTTTGATATAAGCAATTAGGAATCAAGGGTTTCTTTTCCCATTTCTTTTATTTATCGAGATTAAAAGCTAACATGTTCTTCAACACGGAGATCCAGAAGTACAACCGTTGACAATTAAACAACTTTATTGACATCTCGTCAATCTTTACACTCAAAGGGAGTTATAAGTACAACTGTTGTACTCCGTGTTGAAGAGTGTTGGCCTGAAAGCTCGAATAATAAAAGAAATGAGAAAAGAAACCAAATCCATGATGCCTTATATATATATCAAAAAGAATAATTTTTAACGCCTTTCCAAATTCTTTATTTTTATTTCTCCTAACGGAGACAAAATAATTTTGTTGAAACATTAAGAAAGTAAAATTTTAACTTACCTAAGTGTTTATTTTTAAGAACTATGAATGCCGGCCAGGCAACATCTAACTTCAAGATGAATAGAATGATTAGAAAAATAAACTTTCCCAACCCATTATAACACAAAATATCCCTATCTTTTACAATAATTCCCAATAACACAATTTTATTTTCATCATGACTGTTAGAATTAATATATACAGTTATCAGCGTCATAATCAAGCAACAATTCTTAATTCTGTCACCGTTTGCTTTGTGAATGGAATAAATACCCAAATATGGCCATTTCTCATAACCATCGGTGGTTCTGTGGTAGAATGCTCGCCTGCCACGCGGGCGGGCCCGGGTTCGATTCCCGGCTAATGCATTTTTTTTTTTACAATTTTTAAAACTCATTTATATATTATACAAGAATGACATCCACGGCGCTAATTTATAATTGTAATGAATAGTATTTGAATAAAAGCATTTAATCGGGTAAAACCCGGGCGTTGCCCGGGTCATTCGGCTAGTAGAAATATATCGCTTAACCTCAAGTACAAAATATCTGTTCACATGTATCTATGTAATTGTATCTACTTATATTTGTGTGTGTTACATTATATATACACACACACACACACACAAAAGCCTTTATTAGGGACTTGCCCCATACAGATTCTCCCAATTGGGTAAGATAATAATCATCTCGTGTTATTTGTTACATTATACATACACAAATCTCCATTTGGACAAGGAAAGCGAAGACTAGAACGCGGCTGATTCCAAACTCGCCTTTTCAGTTATACGCTAACCATGACCTATATGTACGGGGTAGTAGCGGTCGAAAACCAACGGTTTAGACCATCCTTCCACCGTCAATGTCTGTTGTCTGTTTCGCGATAAACTCAAAACCTACTGAACCAATTGGTACCAAATTTTGCATGTCGCTTTTTATAAACCTGAGGAAAAATTTCGGCTACATTTTGATTAGTATTTTTGGTTATTTATTTTTTTCATTTGAAAAACTTTTTTTTTACGCGGAGTAAATACGAGGCGAAGTAACAACACCAGGCCAATTAAGAGACCAATGAGCGTTCTGCATTTTTTAAAAGTTGATTGCGTACATTTTTTTTTGAAATATCTTTTTAAAAGAGTGTTCCTTTTTTTTTTACAAAAGTATTGAATATTGAGAGTAAAATTTATATTACAAAGTTACGGTAAGTGAACACAATGCAATTTTTAAAAAAGCTTTACAAAATTAGCGTTACTGTATGTAAATAATGGCTTTCGTATTTTTCAAATTAATTTTTGATCTGACCGTTTTTTTTTAAATCGTTTAAAATGCAATCACAGTCATTAGCAAACACATATGTTTGCCTAATTTCCATGTGCTCTTTTATATTTTACAGAAAAATATTTACGCGCGAGTATTTTGGATAATTTTTTATAAACCTATTTTTTCTTATTCATAGTGAGAAGATGGGCATCGCAATCAAGATCCATCGCAGTCAATCCCTCAACTCAGACAATTTCAAGGGTTAATGCGTTGGGGCGGGTACCTCGTGGGTTGGGTGGAAAAGCTGCCATCTATTTAAACTATATTGATTTTGAAACAACTAAATGGATTGCAAAAAAAATAATTAAACAAATACCTAAACACTAATACAATTTTTGTCATCACACACACTTTTTGCCTGTGGTTTATGTATTACTTCTGTATTGCAATTCTATGGCACTTCTACTATTTATTATTGATGTACTTTCAGTATGAAGGAAATTGCACTCGGGGGAATTCTCGGGCGAAGTTTAGTATACCTATAAACCTATTGTTGTTGTTTTCCCGTTGGCCGGCTCAAATCTTTTTGTACATATGTAAATATGTAATCTTTTATTTTCTTCTTTACGCCTCAAATCAGGTATTTCTTCTTAAATTCTCTCATTTGCACAATTAAAGCAAATTGTGATTAAAACTGTTTTATTATTTTTACCACGACTACAATATCATAAAATACCTATACTATATAACAATATCATAAAATACTCATGTATCCACAAAATGATCGGCATTAGCAAGTAATAATTCTATATCTCAATTCTCTATAAAAAAAAACAAGCCAATAATATTTTCCACGTATCATCCACCACGCCACCACACACATATATTTTCAAACAGAAATAATGTAATATATATTTTTCTCTCAATATATAATAAGTATTTAAAATATGTATATAACAACTTAGGGAAAGGGAAATCGACTTTACAGAGCATTTTATTCTAGAAGTTATAATTTTAAAATAACATGCATATATATATATATATGCAAATATTGGCCAAATATCAGGGAACAGGCTAAATCAATGTTTAGTTGATTTCTGTTCCACCAGATGGCACTCTGCCTTGTGTAAAGCACATATGCTCCTGGTCAGGATATGCCATTTTTATTTTTAATATATATATATGTGTTTTGAAAATAGAGCGATCCATATTTAATTCATTAGATATATTTTTTTCCATAATAATATGTATATAAATATTGTATTTATTATTAAGTAGTTAACGTTATAATCCTGTTGAAGGACTGACAAGTCCGAAAACTTGAAAATAAAAAGTTACACAAGAAACTTAACCCTGGAAGCTTAATTTATTTTATATCTTTTTATATTTATCTTTTTTTTTAAATTTCAATTTTAAAGCGCTATGTTCCCCTAGGGACACTTGCGCTGTCATACATGTATGTCTTTACATCTGTCTATACATTTATTTAAAGGTTTTATGATATATAAAGAAAGTTATAGAAAATTTTGATGTCGAATTGAGAGTATAATGTCAAGTATAGCAAGCAATTAATAAACGATAAAGTAGAATTAAATATAATTTATATGAAAAATAGTTGTAATAGAGAAGGAGTAATGATAATTAAATACAAATTATTAAAATATTACTATTAGGGTGTCAAAAAGTTTTTTTTTTAATAATTTGTTTTTAATTATCATAACTCATTCTCTAATACCATTATATTTCATATAAATTATATTTAATTCTACTTATATATATATATATATTATAATATAAAAATTCAAATATTTCTATATTTAAAAATATATATTTTTTATTTTATTCATTGATAATTTTACTTTTGTTATCATCGTTTTTAGAAAAACTTTCAGTTTTTGTTGTATAGTTTTGTAAATATGCGTAGTTAACATATCTATCCTTTTAAATCACTAATATAGGATTAACTTTATAAATTCTATATAATGTGAAAATAACTAATGTGTAATATTTACTCAACTAATTGAAAATAAAAGCTACTTGATAGTAAATATTATCTTTTTTATCACGACTGCACCTTCAACCCTTTATCTTATCGATCCTTTGTCTTATCAACCCTTTCTCTAACAACAAACAAATTATTCATAATATATATATATAATAATTTTAGACCGTGAATAGAATAGTCATATGATGTTAACAATGAGAAAGAGAAAAAAAAAACGAGAAAAAATTCGACAAGATAGATTTATCATAATATGCATAATATATCAACATAAGGATTAGTATTATACAAATTCGAACAAATTTTGATATCTATCAATTACCTTTTTTCATTAAACAACATCATTTTGTTCTCAAACTTCTACCTATCAGTACATATGCATATTATTAGCACCTATTCAATTAGATTTTTCCATCTAAAAAAGAATAGATACTAATTACTACCAATTTACTACTTTAAAAAAAGTTGCTAATTATATTAATGAAGATATATAAAAACTATAATTAGAGCTAGTGTTAAATATATACTAATTAATCTTTAAAAAATCCATTAAAAATATTATTCTTTAAAAAAAAAAACTTCAATATGTAAAAAAAATCGAATAAAATACTTAGCAACCCTGTTATCATAGAATAATTGATAATAAAAAATAATTCATAGATAAAATGTAATAATATAAAAAAAGATTATGAAATTTTACAAGAGATCTTATAGAATTTGAACCGTGTCGACATTTAAAATGCAATTATTAGCGATGAGTATCTTATGGTAATAACAGTATGGAAACCAAAAACTTTCTAATTGAACATAGAAAGAAGATAGAAGGAGGGGGGGGGGGCATACTTAGACCCCTCTCCCCCCTTTTACAGACTTCAAAGAGAGCCGACAAGACCGCCCAAAAGAAGAAGAAGAAGATAAAAAAAAAAAAGCCTTCCCAGATGCTAAACCTGTTGTAGTATGGAATCATTCGTACTACAGGAATAATAGATGACTTACTTATTAACTTGACAAATTGGTTGACAGAAGAGAATAACTTTTTTTTTTTACCTAAAGAAGAATTTTTGAGGTTCGAAAACGTGCTAAGAAAGTTATTACTTTAGTTCTTCTGCTTTTTTTTTATCTCATCAAATGATTAGAGTTAATTAGTAGATGAATAGAATGAAGAATTGGTATCTTTTGGGAAAGAATTTTGTTAATCTTTTACTAAATAGATAATACTACTAATAATTATATAATTAAAAGGAATTGCAATAAATATTTGAAGATAAATCCTCTTTTGTAATACATTTTTTTAAATTTTATAATTGCGAGATTTTGAATTCGGACAAGAAAAATATTAAATTAAGACTTACGAGTGCCTGTTTTTTGCCCGTGTTTTGCCTGTTGAAGCGAAAGCTCGAAAGTTCGCGGTTAAAGTTAATAAAAGAAACTAATTGTGTGTGAATGGATTTGTCTTTACTATATATTTGTTAATGATACAATATAAAGTTTCACAAGAGTTCGCCTAAAAAATATATAAACATTTCTGGTCTTTTCTGAAGGTGATCACCTATTGGACTTTGGATTAGATTAGGTTATTTTTGGTTTAACAAAAGTGGTCGCTCAGGTAGGTGTTTGATTGTCAGATTGGTCTCTCATCGGAGATGTAATTGTACATTTTCTCTTCAACCAGCCATAGTTTGGTAGCTGACAGTATTCCTGTCCTCTCAGAGCTTCCTTACTATGGCTAGTCTTTTGATGGTATCGTAGGGTCTATCTATATCTCCTCAACCAGCCATAGGTTGGTGGCTTGCAGTATTCCTGTCCTCTCAGAGCTTCCTTTCTATGGCTAGTCTTTTGATGGTATCGTAGGGTATATCTATATCTCCTAAACCATTATAGGCTGGTGGCTGGCAGTATTCCTGTCCTCTCAGAGCTTCCTTTCTATGGCTAGTCTTTTGATGATATGGTAGAGTCTATCTATATCTACTCAACCAGCCATAGGTTGGTGGCTGGTAGTATTCCTGTCCTCTCAGAGCTTCCTTTCTATGGCTAGTCTTTTGATGGTATCGTAGGGCCTATCTATATCTTCTAAACCAGCCATAGGTTGGTGGCTGGCAGTATTCCTGTCCTCTCAGAGCTACTTCATTTCTATGGCTAGTCTTTTGATGGTATCGTAGGGTCTATCTATATCTCCTCAACCAGCCATAGGTTGGTGGCTGGCAGTATTTCTGTCATCTCAGAGCTACTTCCTTTCTATGGCTAGTCTTTTGATGGTATCGTAGGGTCTATCTATATCTCCTCAACCAGCCATAGGTTGGTGGCTGGCAGTATTCCTGTCATCTCAGAGCTACTTCCTTTCTATGGCTAGTCTTTTGATGCTATCGTAGGGTCTATCTATATCTCCTCAACCAGCCATAGGTTGGTGGCTGGTAGTATTCCTGTCCTCTCAGAGCTTCCTTTCTATGGCTAGTCTTTTGATGGTATCGTAGGGTCTATTTATATCTCCTCAACCAGCCATAGGTTGGTAGCTGGCAGTATTCCTGTCCTCTCAGAGCTACTTCCTTTCTATGGCTAGTCTTTTGATGGTATCGTAGGGTAATATAGGATATATTATATAATTTAGAAAATGTATTCTATTTTATTCTTTATATTTTATTACTATAATTAAAACATTTTTATCACTATAAGGGCACACACACACACACACACACTAATATCTTCTTCTAAATTACTATACTTTTATTTTAGTTATTCTTTAAAACTAATGTAAATAAAATTGTCCTTTTTTATATATTCTTTTATTATACACCCATACGTCGCTTTGCGTCGGGGTTACGTTCCAAAAAAACAGGACGCAAATTGAAACGACGCAAAGTGAAAATAAAATTTTGATGGCATGGCGCAATCAAAAACAAAGGTGTTGCCATATTTTAGGAAAAAAAAAATTAAAGACTCGAATCCAAAACAACGCAACTTCGAAAATCTAACGACGCACAGTGAAATTCAGCAAAAATTAAGTAGCGATGCAACTTCGAAAAAAAGGCAAAACGAAACGACGCAAAGCGAGGTATTGGTGTATATAATATTAAATAATTTACCTAAAATATTGTATATTAACTGCGACACATTTGGTGTATTTTAATCAAGAGTTAAAAATAAACTACCCAATAATAAATATTCTCAATTATTTACCAAAACGACTACATCTTTTAAGAAAAACCTCCCTAAAAATCACACAATCTAATTTTTACAAATATCGTAACACTCATAGACAAACAAATTTTCATACAAGAACCACCTCCCTGTTTTTTTAGCTAAAAGCTCAAATGATAAAGGTACAATACCAGTTGGGTATCTACAGGAACAGCTATATTAAAATTAAGAAAAAACTCAAGAGCCGTTTCTGTATCTGGAAGTAGAGAAGTTAAAAGCAAAGCACGAATAAAACAAGTTCAAGGCCAGCTGTGTTTCTAAAAGAACTGTATCTGAACGGCAGCTATATGAAAATTAACTCAAAAACCTGAAAGAACTCAAAACCGTTGCTGTATCTAGAGAAAGAGCAGTTAGAAGTAAAACACGAATGAAACAAGTTCAAGGCCAGCTGTGTTTCTAAAAGAACAGTATCTGCGCGGCAGCTATATGAAAATTAAGAAAGAAGCTCAAGAGCGTTTCTGTATCTAGAGAAAGAGCAGTTAGAAGTAAAACACGAATGAAACAAGTTCAAGGCCAGCCGTGTTTCTAAAAGAACAGTATCTGCGCGGCAGCTATATGAAAATTAAGAAAAAACTCAAGAGCCGTTTCTGTATCTAGAGAAAGAGCAGTTAGAAGTAAAACACGAATGAAACAAGTTCAAGGCCAGCTGTGTTTCTAAAAGAACAGTATCTGAACGGTAGCTATATGAAAATTAACTCAAGAACCTGAAAGAACTCAAGACCGTTGCTGTATCTAGAGAAAGAGCAGTTAGAAGTAAAACACGAATAAAACAACTTCAAGACCAGCCGTTTCTTAAAGAACAGCATCTGAACGGCAGCTATATGAAAATTAACTCAAGACTTCAAGAACCTGAAAGAACTAAAGACCGTTGCTGTGTCTAGAGAAAGAGCAGTTAGAAGTAAAACACGAATGAAACAACTTCAAGACCAGCTGTTTCTTAAAGAACAGCATCTGAACGGCAGCTATAAGAAAATTAACTCAAGACCCCAAGAACCTGAAAGAACTCAAGACCGTTGCTATATCTAGAGAAAGAGCAGTTAGAAGTAAAACACGAATAAAACAACTTCAAGACCAGCCGTTTCTTAAAGAACAGCATCTGAACGGCAGCTATATGAAAATTAACTCAAGACCCCAAGAACCTGAAAGAACTCAAGACCGTTGCTATGTCTAGAGAAAGAGCAGTTAGAAGTATAGCACGAATGAGAATGACCATCTGTGTTTCTAAAAGAACAGTATCTGCGCGGCAGCTATATGAAAATTAAGAAAGAAGTTCAAGAGCGTTTCTGTATCTAGAGAAAGAGCAGTTCGAAGTAAAACACAAATGAAACAAGTTCAAGGCCAGCTGTGTTTCTAAAAGAACAGTATCTGCGCGGCAGCTATATGAAAATTAAGAAAGAAGTTCAAGAGCGTTTCTGTATCTAGATAAAGAGCAGTTAGAAGTAAAACACGAATGAAACAAGTTTAAGGCCAGTTGTGTTTCTAAAAGAACAGTATCTGCGCGGTAGCTATATGAAAATTAAGAAAGAAGCTCAAGAGCGTTTCTGTATCTAGAGAAAGAGCAGTTCGAAGTAAAACACAAATGAAACAAGTTCAAGGCCAGCTGTGTTTCTAAAAGAACAGTATCTGCGCGGCAGCTATATGAAAATTAAGAAAGAAGTTCAAGAGCGTTTCTGTATCTAGATAAAGAGCAGTTAGAAGTAAAACACGAATGAAACAAGTTCAAGGCCAGCTGTGTTTCTAAAAGAACAGTATCTGAACGGTAGCTATATGAAAATTAACTCAAGAACCTGAAAGAACTCAAGACCGTTGCTGTATCTAGAGAAAGAGCAGTTAGAAGTAAAACACGAATTAAACAACTTCAAGACCAGCCGTTTCTTAAAGAACAGCATCTGAACGGCAGCTATATGAAAATTAACTCAAGAACCTGAAAGAACTAAAGACCGTTGCTGTGTCTAGAGAAAGAGCAGTTAGAAGTAAAACACGAATGAAACAACTTCAAGACCAGCTGTTTCTTAAAGAACAGCATCTGAACGGCAGCTATAAGAAAATTAACTCAAGACCCCAAGAACCTGAAAGAACTCAAGACCGTTGCTATATCTAGAGAAAGAGCAGTTAGAAGTAAAACACGAATAAAACAACTTCAAGACCAGCCGTTTCTTAAAGAACAGCATCTGAACGGCAGCTATATGAAAATTAACTCAAGACCCCAAGAACCTGAAAGAACTCAAGACCGTTGCTATGTCTAGAGAAAGAGCAGTTAGAAGTATAGCACGAATGAGAATGACCATCTGTGTTTCTAAAAGAACAGTATCTGCGCGGCAGCTATATGAAAATTAAGAAAGAAGTTCAAGAGCGTTTCTGTATCTAGAGAAAGAGCAGTTCGAAGTAAAACACAAATGAAACAAGTTCAAGGCCAGCTGTGTTTCTAAAAGAACAGTATCTGCGCGGCAGCTATATGAAAATTAAGAAAGAAGTTCAAGAGCGTTTCTGTATCTAGATAAAGAGCAGTTAGAAGTAAAACACGAATGAAACAAGTTTAAGGCCAGTTGTGTTTCTAAAAGAACAGTATCTGCGCGGTAGCTATATGAAAATTAAGAAAGAAGCTCAAGAGCGTTTCTGTATCTAGAGAAAGAGCAGTTCGAAGTAAAACACAAATGAAACAAGTTCAAGGCCAGCTGTGTTTCTAAAAGAACAGTATCTGCGCGGCAGCTATATGAAAATTAAGAAAGAAGTTCAAGAGCGTTTCTGTATCTAGATAAAGAGCAGTTAGAAGTAAAACACGAATGAAACAAATTCAAGGCCAGCTGTGTTTCTAAAAGAACAGTATCTGAACGGTAGCTATATGAAAATTAACTCAAGAACCTGAAAGAACTCAAGACCGTTGCTGTATCTAGAGAAAGAGCAGTTAGAAGTAAAACACGAATTAAACAACTTCAAGACCAGCCGTTTCTTAAATAACAGCATCTGACCGGCAGCTATATGAAAATTAACTCAAGACCTCAAGAACCTGAAAGAACTAAAGACCGTTGCTGTGTCTAGAGAAAGAGCAGTTAGAAGTAAAACACGAATGAAACAACTTCAAGACCAGCTGTTTCTTAAAGAACAGCATCTGAACGGCAGCTATATGAAAATTAACTCAAGACCTCAAGAACCTGAAAGAACTCAAGACCGTTGCTATGTCTAGAGAAAGAGCAGTTAGAAGTATAGCACGAATGAGAATGACCATCTGTGTTTCTAATAGAATAGCATCTGCGCGCGGCAGCTATATGAAAATTAAGAAAGAAGCTAAAGAGCGTTTCTGTATCTAGAGAGAGAGCAGTTAGAAGTAAAGCACAAATAAGCAAGTTCAGGACCAGCTGTGTTTTAATAGAACATCATCTGCGCGGCAGCTATATTGAAATTAAAAAGAACCCAAGACTAATTTTGTATCTAGAAGTAGATCAAGTTAGGAATAAAACACGAATGAAACAAGTTCAAGACAAGCTGTGTTTCTAAAAGAACATCATCTGCGCGGCAGCTATATGGAAATAAATAAAATAAGCTCATGACCGTTTTTGTATCTAAAGAAAGAGCAGTTAAAAGCAAAACACGAATGAAACGAGTTCATGACCAGCTGTGTTTCTACCAGGTCTATTAGTATGAAACGCGAAATTTTTCAGTGAATTCAAAAGTTCACCAATTCCATACAATAAAAGATGTTTTATTCAAAGTAATTGCCCTTATTAGCTATACACTCGGACCACCTTCCAGGCAATTTTCGAATTCCTTGTCTGAAAAATTATATTCCTTTTGAGTCGAACCAGTCAACAAGCCATTTTCGGTAAAATAAAACACTTACGCGGCAGCTATACTCGTATTAAAATCAAGAAAATAAGCTCAAGACTGTTTGTGTCTAGAAGGAGAGAAGTTAGCTCCAAATCACGAATGAAATAAGTTCAAGACAAGCTGTGTTTCTAAAAGAACAGCATCTGTGCGCGGTAGCCATATGAAAATCAACAAAATAAGCCCAAGACCGTTCTGTACCTAGAAGAAGCACAGTTATAGGAAGGTAACAAGCTCCTTCCCAACGTCTAGATGAGCAGTAATCCTATCTTGACAAAGCTGAGAACTTGCCGCCTGAATTTGAGCCCAGCTGATTCCAGACCAGATACTGCCTCTCAGAAAGTCTGGTGCATCAATCTTCATTTCCGACTGGGATGATGCCAATATCAGCGGCTTGATCTCTTCTGGCGATAGCTGCTCCCCCTTCGCTGATTGGCTGAGCCAACGACCTTTAGTCAAAACCTAATATTTCAAAAAAATATCACAGAGGGGTTTCTCAGAACAACGATAAACACCTAAACGTTAATATACAACTTTAACCTATTACCTAATGCTTTAAAACGTATTTAAGAGTTAAAAACTATTCATTATTGTTTTAAAATCCATTTTAAGAATGTGTTATTCATTTTTTAATATCTTATTCCTATTATAGTGATAATAATTAATAATTATAGGAATATTTGACCCACAGTAGATAAAACCAAGTGCTATCTGTTGAAGTACAATTTGTCAAAATTTCAAAATGCGATTGATTAACAGTAATTAACTTCATTTAAAATAGTGTACAACTTAATACAAGGCTTACTTATCTCATTACTTGAATAAGAAATTTCTGTTTCGGATATCAGGGTTTACTCGTTATCCCCCATACACAAACTTTATTAAGACCACTGGTCTTATACAGATTCCCCGAAAGGAGAAGGTTGTCCACAAATTAGTTTTAAACGTATTTGCATATTAGCACGGAAGGAGCGAATGAGGGTTCTTCAATATCAGCAAGTTATATTCTCATAGAGAACTTTTACTTATAACTCCGCCTTTGCCGGTCCCAAGCCCAGATGAAAAAGGAGGAGGGGGAGCAGTAACAAGCTCACTAAAAAACCTGGGTTCAGCTGGCCCAGCTGATAGTACCCTGTAAGGGCTTCTAATCTAGGAATTCATGATGAGCAGCGTTTGTACTCCATGTTAGGAGCGGCTGCACATGGCGTCTGTTCCTCATGTCAGAGGTGGCCATTTCTTTTGGAGCTAAGTCGGCCTGCCACTGAGTAGTGCTCCCAGTCTTAATGACAAAGGCAGACGCATTCTACTTCACCCAGTCATGATGGTTGCCAAATACCATCAAGGGGGGGTCAGAACTTTATTCACTAATGATTGAGTGGAGATAAGAAAGAAGAAAGGAGGAGACTTTTACCATTCCTCAAATTTAAATGGCTGTCACATAAGCCAAAAAAACTGATTAGATTTTCGAAACTGATCGTAGGTATTACCATTTATAAGCCTAACTACACTCATTGACAAAACTCTAGAAAGTAGAAGTACGACTATGACACATTTGTAATTGCAAAAGTCGTACAGCTTTTTACATGTGTAGAAATGTGGTGCACCTACAGTAAAAGCAATCACCAACTTCGACCCATCATGATTTGATGGCCTGTACAACGTGTACTAGGGATAATTATAAAAAAAGGATTCTCCCAGATAGGTAAACACAAGTAATGTACAGGGTAGCCTAGTGGACATGGCATCTGCCCGGTAAGCGGAACACTGTGGGTTCGTTTCCCATCCCTGGATACTTTTATTTTTCCGTTCATCATTAATCTTCACAATTCATCCTTTCATACTTCATCCCTAAGGTTAGAAATAATCTTTATTTCTCCATAAAATAAATTTCGATTTTTCGTTCAAAAGAAACACATGCGGGATAATTTTCAAATGTCGTTCTGCAATTATGGGCCGCATTATATTGTATTATAATATGTATCTACAGAAATAATACTTAGGATATCTACTATCATAAAAATAAATAAAATAAGAACGACACATGTGGCGCTGAGGTTGTTGTTGACACACATTAAATATGTTATAACACCTTGATAAAAGTTGACGTTCAGCCAACTGAAATATTGGTAAAATAAATGATTTTTTGATCCAATATATGCCTTTTTAATTAAAAATTTATTTATGGATTGCTCTATTTTCAAAACATTATCTTGAATGTATAAGAATAACATACCAAATTTCTAAGTATCATTATTTTTAAAATTGTATATAGCTTTATAATTATCTTCAGGGTTTCTTTTAAAATAAATAATGATGGCTTTTCAACATGATTCAAATATAAATTTGAACAATTTAGTGAGAAGAAAGAAAAATAGATGCACCAAATATAATTCAGCGATATGAAAAAGTGGTTAAGTATTGAGTATAAAGTGGTTGTTTGATTACTTTCTAAAAGATAGTAGGTACCCTAGAAAAGTGGTCAAATATAATATAATTCAAATATAAATTTGAACAAATTTAGTTAGAAAAATCAATGCACCAAATATAATTCAGCGATATGAAAAAGTGGTTAAGTATTGATCATAAAGTGGTTGTTTGATAACTTTAACAAAGATAGTAGGTACCCTAGAAAAGTGGTCAAATATAATATAATTCAAATATAAATTTGAACAAATTTAGTTATAAAAATCGATGCACCAAATATATTTGAACGATATAAATTGATATAATATGGTTAAGAAGGTTGATTATAATTGATAGTTTGATAGCTTTAACAGATAGTAGATACGCTAAAAAATGAGGCCAAATTTAATATAATTCAAATATAAATTTGAACAAATATAGTTTGAAAAATCAATGCACCAAATATAATGCAGCGATATAAAAAGATAAAATATGGTTGAGTATTGTTTATAGTGAAAGTTTGATACCTTTCACACAGATTGTAGATACCCTTAAAAAAGATCAAATTCAACATGATTCAAATATAAATCTGTACAAATATTTTGAGCAGAAAAAGGAATAGATGCACCAAATATAATGCAACGATATAAATTGATATAATGTAGTTAAAAGGATTGATTATAATGATAGTTATGATAATTTGAATACTTTCACACAGATAGTAAATACCCTAAAAAAGAGGTCAAATATATCATGATTAAAATATAAATTTGAACAAATTTAGCTATAGAAAAAATCAATGCACCAAATATAATTCAACGATATAAAATTATAAAAAGGTAGTTAAGAGTGTTTATTATAGTGAAAGTTTGATAGCTTTCATGCTAGGTACCCTAAAAAAAGAGGTCAAATTTATCATGATTCAAATATATATTTGAACAAATTTTGCGAGAAGAAATAAAAATCGATGCACCAAATATAATTCAACGATATAAAATTATAAAAAGGTAGTTAAGAGTGTTTATTATAGTTTTAGTTTGATAGCTTTCATACTACGTAGGTACCCTAACAAAAAAGAGACCAAATTCAACATGATTTAAATATAAATTTGAACAAATTTTTGAGCAAAGAAAAAATAAATGGATACATCAAATATAATTCAACGATATAAAATTATAAAAAGTGGTTAAGTATGTTAATTATAGTTATAGTATGATAGTTTCACATATAGTAGATACCCTAAAAAAATTGTTCAAATTTAACATAATTTTGTATTATTTTTATTTTTATTTAGTGTGCTATGTCCCCTTAGGAACACTTGCACAGACATACATGTATTAGTAGATTAAATTTTATTGCCATCTATCGTTAAAATTTTACACAAATAAATTTACTGGCAATGCGTTTCTTTTAAATATCATCAAATATTATCAAATATTATCTCTACAGACCTTACTGCAATGATATGAGTTATTGAATGAGAGGGCTTGGCTCATCAGTAGTGAACCCTCTCAGCGGTTTGCCAAATTAATCTCTAGACCGCTCTACTATTGTATTTGACTGGTTTTGTTATATACCATGCATTTTCTATGGAAGGCAGCTTAGTTTAGTGAACTATGGACATAAGCTTATAGGTCTGTAGAGGTACATACATATAATTTCAAGGTGTTGCATGTTTCTACATTTGTCTATACATATTTACAATAATTTTAAGCCGTAAAGAATAGTCATAAGATATTAACAAGGAAAAATAACACGATTTAACATGATTCAAATATAAGTTTGAACATATTTAGTGAGCACAAAAAGGAATGGATACATCAAAAATAATTTAAAGATATAAAATGATAAAAGGTATTTAAGATTGTTGATAATATTATCGTTGATAGTTTTAACAGATACAGTAGAACCTCTCTGTAAAGGACAACACCTAATTCCAGAGTCAAATGGTCCTTTAAGGAGAGGTGTCCTCTTACCGGCGAGTTGCTAAATACAGTAGAACCTCCCTGTAAAGGACACCTAATTGCAGAGCCAAAGTGTTCTTTAAGGAGAGTTGTTCTCTTACCGGAGAGTTTTTAAATACAGTAGAATCTCTCTGTAAAGGACAACACCTAATTGCAGAGCCAAAGTGTTCTTTAGGGAAAGTTGTTCTCTTACCGGAGAGTTGCTAAATACAGTAGAATCTCTCTGTAAAGGACAACACCTAATTACAGAGTCAAATAGTCCTTTAGGGAGAGGTGTCCTCTTACCGGAGAGTTGCTAAATACAGTAGAACCTCCCTGTAAAGGACAACACCTAATTGCAAAGTCAAATAGTTCTTTAGGGAGAGGTATCTTCTTACCGGAGAGTTGCTAAATACAATAGAACCTCCCTGTAAAGGGCATCTAATTGCAGAGCCAAAGTGTTCTTTAAGGAGAGTTGTTCTCTTACCGGAGAGTTGCTAAATACAGTAGAACCTCCCTGTAAAGGACATCCCCTAATTGCAGAGTCAAATAGTCCTTTAAGGAGAGGTATCCTCTTGCCGGAGAGTTGCTAAATACAGTAGAACCTCCCTGTAAATAACACCTAATTGCAGAGTCAAATATTTCTTTAAGGAGAGGTGTCCTGTTACCGGAGAGTTGCTAAATACAGTAGAACTTCCCTCTAAAGGACAACACCTAATTGCAGAGTCAAATAGTCCTTTAGGGAGAGGTGTCCTCTTACCGGAGAGTTGCTAAATACAGTAGAACCTCCCTGTAAAGGACAACACCTAATTCCAGAGTCAAATAGTCCTTTAGGGAGAAGTGTCCTCTTACCGGAGAGTTACTCAATACAGTAGAACCTCCCTGTAAAGGACACCTAATTGAAAAGTCAAATAGTTCTTTAAGGAGAGGTGTCCTCTTACCGGAGATTTTAAAAATACAATAGAACCTCCCTGTAAAGGACAAGACCTAATTCCAGAGTCAAATAGTCCTTTAGGGAGAGGTGTTCTCTTACCGGAGAGTTGCTAAATACAGTGGAACCTCCCTGTAAAGGACAACACCTAATTGCAGAGTCAAATAGTACTTTAGGGAGAGGTGTCCTCTTACCGGCGAGTTGCTAAATACAGTAGAACCTCCCTGTAAATAACACCTAATTGCAGAGTCAAATATTTCTTTAAGGAGAGGTGTCCTCTTACCGGAGAGTTGCTAAATACAGTAGAACCTCCCTGTAAAGGACAACACCTAATTGCAAAGTCAAAGTGTCCTTTAGGGAGAGGTGTCATCTTACCGGAGAGTTGCTAAATACAGCAGAACTTCCCTGTAAAGGACAACACCTAATTGCAGAGTTCTTTAGGGAGAGGTTTCTTCTTACCGGAGATTTGCTAAATACAGTAGAACCTCCCTGTAAAGGACAACACCTAATTGCAAAGTCAAATTGTTCTTTAGGGAGAGGTGTCCTGTTACCGGAGAGTTGCTAAATACAGTAGAACTTCCCTGTAAAGGACACCCAATTGCAGAGTCAAATAGTCCTTTAGGGAGAGGTGTCCTGTTACCGGAGAGTTGCTAAACATTGGTCAAATATTGAAGAAAAGTATAAAAGTCACAAATACCTACGTGTTGAGATTTATATATATATATATATGGGTGCTTCAAAAAATGTATACACACTTTGAACTTCCATAGAAAATTTATTTACCGTTCTACAAAGTTAAATTTCAGGAAAATAGAAAACTGAAAGTCCAATATAAATGAAACATAAATAACAAATGTTAATACTGTTCAAATTGGTGACCTGCAGCATCAATACAATTCTGAGTACAAGTCACCACAGATTCTGTACATCGTATCAAAACGTCCAATGAGATTTCTCTACACACTGCTTGAATCTCATTCCAAAGAATGTCTAGGTTACGTGGTTTACGTTTGTGCACCCCATCTTTTACTGTGCCCCACAAGAAGAAATCCAGTGGTGTAAGGTCTGGAGAGCGTGCTGGATCAAAATTTGTCGGGCCAGTGGATAGGACGCAGGGGGCCAATCGAGTTTCCAGCACGCTCTCCAGACCTTACACCACTGGATTTCTTCTTGTGGGGCACAGTAAAAGATGGGAGGAACAAACGTAAACCACGTAACCTAGACATTCTTTGGAATGAGATTCAAGCAGTGTGTAGAGAAATCTCATTGGACGTTTTGATAAGATGTACAGAATCTGTGGTGACTCGTACTCAGAATTGTATTGATGCTGCAGGTCACCAATTTGAACAGTATTAACATTTGTTATTTATGTTTCATTTATATTGGACTTTCAGTTTTCTATTTTCCTGAAATTTAACTTTGTAGAACGGTAAATAAATTTTCTATGGAAGTTCAAAGTGTGTATACATTTTTTTGAAGCACCCTGTATATATATATATAGAGAGAGAGAGATTGCATAATGGGGAACTACCCCAACATACCGTGTGTTGCATCTGTTCGTTTGTGTATTTTGGTGGATTTCTTGTGCTCCTTGATACATTCAGATATCGTATGAATCTTATATTATTTAAATGATAATAAAACTCTGAAGATGAGTGTTTCCAATTTTTTGATTAAATACTTCGCGAGCTTTCGAGTAATGCTTACCGTTCTAAATAGTAAAAATGGTTATTTTGCAAATGAAAACTGTTCTTTGTAGAGAGGTGTCTACTAAAGGGAGATTCTACTGTAATAGGTACCCTAAAAAAGAAGCTAAAGTGTAGCTTCAACGACTTCTAGAAGATTCCACGCTACTGAGTAAGTCATCAGTATTGTTGATGATCCAAGGAATATTAATGGCCATCTATTGATGAATTACACCCAGATTCTGAGGTAATTGAGGCTATGTCTTAATTAATGGAGCGCTCAAAATAAAAAAGCATTTACTAATGCTTCAACGCTTGAAAACCCCATTATAGAAGTGGGATATATCAATTAGTGGAAAAAGCGTTATGTTTTTATTATAAAAATATATTTTATTGATAACCTTTATAAATTTATATACATTATTTTAAAGATATCTTTTATACACAAGTACTTATACTTGTAGTTTTTTATGATAGATCAAATATATTGTAATAGAGATTGCATAGTTATTGCGTATCTTTGCTTAGCTATGTTCGTTTTTGTTACTTATCCCAATTACAAATTGGAAAGACCATTATAACCATTGCAATAAAACATTATATATATTTTAAAAAATAAATCTTTTATTAAATATCAAATCTCTCTATTGTGATAGAGATTAAATTGAATTGTCATTGCTTATCTTTGATCAACTATGTTCCATTTTTTTACTTATCCCAATTACAAATTGGAAATACCATTATAACCATTGCAATAAAATATCATATACATTTTAAAAAATAAACATTTTATATTGTTTAATTATACACATTTTACATCAAATCTCTCTTTTGTGATAGAGATTAAATTGAATTGTCATTGCATATCTTTGTTCAACTATGTTCCATTTTTTTACTTATCCCAATTACAAATTGGGAAGACCATTATAACCATATTGCAATAAAACATTATATACATTTAAAAAAAATAAACATTTTATATTGTTTAATTATACACGTAATATATCAAATCTTTCTCTTGTGATAGAGATTAAATTGAATTGGCATTGCGTATCTTTGTTCAACCATGTTCCATTTTTTTACTTATCCCAATTACAAATTGGGAAGACCATTATAACCATTGCAATAAAACCTTATATACATTTTAAAAAATAAACCTTTATTAATGATCAAATCTCTCTCTTGTGATAGAGATTAAATTGAATTGTCATTGCATATCTTTGATCAACCATGTTCCATTTTTTTTACTTATCCCAATTACAAATTGGGAAGACCATTATAACCATTGCAATAAAACATTTTAAACATTTTTAAAAATAAACATTTTATATTGTTTTATTATTCACGTTGTACATCAAATCTCTCTCTTGTGATAAAGATTAAATTGAATTGTCATTGAATATCTTTGTTCAACGATGTTCCATTCTTTTTTACTTATCCCAATTACATATTGTGAAGGTTATGATAATCATAGACTCAGATAGACTTAGATAGACTTAGATCATAGACACAGATAATCATATACTTAAGTAGCGACTGATATAACTGTTATCAAAATTCGAAACTATTTTAAAGGCGTAAAATTCTTTTTGATATTAAACAATTTCTACTGCCCTTACTGCAATGGAAAAATTAATGAGAGGGCCTGGCTCATCAGTGGTGAACCCTCTCAGCGGTTTCGCCAGTTTAATCTACCATACTGTTGTTATATTGCATTTTTGGAACTTCCTTTTATAGTGATACTGTTGATAGACTCTTTGAATGGGTATTTTAGAAGAACTATGTGGACATAAGCTTAGAGAGGACAGCAGAATTACATACATTTATAAATATATAATATGCTTCGAGCAAATTCTTCGAGCGCTCTTCCGCAAATATCAAATTGTTTCTTTCATTTTATAGTGCATCATGATATAACTGTAATTATACCTCATGAATAAGCGTTTAGAAAGAAGTTCGAATTTTATAAATATGCCAGAGAACCGTTTGGCTACTTGCGCTCACTTGTAGGGTTGGATTTTTGCAAGAAAAAGGAATCATGAAAACAATTTTTTCTTCAGAAAAAAAGTGGCCAATGCGGGATTTGATCCTATTTTGTTGTTGTCGATAAAATCGTCGTTTTTGTACTTCTTCGATTATCATTTTTTTTCTTATCCCTAGTACACGTAATACAGGCCATGATTATCATGGTGGGTAGTTAGTGACTGCTTTTTACTGTAAGCGCACCACATGTTTACACATGTGAAAAGCAGTTCGAATTTGCACTTACAAATGTGTCAGAGCGCCGTTTGGTTACTTGCACTCGCTGGTAAGGTTGGACTTTTGCAAGAATCGGGGGTCATTGTCGATTATCATAAAGTTTTTAAGTAAATATTTTGCTGGTGTTACATGTATATAAAATCTAAATACGTAAATTGAATTATTTTATTTGTTAGAGTGTGCATATTTTATTTACATATAGCTTTCTGTGTTTACTAAGGGGGAAATATCAAGCTTCCAGGAATAGGTTTCTTTTTAAATTTTGTATCCATAAATCTCTATCCAGCTTTTGGGCATGGAAGCCCATCTACAGGAGAAAAAACACACACAAAGCTTTATTAAGATCACAGGTCTTAAACAGATTCCCCACAGGAAGAAAGGAAGTATAGATGTAGCTCTACAGGAGAAAAAACAAACACACAAAGCTTTATTAAGACCACCGGTCTTAAACAGATTCCCCAAGGAAGAAAGGAAGTATAGATGGAGCTCTACAGGAGAAAAAACACACACACAAAGCTTTATTAAGACCACCGGTCTTAAACAGATTCCCCACAGGAAGAAAGGAAGTATAGATGGAGCTTTACAGGAGAAAAAACACACACACACAAAGCTTTATTAAGACCACCGGTCTTAAACAGATTCCCCACTGGAAGAAAGGAAGTATAGATGGAGCTCTACAGGAGAAAAAACACACACACAAAGCTTTATTAAGACCGCCGGTCTTAAACAGATTCCCCACAGGAAGAAAGGAAGTATAGATGGAGCTCTACAGGAGAAAAAACACACACACAAAGCTTTATTAAGACCACCGGTCTTAAACAGATTCCCCACAGGAAGAAAGGAAGTATAGATGGAGCTCTACAGGAGAAAGACATGATGCAATATTTCATTATATCGTGTTTTTTCTCCTATAGAAGAGCTTCCATATCTAAAAGCCAGATATATTTGTGAATAAAAAAGTTTTAAAAGAAGTTTATCTTTGGAAACTTGGTATTTCCACCTTAAAATATTGATAGAATAAATTATTTGATCGAATTAGTGTGTTTTTAGATTTATAAGAAGAGAGATTATGGGGAATTTCAACATACTCAGGTACACCTCAACAATATTCAACATATGTATCTCCAAAACATCATAGATTCTTTCACAGCAGCTAATGGTATCGCAAGCATAAATAAAACTACTGCCATCTCGGAATGGCAATTCTACATCAAATTATATCGTGTTTTTTTTCTCCTATTAAAGAGCTTCCATACCTGAAAACTGGAGCGATTTGTGAATTAAAAAGTTTTAAAAGAAGCTTATCCTTGGAATCTTGATATTTCCACCTTAAAATATTGATAGAATGAATTATTTTTTATCGAATTTGTGTGTTTTTAGCTTTATAAGAAGATAGATTATGGGGAATTTCAACATATCTCCAACACATCATGGATACTTTCACAGCAGCTAATGGCATCGCAGCATAAATAAAACTCCTTCCATCTCGGAATGGCAATTCTACATAAAATTATATCGTGTTTTTTCTCCTATTAAAGAGCTTCCATACCTTAAAACTGAAGCGATTTGTGAATTAAAAAGTTTTAAAAGAAGCTTATCCTTGGAATCTTGATATTTCCACCTTAAAATATTGATAGAATGAATTATTTTTATCGAATTTGTGTGTTTTTAACTCAATAAGAAGAGAGATTATGAGGAATTTCAACATATCTTCAACATATCATGGATTCTTTCTCAACCAGCTATTGGTATCGTAGCATAAATAAAACTCCTTTCATCTCGGAATGACAATTCTACCTCAAATTGTATCATGTAGAAAGGCTTCCATACCAGAAAACTGAAGAGATTTGTGAATTAAAAAGTTTAAAAAAGAAACGTAACCTTAAAATATTGATAGAATAGATAATTTTTATCGAATTTGTGTGTTTTTAACTTTATAAGAAGAGAGATTATGAGGAATTTCAACATATCTTCAACATATCATGGTTTCTTTCACAGCCAGTTAATGGTATCGCAAGCATAAATAAAACTGCTTCCATCTCGGGATGGCAATTCTACATCATTATCATCATCATCATTCCATTCTAGAGCATCTGTGCGCACGCAAGCTATCCCCACACCCTCAGGAAGATGGGCGTGTGATGAAGTCATCATTTTTATTCACTAGCATTAAATAGTTTAATTGCTGCCTATCACCTCACCTAACTTGTGACGTGAGGAAACTAAATAAAAAGTACAAAATAGTTAGCGAGATAATTTCCTCGTTAGAAATGTAATATAATTGAGTAATTAAATAGAAATCAAAATGTTTTCCTTATGAATAGAAATTAGATTGTGGGGAGAGATAGAAAAAAAGCAGATATACAGCAATTTGTTTTATATCTTTTAGAATATATAAATTGAAACTATTTTGAATATTTTGAAAATTCTCTTCTACAAATATAAAACAAATTCTAAGTGTTCTTTCTATGATGTTAAATTATTGGGAAGTGTCAAATTATTTGACAAACATAGTAGTTTTAATCTTCTCAGTTATGCGGGAAGAATGTTGTTTATTTGTTAAGTGAACTGATCCCCCACGCCTTCTCATTGGACGAATGTGGCCATGTTTGTACATAAGAGAGGGTTTAAACGGGATGTGAGGAGTCGTGGAGTGGTGTTCGAGTGAAGACGCTTAAAGCGTTATCTGTGTGCTTGTCTAATGATCTCCTCGCATACCTGTGTAACCCCGGTCCGCTCCTTATCAAGGCTGCAAATAAAAGATAAGTACTGTTTTTATTTTATTTAACAAATCGTATTTTTTTATTTACCCGCTTTTTGTTGTTGGTGTTGTACTCTTGAGTGTACGTTTTTTTTTTGTGTATTAAGTTACTCTCACGGTAGGCCCTAGTTTATTGATTTTTGTGTGATCACCCGTAAAAAGTAAATTTTGTCATAAGGCCTGGTTCATTAGTGGTGAACCCTCCTTAAAGGTTTCACCAGTTTAATCAACTATACCATTGTTTCAGTTTATTCTACTTGTATATCCAGTATCTTTGTTTAATTATTGGTTGAGGTATTTAGTGATTCTATAGATAAGTGCTTTGAGAACACATATATAAAAAAAATGTAAGAATATATAAGTATTTTTCATGCATCGACGTAATGTTTCTCACAAAACAATTAAAAATAAGCAGATTAGAGAGAGAGAGATTGAAACTATTTTTATTACATCGTTCAAAAAATATTATATTGAAAAATGAAAACTAAAAGAAATAAAAAAAATAATAACAATAAGTAAATATGAAAATAATAATAACAAGGATGAATATATATAATGAAATCTATACAGGCTTTATAGTAACAACCAAAGAAGCCCCACCATAGCAGCAAGCTAACGCTGTGCTATAGTAGCAGCCAAAGAATGAAGAAGCCTCCACCATAGCAGCAAGCTAACGCTGTGCTATAGTAACAACCAAAGAAGAGGCCTCTACCATATCAGCAAGCTAACGCTGTGCTATAGTAGCAGCCAAAGAAAGAAGAAGCCTCCACCATAGCAGCAAACTAACGCTGTGCTATAGTAACAACCAAAGAAGAGGCCTCTACCATATCAGCAAGCTAACGCTGTGCTATAGTAGCAGCCAAAGAATGAAGAAGCCTCCACCATAGCAGCAAACTAACGCTGTGCTATAGTAACAGTTAAAGAAGAAGCCTCCACCATAGCAGCAAGCTAACTCTGTGCTATAGTGACAACCAAAGAAAGAAGAATTCTCCACCATAGCAGCAAGCTGACGCTGTGCTATAGTAACAACAAAAGAAGAAGCCTCCACCATAGCAGCAAG